>CAMZMU010000065.1:37573020-38231849 GCA_947311845.1 Poa pratensis
AGACACTCGTTGATTCACCGGATTAATTTCAGTCTCTGCCAGGAACGAACAGCTTACTCCTGCGAATCAAGGAAGGAAGCTCTCAGAAACGTTGCATCTTCGTTTCACCGAAACAAAAAACAAAAGACACGATCGATGCATCCTTTCCCTAAAATGTGTCGGTCGGTGCTGTGCATGTCGTGCTGCGGTATTTCCGCGAACCATTTCCTTGGCTGGCCAAACCGGCAGCAATACAAAACAAAAGGGAGGATGGAAATGTGATCTATGAGTGCCAAAGACAAGAGTGCGCTTTATTCCCTCCACCTTCAACATCTAAATATTAGCAATAATAATCTCTTAGAAAAGAGAACATCTAAACAATCATGTCTCAGCTTGGTTTCACACCTCCAATAATAATTCCGTTAAAGCGCCACGAATCGATCGCAAAGGACGGCAAGCAGGGAATCGGAAGCCGCAGCAAAGGGCCTCCGAGATCTCAATTCAGGCAGGTTGAGATTTCATTTCACAACCGAATAGGAAATGAACGAGATGGCG
This sequence comes from Poa pratensis, assembly GCA_947311845.1. Classification (NCBI taxonomy): domain Eukaryota; kingdom Viridiplantae; phylum Streptophyta; class Magnoliopsida; order Poales; family Poaceae; genus Poa; species Poa pratensis. The sequence continues at coordinate 37,573,555 of CAMZMU010000065.1, forward strand.
AGTGACAAGTTTATACTACTAGACTACTACTCCCTCCGTTTTTTAATATAAGATGTTTTAGCTTTTGTCCACATGCACATGCACACAAATGTATGTGGACATATTTTTGTGTGTATGTTCACTCATTTTAGTGTGGATATAGACATCATGTGTACCACCTAAAACATCTTATATTAAAAAACAGAGGGAGTAGCAGCACACTGTGGGCTCCGAGCACACGCTCCCTTGGAAAGAGCTAAGGATACGCAACTTTCGAGAGCCGAAAAGGAAGAAAGACAAGTGGGAGGTAGGAGCTGATGATGGTGGAGCAAAGAAAGTGTCATGGTGAAGCTGCTGCCTTGGAGAGTGGGATTCGGTGCCAACTACAAGGTTGATGCATGGGGTCACAAGCACACAAACTCCATGCACCATGCCGCAATGGCCAGCCAGCCTTTGCACCATCTTTCCCACCCTAAGATAGTGTTTCTGATGAGGAAAAGACGGCGTAGGGCTGTTAAGCCCAAGCCGCAGCTAGTCGTAGCCTAGCATTATCCGTACGGTACGTGCAACAACGGCAATGAGTTGAGCCTGTTGTAGGGGAGGGAAGCGGCAAGGGGGGAGTGACCAGGAAAGAACGGTAGTTTTTGGTCTGCTTTTGATCTGAAAGAAGTTGGAAAGAATGGACAGAAAGATGCATGCAGCTACGTGATTTTCCTCTACCAAAGTCCTGCTGTGGATAGCAATTTCAGGGCTGCTGAAAGTTGAGCTATGAGAACTGTTTATCACCTCTCCACTCTCTGAGGAATCGAAAGGTGAAAAATAGGAAATTAAATATATTTTTCTGAAGGATCATAAGTAAATTGATTGTAGATCCAATGGTAGTGCCATACATATTTGCAATTCCTTACCACTCTCCTACTCTCTCCAATAACAGCTACCACCAGTGAAATGCAGTTTCATACACGTACGCAGAACAGGTGAAAGGGAAAAACAACTTCGATTTGTGGGATTAGCATAACGTGGAAATAAAAAGGTTGAACCACCCATTTTGTATTAGCCATTACCCTGCTCCCTAACAGAAGTCAAGTCATTGTAGTTGATCTTTTAAAGTATTACACAAGACATCAAGAATCAGTTCTCTGGTAGTGATGGAACTGTGCTCTCAAGCATTGTCATCCATCTGAAGTAACAGCTACGTACGGGGCAGGGCATTAATAATGACAATGTTGCTCAGTGTTGTCTGGTTGATCTTTTGGGTCAACTGTAGATTCTATGCTTATGCTGAAGATTTGCATCCACTGAAGTTATTTTCCGAAATGCACAAGTAAAGATGCCAAAGTCCAAACCGAAGTCTAATAATCCTAGCTCAAGCTGGTGACAGGTTTACCAGTAGATCAGCAGAAAACAAATTGTACGCTGAAATGGCGTGTGTAAAATTAGATGCAATAATTTTCAATTGATATCTAAAAGAATTACTCACCTAGTCAGCTTAGCTGGTATCTGCGTCACGAAGTTCAATCCAAGCTGTAGATAAATCCTTAACCTTTTTACCTCAAGCTCACACTATTAGATGCACCCTCTGCATAAACACTAGCTTTATCACGTGCTGATTAAACTTGAATAAATCCTAGAAAACTTTATCAAGGGCAAAAAGGTAGAACCTTCATTAAATGTCACTAAATTGATGCCAAAAACAGGAATATTGTCACTGATCAATTTAATGTACTCACTGTCTTGAAGAAAGAACCAGCAACCAACATGACAAATCATTAGCCTACAAGGGAATCAAAGATGTTGCCCTCAAAACCTTCCTTGCTAACAATGTTTCCATGCCCTCAAAGTTTTGCATACACCGCAGCTATTTTCGGAAATGCACAAGTAAAGCTTTGCTGAAGTCCAAAATGAAATATAAAAATCCAAGCTCTAGTTGGTGACATGATTACTAATACATCAGGAAAAAATAAATTGTGAGATGAAACGGCGGAAGCGTAAAATTAGATGAACTACTCATCAAGTGATGTCTAAGAGAAACACTCGCCTTGTCACTTTAGTTGGTATCTGCGCACGAAGTTCAACCAAGGCTGTAGGCAGAGATTTAAACTATTTACCTCAAGCTGACAATATTAGATGCATACTTGCATGAACACTAGCTTTATCACATGCTGATTGAGCTTGAATTTACCCTAGAAAACTTTATCAAGGGGAAACAGGCAGAACCTTCGTTAAATGTTACTAAATTCATGCCAAAAACAGGAATGTTGTCACGGATCAATTTAAGGGATTTGCTATCTTAACATGTGCAAGAAAGAAGAAAGAACCAGGAACCAGCATGAAAAAAATCATCAACCTACATGGGAATCAACTATCTTTCTCTCAAAACCTTCCTTGCTATCAGGCTTCCATCGGTGCCAGCAAAGCTCCCGAATTATGCTTTTCTCAGAATATCATGTCCACGGCAAACATGCAAAATTTGTTTCTAATACTAAATTCATTGTGCCACTTGCCTACCACTAAATTGACAAATAATTAAATTACGATGCTATCTACAATTCCTATAAAGCAGGAATATTTCACCTAGTAATTGGCTAATGAGCTGATACACGACCACATGTCTGCCGTAAGGCATCTGATAGATGATAAAGAAAATGAAAGGAGATGCCCTTTTATCTTCCGGGAGAAGGCTCTCTCAAGAAAATGTGATGTATTAAAGAATCTTTGAGATACTTTCCAAGATGACCAAAGTATGATATAATGTACCTGTAATGTGTATCATGTTGATGATCCAGTTGTGCAGCAAGAGGCTTCATCTAGACTGTGAGTAATGGTCATCATTGACTGGAACATTACATGTACTATTTCCTTTGGGAGCATATAATATCTAACTAAGAGACAATATAAAGAAATACGTGTAAAACAGGACATCAACCATGAATTGGCTAAAAAGTGCACTGCACTGCACAGTCCGGACTGGGCTAGAAAAAAAAATTGTGGCCAACCAAACAGCAGCCTTAGGTTGTTGTGTCCCGGGGATAGGAGCACGGCAGATTCGGCAGGATACGGTGGATTACCACGATTTTGAGGAAGAATCAGGATGAGAAATCAGAGAAATAGGATGAGGAACAGAGAACACGGGAGGTGAGAGTTCAGAGTTCATTCATATTCAACACGGTCTATTCTGGCTACAAGTCTGGTGCTTATACTTCTCCCACCAAACCCACACAAGGGTGGCCCTTGGCCCATTCCGTATCTCAAGCCCAGGTTACAAACCACAAGGTCACAGCCCATAGTCGGGGTGTTACATAGGTCATGGGCTTGCCAACTTTTCGGCAAGGCCAGCATTGGCGCAAAACCAAAGTACCCTTATGTTTGGCTCGCAGTAGTGAATAAATGCAACGTCAAGAGATATAATCAATCACCCTATTTAGATAATATTCTCTGTGCTGATGGTGCAAATTAATAAGCATATGATTCATGAAAAGATGGTGCAGATAGTTCATACAAAATAAAGAAGACTAACTAATAATTTCTTAATGTCACAAAAGAGAAATATCACGAAGTTAAATTAAGATTGTTACTTTTGACACCCTCAGATGAATGTCCCCGAGCAACCATAGACCCAACAAAAAATGTATATATTACGGTAGTCTGGTCCAGTAACTGCTGATATTTTGTTTCACACGAAATGACAACAGCTTATTTTAGGTGAAAGAGAAACAGATACTGTGTAAAAAATTCATGTAGTGACAATGCAAAAGATGAAAAATAAGCAACAGAAAAGCATAGCCCATCCTTGTCTATTGTAAGCCAAGTAAACTTGGCGTGCAAGATGATGTAATTGTATCTGTGTAGAACACGGTGCTTAGCTGATTAGGATACGGTCTCTAAGACCTTCCTTGTACAATGTATGATTCGTATATAAATACATGCACCCGGCACCACGATTTGGTGTGCGGCAATTGTCCAATCTATTACGTCTTACATGGTATCAGATTCCCACGCTCAAAGTAGCTAGATCCAATCTTCTCGACGAGTTCCGTTCTTTTCGATCTCGCCGCCACACTTCCGTTCATCCCCGTCTGCTTCATCTTCTGTCATGGTCGAAACTGAAGCCGAGCGCCAGGCACGCGAGGAGCGCGAGCGCCAGGCCAACGAGCAGGCCGCTCTTGACAAGGGGAAAGACATCGCCCCTGCTTCCTCTCTTCCATCTCAAGCTGTCAATGTCGCCTCCATCCGCACTCATGTTCCCATCGTGCTCAGTCTCGCCGACTCGAACTACGGGCTCTGGCGGGAGCTCTTCCTCACCACGCTCGGCAAGTACGAGCTCACAGCTCATGTCACCGGCGGCTCCTCCGGCGCCGTTGACGCCCACTGGACCCGCGATGACTTCACGGTGAAGTCTTGGCTGTACGGCTCCATCTCAACCGAGCTTCTCACCATGGTGGCCTCCTCGTCCTCATCGGCAGCAGCGGTATGGACGGCGCTCGAGAACCTCTTCCGCGACAACAAGAAAGCACGCGCCATCCACCTCGAAGCCGAGTTCCGCGGTCTCGCACAGGAGAACATGTCTGTTTCCGAGTACTGCGCAAAGTTGAAGTCCCTCGCCGACGCGCTCAGCGACGTCGACCAGCCCGTCACCGACGACACGCTGGTGCTCACCCTCCTCAACGGCCTCCATGACGACTACTCGGCGCTTCGCTCCTTCATCCCGCTCCAGACGCCCTTCCCGACATTCTTGCAGGTGCGGTCTTCCCTCATCCTTGAGGAGAAAAGCAAACAGAAGAAGACCTCCGTCTCCGCCATGGTTTCCTCCGTCCCAAACGACTCCCCTGCTCGCGGTGATCGCCCTGATCGCGGCTCTGACCGTGCTCCCGACCGCCCTCCCAACAACAACGGCGCCCCTGGTGGTGGTGGCAACCAGGGCGGCGGCGGTGGCCGCGGTTACAACTCTCAAGGCGGCGGTGGCCGTGGACGTGGTCGTGGACGGAACCGTGGCCGAGGCGGCTACAACAACAACCAAGGCGGTGGCAATGGCGGGGGTCGCTATCAGCAGCAGGCGTCCTGGAGCGCGCCCAATCCCCTCGCCGGCTACTTTCAGGCATGGTCTCCATGGTCGGGCCCATGGCGCCCCCCTGGCAGCCCTGGTGTGCTTGGTGCACGTCCGCCGGTGCAACCTCAAGCCTTCCACGCCTACAACCAGTACCACCAGCAGCAGCCTGCTCCGCCGCAGTGGGATCAAGCCTCTTTCGTCTCGGCGCTCAACAATTACCAGCCCTCTTCCAACGGCACTGACTGGTACATGGATACAGGAGCTTCTGCCCACATGACGCCTGAGAATAATGGTATGCTCACCCTCTCGCCCACTCCATCCACTCTTCCATCCGTCACTTTTGGCAATGGTACTTCTCTTCCTGTGTCCTCCGTTGGTTCCTTTTCTTTTCCAACAGCTTCGAAACCGCTTCATATGTCTAATGTCTTTGTTGTTCCTTCTCTTATCAAAAGTCTACTTTCTGTCCGTCGACTTACTTCTGATAACAATGTTTCTATTGAATTTGACAAATTCGGTTTCTCTATCAAGGACGTTCTAACCAGGAGGGAGATTATTCGGTGCAATAGTTCCGGCGACCTCTACACCGTCCACCTCAAGTCACCTCCATCACCACAAGCCTTCATCGCCACCGCATCCACCGCCGACCTTTGGCATCATCGTCTTGGGCATCCGGGACAACAAACATTATCTAGTCTTCAGTCTAGGCATCTTATTTCATGTGTTAGGTCTTCGTCATCTTCAGTATGTCGTGCTTGTCAGCTTGGTCGTCATGTACGCCAACCTTTTGTACCATCTTTTTCCCGTACTAAGAGTGCTTTTGAACTTATTCATTGTGATCTTTGGACATCACCAATTCTTAGCAAATCCGGTTTTGGATACTACCTTATTATTGTCGATGACTTTTCACATTATTTCTGGACGTTTCCTTTACGCCGCAAGTCCGAGGTCGCCAACCTACTCATCTCCTTTCATGCCTATGCCGATACCCAATTTTCTCGTAAAATCAAAGCCATCCAATGTGACAATGGTCGTGAGTTCGATAACTCCCAAATCCGAACCTTTCTTCTTTCTCATGGCATTCAACTTCGTATGTCTTGTCCTTATACGTCGCAACAAAACGGGAAAGCTGAACGTGCTATTCGTACGGTTAATGATGTTGTCCGTACTCTACTTTTTCATGCTTACATGCCAAATTTCTTTTGGGCCGAAGCACTTCATGTCGCCACATATCTCGTAAATATTCGTCCCTCTAAAGCCATTAACAATCAGCTCCCTTTTGAACTCCTCTTCCAAACCGCACCATCTTTTAATGATATTAGAGTTTTTGGTTGCTTGTGTTTTCCCAACATTGCGTCCACAACTCCTCATAAGCTAGCTCCCCGTTCTGTTGCATGCGTCTATTTAGGTGTCTCTCCAAACCATCGAGGGTATCGCTGTTTTGATCCCGTTGCGGACCGGGTCTATATTTCTCGCCATGTGGTATTTGATGAGCATGTTTTCCCCTTTTCCCAAACCAAGCCGTCCCCACCTTCCTATTTGGATTTTCTTCTAGACTTGGAGATCACCTCGTCGCTTCCTAATACTCCTGGTCAACGTTCCGTTCCTGCGGTGCATGGCACCCGGCAACCCGCCATGCATGATCCCATGCAGCCTGGTTCCCACGTCGCTCCCCATACTGAGGCAACTGCGCAGCCCACTCAGCCTGCACCAGGAGCCCGACGTGCTCGGCTTGTTCCGTCTACTGCTGCTCCTCTAGTACGTACGCATCACATGAATACGCGTACTCGCACCCGGACTCCGATCGTTCCTCGTGAGCGTCTCAATCTTTCTGCCGAGGTGTCCTCTGTCTCCCCTCTTCCCAAATCCTACAAAGCTGCCCTTGCAGATCCGAATTGGAAAGCAGCTATGCTTGATGAGTATCAGGCTCTTATTCGCAACCGTACATGGCGTCTTGTTCCTCGTCCTTCAGGCGCTAATGTTATTACTGGCAAGTGGGTTTTCCGACACAAGTTCAATCCGATGGTACTTTGGCTCGTTATAAAGCCCGGTGGGTGGTCCGTGGTTTTTCTCAACAAGCCGGCATCGATTATTCGGAGACTTTTAGTCCGGTTGTTAAGCCGGCTACTATCCGGGTTGTGCTTTCTCTCGCTGCTCGTTCCTCTTGGCCGATTCATCAGCTCGACGTAAAAAATGCTTTTCTTCATGGTTCCCTTGCCGAGACCGTCTTTTGTCAACAGCCCCAAGGTTTTATAGATGCATCCACACCTGATCATGTTTGTCGCCTCACAAAATCTTTATATGGTCTTAAACAGGCTCCTCGAGCTTGGTACAGCCGATTTTCGACATTCGTCTCTTCCTTGGGGTTTGTTCCATCCCGCTCTGATGTTTCTTTATTCATCTACAAGTCGGGTTCTTCAGTTGCCTATCTATTGCTTTATGTAGATGATATAATTCTTACGGCTTCAAATCCATCTCTTCTTCGATCCATTATTCATTCCCTTGCAAATGAATTTGCACTCTCGGATCTTGGTCCCTTGCACCATTTTCTTGGTATTTCAGTGAGCCGTAATTCTCAGGGCATGTTTTTGTCTCAACGTGCATATGCTGAAGATTTGTTGGAGCGTGCTGGCATGGAATCATGTAATCCATGCATTACTCCACTTGACACTCGAGCCAAATTGGGTGCTACTACGGGTCCCCTTGTGGCCGACCCCTCTTATTACAGGAGTTTGGCAGGTGCTCTCCAGTATCTGACTCTTACGCGCCCGGATTTATCACATGCTGTTCAGCAGGTTTGTCTTCATATGCATCAGCCTCGCGAGCCTCACATGCAGCTTGTTCGTCGCATCCTTCGATATGTCAAAGGAACATTGGGCTATGGTCTGCAGCTTCATGCTTCGTCGTCCCTTACATTGACTGCTTATTCTGATGCGGACTGGGCTGGCTGTCCTGATACGAGGCGCTCTACTTCTGGGTATTGTATATTTTTGGGCGACAGTCTTGTTTCTTGGTCCTCGAAGCGTCAAGCCACGGTTTCACGTTCTTCCGCCGAAGCTGAGTACCGAGCAGTCGCTAATGCTGTGGCAGAGTCTTGTTGGTTGCGACAGCTTCTAGTTGAGCTTCATCATCCCGTGACCAAGGCTACTGTCGTTTATTGTGACAATGTCAGTGCATGTTATATGTCAGCTAACCCTGTTCAGCACCGCCGAACTAAGCACATCGAAATTGATTTGCATTTTGTCCGGGAAAAAGTGCAGCTTGGCAGCGTTCGAGTTCTTCACGTACCATCTGCTCATCAGTATGCAGATATCTTCACTAAAGGACTCCCTAGTAGTTTGTTTACTGAGTTTCGAGCCAGCCTTAGCGTTTGCGACGCTGCAGCTGAGGGGGGATGTAAGCCAAGTAAACTTGGCGTGCAAGATGATGTAATTGTATCTGTGTAGAAACGGTGCTTAGCTGATTAGGATACGGTCTCTAAGACCTTCCTTGTACAATGTATGATTCGTATATAAATACATGCACCCGGCACCACGATTTGGTGTGCGGCAATTGTCCAATCTATTACGTCTTACATCTATGACTGCAGAAGGACAACTAATTCAAACATCAACATTTCAATTCCTGTTACAGGGGTTTATATCTTAAGTAGGGATCAACGTGGTACAGATTAATATAATAACAATAATCTGAGTAACTTAGCTTACCATAGTTCATACCATACTGTTAAATTAAGATTCAGGCATCTATAATCTGTGCTTGATGGGTTGCTCCAAGCAGAGAGACTCTTTATATGTTTTATACAGGAAACAGTAGGGCATAGCTCTGTAAAATTATATTAAAACAAATTAAATATGTGAAAAAGATTCTGAAAGATCAACAGAAAATGAAAATATAACAAAGCATCTGGCTAACATTCGATTCTTAAGATCTTCAGGTCACTGGTTTTTCAACACTTATATTTATATCTGAAATAAATTTGCGCACTTCCTTTAACTGGACAGTTGAGATTAGTAGGTTATTTGTGTTACGTTCAGGAACCCCCTCTCAACATAGATCGATGCAACTTCCAAACTGAAAAGCCAAACAAGATAGATACAAAGAAAGCATATGGTTACTTAACCCATACTTCACTTGATCCAGTGGGCAGTGGGCTCTATGTCCCCAAAAGAAATCCATAGACATAAATAGACTCTCAAACTTGATACAGCACAGCGTCAATGGCAGAAATGAAAATGTGATGGAAAATTTGTGGCATAAGAATAAACAATGAATCAACAAAGTAACACAGACAAAATAAACAGCTAAGCTATTTGGGGTTATTAACTCATAACAAGGGTAACTTCTTCTGTCTAGAGTTACTTTTCTGAAAAATACAAGTATTTGCAAAGGTATAACAAATGTAATTTTAAATCTGATACAGTGATAATGAAACCGGGAGGGCACAGTATGGGCCGGATCCAGGGTCCGGGCCACCCGGGCTGTGGCCCGAGGAACGAGCGAGGCCCGTAGGCTACTGTAGCTACGAAGGTGGCCCGGGCGTGCTCTCGTCCTGCATCCGCCACTGCAGTATGGGACTGCAACAAATTACATTCATTTGATCAATATAAGAGGGTTTCAACTATAGGTTTGCATTAATTAGGTCTGTGATACGGAACAAAATCAGCCAACAAACATGACTGGCAGTCCAGAAATTTAAGCCATGGAACTGCTGCTCAGCATCCATCAATATTTAGGTTGGCATCAAAATACAGGCCATTTGCAATCACAAATGTCGTGAGCAATTCTAGAAATAGAGACCTTTCATCAATTGTGCCAAAGTTCTTGAGCAGAATATGATAGATCAATCTACCATCACGAACGGTGGACAAATCTGCCATCTAAAATGGTTTAAAGCAGTCAGTAACTCAATATTAAATAATATTTTAATGCTAGACTTCAGTGTGTGTTGTTTTCGGCCTTTCTTTAGGCCTGCACATACTTTTCCTACATTTTCAATATGTTTAATGAATGCTTTTAGTTTCTCGAAAAAAAAGGTATTAAAATATAACTTTGAATAATTGTGTGTTCCTGAAGAAGAAATTGTCTGTGATAATGCCTACACTTGAAATATAAATAGGTTCCTGGTTGAAGACTTCTGTTATTTTTTTAATAAAGAAATGCTGTTAACTTATACAACATTGTTCCAGCCAATGTCCCCCAACGAATATAACAATACAATTTTTTTTAGATGAATGAGCTGGAGAGTGCTCGCATGGGCGTTTCAGTATCCTATCATTCAGATGGGTGTGAAGCAAAACTGAAATTGACAAGGCAAATCATCAGGTTACCCAACAGAGGCACACCACATATACACCTTCGGCATGTGTAGACTAGGTATTTGGAAATTGGTGAGTCAAACTAAAACATTTTAAGCTTGTTAAGTTTCATGCCAAACTAGTAGAACCCAAATTCCAAACTGATGGAAAGAAGGTGAGTACGTAGTCCACATGTACGGTACCCCCTCTCACGTGTGACTGGATGAGCCCTACACGTGAATAGAATATTATATATGACTTGATAAGTCCTATACATGAGGCAGAAAGAGGGCAAGAACAATTTGTTTTTAAATTGTTCATTTTTAAATTGTGAAAGCCTGGATAAGAGACTTGAATCGAAAACCTCTGATCCGATACAATGTCAAGTTTAAAAACACCAACCAGTAGAACCAAAATTATGAACCGATGGAAACAAGGTGGGCAATCCACATATACTGTAACACCCCTCTCATGTGTGACTCGATGAGGCCTACACGTGAATAGAATCTCACGTATGACTCGATAAAGAATCTCATGTATGACTCAATACGGCCTAAACGTGTACAGAGAGAGTGTGCAAGAGCCATTTTTATTGACATGGGTCTGAAAATTGGCGAGGTCATGTGAGACCAATCTATACTTCAGACCTGGATTTAGTCCCCTCAGAAACCTAGCAGTCTTGTCTGCCTCGGTGAGAATATTTGTTTTCCAATAGCGGGATAACTCGACGAAGAGATCCCAATATACAGAAACGGGCATCTTTCCTTGAGTGAGAGCTCAAAATTCATCCCTCTTAAGCTCCATGAGTCCATGAGGAATGGGTGAAGTGCATAAAGTTTCTGAGAACTCATTCCAGTCGATTCCTTGGCATCATCATGCGTTTCAGAATAGTTCTCGCACCAATTTCCGGCAACACCAGTGAGTTGGTCCTCCGCGAACTTCACATGGACTTGCGCCATTGACGTTAACTAAATTGAGCTTCCGGCGGATGTCCTTCAGCCAATCATTTGCCTCTATAGGGTCAGCTGATCTTGCAAATGTAGGTGGCTTTTCCCTCATGAACTCTGCTAGCTTAGACTCTGGTGGAGGTTGGTTTTGGTTCTAATTTGCTAGGTTGGTAGCAAGTTGTTGTAGCAACCGTGTGCACAAACATCAGTTGCGTCATGTCAGGTGGCGGCGATGGTGGCACGCTGGCAGCACGTCTTCATTCTCAGAATCAGTGTACATGTCATGAACTTCACACTCCACGAAGTTCTCTTCAACGCTGGTCCGCGACCAAGACCACGTCCACATCCTCCGAGTCCATTATCTCGGTTTTCGTTCATCCTTTTGTCGCTCAAGGTTAGGATAGACGAGAGGGAAAAATAAGCTAATCCCAAACATTCAACATGCAAGTGCTAGCAAAAAGCCAAACCATAGAAATCCAAAGAAAATATTCAGGAAAACTCACACACGTGGGTTCAAACATAGTAGTAACTATACCACATGCATGAATCGGTAGTGTACTACTAGATACAACTTATAGCAAAATAACTAACATTTTCAGCATATAATATTGAAATAAGTGGTCTCTCTCATGGTTCACTACAGGCTAACTACTCATCCAGATATCTGACTGCTCATGACCTGCGTAAGGGTGCTCGAGTACTGGTACGAAGTGTAGCTCGAAGGGAGGCTCTGTTGCGTCTGACTTTGGTGTAGCAGGAATCATATCTTCCGCTCGGTCTCCTCCTGAGACAGGTCGGCCTTCTCATCATGTTCCGATGGCAGTGCCGGGAGAGCGAGTGATGCAGGAAGTGCAATCGCCTGTCATGTAAGGCGACGCTTCTTCGCCGGGACTCATAGACGTCTGTATTATAGTATACTCTATCGCGGAGCACGAGGCGCAGTGCCCTGCGACACCTACTCCTGTGCTTCGCCTATGATCATAGTCTATGTATTAGCATCGGCCATGTGCACGGGGGTGATGGCCTCCTCCGTGGCAGTCTCAGCAGCCTCGCATGCAGCATTAGCAACAGGTAAAGCTGAGTTTGCTTCCATCAGCATCTCCTCAAAACCTCTCATCTCGATCCTGGTAGTGGTGGTTCATGTGACGTGCTTCCTCCAACATGTTTGTAGTGGCGACTAAGCTACTCTCAAGTCCGAAGTTGAGCGACGATGTGCGGATGAGCATAGGGTCATTCTCTCCCTACTACCTCATGTCATCTTTGTAAGCAAAGTAACGGAAAGGCGTGTACCACAACTCAGCTTGGTAGGTCCCCGCTATCTCATGCATCGCTCGGTGAATAGGGGGGTGGTGGCATCTTCAAACTCCTCTCCATCAGCACTAAACTGGTGTCCTAGCCATCTCATGAGATGGCGGGGACCTACCAAACTAAGATGCGCTACATGCCTTTCCACTACTTCGCGTACAGAGATGAGGGAGGAGTGCTCTGGTAGGACATGAGATACTAGGGAGAGAATGACCCTACGCTCACCTGCATGTCGTCGCTCAACTTTGGACTCTAGAGTCGCTTGGTCGCCACTACAGCCATGTTGGAGGAAAGACGTCACATGCACCACCACTACTAGGATCGAGCTGAGAGGTTTGAGGAGATGTTGATGTAAGTACTCAGATTTAGCTGCTGCTAATGCTGCACGTGAGGCTGCTGAGACTGCCGCGGAGGGGACTATCACGGCCGCGTACATTGTCGACGCTACTACAGTGAGTATGGTCATAGGCGAAGCACAGGAGGAGGTTCCGCAGGACACTACGCTTCGTGCGACACGACGGAGGATATTACACGACGAGCCATTGCACCGCCAGTACCGCTCGCTTGCTCGCCCGGCACAGCCGTCGGCGCTGGATGAGAAGGCCGACCAGTCTCAGGAGGAGACCGAGCCAAAAACGAGGATTCCTGCTACACCAGAGGCTGACTAACGCAACGAAGTCTCCCTTCGAGTTGCACTTCATACGAGCACCTGGGCACCTTTACGAATGTCCTGAGCAGTTCGGATATATCTGGTCTGAGTAGCTAGCCTGTAGTGAACCATTACAGAGTCCACTTATTTTAATATTAATGAGTTAATTGCGTTGGGGGTCACACATCTCGTCACGTACGTGCACATTGGTCACACATCTGGATAACGGGATTTTTTGGTCACACATCTCGACAATTGCGTGCACTTTGGTCACAAACGGGCCACGTCATCCTGTTATGGACCAGAAATTTTCAGAAAACCCCTCGAGTAATATTAGCAGGGCCATATTGCAAAATTAGACATGCCCACCAATCAGATCTTTTCAGAAAAAACAAATAAAAATAAAAAAGGAGGTCAACGCTGGAGCGCCGCCGCTCCACCGCGCCACCTGCTGGAGCGCCGCCGCCGCCGGATGGTGTACGTCTGCTACAGGTACAGGCCAGCAATTTCGATCCGTAGTGTCATTGCAAAATGACGGGAGCTAGCTAGCACAAGCTCGATCCCTCTCCTAAGCGGCATGCCTAGCGGCAGGAGCAAGCTGCAAGCATCATCCACTTCCTCGAGACGCTATCTAACGAGACCCGCCGTTGGACGCCTGCTGGAGCTCCGCCGCCGTCGGCCCACCGCGCCCCCTGCCGTGCGCCGCCGCCGCCGCCCTCCTGCTGGAGCGCCGCCGCCCCACGCGCCCCGTCCAAGCCGGTGCGCCAGGAGGTCCCCAACGAGTCCAAGCCGGTGCGCTCGCGGGCTTCCGCTTGCCTGCACCTCGGGCGTAGATCGACGACCGCGCAGATCCTCGGGCGCAGATCGACGACGGCGCAGATCCTCGGGTTTCCCGGCCGTGGCTCGCGCCATGGGGGATGCCGACGGCGGCCACCCGCGGTTAAACCATTGCTGTGTGCTGACGTCAGCATGACGTCATCCCTCTTTATTCTTTTCCGAAAATCATTTCTGTCTAGATATTTGCAATATGGCCCTGCTAATATTACGCTAGGGGGTTTTCTGAAAATTTCCAGTCCAAAACGGGATGACGCTTCCCGTTTGTGACCAATGTGCACGCAATTGTCGAGATGTGTGACCAAAAAATCCCGTTATCCAGATGTGTGACCAATGTGCACGTACATGACGAGATGTGTGACCACCAGCGCAATTAACTCAATATTAATTGAGAAACCGTTTGTTATTTTTCTATACTAGTTGACGTGCACGTGCAACGCACGTAACCAACATTACAAACCATATAGGCAATAGGACAAATGTTATAAATTCCGTTAATCGGACAAATGTAGTTGCGACACTGTCACAGTGGGTTGTTTTAATTTACCATATTTGTTAAATAAAAAGTTTCAACCGACCATTAATAAAAAGTGTCCAGGCAAATTTGAACTAAACCCCTTGACTTTTTTATGGATAGGAGGTAGTAATAAAAATGATCCAAATTTGGTATCTATTGATTTGGACAGCTCCATGTACATTAGCATGATAATGATTATTCAGAGTTAGGTAACCACATAAGTAGTTTGATGTGCATGGAATTTTGAGTCTTAATGCTCACATTTTATTTTGTTGCTGAATTGCATAGGTTCTTCTGAAATCTGAATTTCTAATATGCTATAGTATGGGGCGTGCCTTCCCCATGTCGCACCGCCCAATACAATTACTTTTTCTTTTTTTCTGCTACTATATTTGGTTCAGACATTCTCACAAACAGTTAGCGTCTCCGGCAGCTCGGGCGGCCGGTTGTGATCAGTACCGCGCGTGGACGGCCAGCTCGATGCCGGCGCCGACGCGCACGACCAGCTGGAGCCGGAGATGCTCCTCTTCTTCGAGCTAGACCACGGCGGCGCTGCCATGCCGCACGGCGCGGCCCCATGGCCCCCCGCTGCTCGAGTTCGGGATGTGCCTGGGCGTGAGCAGCCAAGCTACGAACGCGGGTATCGCGCCGGCGCGGTCCGTGAGGTGGCCGCCGTCGAGCCAGCGCTGGACACTCCTCTGGGACGGGTTGCTCGCAGCCCAAGGTCGCCGGGGAAGAGGCGACGCAGACGACGTGAGCAGCGCCGCGCCGCGCACGCGGATTAAAGCTCATGGCCGGCGAGCTGGGCGTGCACCAAGAAGCGGTCGTGGACGGCGAGCATCATTGCTCCGGCTACGCACAGGCTGATTAAAGCTCATGGCCGGCGAGCTGGGCGTGCACCTAGAAGCGGTCGTGGACGGCGAGCATCATTGCTCCGGCTACGCACAGGCTGCGCACAGGCGTGGCCGCGTGAGCCTTGCCTCCTGCTGCACATGCTAGCACATACGCATCAGCTAGGCTAGGACACTCCTGGATCGATCCATACGCCCACGTATTTTGGGCGCGCGCGCCGGCGCACCCGGCCGCAGCAGCTCCTTGCCGGCGCCGTGCACCAGTGGATCCCCTGCTCCGGGCGACGACCACCGTGGTGGAGATTTCATCTGGTTCGGGAGAGGGATTTGGGGATGGGGCACAGGGCATGGAGCGGCCGGGATTGAGGGAAGGGAGGCGAGCGCCCGCCGATCTTGTTCCGTGCCGACTGCGACGGCGTTCTTTTAGCGATGGCAAATCTTTTGTAATTAACGGCAAAATGAAAAGGTGGTGGCAATTTGGTCGTATTATGTGATTTGGTGGGAGGGCAAAACGGTCCAAAACGGGCAATGTTGAGTTGTCAAACATTGGGACGATCTGAGCCGTTTGATTGGATATTGAAGGGCTCACATTTAAAGTATTCCAACAAGACAAGTTTGCTCTTTTAATAATAGTATAGATGAGCTTGTGTCTGATAATAGACTATACCGATTCATGCATGTGGTATAGCTACTACTATGTTTGAACCTACATGTGAGTTTTCCGGAATATTTTATTTTGATTTCTGTGGTTTGGTTTATGATTGCACTTGCATGTTGGGTGTTTAGGATTAGTTTATTTTTTCCGTCTCGTCTATCCTTACCTTGAGCAACAAAAAGATGAACGAAAACAGAGGCCGTTGTCGCGGACCGGCGTTTGAAGAGAACTTTGTGGAGGATGAAGTTAATGACTGAAGTATAGATTGGTTTCACATGACTTCGCCAATTTCCAGAGCCTTGTCAATAAGGCTATTCTCCAAGAGAACTCAAAGAAGGAGCTTGAGGAGCACCGCAAGCGTAAAGCACTACAGGGTCACGATGGAGATGGCAGCTCACGCCAGAAGAGTAATGGCCACCCAGGTCATCATGGAGCAACTGCCAAACCATCAAGGCCTAACAATAACTCTCAGCCCAATGCTACCATACTCCAAGAGCTGAAGTCGGGGGGAATAATGTAAATACTGCTGGAAAGGCATGTTGCAACTGTGGTGGAGAAGGTTATTTTGCTGCTGCATGTCCCATCAACAAGAACACCAGACCGTAGGATAGAGTTTGCCATTGAGTTAGTACCAGGCAGGCAGGAACCGCTCCTATTGCAAAGAGACCGTATAGAATGCCTACTAATGAGATTGTATAAAATCTACTTTGAATTTGAGGTGAATCTATATAGATTAGAAAGTAATTTCGTAAACCATTGGTCAAATTCGAAATATAATGCTACTACTGGGTTCCTACAGTGGTTTGTCAAGCTTTCTCTGTTGGGCCTGAGGTCAAACAAGGTGTAGAACAAAGGCTAGGATCTAATGCCACTGAACGGCATTCAGTTCGGCCTGGACATGGTGCGCTCGGTCAACAACGAATCTACCTAGAAACGATGTCTAGGAGGTAGATATATTCGGTGGTAACACGTGTGTGCAAAGAATTGTGCTGCCGCTCACCGAGTGCGACGAAGACGTCCGGTGATGTCGATGAACAGATCAGATGGAGTTGCGAATTTGTCGGGTGTGATCAAAGGCTCGGCTTCTGGTCTTCTGAATCGATTGTCCTCCTCCTGGCGGTCCTACTGGCAGCAGAATGTCCTCCCGTGATCGGAGTCACCGGGAACGCGAGTGCTCCGCGAGAGTTAGATCGATCTGTGAGCCTAGGGCTCGGGTGGCGGTGGAAAATGGAAAAGGAAAGGAAGGGGGCGACCTGGAGTTTTGTAGAGCAGGCGAGTGTGATTCTTGAGGACAAGGCCAAGCTGATTTTCGGCCACTTCTCGCAGACTCTTGGACGGCCGCCTCCCAGGCAAATGGACCTCAACTGGGCTGAAATTAATCCAGCTGCACACGACCTGGAAGATCTGGCTCTCCCTTTTTCGATTGACGAGGTTAAAACCGCCATCGAGAGCATGCCGGCCGATAAAGCCCCTGGACCGGATGGATACACCACGGCCTTCTTCACCTCATGCTGGGACATCATCAACCCAGACCTCATGCGCGTCATGGATGCTTTCTCCGAGCTTTCGGTCAACAACTTCCATGTAATCAACTCGACCAACGTGGCGATGCTGGCCAAGAAGGAGGGGACCGAGTCTATCTCAGACTTTCGCCCAATTAGCCTGATCCACATTATCCCCAAGATCATCGCAAAAGCTATGTCGACCCGGCTTGCTCCCAAGATGAATGACATCGTCTCTCTCTGCCAAAGTGCTTTTATCAAGACAAGGAGCATCCATGACAACACTGCTAGACGCCTTCATCGAAACCACTCGCCTACCTTGCTCCTGAAGCTGGACATCGCCAAGGCTTTCGACTCTATGAGATGGGACTACCTTCTTCACATCATGCAACGCAAGGGCTTCCCACCTCGTTGGAGAGCCTGGATGGTCATCCTTTTCACTACGGCTTCCTCGCGTGTTCTGCTAAATGGCATCCTGGGACTAGATATTCTGCATGGTAGAGGGCTTCGTCAGGGGGATCCCCTATCCCCACTTCTCTTTGACATTGACATCGACCCTCTCAACAGAACCCTCGAGCTAGCAACCGAAGAAGGACTGCTTCAACCAATTCCTGATAGGCTGGCCTCGCTCCGCATTTCCCTCTACGCGGATGATGCAGCTATCTTTCTGGTTCCCTCGGCGACTGACGTCACCAACCTTGCCATCACGGTGCAACACTTCGGCGCGGTAACTGGTCTGATCACTAATGTGGCCAAAAGTTCTGTCTCGCCAATAAGATGCTCTGAGCTAAACCTCAACGTCATCCTCGCGGACTTCCATGCGGCAAGGGCGCCTTTTCCAATCAAATACCTAGGGCTACCTCTCTCTCTTGGGAAACTTCGCCGCGTTGACATGCAACCCTACATTGACAAGGCCGCCTCCTATCTGCAACCTTGGAAGGGAAAATTCATCAATCGGGCTGGTTGCTTGGCCCTGGTTAAGTCTGTCCTTACTTCTCTGCCAATTTTCCTTCTCACGGCAATCAGGGCCGACAAGCGCACGCTCAAGGCTTTTGACAAACTTAGGAGAGGTATGCTTTCGAACAATAGTGAGAAGGTCAGTGGGGGAAAATGCAAGGTGAGCTGGGACAAGGTTTGTCGCCCTAAGAAGCTTGGAGGGTTGTGAATACTCAACTTAGAGAAGTTCTCAAGGGCTCTGCGTCTACGCTGGTTGTGGCACGAATGGGTCTCGGATGACAAGCCTTGGGTGGTTACTGAAACTCCAAATGACGACATGGACAGAAATCTGTTCAATGCAGCCACCAAAGTCACGCTAGGGGACGGGGAAAAGGCCTCCTTCTGGGGTTCTTCTTGGCTTGACGGGCTACCACCTATGACCATTGCCCCGGGCCTCTACGAGGTTTCCCGAAGAAAGAAGAGATGCGTGCGAGATGCACTTTCTGATGATAAGTGGATAACTGACCTGAACATCGACAACTTCACCGTCGACCATATCGCCCAGTTTGTCCACCTCTGGGGGCTAATTCAGGAGGTCAATCTCACCCCTGGAGTGGAGGATACCATCATCTGGGCGCTTACGCCGAAAGGGATTTATACGACTAGCTCGGCATACAAAGCGCAATTCATCAGCGCCACCTCCTGCTCCTTCATGAGCTTAGTTTGGGAGACTTGCCCCCCCCCCCCCCAGTGCAGCTTCTTCGCCTGGTTGGCCGTGCAGAATAGACTATGGACGTCGGATCGCCTGGCTATTAGGGGCTGGCCTCATCAGCCCACCTGCCAACTTTGTAGATGCCAACCGGAGACGGCGAGACATATTCTATTTGAATGTCGCTACTCCAAACGCATTTGGTGCGACGCGGCGACTTGGCTTCACTGTCCTACCCTTATGCAGGACTTGGGCACATCAAGGGCAACCGTGCATGATTATTGGAAGGCCGTCTCCAATACGCCTTCGGTTCCCCGCAAGGGGCTAAAGACGGCAATAATCCTGATCACTTGGGAGATTTGGAAGGAGCGGAATGCTAGGATCTTCACCAACAAATTCGCTATGCCGTCTGTGCTTTTTCAGCGCATCAAAGACGAAGGCGGGAACTGGATTCTTGCGGGAGCAAAGAAGCTGTCTAAGTTGACCACCTTTTGAAGATATGACGATCTATCTTTCTGAGAGAGTGGACGGTGTGGGTTGATCTAGTCCCCCTGCGGGGATGCTATTTTTGTTTTAGTACGCCCCTTTATGTTCGGTTTTTTATTTGGCCTCGGCTGTGTCATGTTTGCTCCTTCTATATCAATATAAAGGCAAAGTTTTTGCCTCGTTTCAAAAAAAAGAGTGGGGTAACGGTGGCGGCAGTTTCGGGTGTGATTGTCGTTTCCTTTTACTGCTTGCGCGTGTGCCAAGGAAGAGGAAGGAGCAGGGCCACGCTTCGCTTGGCTGCACGAGCGAGCTACTTAGCTAGGCTTTTGCGTTGGTGCTGCTGGGCCTTGGTTTTGTCGATTCGGGCATTGCCAGAAAAGAAAAGAAATAATGAGAGGAGGCGAGATAGACTAAACACGTACAGGTGCATAAGCCCAGGCGTACTTTAAAAGCACAAGATTATACTGTCCTGGGTGAATGTAACTTAGAAACACCAGGGTGAATTTTTTCCGTACGGAAAGAGCAATTTTTTTTTTCGAGGAAGAAAGAGCAACTTATAATATGTCATACTATGACCTTAGGAATATGTGACGTGAATAGCATATAACTCACGTCAGGGATGGCCTTAGGAATAGCATTCTAATAGTTGCATGCATTTTTCCCAGAAAATACAAGCTATATACAAGGAACCTTAGAGCAGACGGAATTTGTACATGTCGTGTTTCCACAGCGGGGTGGAACAAAGATTTCTATTTGCTGGTCAGTGCAGTCAATCAAGGTTGTGTTAAAAGATCTTGACACCAGTAAGATTAGTTTTCATTTTTCTAGTTCTAAATGCCTGGGTATATTACCAGTGTAAGGATTAAGCCACTACCTGATGCCTGTGAGCATGAGTCACCTGATTTGAAGGCGTTACATGCTGAAGCAATGCAACGAGGTAATTTTTTTAGCTTGGAACCTCTATAATTTTAAGAGTGAACATTTAGTGAACTGTATTTTTCGGTGTGAAGCATTTGAATAGACAGTTAATTACCTTGGCAATATTGGTAGATTTCCCAACTAAATTTACTCCAGCAAAAACAGATGGCACATGGCTTACCACACTCCATGGTAGCATGAACATCTACCTTAGGGTTAAAATTCAAAGAAGAGTCTCCCCAGTGGTTCTGCAGTCATGATTATGAAGAGATGAGTATGATTACCTTAAAGATGTAATTCTCAAACTTAGATACAAGAAACCTCTGGTAGAATTTTTTCAACAGTAAGAATCAAACCTGAGTTGTTTGTTGTTTTGGTCGCCTGACGGTACTGGGTTCTAGTCTGGTTTAGCTTTTATGCTTTCTCTGCTAGCATTAGGCGGAAGGTTTGTACATATTAAGCACCTGGATGCTGTCCGATCGAACCTCCTGATAATGGACATCGATCCAAGTGAATTCCGTGAAAAAAAAGGATGTTATTCTTTTCTCCTCAATGCTAGCTGATATAGATTCATTGAGCTTGCCTGCTGCACATAGATGGCAAGGCTTCTTCACTGGGACAGACCAACAAGAAAAAACATCAAAGAATGAAAGAATATAATGATTAATTTTTTTTTAGAATAAAAGGGTTTCCCCCGATTTCATTAAAGAAACCACAGGCTACATAGTTCATCCAAAACACCGCATCCACCAGGGTTTAACACACTTCCTTTTCTACAGAGTACCAGCCTGGAATGCCACAATAGGTAAACTAAAAGGCAAAACACTAGCCTAACTCTGCTCCAGAAAACCTTTTATTCCAGCATCTTCTTTTCCTCGGTTAAGGCCCCCTCTCTTGATCATCAAAGCGTCAGTCTTGGCACCCAGGATGCCCAGCTTCTCCTTGCACCAAAGACCTCCCTTGCCACCTTCTCCAGAAGCTTAGCGAAGTACACCAGCTGCTCCCTTGCGTCCGGTTTCACCTACAAAAGACTCCACCATTGAATCCAATAGCAAATTTTGAAGATCACATCACACGGTTCGTTAGGCCAAATATTTTCAAAACAAGCCGCGTTCCTCGCTTTCCAAATCCCCCAAAGTATGGCAGCCACACCCACAGTGAGTAAACTCCTCTGTTTCCCTTGCCTTTTTAACCATTCAGACACCACATGCTCGGCTGAGAGAAACTGCGAATGTACCCCGAATGCGCAACCGACTACATTCCAGATATATCTGGCAAGAGGGCATTCAAAAAAGAGATGATTTATTGATTCTTTCTTACCGCAAAAGAGACATTCTTCCTCACATGTCCCCCCTCGATGTTTCAAGACATCACGTGTTAAGATGCTTTTTTTGAGCACCAACCAAATGAATGTCTTGATCTTAAGGGGTAACTTGATATAATGATTAATTAATTAAGTTCTGCATTCAGTTAGGAGCATACACATTATTTCCCATCGGCATCCTCGAGAGCATTCATATTTCAGTTCAGGTTGGCGGTCAGACTTCTCTGCATCTTTACCTATAATACTGAGCATGGACAAAATGCATAGATAAAGATGTCTGGATGACACAATTTGACAGATTTAGAGAACGGAAAAGGAAAGATAGGTTCCTTATCCTTCATTCCATCTGAGTGAATGTGAAATCAATAGTATAACACTTGGTTATGACTCCAAGTCACCAGCAAAACGAAAGAAGCGGTATATTATTCTCGTATGATTTTTTTGTTTTGTTCAAATGTGTGTGCATAGACACACAATGCATAAGGAAGAGGCCATGAAAAGTTTTTTTTTTAACATGCATGTGCACACACACAAAATGCAGGAGAAAGGTAACATGAAAACATGCCCGATGTATCTGCTTCACGCTTCACTTAGGATAATGTCAATAGAAATTCATTTACATATGTGGTATTGCAATTCTCAGAACATGGCTTCAGTATACGACATTAGTTGATGCAGGTTCACCGCAATCTTAGATGCGTTGGCAAGGGATCATAATATGTCTGGGATCTTGCCATGTCACGAACATTCCTCATATAGTTTAAATCATTGCAAGGATGGAAACAAGAACATGTCTGAAACTCTGAATGCATGGTTCTGAGTTGTGACTGGAATCAACAATGTGACAAACTGACAATTGTTTCAGGTCATGTGAGGTTCAGATTTATACAGGCGCACAGGGACAACTAACCCAATTATGTATTGTGACCGAAATCTCATATGACTTGTACAACGAGTAGAAGGAATCACCTATAAAACATCGAGGACAGCCACTCTTTTTTGGTTCAGAGACGATCTATGGTTCCCTATTCCGTTCCCTTCTTCTGCATTTTCCTCGCCGTCACCACAGCCTCGACACTATTGGCATGCTCTCCCCGTGATTGACTGCCACAACCTCCGTCGCCGTTTCCCTTCCCTCGTTAACGGGATCCAGGCCAGCGCTCCGTTGGGTGGATTACCAACCTCCCATCATGGGAGTACCGTGGCTGCGGCGGAACCTAGCAAAATCACATTTCACTCATCAGTCATCACACAAATGCAGTATCCTGAATGATACGGCGGCGGCGAGGGCAAACCTGGGAGGACTGGAGGAGGACGGACACAATGAGAGTGGAGGCCATCCCTGTCTCCCTGTCAGGACTGAAGACCAATTCAGGTGTTGTTATCAACAGCAACTCAAGTTCAGTTATCCAACGGTTCACATTGTAATAGAGTTAAGCTCTGTTTAGCGCCTAAATGCGTGATTAATGTAATAACTGGGATTAAGCGTGGCTCCTCAGGGGACTCTATATAACCTGGGAGAGTGGGTGGTTGGGTGGCACGCGAATACAAACCCTAAATTCCAGTTCTTGCCTTTCTTCCAAGTTCTTTCTTTCCTTCAATTTTGCCAATTTACCTGCCAATTCTACCAATTATTCCTGTTATTTCCTCTCTGAGCTGCATAACTTATCCTATCTCAGGCTGAGACCCTGACAGTTGGTATCCAGAGCAAGTTCCTGCGACCAAAAATTTTCGCCCCGGGTTGCTGGTCATCTTGATCCAGAGGTAAAATTCCCGACGCAAATTAGGCAGATCCTTGAGCGGAGCGTCATCTGGAGCAAGATCTGCCATGAATTCGGTGTCTATCATCCGTACGCGCTCTCAAGAACGGCTCGAGCAAGCCACGGAAGACGCAGCCGTGCTAGCAGCCGCCCAGGCTCAAGCTAACGCACTGGAAGAAATCCAAGGTCGCCTTCCCAAGAAGTCCTCAGCTTGCAGCGACGATTGGATCTGCAGCAGTCATCCATGGATGCGATCCAGGGGAACCTGTCGTCCCTCACGGAGATGATGCAGCAGTTGAGCACTAATCTCGGCCACCCGCCCGAGCAAGCTTCAGTGACTGCGTCGGCCGCGCCGACAACAGCGACGGCGGCGACACCACCGCCCTATCAACCGAATCTGAGCCCGATTCCGGAAGTTTCTACACCGATGCCTTCTTCAACACCTCCGGCAGCTCGACCACTCCAGTTTGGTAACTTATCTCCTGCTCAATCACCCCATCCTGATTTTCGTTCGACTGCACAATTGAACAATATGTCATTTGCGCCGGCAAAGTCAGTTCCTTTTGCATCTGGTAGTTCGTCCGCTCCCCAAATTCACCATACGCAGCAGTATACTACACCGCAAACTCAACCACAATACTACCAACCTGTCAATTCACAACCACCACCTCAATTCCACCAACCATATTACCAGCAAAATCCCTACCTTTACCCACCTTTACCCCAAATTTACCCACCCAATCCCTACCATGCCAATTATCAGTATTTTCCCACACAACCAGCACCTTACTACCCTCCATACCCACCTCACACTCAAACTATCCAGCCCACATATGCTTCGACACAACCCACACTTCCTCCATTTCCCCACAACAACGCATTCCCTACACTTCACCCGTCCAGCCACCTGCCACTTCAGTTTCCACACACCTGAAAGAGAACCAAAATTCCAACACCCATCAGGAACCATATATACGTGCTCCATCTATTGAGTTGCCTCTGTTCCATGGCTCAAACACCCTTGGCTGGATAGAAGAATGTGAGAGTATCTTCATCTTAGCAGGCATTCATGATGACAGCAAAATTAAGTGGGCCAATGCACATATCGTGGAAAAGCAAAAACTTGGTTGACTAGTTGCAGCATAAACATGGAAACCATGAGCTGGGCACAATTTTGTGAGCTGCTTTGTGACAGATTTCCTAGTCCGGGAGAACATGAATCAATGGAAAAATTCCAGCATCTGCAGCAGACCACGACAGTGGATCATTACATCAACAACTTTGAAGAGTATATGATCCAGATGAAGCGTGATCATCCTTACCTGACAGAAAATTTCTTCTTGCTACGCTTTGTGAGTGGCCTCAAAGATTCAGTCAAGCATACTGTCAAAAGTCATGAGCCTGCGACCCTGAGACGTGCCTATTGGCATGCTCGCCAACAAGAAGCAGCTTACCTATCAATGGTCAGGAAACCACAAACACAAGCTGCATCAGCTAGACACCCTCCTGCCAATACCCAAGCTGCACCAGCTAGACACCCTCCTGCCAATGTAAACAGAAATGCAGGCCCTAACAGAGAACGTCCTCGTGAAAGGAAGTGTTGGTATTGTCCTGAGCAGTGGGCAGTCGGACATAAATGCGATGGTATGAGAAACATGTTGCACATTATCAATATGCAGGGCCATAGTGATGATGAAGCAAATGAACCTCCACAACCTGAGGCTTTTCTGGATGCTGAAAACAACTTACCACCGCCAGAACCTGATCAACAGCCAGTAGCAAATGCCAATAATGCTCAAGCCCCAAATGCACTTCTTCACCACATTTCTGCAGAAGCATTGCTGGGTATTCCAGGCGCAACAACATTGTCAGTCACAGTCCAGCTCGGAAGGTACAAGGCAATAGCCCTCATAGATACAGGTAGCACCAAAACCTTCTTAGACACTGTATTCGTCAAAAAGGCCCAGTTACCTGTTACACAAACCGCAGCACAAAAAGTTCTAGTAGCCGGTGGCGGTGAGCTCATTTCGGAAGGACACATACCAAATTGTGCATTCACAATACAAAACACACCTTTTGAACATGACTGCAAACTCCTGCCACTCCGAGGTTATGATATGGTCATAGGAGCTGACTGGCTAGCCAAGCACTCTCCTAATTTCACAGATTGGGAAAAGCACAGCATATCTATCACTGTCAATGGAGAATGGTGCACTCTATCTGATACTCGACCTGAACCAAAGGACAACACAATTTCTGCACAAGCTTGTGCTAAATTACTGCGTCAAGGCGCTAAAGCTTTCCTAATCCAGATACCTGCTCAAACCAGTCCCACAGACCAACAGCAAGACTCTGCTCCTGTTCCTCCCTTGGTTGCTGAGTTGCTAGATCAATACCAAGATGTATTTGCAGAACCAGTGGGGTTACCTCCAGAGAGAAGTTGTGATCACTCAATACCCTTGCAAGAAGGATCACACCCACCAAATGTGAGACCATATCGGATGCCACATAAACAGAAAAACATTGTGGAGGAACTTGTCAAGAAAATGTTGGCAAATTCTGAAATCAGACCCAGCAGTAGCCCATATTCCTCACCTGCTATTCTAGTCATGAAAAAAGACAGAAGCTGGAGACTGTGTGTCGATTACAGGCAACTGAACGCTTTGACCATTAAAAACAAGTACCCCATACCAGTGATTGAAGATTTGCTGGATGAACTCCAAGGAGCAGTAATATTCTCAAAACTTGATTTACGATCAGGTTACCATCAGATCCGCATGAAGACAGAAGATGTGCCTAAGACAGCTTTCACAACACACCTAGGTCATTACGAATACCTAGTCATGCCGTTTGGTCTAACCAACGCGCCTGCTACATTTCAGCAATTGATGAACAACACCTTCGCAGCTCATCTCAGGAAGTTCGTGTTAGTCTTCTTCGACGACATACTGATCTACAGCAGAACACCAGAACTACACAAGCAACATCTGTCCATTGTCCTGAAACTGCTCAGAGATCAAATCTTGAAAGCAAAACTTTCAAAGTGCACATTTGCGGCCCCATCTGTTGAGTATCTTGGGCATGTAATCTCGGCACAGGGAGTCGCAACCGATCCCTCCAAGATAAAAGAAATAGTTAATTGGCCAACTCCTACCAATGTCAGAAAGCTGAGACGAATCCTTGGCTTGGCAGGATATTACAAAGGTTTATTGAGGGGTATGCCTCAATTTGTCGACCTCTTCATGATGCCCTGAAAAAGGATGCCTTTGTGTGGGAAGCTCCGCAACAAGAAGCTTTTGTCAAACTAAAAACTGCTATGACTACACCACCTGTCTTGATATTACCCAATTTTGAGAAACCATTCACCTTGGAAACTGATGCGTCTGGCACAGGCCTCGGTGCAGTATTGATGCAGCAAGGTCGACCAATAGCATACTTCAGCCAGTCTTTGGGCAAACAGGCAGCTGTACTGTCAGTCTATGAAAAAGAAGCATTAGCAATGCTGGCATCCCTAAGGAAATGGCGTCATTACCTGCTTGGTAACAAGCTGGTCATCAAAACAGACCAACGTAGTCTCAAGTACCTCACAAGCCAACGTCTCCTTGAAGGCATACAACATAAACTGATGATGAAGTTGTTAGAATTCGATTACTCCATCGAGTATAAGCAGGGTAAGGAAAACATTGCAGCAGATGCACTTTCCAGGAAGCATCAAGATGCAGATCAGGAAGAATGCTTGGCAATTTCCGCAGCAGTACCTCTGTGGATGGCAGATGTGACTGAGAGCTACATCAATGACCCAAATGCATCCAACTGCTCCAAGAACTGGCAATTAACCCTGATTGTCACCCAAATTACACACTATCTTCTGGCATTCTCCGTTATAAAAACAGAATAGTAATTGGAGAGGGAAATGACCTCAAGGACAAGCTTTTTGAAGCATTCCATGGGTCAGCTTTTGGTGGGCATTCAGGAGGCAGAGTAACACATCATCGACTGAAGCAAGTCTTCTACTGGCCTAATCTCAAGCAATTCATAACTGCAAAAGTTGCCATCTGCCCAGTTTGCCAAATATCAAAAACAGAACGAGTGCAATACCCTGGCCTGCTCAAACCTCTCAACATTCCGGAACAGAAGTGGACTGAGATAAGCATGGATTTTGTGGAAGGGCTTCCCAAATCGCGAGGCAAGGATGTCATCTTAGTTGTGGTTGATAGATTGACAAAATATGCTCATTTCCTTGCCCTATCTCACCCATTCACAGCTCACCAGGTCTCTGAATTATTCATGGATAACATTTTCAAGTTGCATGGACCTCCCAAAATCATTGTGAGTGATCGAGACCGGATCTTTACATCAAAGATATGGCAAGACATCTTCGCCTCTTTGAAGGTGGAACTGCATTACAGTTCAGCCTATCACCCGGAGTCCGACGGACAAACGGAAAGAGTTAACCAGTGCTTAGAGCAGTATTTGAGAAGCATGGCGTTTGCTGAACCAAAGAAATGGTCTCAATGGCTTCCTGCAGCAGAGTGGTGGTATAACACATCATACCACTCTTCTATCAAGCTTTCACCATTTGAAGCACTTTATGGGTATGCACCGCCTCAAATCAATGAGATAGCAGTACCTTGCAATGTCTCTCCTGAAGCACAAGTCACCTTACAAGAAAAGGAAAGAATTCTGAAAACTCTGCAACACAACTTGAAGCAAGCACAACAACGCCAGAAGAAATATGCAGATCTCAAGAGAACAGAAAGGGAGTTTGCCCTTGATGATCTTGTATACCTGAAAATGCAACCTTACAGGGAAACAGCCCTGGGCCTCAGGAACTCTCTTAAGCTCTCATCAAAGTATTATGGACCATTCCGTATTCTTCAGCGCATTGGTCCGGTAGCTTACAAGCTTCAGCTACCTGAAGGTACGAAATTACACCCTGTCTTCCATGTGAACCAACTCAAAAAACATCTGGGTCCGCGGGCAGTTCCAAATGCAAGGCTCCCGATGCTTACTCCTGATGGCAAAGTCAAGACATACCCAACAGCTGTTCTTCAGTATCGCCAAGTTCCACGAAGTGCTGGTAACTTCGATATTCCTGTACCTCAATGGTTGATTCAGTGGGAAGGTTTCAATCCTGACGAAGCTACATGGGAAGACGTCTCCTTCATCAGATCAACTTTTCCTGCTTTCCAGCCATGATGTCTGGTTTCGGCGGGGGAGTACTGTCAGGACTGAAGACCAATTCAGGTGTTGTTATCAACAGCAACTCAAGTTCAGTTATCCAACGGTTCACATTGTAATAGAGTTAAGCTCTGTTTAGCGCCTAAATGCGTGATTAATGTAATAACTGGGATTAAGCGTGGCTCCTCAGGGGACTCTATATAACCTGGGAGAGTGGGTGGTTGGGTGGCACGCGAATACAAACCCTAAATTCCAGTTCTTGCCTTTCTTCCAAGTTCTTTCTTTCCTTCAATTTTGCCAATTTACCTGCCAATTCTACCAATTATTCCTGTTATTTCCTCTCTGAGCTGCATAACTTATCCTATCTCAGGCTGAGACCCTGACACTCCCTACTCCCGCGGCGTCCTCCCCTTCGCCGGAGCGGCTAGGCGGCGCAGGAGGAGAGAGGAGTTTGGGCTGCAGGACAGGGAGAGGCTGAGGGGCCATTGCAGCCCGGCAGCCAGGAGAGAGAGAGAATTTGATACTACTATCCAACCCAAGAGAGAGGAGCTGTATGGGGTTATGCAGCCCAGTGGCAGGAGGAGAGAAAAGAAGCCAGCCCACTACAAATATCAGGAAGAAAATGCTCGCAGCTGCGCAAAACATCCCGGAAGGCGTTTAAAACAAGGAAAAAACTCCCTCCCGGGTCGCCCCCACGCGGCGACTCCGGAGTTCGGAGGCTCCAACCCTAGCCACTTAAACAGCCCAAATCCGTCGTGCCCCCGGCCGCTGCCGCGCCGACGGTGGTGGCGGCACCCTGCCGCCAAGGGCGGAGGCGAGGAGTCCGCACTCTGGCGCCTTTTCTGCGCGCGAAGAGGAGGTTCTGGAGGGTTGCGAGGTGCGGCGCGATGGCGTCGGGCGCGGCGGCACAGCTGGGGAGAAGGAGAGCTGCCGGCGTTAGGATGCGGAGCTGCGGGCGAGGTCGGGTGCCGCGGTAGTGTCCCGTGGTGGGGGCGACCGGGTGGCGGCGGCGCGGGCCGGATCTGGGCCCAGAGGGCCGCGGGTGTTGTCTGCTGTGTGCATCGGCCAGCTCGGCCGGGCGCTTGTGTTGCACGCTGTTGCGGCCAAGCTGGTCTCTTGCTGAGCCGGTACGCTGCCATGGCTGGTTCTTGCTGGATGCGCTCCGTCTGAACATCGTCAGCAGGGGCAAGGGCAGTGGCGGTGGAGGCAGAAGTGGCAGTGGTGAGCCGGATGGAGACGAATGGCGCCCCTCTTGGTGTTGCATCCTCCTGTTCTTGGTGGTTGACAAGCAAGACGTTGTTGTGTTTGTGCGGAAGACATGGTGATAGCTGGAGGGAGAGGAATGGCGCTGCTACGGGTTGCATCCTCCTACGAGGGAGATGAATGGCCCACGAGCGTTGCATCCTCGAGGAGACGAATGGCGCTGGCGTGTGGGTTGCATCCTCCTGAGGGGAGACGAATGGCGCCGTCGCGGATGGTTGCATCCTCTGTCCAGTGGGAGGAAGAGGAGAGAAGGCCGTCAACATGTCGAGCTTGTCGGGAGGTGTGGTTGGGCGTGGAGGCAGAGGCTGCGTTTGGTGTGTAGGCTGACCAGACCTTTGTTTCTGGCTGTGCGGGTGAGACTACCGGTGAAAGCCGTACTCCGGCCTCGGCTGGAGTCGTCGATGGCGGCACTTACGAGTGTCGTTCCCTTGTTGGAGGCATCGATGTTTCTACTCTCACCTCGCGTTCCTGACACGCTCCAGGGAAAACCCTAGGTTTAGTCTTCTAGAACGGACGATGGTGACGCTACCCGGCGTCGTGTTCTCTGTTGGGAGCATCGTCCTGGAGGTGGTTCCGGTCACAGTGGCTTGTGGTTCGTGTGGTTGTTTGGCTTGCCGCTGTCGTGTGTGGGTGGTTGTGTGTTGCTAGCCGAAATGCGTCAGTTGTATGGTTTTTGGGTCCGGTCTCCCTCATAAACTGGACTAACTTTCTATTTGTTCAATGATGTGAAATGTGCCAAACCCTCTTACAAACATTATATTCATCATAAAATCCATACATACATTAGGAGATTAGTTTTGTGTTCTTGTTCTTCTTTCTCAAGGATGAAGTATCGCCTTTTTTTTACAAGTTTTAGTTAAGGATGTTTCTTTGTTTTTTGATTCTCTTGACATGTGTTTGTTTGAACTGAACTTTCATAGTATAGTGGGTTATGCTGCAGTTTATTTATTATGTTCAAAATAAAATGATTATTAATTGGTTATTTTTATATAAATTACTTAATATTTGGTGTGCCAATGTGTATGTGTAGCATGATAAGGTCTGGTCCTTAGTTTTTGGTGCAAAAAGTAGTCCTTTATGAAGTAAACAGAGTCAGCGACACACTGTTCTTTTCACAAGAGCAAAAAAACAGCATGCACGGTGCAACAACATTATTATGTTTATTTCATTCAGATCGCGATACATCATTGGACATTTACTGGAGGATCTATTTACAGCCTCTACAGGATCCCTTCTCTCCCGCGAACCTCCGGCCGGCCACCTCACTCCCGTCCCATCACCGCGTTCTTGAACCTCCTCACGAGCTCCTTACTGCACGATCCGACAGCGAACCAGTCAGGAACATAAGCTTGAACCAATGGATGTTGTTCAGAAATTTTGCAGGTCAGAACAAGAGATCAATGCATCGGTACTTACCGGAGCAGCTGCCTGTCGAAGGAGGAGGCAGAGAGCAGTCCTCTGTTCTCCTCGGCGCGCCTGATGAGGTAGGGGATGATGTGCTCCACGGGGCCGTAGGGCAGGTATTTGCTCACCTGGAAGCCGGCGTTGCGGAGGCCCAGGGACAGCCCGTCCGCCATGCCCATGAGCTGCGCGAACTGCAGGTTCCGGTCCCCCTTGCCGATGCCCAGCTCCTGCGCCCTCGCCGCCGCGAGCTGGCCGGACTTCACGTTGTGGGTGGCGAGCATCAGCGAGGCGGACCCGCGGCGGACGCGCTCCAGGAGGAAGGCGGCGCAGCCGTTGTAGCAGTCGTGGGTGTCCTGGATGCTGCCGTGGATCGGTGACGGCACGCCGAGCGACTCCGCCAGCCGGGCCTCCCTGGTGAGGTACGCGCCGCGGACGACCTTGACGCCGAGGTGCACGCGCTCCTGCTCGGCCGCGCGCACCATGGCCTCCAGCCGGTCGCGCGCGTCCCGGAGGTACGCCTGGACGGTGCCGTGCACGATGGGCCGCCCGTCGCCGTTGCACGCGAGGGCGCCCACAAAGGTGAAGTAGTCGATGGCCGGCTGCACCGACGCGTACTCGGCGTCCACCAGCAGCGGGATGTCGTGCTCGGCGCACCGCGCGCCCACTGCCAGCAGCCGCTCGTGCGCCAGCAGCAGCTCTCGCTCCTCCTCCGCCGTCAGCGCCGCCGGCTCCGATGGTGTCAGGTAGAGCGGGCTGGAGTCGGACAGGATCGGGAACGAGTGCGCCTTCCACGGCAGGTGCAACGACGGGTGCTTGTGCTGCCACCGCAGCAGGTCGCTCGTCTTCTCCAGCAACTTGATCGGGCATAGCGCCGTGATCTTAATACACACGCTCGCCTGCACGCACAAACAAAGTAGTATAATTAGTTCACCTAATCTCCCAGCCTAACTAGTACGGAGTATCACGGTTAGTCATACTAATCCCGAGACAAATTAGTACTAAGTAGGAGTAACATTTTTTGTGTTTTGATTTAATTAGCTGCTTGGAAATGTCTAAATTCGGAGCGAAAAAGTATGGTGGTGATTAGTAGGGTTTTCACGTGAAGCCTTGAGATGAAAACGAGCGGTGGAGAAGCCAAGGCGAGCACTTGTCGGAACACGGTAGCTTGTTTTCCGGGCCCGCGAGCAGTGACAGCCGTGCGATTCAGTTTACTAAGAGAAGATTCCCATGGAATCCGCGTGTCCACTAGTGCAGACCTCGAGGATTCCGATTCTGTCCGACGTGGCACACTTCCGGACCGTCGACACGCACGCACGCCACGGCGGAGAAGAAAAAAACAAAAGTGAAGTTCGGTGAAGGAACGCACCGATCCCGGCGGCAGCGCGGCGGCGATGTCGACCGCGGCGAGGAAGCCCGCGACGTTCCGGTCGCAGGCGGCGCCGTCCTCAGCGTCCTCGATGCCGTAGTCCAGGATCCCGCCCATGCCACCGCGCCATAGGCGCTGCACCCGTGCCGCGGCTTCCTCGGCGGTCTCCCCGGCGCAGAAGTGCTTGTACGCCGTGGCCCTGGCCGCGGCCTGGACCAGCGGATTGGCGGCAACCGCCGGAGACCGGAGCGCCGCGATGCCCACGTCCACCAGCGGTCCAGCGGACATCAATTGCAGGGCCGCGAGCGTGCGCACCAGAGCCGTGGACGGCTCCCCGGTGAAGAGCCTCTCGGTGTCCTCGAACTCCAGCACCTGCTGCTGCTGCTGCTGTTGCGGCTGCGCGGACGACGACAAGGGCACCGCCTCGGCGCCGGCGGCCGCGACGGACGCCTCCGGGAGCTTGGCTGCGGCGGCGGCGGCGAAGGTGGAAAGCGCGCGCGTGGTGATGCGGGAGGCGATGGCCATGGAAGGTCGGAGTTGGACGGGACGCAAAGAAAGCGATGAAAGAAGGAGACTCTGTTTTCCTTTCTCGTGAACCAACAAACAAGAACAAGAGAATTCCTCGCCGCGACGAACCACTGATCAACGAAGGAGAGATCGGACGACTCAACCAACTAGATGATCAGAGATCGAGAGCTGTTCTTGATCTGTGTAGTGTTGCAGGAACGTCTGGCTGAGAGCGAAACGAATGAGTACCCAAGAATGGAGGAAGCAGGTGTGGCGCGGTGGCCGTGTCTTATAGAGTGAGGAAGCCTCGCGAAACGGCAGGGAAAAAAAGATGTGAGAGCTGGAAATCGATTGGAAAATAGCAAGCGAGAGGTTAACGGGGAAGGAAGAATGGCATGGGCGCGAGATCCCTGGGGATTCGCTCGGACGAGTTGAATGAATACTTGACTGACTCGGGATCCCGCGCGGAAAGCGATCGGAACGCTGGGTGACTCGGATCCTGCGTGGAGGGACACCGCTTCCGTTCCTTGCACGCATCTTCTCGCACCCAAAAAAAAAACACTCTTCAGAAGCCATATTTTCTTCGTTGGTAAGAGCACATGGGTGTAACTTTCATTGCCGCCCTCTTTTCTCGCTTACCATTTATTTCTTCCTTGATTTGAAAGGGAATCTTGTCGAAATTTCATTATCGCCATCGTTTTCTTACAATTGATTCTCCTTGAAATGGAATCTGGGTGTACCGCACTCTTCTTTCACTCGTTTTCTTGCCATTTATCCTTCTCGATGAGTAATCTGAGTATAACTTTCAGAATCCAATTCTGAGCTTTTAACCTCAGATCAATAGTTCGGCAAATATCTGGGTAGAACCTATACACTAACTCTCAAGTGGTGATTAAGAAGTACGAGTTCTATTTGGATACCAACTGTCGACTATTTTTTTTTGAAGAAGTTTCAATGGCTTTGAATTATCAATGCTGAAGATCTGTTTTTACTCAACACTTCCGACGCACTTCTACTCATTTTTCAGATATCGGGTGATAAGATTCAAAGTTGTCAACCGGAGCTATTCACTCTCTTAAAACATTCTTTTTGCCTCCCAAGCTCTTAATTCATGAAAATTCAGAAGACTAAGTACTTCAACAAATTAGGTCGTGCTAAGCCTTGTAGACGCTAATGGTGTGAGGTCATGGTGGTAGTGACATGTGGGCCACGAGTTGGGAAGACGATTATGGTTTTTCTGGACCGGAAACATGCTTAAGCTTGGGATGACATCCCGGAAATTCACACAGTCCATGTAGCGAAGAGGTTGAAATAAGAGATGGAGACAAGGCTGATAGACTTGTACCAAAAAAATATGACCCTTTTTAATTTCACTTCACGAGAAAACCTACCCCATTTGAAGTTGATATTTCACGCATCTTATCGCACTTTTTTTAGAAGCCATTTTCCTCGTTGACAAGAGCACATGGTGTACCTTTCATTACCTCCCTCTTTTCTCTTACCATTTATCCTTCTCGATGAGGAATCTGGGTGTAACTTTCAGCATCCAATTTGGAGGTTTTAACGGAAGATTTCAACAGTTCAACATGGGTAGAACTTTCAACTTATACACAACAAATTAAGGGATAATTTAAAAGCAGGAGTTCTATTTTGATACCAACTGTCAACTTCAGATGTCCAAGAGTTTCAACAACTTTGAACTTTGAATGGAGAAGGTCAGTTTTCATTCAACAATTCCAACACCTTAAAAGTCAATTTTCAGACCTTGGGGTGAAAATTTTCAAAGTTGTCAATTCATAGCTATCCACTCTTTTTAAAACGTTTTCCATCTACCCAGTTCTTAATCCTTATAAATTCAGAAAGACCAACAACTTCCACAAATCAAGTCGTGATGAGCCTTCTAGACGCTATGGGGTGAGGTCATGTTGTCATGTTGGTAGTAACATGCAGCTCACGAGTTGCCGAGTTGGGAGGATGAATATGAATTTTTAGACCGAAAATCCACATTGTTTGATGTAGCGATGTGATTTAGACGTAGCACCGGCGATAAGGTTACCAGACAAGGCTGATGAACATGTGCCAAAAAAAAAATGTATGTCAACTTTTCTTCTTATTCTGAGAAAAACTATCACGTTTCTAGCTCATATTTGTACCTTTCATAGTCACCTATCATGTAGCACCATGGTTGGTGTACCAAGTTATTTTTGTAAAGGAAATTACTCCATTCAGATAAAAATTTATGGTAGTAGAAGAAAAATACACCAAGCAAATACAAGCTATTGTCGCTATGTATGTAGTGAAAATATTCCGAGTCAAACTACCAAGAAAAGTCTTCCATGCATTTTAGAGCTTAGTACACATTTTTCATTTTGCCCATGGCATCATCAATACTTATTCTAACAGATTATATTCAAGCCAAAACTTTGGCTTATTCGGTCGATGGTTCAGCACCCAAAACAGTAGAAGCGATTACACCGAAAATCCCCTTCAACTCCAGAGCTCACCTGCTCCTGCCCATTTTCGAAATTAAAGAAAAATACGATCGACTCGTTTTCTTTGGGGTACCAAGATAGTTAACTACTCCGTGTGTTCCAATCAGGGCCTTTTCTCTGATTCGGTCAAGATAGAACAAATAATCATGGGAGAGCCCCCCCGAAAGCAAAAGCAATAGGAGTTGATGCACACCATTCCACTGCTCATGAAAGGATATATAGTTGTATCATGTGCAGCTGCTCCCGTCGTGGCGATCGATCGATCTCGCGCGCGTACGTGCATGAGACCCAGCCACCGCCCTACGTACGTGCTGCATGCCGTTGGCTGCCAGCAACGCCGGGGAAGAGGAGCCGTGTGCTTCTCCAGTCCAGCTTAATTCACGGACGGCGCAGGAAGTTCGTGTCGATGGCCGGCCGGTGAACAGCTTAGCTTGGTACATATTAATTGTCGGCAGCGATCGAGTTAACTCCTCAAGTTATTTTTCATACGTGTTCCCTTGGCTGCACACCTGTAATATTTGACTCGATCCGTAGATACTGTAGATAGATAGTCACTACACGTGACGCTCCGTACAAGAAGATCGATCGAGAACTTGTCCCGTGCTAACTCACTATCGCAGCTAGCGTCATGGCTTCCATATCCTGCTCGATCCAAGTTAAGTACAGTAGATGGCGTGGTCAACTCGCTGTTCTTTTCTCCTGCTGGGACACATGTACGCCAAGACCGACTGGTCAACTCGTTTGTAGTACTCCGTAGTAGTACTCCACTTACAGCATAGACGCGTCATTCCTTCCTGCTACGCGCTCACCGTCCAGACAGAGAGAGACGTAGTCCACGGTCCAGCTAGTGGTTGCATCGATCGGCAGCGACTATGGCGGTTTGGAACTAATCTACTATTAGTTTTTTTCAAGGGAGGGACTAATGACTAATCTAGTTTAGTTCAGTACGTAACCAAATTGTTTGACCCGTGTAATCGCGTTGGCAGCCTAGATCTAGAAATGGGTCGCCCCTTCTTCTTGCGCCAAAGATCTTACCATTTCCGAAGGAACTGGGGCTACATTTCTTTTCAATTTCCATTCAAGAATTTCTATCTGTTTCCACGCCTTTTTTTTGAGACCTCGAAACATCAGGACAAGTTGGGTCATGATGGTTGGCGGCCGGAGTAAATGGGAAAAGTCCACTCCCACCTAGGCTAGCGCTAGTATTAGCGTGTTCTGCTTACTTTTATATTTTGGTTCGTTTATTAATCCATATCCATTGACGAGTGACGAGGAGTAAACTCATCAAATCCCATGGTTAGGACCTAGGGTTGAGATTATGGGGAGAGAACATGGTAGTACTGTTAGTTTCGTCGGCTGACAAGCAGAGCCAAAGATTTACCCAGGTTCAGGCCACTCGGGTGGAGGTAAAGATCCTACTTCCTGCTTATCTGGTATTGATTGTGTGAGATTATGCGGTTACAAGGAGAGCTCCGGCGAGATGTCGATCTCGCTAGGGCTTATGGTGGTTCGAGTATGGCTTGTCCAGGATCGACGGCCCTCCCAGCCTTTATAAGAGGCTGGGTCTCGGGAGTCCGTAACCGACCCTGGTTAAATGTAAGGAAAGTATAAACCGACTATGCCTATGTCTAATCTTTGAGGGTACTCCATCTTGTCGGGCCTTTCGTCATGGACTTCATGTAGTCTCTTGATAGTTGGGCCTTAGTCGACACGTGCACCAGGTACCCTTACGGTAGGGTACCCAAGATGTATATCCTTGTCAGTAGCCCCCGAGTACTTGTCTGACTCGAAGAATCGAGCATGGACTCATTCGTAAGTGCACGTCATATGTTTTGTATTGTAATTGGAATTCCTGTATGAATAGCACATGTTGGCTATGTCGAGTATCTCATCGACTGTGGTTTCTGCTTATGATGATCAAGCGATAATAGCTTAGCAGGCCCAGTACACTCGACGGATCGGGACTGGGTAACTACACATTCGGGTGATGGTCCCGAAGAGTAAGGCTTTGATACCTGCAAAAATAAACGGGATTAGGTTGAGACTCCAAGTGCAGAGTGTATAGTAAGTGGAAGCCAGTTTTCCCCACGAGGGGTGACTCGAGGGTTTAATATCGAACTCTCGGGGAATCTGAAGTGGTAGATTTATCTTCTTATCCTTCTTTTGGTTACCTACAAAACAAGATTAGATGTTTTGGTCCTCAACCTCACCTGTGGTTGTCAAGCACAAGGTGTAAGAATGATATCAGGATAGTTATGCAATGCAAACAAGAAATAAATATGCAATGATGGTGGATGCAATGGTAAATGATATTTTTGGGTTTTTGAATGATGTATGCAAGATGAAAAGTATTTTTGTATTTTCGGATTTAATGATGGCTGAAAATAGAAAAGTGGTATATGGTGTTGGAAAGGTGTTTCTTATGATTAAAAATGGACTGGGGTTCATGGTTTCACAAATGCACTCTCTCTTTATAAAGTGGTAGACAATGGAATACACACAGTTAACATATGAGATTGCAACACAGGGTTTGATAACAAGTTACTTAGATATATGGGCATCACGTCCTAACATAGAGGTCTTTTGGTTGTTAACCTCTCTTATACTCCACCAAGATGCGAACTAAATCATAACACCTCAGTAATTAAGATAGCTCAGAGTATAGCATTAAGTATCATGACATGAAGTGAAAATAAGAACATGCTAGATCTAGTCATGGAGTAGTGGCAATGGTCACGCCCACATCCCCGGTAGCATGGTATTTTAGTTTATCCCTAGCGAGGTAACAAAGTAAGGTAAAGATACCAAAGTGGATCGCAGAACTTTCTCTCACGTTCACTGCACTAGCCACCCCCGTTACTCCAACTAATGCACACGTTCCCCCACACACGCTCTCATAAACATGCTTGATCAAAACAAGTAGACAAGAACGGGGTACATAATATGCATCTATACTCATAACTGAAACAAACATTGCAATCTCAAACATATATTAACTCATAAAGATCCACCACAAAGGTATTACAACGGTGACCGTAATCATGTTTAGCAGCTCATACGGTGCTAATTAGTGAAGCTCAAGAGAGGAGAGATACATAAGTTACTTCCACAAACCCATAGTCCAGAGGTGGACTACTCCCTCTTCATCATGGAGACGGTGGAGAAGTCGATGGAGAAGATGGAGACCACGCCGGCAGCGCCCCGCCGGAGTTTTCCCCCTCCAATCTGCAGCTCCTGATCTCCGTTTCGGTGTTTCTGTGTTTGTGCGGCGCTCCTTCCAGAGAACGTCGGGGGACCTTTTTTATAGGCGTTTTTAGGTCAAGACTATGTCGGTGGAGCGAAGATCGACGGCAACGGAGCCACGAGGGCCAAACGAGTGGGCCCCACGCGGCCACAGTACCTGGCCGCGTGGGCCACCCCCGTTTGGGCCTCGGGCCTCCGCTTGTTCGCTTCCTTCGCCCACAGGTCTTCTTCCTTCCAAATATTGACGCCCGTAAATTTCCAGGTGATTTCGTTGACGTTTGGGTCCCTGAAACATTAAAATAAGAAAACGGGGTTTTCTGCCTGTGCAGGGTTAATTCCATAAAAATAGGAAATCATTGATATATTTCCAAAATCATGATAAAACATTGATATAACCCTTATATGATGCAAATATGATTGGAATATAAGCAATTAAAGTGCAAAGTTCATGTATGCATTTTACATGCATCATCGGGTAAAACCTTACTAGCTTTCAATCAAATTCGAGTCCCCGGACTCGAATCTGGAACAAACTGGTCAGATTCGACTAGGCCGCGGAGGTCTTACTGAGTCGATCTGCAGTATAGATTTGAATTTTACCCAACGCGTCCGTCAGGATTTTTCATCATGTCTGCTGACACGGAAAGCATAAGGATTGACGTTGCTGGAACGGTCCTTAGCCCAGCTCGAAAGTTCGGCGGGTCTTACCTTTGCACTATGCGTGCAGCATCCGAGGTATTTGCGGCGGACGCAACTCGGGAATGTTTCGAGTATGATTTTGTATATAAACTGAATCGATCCTTTCGTCGACTGATACGCTGTCGTTATTCTATCGGGTGCGACAACGCTCCCGATGGGAGTAGCCCCCGAGATTGTGCTTTATTGCTTGCAATGGAGGATAATCTCAGATCTTCTTACCCTGCATATGTTAATCGAAGAAATTTTTGCCGTAATTCTATCGGGTGCACGACAGTGCTCCCGATGGGAGTAGCCCCCGAGATTATGCTGTATTGCTTGTAATGGAGGATAATCTCAAAATCATTTTGTCTTGAACATCTCCAGTCGAAGAATTTTTTGATATGCTCCCGATGGGAGTAATATGACTCGGTCGAAGGAATGGTCGAGTGACCAAATTTGCCTTAACATTGCTTGTTCACACCCGAAACAAACAAGGCAGCCGATTGACCGAGGTGCATTGGGCAGACTCGAATGTATTTCTGATCAGAGCGCTTGAGATGACGTCAGGGATGACGTTTTTTGGCGACTGCGCTGCCTGACACGCGGTGGCGTGCGTTATGCTGTGATGGATGGGACGTGACACATAGGTGGGCCCATTGTGCAGCGCTGACCGAACGATGGTGCCGTTTGGACTTGATTTGACCACTCTGGCCCACTTTTTACGAAGGCGCGATGATGACTCCTCTTTTTGCGTGCGTAGTGGGCGGAGTGGCCGGCGACGGTTGCCCTCCGCGTTTGCCACGTGTACGGTGAGATTGCGTGCGTAACGCACGATTAGGATATGAACGGCTGTGATTGCTTTTGATTTGTGGTAAATAGGGGAACGGCGCTGGCATTACTTTTTACTTGTCATTTGCTCTGCGCGCCGCCCCTGCTTCATCGTCCTCCTCTTGCCTCCATTGTTCTTGCGTCCGAGCTCCCTCTGTTCCCCTTAGCCACCGCTGCCATGGCGCCAAAGAGAAAAGCTGTTGCCGCCGACGCGCCCGCGACCGACGCGGCCGCTCTGAAGGGGAAGAAGACTGCGGCTGGCGCATCTGGACTCGCCGTCGACCTCAAGAAGAGCGATGGAGATTGGATGAAATCCACCATCAAGGAGGCGCATTTGGACAAGCTTCGCGAGGAGGGACTGCTGCCACCCGCGGACCAGCTGTTCGTCCGCACGCCGTCGCCCAAGGAGGTACTCCCCGAGCCTCGCGTTAACGAGCGCGTTTGTTTTGCGGAGTTTCTGCCTAGGGGCTTTTCGCTTCCTTTCCACGACTTCGTTCGTGGATTGATGTATGCATACGGGGTCCAAATCCATGATTTCACCCCGAACGGCATTATGCACATTGCCTGTTTTATGGTTTTGTGCGAGTGCTTCTTGGGAGTTTCTCCCAGCTGGGCCCTCTGGAAGTCTATTTTCATGGTCCGGCCCAACAACCGAGGCGGCCGCCCCTACCCTGTTGGCGGCTTCGGGATCCAGGTGCGCAGCGACACCCGCTACTTCGCCCTGAAGCCAGTCGACTCGGCGCAAGGGTGGAGAAAGAGGTGGTTCTATGTGCGCGTCGACCAGGAGGGAGTCCCGCCGTTTTCGACTGCTGGCATACTCGCGAGGACAAACACCTGGGACCACCCGATGTCGGCTGAAGAAAAGGCAGAAGCGGCGCCTCTGCTGTCGAAGATTGGAGAGCTGGTTGCCATCAAATTCAGATGACAAGGCATCGGCTGAGTCCCGGGTGAAGGAGCTAGAAGATGCACTCGCCAAGCAGCGTGCTGAGTCGAAGAAGGCTTTGGATGATTCCAAGAACTCATCTGCCTTGCGCGAGAAAGAATATGCCGAGCGTCTGGCTAGCCTCACCCGAGACGTGGGCGGTGAGTATAATTTGTCACTTTTTGTTTACTTCTGTTGCCGCTGAATGTCGTGTAAGAGTTTCTGTTCTTTCTGATTTTTGAAGGAGCTGTCGGCGCACCGGCACCTGTAGACCAGGCGAGTGACGATTTATCCCTCGACCGTGCTATTGGCGACCTGGACGTCGTCTCCGCCCAAGCTAAGGATCCACTCGCCAAGTCTACGAGCACACTCGGCGCCGTATACAAGGGCGCGTTCCCGTCTGGCCAACCTCCCTCGACCGTGGAAGGCTTTGCCGACGTCCTAGGCCCGGGAACCTCCACGATGGCGAATTTTGCTCGCACCCTGACGGTACGCGGCTTAGAAACCACCCTCAAGCTCTTTTTAGGTCATGGGATAGAGGGTGACTTCAAGGCCGCTCTGTCTGATTTCCCTCGGAAGCCGGATGGGAAACTGGTGTCTCTGAAGCATTTGAGCGAGCCAGCCTCGCAGCTGCCTGAAATTTTTATGACTACCGTGGAGCGCCGGTCAGCAGAGGTCGCCAATCGCGCGCGTAGGGCTAGGTCGGAGTCTGCGTCATAGACTTTAGAGCCATCTTCCCTTTTGCTGGACTGTAATTATAATTTTATGATACCTCGAGTATGCTTATGCTTTTGACACACTTGTATGGATTTGGTTCCTTTGTTATGCCTCTGCCTGTAAGGCTATGTGCTGTTACTCGCCTGAGCTTTGTGATGAGTTTCTCATGAAACTTTTATGATGTTTGGAACAGAAACAGGCAGCCGCTACTTCATCTAGCTCGTCGCGGCATCGTGGTCCTACTCGATCTCGAGCTCAGGCAGCAAACGATGCCGCAGTAATGCGTTATATGAAGGCTCGAGTCACAAAACTGGAGCAAGAGTTGAAGAACGCCCAGAGCGAGCTGGATATGATGAGGGCGAGGCCTGCTCTACCCACTCAGCGAGAG
Organism: Poa pratensis; assembly: GCA_947311845.1. NCBI lineage: Eukaryota > Viridiplantae > Streptophyta > Magnoliopsida > Poales > Poaceae > Poa > Poa pratensis. The sequence continues at coordinate 37,616,257 of CAMZMU010000065.1, forward strand.
GACTATGTGCTTGGCGAGATGGAGATCGTGAACAGACAACTCGAGTGTAAGCATGACTGCCTTGAACTCAAGAGTTCACAGTCTGTCCTTTTTGTTGATCCAGCGTGCCTTGTTGCAGGTTTCGTTCCAGACTTTCAGGCGGAGCATGCTCGAGTTGACGAGCAGTTGAACAATGCGACTGACAAACCAACGACGGGCCGTCAGCACTTTCGCTTGGATAAGCACCGAGCCCGCATACTCGCAACTCTAAAGGATCGAGTGTGGCGGAGCACTATGCTGCTCGAGTTATGCAGGTCGGCCTTCAGTCGAATCAACCAGACTCTGTTCCCGACAGGGCCGCAACCTCAAGGAATCCACGCGCTGCTCGGGCTTTTCCGGAGTGCAGGTCCCATTCGAGATTTTTTCACCCAGAAGCTTGTGGATGGTGCCAACGCAACGATGGCGTATATCCAGAGTAAGCGTCCACATATGCAGCTACGTCCACCCGTGCCTGGATCGACTTTGTCACAGTCGCAACTTGACGAAACAGTCGAATATGCGAGGGTACTGGTTGATTGTTATCACGCTCAACTTATGGGCCCTGTTCTTCCAGTCAAGGACGATCCGGAAGATTAGGGTACTCCTGTATATAGGGTAGCCCCCGAGTGTAAATTTGCCACTTATACGTAGTATATATTTATGTATATGTATGTGCGCAGCCCCCGTGTGTATCGAGTGGGGTTTATGAGAAACACTTAGTATGGAACATGAATTGCATAGCCCCCGAGTGTTCGAGTGAGGCTGTGAATTTTTTGCGATGTTTGAAGCTGCAATTCATGATTTTGAGCAACTTTTTTGTTTATGTATGATTATTATGACCTATCCCCCGAGTATTCGAGTGCGGTTGGGGTATTATGTTTGAAGAAAGAGCGAAAGCTCATGCTTTGAGATATCGCAGCCCCCGAGTATTCGGGTAAGGCTATTGTTGTGCGAATAAGTTATGCGAGTAGTAAGCGGGGAGAAATATGAGAAATCATTGACTATATCCCTTTTTGAATGTTAAGCTGCAGGCCGCCTCATTAAAAACCTTCCAGTCCCCTTAGGTATCCTGGTAAGGAAAAGAGCGCGTCTGAAACCTGCAGCCATCCGACATATGTGCGTATTACATTGTGCGACTGAGCAATCTAAGCATAGAAACAGCGCAGCTGCGCAACGTTCCAAGAATTGTGCGAGAGTTCCCCTGTCTTTGCGTGCTTCAGTCTGTATGCTCCACCACCAATGACCTCGGTGATGATGAAGGGTCCTTCCCATGGAGAAGCGAGTTTGTGCACCTTCTTTTGCTTCAGTCGAAGTACCAGGTCGCCAACCTCGAAGGATCTAGTACGCAGTCGACGGCTGTGATAGTTGCGGAGGTCTTGCTGATAGACAGCTGTGCGTGCTAGCGCCGTGTTGCGTGCTTCTTCGAGCAAGTCGACTGCATCCTCGAGTGCTTCATCTGCATCTTCATCGTTGTATGCCTCGACTCTTGGTGCATTGAATCTTACATCTGATGGCAGGATTGCCTCTGCGCCGTAGACCATAAAGAATGGGGTGAATTGTGTTGAAGCGTTGGGAGTTGTGCGTAGGCTCCATAGCACAGACGGGAGTTCTTCGACCCAAGCACCCACGGCCCTTTTGAGTGACACCAGGAGGCGTTTCTTGATTCCACTCGTCACGAGTCCATTGGCTTTTTCGACTTGGCCATTGGATTGCGGGTGTGCCACGGATGCATAATTGAGCGTAATATCCCGCTCTTTGCAGAAGGATCGGAACTCTTCAGCCGTGAAGTTTGTACCGTTGTCAGTGATGATGCTACTTGGCACCCCAAAGCGGTATATGATGGATTTTATGAAATTGACTGCTGTAGTGGCAGTCGAACTTGTGATAGGGACTGCTTCGATCCACTTGGTGAACTTGTCGACCGCCACCAGAAGGTGAGTATGCCCTCCATGGGAGGATTTTTTTGAGTGGCCCGACCATATCGAGCCCCCATTGGGCGAAGGGCCAGGCCAATGGTATTGTCTTCAACGCCGATGCGGGTGCGTGCGGTTTTGTGGTGAATTTTTGACAGCCGATGCACCTTTTGACTATGTCCTCCGCGTCTTTGAGTGATGTGGGCCAGTAGAAGCCTGCGCGAAAGGTTTTGGCTACGAGTGATCGACTGCTGGCATGATGCCCGCAGGTACCTGCATGAATATCACGAAGGATGGCTTGGCCATCTTCAAATGCTATGCATCGTTGGAACATACACTACACCACGACACCACATTCCCTACCGACATGTGTTAGGAAAAGTCAGATTTAGAAACAGATTTTCGGTCGGGAAAGTTTGTGTCAGATTGTTGGTCGGTAAAAAGGATTTACACCAATAGACTGTCGGTCGGCGATTCTCTAGTCTTTCCTGTCGCGCAGCCGGTCGGCGATTCTCCAATGCCCACTAATTGTCGGTCGGTAAATATTTCCGACCCACCAACAGTAACTAAATGGGCTGGCGGGCTGAGGCGCGCGCGGGCGAAAAAACTAGCGGGAATAATTTGGCCCAACCGCAAAAATTGGCTATCTTACCGCGAGACACAAAATTCCCCAACCCAGTCACCACTGTCCTGCTGCTCTGAACCAAAGAACCCTAGCCTCTCCGTCGCCCAGGTTCTCTCCGGCCGGTGGCGGACCTCCGGCGAGCCGTACCCTCGTGCATCCCATCCTCCAACCAGCGCGCTCCTTCCTCTCCACGCCCTCGCAGCGAGCTTCCACCTCGACGGCTACCCTTGCGCTCGGCTGCGGTGTGCTCTTCCCGCCGCCGGCGGCGGCGCCCTCTTCCCGGCGGAGGCATCCTCTTCCTGGTGGGGCGCCCTCTCTCTTCGGCGGCGGCGCCCTCTTCCAGACATCGGCGCTCCCTCTCTCCGGCGGCGGCGCCCTCTTCCCGTGTCGGCGCTCCCTCTCTCCGGCGGCGGCTCCCTCTTCCCGGCGGCGGCGCCCTTTTCAAGAGCTCGCAGGAGCAGCACCCAGCGACGCCTTCTCTGCTCCTCCGGCCAGCAGTGAGTCCTACAGTTCTTTAACTTCTTTATTTTTTCCTGTGGATTTTGTATAGATTGATGTGTGTGGATTCGATTTGGTGGATACTGTTGATTGGATCGTGTAGCTAGCCGTCCTAAAATGTGTCTGGTCCGACGATCTGGATCCTCTCTGTTCATGGATGACAATGGTATCTGGTATGGATGAACCACTGTGTCGTCGTGTACCTACAGAGTACGTAGGGTCTGTCAATCGCTTGTTCGCTGTTTAGATCAGTTGGTGCTGTTTTTCGTCGTACCCAATTCGACTCCATTACGTGTGGGGAAGGGAACGAGCAGTGGCCGGTATTCTTCGTTGTGATTAGGCTACTTTGGTGGGCTTTCTTGCCTATTGCGATCTATTATCAGTTGTAAACTGTGCTCAGTTTTTTTAGTGAATAAACTAAGGTCAGCTGAGTCCCTGTTTTTCGTTCAAGAGCTTTGCATATGTCTTGGCTGTGTTGTACTGTATATGAGCCTGTGAGTGCCATTGGAGAGAAGTGAGCATGCATCTTGTTTGTGAACGTTAAGCTACAAACATATAATCCGCACACACAACTAAAATGTATAGTAGTAAGTATGAGGAGCATCACATTTAGTACACAAGACTAGATAATCAGAAACACATGAAGTGATTTTCCAAACTTGCGACCAACCACATGCTTGACGTTTTGTTCATGAGGATTGAACTATTTTTCAGGTTTCTATTTGCTGCCCTTCTGGTTGTCATCTCCGCTTGCTGTTTTAACCAGCTATCATGGATAAAAGTTGGATGGATGCGCCAAGGTATAATGTGACATGTTTTAATTTTTTTAGAAGTTAATTAGTACATGCTGGAACCATATATAACACGCTGCATATGTACACTTGCATGTAGGCATACAGACGAGTACTTACAAGGGCTTGCCAGATTTCTAGGCTATGCATTTAGTAAATCATCGGTTGAGAGCAAAATCTTATGTCCCTGTAAAAAATTGTGTGAACTCATACTGGAGAGAAGAATCTAAAGTTCGTGAGCACCTAGTATGTGAGGGTTTTACAGAAGGCTATAAACAGTGGATCTTTCATGGAGAGGACGACTCTTCTTCCGCAATTCCTCCAGATCTTGACGAGGGCAACGATAGGGATGAGGGCGATGATATATCTGACTTGCTAAGAGACCTAGCCGCCGGTTTAGATAAAGGGGGAGATCTATAAGATGATTGTGGTTCAACTCAGGATGATTTCTTGTTAGAATCACTTGGCAAGCTGGAAGCTGATTCTAGACAAGAGCTATATCCCGGCTATACAAATTACTCAAAACTTCGTTTCCTAGTGAGACTTCTTCACACCAAATTGCTCGGAGGGTGGTCTGATAAGAGTTTTAATCTGCTGTTAGATCTACTCAATGATGCTTACCCTACGTCTAAAATACCCAAGAACTTCAATGAAGCCAAAAAACTAGTCAAGTGCCTAGGGCTTGGGTATGTTAATATCCATGCATGTGAAAATGACTGCATTCTGTTTAGGAAGGAGAACGCCGATGCCAATTCATGCCCAGAATGTAACTCTTCACGATGGAAATCTGAAAGGAAGAGTGCCGATGGGAAACGTATCCACAAGGTTCCGAAGAAGGTTCTTCGCTACTTCCCTATAAAAGAAGGCTTCAAAGGTTGTTTCAGTGCTCCAGAACTGCGGGTCTCACAAGATGGCATGCTGAAGGCGCATAGATGACGGTTTGCTTAGGCATCCTGCAGATTCTGAACTTTGGAAAGACTTTGATGAAAAAAACCCAGATTTTGGTAAAGACAGCAGAAATATTAGGCTTGCACTAGCTACGGATGGTTTTAATCCGTTTAGATCAATGAATCTCAGCTATAGCATTTGGCCAGTTTTATTGATTCCATATAACTTCCCACCCGAGATGATTATGAAGCAGGCAAGTTTCATCCTATCGTTGTTGATTCCAGGCCGAAATGCTCCTGGTAGTGATATTGATGTCTACTTTGAGCCCCTGGTTGATGATAGGCTAGATATGTTTGTTAATGGTGTTAGGACCTATGATGCTTCAAAGGGGGACTTTTTTTATTTGAAAGCTGCCATCATATGCGTAATAGCAGATTTTCCAGGTCTTGGATGTGTTCATGCGTGTGCTACCTCTGGAGAAGGAGGGTGCCCTGAATGCCACTTTGACTTACATTCTGTTAGGCTGAAAAATGGCAGCAAAACTTGCTATATGGGACATCGTAGGTTCTTAAGTGCAGATCACCACTTGAGGTATGATACACGCACATCTGGTAACATAGAGCGTGGGGAAGCACCCGTTAGACTTTCCGGTAGACAAATCTTCGAGCTGACAAACGATATTGAAACCAAGTTTGGGAAGGATCCTAAAACAAAGAAGTCTAGAACTAAGAAACGCAAGAAAGGGGATCCATTGATCATATGGAAAAGGCAGTCTATATGGTTTAAGCTACCGTATTGCAGGGTTTGAAACTGCATCATAACTTTGATATCATGCACATAGAGAAAAACGTGTTTGATAACATAGCTAACACATTGTTGGTTGTTGATGCATGTAAAATGCATACATGAACTTTGCACTTTAATTGCTTATATTCCAATCATATTTGCATCATATAAGGGTTATATCAATGTTTTATCATGATTTTGGGAATACTTCATAGTTTTCCCATTTATTTGGAATTAACCCTGCACAGGCAGAAAACCCTAGTTTTGTATTTTAATGTTTCAGGGACCCAAACGTCAACGAAATCACCTGGAAATTTACGGGCGTCAATATTTGGAAGGAAGAAGGACTACGGAAAAAGGAAGCGAGCAAACGGAGGCCCGAGGGCCAAACGGGTGGCCCACGCGGCCAGTACAGGCCGCGTGGGACCCACCCGTTTGGGCCTCGTGGCTCCGTTGCCGTCGATCTTCGCTCCACCGCCTTCGTCTTGACCTAAAAACGCCTATAAAAAAGGTCCCCCGACGTTCTCTGGAAGGAGCGCCGCACAAACACAGAAACACCGAAACGGAGATCAGGAGCTGCAGATTGGAGGGGGAAAACTCCGGCGGGGCGCTGCCGGCGTGGTCTCCATCTTCTCCATCGACTTCTCCACCGTCTCCATGATGAAGAGGGAGTAGTCCACCTCTGGACTATGGGTTTGTGGAAGTAACTTATGTATCTCTCCTCTCTTGAGCTTCACTAATTAGCACCGTATGAGCTGCTGAACATGATTACGGTCACCGTTGTAATACCTTTGTGGTGGATCTTTATGAGTTAATATATGTTTGAGATTGCAATGTTTGTTTCAGTTATGAGTATAGATGCATATTATGTACCCCGTTCTTGTCTACTTGTTTTGATCAAGCATGTTTATGAGAGCGTGTGTGGGGGAACGTGTGCATTAGTTGGAGTAACGGGGGGTGGCTAGTGCAGTGAACGTGAGAGAAAGTTCTGCGATCCACTTTGGTATCTTTACCTTACTTTGTTACCTCACTAGGGATAAACTAAAATACCATGCTACCGGGGATGTGGGCGTGACCATTGCCACTACTCCATGACTAGATCTAGCATGTTCTTATTTTCACTTCATGTCATGATACTTAATGCTATACTCTGAGTTATCTTAATTACTGAGGTGTTATGATTTAGTTCGCATCTTGGTGGAGTATAAGAGAGGTTAATAACCAAAAGATCTCTATGTTAGGACGTGATGCCCATATATCTAAGTAACTTGTTATCAAACCCTGTGTTGCAATCTCATATGTTAACTTTGTGTGTTCCATTGTCTACCACTTTATAAAGAGAGAGTGCATTTGTGAAACCATGAACCCCAGTCCATTTTTAATCATAAGAAACACCTTTCCAACACCATATACCACTTTTCTATTTTCAGCCATCATTAAATCCGAAAATACAAAAATACTTTTCATCTTGCATACATCATTAAAAACCCAAAAATATCATTTATCATTGCATCCACCATCATTGCATATTTATTTCTTGTTTGCATTGCATAACTATCCTGATATCATTCTTACACCTTGTGCTTGACAACCACAGGTGAGGTTGAGGACCAAAACATCTAACCTTGTTTTGTAGGTAACCAAAAGAAGGATAAGAAGATAAATCTACCACTTCAGATTCCCCGAGAGTTCGATATTAAACCCTCGAGTCACCCCTCGTGGGGAAAACTGTCTTCCACTTACTATACACTCTGCACTTGGAGTCTCAACCTAATCCCGTTTATTTGTGCAGGCATCAAGACTTGCTCTTCGGGATCAAGACGTTTTCTGGCGCCGTTGCCGGGGAATCGTAGCTGAGAGATTTATCCAAGGGTGTGCATCATCGCATTCATCTCACAACAAAGTCAACGTCACCAACTTGTGCTAACACCTAAGCTTGGGGAGGTTGCACCTACGTGAGCACCATCTTATCCATCTTTACTTACAAAGCAATTTATTTGTTTTGTTAGTGTCATTGCATATCATATCATATTTATTTCAGTTTTGCATAAAAAATTAAAAATACCAAAAAAAAACTTGCTAAAATGAATCCTAGTGCTGAAATGAACAACTTTGGTCAATACTATGGAGAGTCATTGATGGATGCTTGGTATAGAATTAAGGACACTAGTAAAAATGGTGTCATTAAATATACTCCTGCCACTGTGATAAGAAACTTCTATAAAGGTATAGATGGCTGGTCTAAATGTTTTCTAGACTCATTGACTAGTGGAAAATTTGCTTCTGGAAATCCCTCACATGCTAATAATTTGATGGAAAATTTATTTGGGAATTCTATAGAATCCAAATATGAAACTGGGATCAAACAACTAAAAGCTTCTATGGATAGGTCAACTTTATGTCTACAAACTTATGTGGAGGACTATCCTACTAAAAATGATTTGCATTCATTTATCCTTCATACCAAGTCTAGGATGAAAAAGACAAATAACACTCTTTCTGGAATCTCTTTGAAAATGGAAACAATATTGAACTATGCCAAGTCTAAAAAGAAGTTGACTAGGGAATTGAATGAAAGAATATCTTCTATGCTGGAACCTTTAGATAGGGATATTAAGAATCATGTTGAAGGGAGGATGACCTCCTAATAGCCTTGAATCTTGCTTTAAAGAAAAGGAATGAGAATCTTGCTTGGGAAGAAGTTGAGGAAGTTAAAATGCTTAATGAAGTCAAGGATCCTTTGCTTGACTTAGAAAATTGTAGCTTGCATGAATTAATATCTATCTTACAAAAATTTGCAAGTGATCCTTCCATCAACACTAACCAAGCAGGTTTTGGTTCTTATATTGCTAATCATGTCTTGAAAGAAAAGATTGCTAGGTACAACCAAGAGGCTATGATACCACCTAAGCTTGGGGATATGTGGATACCTAAGGTACTAGTAACTATTGGAAAAGAGACACACCATGCCATACTTGATCTAGGATCTAGTGTCTCTGTTTTATCTAAAGAACTATATGAAGTGCTTGAATTGAAAAATCTTGAAAAATGCTCTATTGAACTAGCACTTGCTGATGACTCTATTAAACATGCTTTGGGAAAAGTAAGTGATGTTATGGTAGAGTTACATATGACTTTTGTGCCTGTGGATTTTCTAATCATGGATATGGGGAATAAAACCTCTAGTCCTATTATTCTTGGAAGACCTTTTCTTCGTACCACAGGTGCTATCATTGATTCAAAGGAAGGGAATGTAAAGTTTCAGTTTCCACACAAGAAGTGCATGGAACACTTTCCAAGGAAGAGGGAACCACAAAGTTCAAGCTCCCTCATGAGCTTCGTCACAATAAACAACAAGTAAGAAGCCTAGCTATATGGCTATAAAGAAAGCGCTTTGCGGGAGGCAACCCGGTTATTTTTGTGTGTGATTTTTCTTTGTGTCCTCTTGCTGTAACAAGAGATTTTGTGTCTAGTTAGGTTCTGGAGTTTTTAATAAAGTGCCAAGTTTTACCCTTTTTGGTTTGAAAAGTTGCTTATAGCGTTCGGAGATTTTATTCCTGCACGAGTCAGTGCACGGTATGATTTTTAATTCTTATTCTGTAACTCCGAATGAGCTCATATTTGAACTGTAGTTGCAACTTTTCATCCTCTGTATGCATGAATTTTTTCGGAATTTTTCGAGAAAGTTTGGTAGGGTAGAAAAATACGTTTTGCTGCTGCTGTTTTTCTGGACAGATTCTGTCCCATTTTGTTTGATGCATGCTTTGAGCTTTTAAGTTGAATCTTTTTGATCCAATTGAGTTTATGAGTAGGCATACAACATTATACACTTTCTGGACATTCATATGAATTTTTGTTCAAGGATTATATGCAGCAAGGAACCTATTTGTTTATCACTATTAATGCACCCCACAGAAAAGAGATGGGAGAAACGGTGTTTTGAAGTTTTTTCACAGGGATTGGAGGAGATGCACCAAGAGCTATCCAAGGATGGTGAAGACCATAAGCTTGGGGATGTGAAGACAACCCCGCTGGACCTACACACTCTCGGTTTGCACACGTCCAACTTCTGTTTTTCGATCGAAACACTTTATCGCATAAACTTGGAGCGTCGTTTTTTGTTTTTGTTTGAGTCTTGAGAGACCACCACACTATCAATTATATATGAGAGAGCTACTGGAAATATGGGTTGAAATATGTTGGATGCTTTTATAAGATTGGGAAAAGGGATGTTTGACTTGATTTTTAATGATACATATAGTTGCATGATTCATGAGCTTGTTTATGAGTAATAGTTTGCAAATTCTTTTTGTAGAGCTATCACTTATTCATGTTTTGGTGCTGATTGTTATTTACTTGGTTTAACATGGATTAGTTAGTTCTATGGACACTCATGCATGCATCTAGATGGTCAACTTTCTCCCTTTTGCTAGCCCAAAAACTCCAACAAGCAAAAACTTGTTTCCAACACCTTCAACCAAAGTTATTCCAGTGAGTCCACCATATCTACCTATTGGCTTTATGCTATTCCGAGTATGTTTAACATGTTGTTTGTGTTATCTTACCTCTGAATGAAAATGTTTATGTTATTGATTGCAATGGAAAAAATTGGTTATATAGCTCTCACGAACTTGATGCACAATGTTCTTTTATTTGCATAATAAAACATGACCCATTGTGATTAAGATTATGATGTAGTGGCTTGATAATGTTCGGGTTGGAGTTAGCCCATATGTGCTGTCACATGCAAGCTTTCAACATGCTCTTCATCTCATTTAGTTGATATCATGTACTTTTGTTATGGATGCTATCATGTGAAATGAGGTGGAAATGAAGTAGTTTAAATGAGTTTGTATAAATGGTTAGAGAGACGCCTGGGCCGCTAATCTAAGCCATGCATCATTCATGGTGGAAATTTACTTACATACTATGGTGAACCTTCTGTGATACACCTTGCAATAAAAAACTATTCCAAATGGTAAATAAAAAGGGTGTTGAGATTGTTCATTTTGTTTGTTTGTCTTGTCATTTTGATATGGGCTTGTTCCATATCTGGGACAAGAGGTACCCCAGTTGACGCTCTTGATGATACTATTATTACTTACAATGATATAATTGAACTTGCTTTGTTTCCTAAGTTGAGTAACATGGTGTAGTACTTGTATTCAAGGGGCATGAGACATCAACCTTTACTTTGTCAAGCACACTACTCATATTTGCTTTCACTTTAACCTTAATCATTCAAGATGCTATGATAGGGGCAATGAGAGCTTGACACCAATGAATACCTTATTGCAATCATTAACTTAAGTAGAAGAGTTTGGAAGTTGGATGAAACTTATGCATGCTTTACCTCTACTCACATATACATCTTTCCAAAGTGTACACCTATCATATTCAGATTTTCATCTACACTCTATGACCATTGTAGGATGTTCTACTTATCATTATGCATACATGTGTTCCATATTACTTGCTACTATGTTACACTTTGTGAACTATCAATGAACATCCTTGTCTTGAATACTTGATATCACTTCATAAACTATTTGCATATTGCTACTCCTTTGAAGAATGAATCATTTGACTATATGTAGCAATAGTAATCATCTTTGATATCCATTGTTAAGTATTAAATTGCAAAGTCCATGTTAGTTTTATCATCTTCATACTCGAGGACGAGCATGGATTAAGCTTGGGGATGTTGATGCATGTAAAATGCATACATGAACTTTGCACTTTAATTGCTTATATTCCAATCATATTTGCATCATATAAGGGTTATATCAATGTTTTATCATGATTTTGGGAATACTTCATAGTTTTCCTATTTTTTGGAATTAACCCTGCACAGGCAGAAAACCCTAGTTTTGTATTTTAATGTTTCAGGGACCCAAACGTCAACGAAATCACCTGGAAATTTACGGGCGTCAATATTTGGAAGGAAGAAGACTACGGAAAAAGGAAGCGAGCAAACGGAGGCCGAGGGCCAAACGGGTGGCCCACGCGGCCAGTACAGGCCGCGTGGGACCCACCCGTTTGGCCTCGTGGCTCCGTTGCCGTCGATCTTCGCTCCACCGACTTCGTCTTGACCTAAAAACGCCTATAAAAAAGGTCCCCCGACGTTCTCTGGAAGGAGCGCCGCACAAACACAGAAACACCGAAACGGAGATCAGGAGCTGCAGATTGGAGGGGGAAAACTCCGGCGGGGCGCTGCCGGCGTGGTCTCCATCTTCTCCATCGACTTCTCCACCGTCTCCATGATGAAGAGGGAGTAGTCCACCTCTGGACTATGGGTTTGTGGAAGTAACTTATGTATCTCTCCTCTCTTGAGCTTCACTAATTAGCACCGTATGAGCTGCTGAACATGATTACGGTCACCGTTGTAATACCTTTGTGGTGGATCTTTATGAGTTAATATATGTTTGAGATTGCAATGTTTGTTTCAGTTATGAGTATAGATGCATATTATGTACCCCGTTCTTGTCTACTTGTTTTGATCAAGCATGTTTATGAGAGCGTGTGTGGGGGAACGTGTGCATTAGTTGGAGTAACGGGGGGTGGCTAGTGCAGTGAACGTGAGAGAAAGTTCTGCGATCCACTTTGGTATCTTTACCTTACTTTGTTACCTCACTAGGGATAAACTAAAATACCATGCTACCGGGGATGTGGGCGTGACCATTGCCACTACTCCATGACTAGATCTAGCATGTTCTTATTTTCACTTCATGTCATGATACTTAATGCTATACTCTGAGTTATCTTAATTACTGAGGTGTTATGATTTAGTTCGCATCTTGGTGGAGTATAAGAGAGGTTAATAACCAAAAGATCTCTATGTTAGGACGTGATGCCCATATATCTAAGTAACTTGTTATCAAACCCTGTGTTGCAATCTCATATGTTAACTTTGTGTGTTCCATTGTCTACCACTTTATAAAGAGAGAGTGCATTTGTGAAACCATGAACCCCAGTCCATTTTTAATCATAAGAAACACCTTTCCAACACCATATACCACTTTTCTATTTTCAGCCATCATTAAATCCGAAAATACAAAAATACTTTTCATCTTGCATACATCATTTAAAAACCCAAAAATATCATTTATCATTGCATCCACCATCATTGCATATTTATTTCTTGTTTGCATTGCATAACTATCCTGATATCATTCTTACACCTTGTGCTTGACAACCACAGGTGAGGTTGAGGACCAAAACATCTAACCTTGTTTTGTAGGTAACCAAAAGAAGGATAAGAAGATAAATCTACCACTTCAGATTCCCCGAGAGTTCGATATTAAACCCTCGAGTCACCCCTCGTGGGGAAAACTGTCTTCCACTTACTATACACTCTGCACTTGGAGTCTCAACCTAATCCCGTTTATTTGTGCAAGCATCAAGACTTGCTCATCGGGTATCAGTTGTCTCTGGAAAAATCAAGGATAATATTAATTCTAGATATGACCTTGAGGACCTCAATATTAGAGAGGACCTTCAACCTATTGATATTAATGATGAAGAAGTTTATTTTCCTCCGGCACCTTATGCAATGGAACCTAATCAGCAGAGGACATTTTGCAAAGTAATCAAAAGTGCCATGTTTCCTAATGGTTATGCATCTGACATACGCCGCAATGTGCATGTCAAGGAGAGAAAGATAACTGGGTTAAAGAGCCATGACAACCATGTCATTATGCAAGACTTGATGCCACTTGCTGTGAGACAAACATTACCAGAACGAGTGAGTGCAGTACTGATTCGTGTGAGTAGATTTTTCAAGCAAATGTACTCACCGGTTATTCGCATAAGTGACATGCAAAGATTAGGGGCTGAAATAGCTGAGACCTTGAGCCTTCTTGAGGCTATATTTCTCCCATATTTTTTCGATATTATGGTGCATTTGATGGTTCATCTTCCTGCCCAAGCAATGATAGCTGGTCCTGTGCATTTTCGTAGCATGTGGGCTACAGAGAGGTATTCTTGAGCCTTCTTGATAGTATTTATGTATTAGGACAGCAATTTATTTATAACTGAACTTATGTGTAGTTTGCGTAAATATAGGTATATAGGAAAGCTTAAGGGTGCATGAGTGGTTTAAATCACAGGTGTGCATTATGAGACCTTTCATGAGTGGTTTAAATTGCACGTAAGTGGGAATGTGACTTTGTCAACCTATAAGACATAATTCCATTATAGTGTAACAACACCATTTCTTAATCACAGGTGGCAGAAATGGGTGATGATGCACCACATGAGATAAAAATATTAGCTAAAGAGCCAAACATGGTTGCTGTGCAGTATAGTAGCTACAATGTAAATGGGATAGATTATCATACACAATCATATGACGAGGGTCGCCCGGAACAACTTAACCAAATGAAACAATCGATGTTAGCTACACATGGAGGGCCTAATCTGGAAGCTCCTAGCTTGCATCATGGTTCTAATTCTCGACAAGTAATGTACTCTTTCCAAATTTATTCATTGCATTATTGTTTCCTTGTGTTGTGCTGGCATAATAAGTAATCTGTTTATCCGCAGATGTCCAGAGTTGAAACCAACGAAGATAACGATGCTGAACAAGATGATGTCGAAGAAGAAGATGGTGATGGGATCTTCATTCAGAGAAGAGTTGTTGCAACTGCTCCTGCAAAAAGCTCCTCAACCCACCAAGATGAAAGCCTCGTAAGCTCCTCAAACTTTCATATTCAATTTTCAAATAAACGGTTGCCAATGAGATGGCACTGCTCACCACACACCTAAATCTGTTTGTGAAAACACCCCGATCCATCATGAATTAGCTGATACGTCAAGCAACACCTCAATTCAATAAAGTAGTTAGTCTTGTAGGTATGTAGTATAAAGTTTTTATCCCGTATGTACACTCAATTTTTTATGCTAGTAACACCTAGCATACTAGATAGTACCAAGGTTACGTGTTTATGATGTAGGTACAGAACACCATACTATAGTATCTACTTTTAGTCTCTGATTAAAATGCTCAGGAACTGATGCTACTGAAGAAAGTGCTACCCATGCCTTGGCACATACATATTAATTATACATCATGTGCCAGGCTATCAGCATATCTGACTCAGATTGGCCATTATATGTACTGTTCAACATCAATGGTACGAATAGTCTAGAATAGATCAAGTAACAATATAAACTGTCCTGAGAAGTTCTTAAGTGCAAAGGATTCATTTACAAGGTTGAATGACCGTGACTGTTGTTTCCATGTTTCTAAAATAATCATTTTCAGCTTGGTATGGATGTGCTACTCTATGCATGGACTGGTCCTGAAACTCCTGTTGCGAAGGCAACAATTATCTCAATTGATCCGGACACTATTGTGGGAAGGGATCCCCTTGGACCAGATACTACGAGGTTATTGTCAATGTTTCACTAAAAAAGGATGCTATACTGCCTTATCCATATGATGGTTTATGCTATGTCAGTGATGCTGTCAAAATGTCCATTGCATGGCCATCCACCAAGGTAATCACCAAAAATGTGTGTACTGTCCTCGTAGCTTGTACTTTTTAATTGTATGTGAGATGATGATTGACTCGTGATCATTTTGCTAGATGAAGCCCTACAGACCCGGGAAATCTTCCTCATCCCGCCGCTGAGATGCCCCTGAGGTATTTTGTCCACTCACTACTTGTCTCCACTTTAGGGAAAACTATAGATATAAAGTATGTATAACTAGAGGTATTTTATTGCTTCTTCATGAAAATCTAGAATAAGTACCAATTGGTCCATGCAAAAAACTCCTACAGTACATGCTAGCACAAATCAGATGTGTGAAGATAATTGCTCATGGCAACTAGGAATCCAAGTAAACTCATCATATTTATCCAGTAAAATGTTTCTGTTGAAATTCTTGGCTAGCTACACAACCATTTATAATTCGGCAAGGAAAATATTTATTTTCTGTAACAACACTGCATGCTAGTCAGCTAGTGTAGCACAGATTTGGTTCCTTGCTTGCAATAGGGTACTTGTAGTATGCAGCCTTAAGATAAGCTACTTGGAAAATATTTATTTTCTGTAACAACACTGCATGCTAGTCAGCTAGTGTAGCACAGATTTGGTTCCTTGCTTGCAATAGGGTACTTGTAGTATGCAGCCTTAAGATAAGCTACTTCGACACCTTTATATGCTAAAGCAGCAGCAGCCATCTTCTTGCACCTTTCATATTCATGAGCAACTAAACATTCTTCGACTAAAAAAAAGAGGTTTATAATTTGATAACACAAACAATTTGATTTTACTGGAATGGAGTGGGTTTCTTTCCAAGGTGCAGGGGCCATTTGGGCTTTGGACTTCTCAGTATCTTGCTTGTTTTGTCCCATTTTTTTAGATTCCTGAAGTACTTATGTCCATGTCCTGATGAATGCAATATTGCTGCATTTAAAAATCAATCTGACATATCTGCGGCAGCACAGATACATAGAAAAGAGACGAGCTCATTTTTGTAGTACGCATTACCTCTGAACTCATTTTTTGTAGTCTGCACCTGTTGTGATCCTTGCTTGCGTATGTAAACTGAAGAATATTCCTGATGTATGAATGCATGAATGTAATGTACTTGCTTACCCTTTGTAGGAGAGACACTCAAGAGGACCAGGAACCTGAAGCTGGCGATTTACAACTGGCTATTTAGTGTTTTATAGCTATCGTTTTGTAAAACTATCTACTGTCTGTTATCATCTTGATGGTGTAATGGAGCATCATGAATCGTTGGACATGCGAGAGCCATTTTGTGTAAAACCTATCTGGTGTAATGGCCACAATGTTGTGTACTTGTGGATGCTAAATTCAAGTTGGAATGCACTTGTGAGCATATATATTGTTCGGTCCATTGTCGTTATTGCAACTTAATTAATTTCTGTGTTGGATGTTATTGCCTGTTAATAATTAAGGTTGATGCTAAATTAAATTTAATCTTGTAGAACAAATTACCGTCTGATTGTTGGTCGGCAAAACAAACAAAGTCGAACAGTTGGTCGGGAAAATTCCATGTCAAGGCTGACGAGAAGTCGGTCGGCAAAGAAAATACCGTCCACGTGTCGGTCGGCACAAAATGTCGGTCGGTAAAGAAACGTCGGTCGGGAAAGAAAATGTCGGTCGGGAAAGCTTTTCAATAGCCATCGAATAGTCGGTCGGCAAAATATTGTCGGTCGGCAAAGGGTTTTCCCGACTGGACTTACGGTGACCGACAAGGTCGGTCGCAATACTGATCCCCGACTGACTTTCGGTCGGTGAAAGCCGTTTTCCCAACCGATTTTACAGTTGGGGATGTAGTGTCGTGGTGTAGTGATACCTGATACGCAGCGTTTGTACAGTTTGCCGTTGATGACAGTGTATGCTTTAGATCGTCGAGTGACGCGTCTTGACTCTGTTATGTCTTCAGGTACCTCGCCGCGAAGTATTTATGCGAGAAAAGGTTGAGTCCAAGTTGGCTCGATGAGGAGTACCTCGACTGGCGGGTCCTTTGTGCTAGGTGCTTTGCTCTCGGCTTGTGCGGCTGATGTAGGAGATGTTCGTTTTTTCTTGATGGACCTGTGCTCGATGCGCTCGAGGAAGACACCAGGTGGAACTAGTGCTTTGGTCGCGCCAATGTTCGCTAGCTTATCTGCTTCTTCACTGCTTTCATGCCCTATGTATCGCAACTCGCAGCCTTCTAAGCTGCCCTCCATTAAGTTGTACAGGTCACGGTAGGCGATCATGTTATCTGCGATTGCATCACAGGCCTTCATTGTTTGCTGCACTACAAGGTTCGAGTCACCGTAGATCATCAGTCGAGTGCACCCGAGGGCTTTGGACATCCGCATGCCATGGATCAGGGCCTCATACTCAGCTTCGTTATTGGATGGTAAATCGAATTCCATCTGCAGGATATAGCGAAGCTTGTCGCCTTTTGGTGATATGAGGATGACACCTGCGCCTGCGCCTTCGTTCTTCTTTGAGCCGTCGAAGTACATAGTCTATGAGTTGGACACATCTGGTGCTCCTGGCAACTGAGCTTCAATCCACTCGGTATGGAAGTCAGGTAAGACTTGTGCTTTGATGGCCTTCGGGTAATCATACTTGATATCTCGTGGTGCTAGCTCGATGAGCCATTTTGCGACTCGCCCAGTTGCGTTGGGGTTTGTGAGGATGTCCCCGATCCCTGAGGTGCTGATTACAGTGATCGGTGCTCTGCGAAGTAGTGCGTCAGCTTCCTTGAGGACATGAAAACAGCGTAAGCCAGCTTTTGATAATGCGGGTACCGCTGCTTTGATATGAAGAGCACTTCACTCAAGTAATAGACTGGACGTTGCATGCTTTGGGCGTGTCCCTCCTCCCTGCGTTCGACCACCAGTACGGTGCTCACCACCATGTTAGTTGCGGAGACATATAGGTATAGTGGCTCGCGTTCTCTTGGTGCGACGAGGATTGGAGGGCTTGTGAGGACTCGCTTGAGGTCCGTGAAGGCTGCTTTGGCTTCTGGCGTCCACTCGAATTTATCTGCTTTCTTCATCAGTCGATAGAACGGGAGTGCTTTTTCGCCCAGTTTGCTGATGAATCGACTGCGTGCTGCCACTCGACCCGCTAATTTTTGCACGTCATGGAGCTTTGAATGCCTTTGCATAGTCAAGATGACCTGTATTTCCTCTGGGTCTGCCTCGATTCCTCGAGCCGAGACTAGATACCCCAAGAGTTGCCCGGCTGGAACGCCGAACGTGCACTTCTTCGGGTTGAGCTTGATGTGAAAGCGTTTGAGGTTTGCGAACGTCTCTCGCAAGTCATCTAGTAGTGTGTTTTCCTCCCTTGTTGTGATGACAATGTTATCTACGTAGACCTGGACGTTTCGCCCAATTGCTTCTTGAGTCAATCTTGCATCATGCGCTGGTAGGTTGCGGCTGCGTTCTTGAGCCCAAAGGGCATGGTTGTGTAGCAGTAGACCCCGAGTGGGTTATGAACGCCGTTTTCTCTTCATCTTCTTCCTTCATCCTTATCTGGTGGTAACCCGAGTAAGCATCCAGGAAGGACAAGCGAGCGCACCCGGCGGTGGAGTCGACGATTTGGTCGATTCGAGGTAGTGGAAAGTGATCCTTTGGACAGCATTTATTGAGTGCTGTGAAATCTACGCACATCCGAAGGATATCTGTGTGCTTCTTCTCTACGAGTACGGGGTTGGACACCCATTGTGATTTCTTGATCTCTCTGATGAAACCTGCTGCGAGTAGTCTGTCGACTTCGGCTTCGACTGCGGTTCTTTTTGGGCCGGATATGCGGCGCATTGTTTGCTTGACTGGTTTAGCATCTGGAAATAATTGTAGAGAGTGTCGGGGGAATACTTTCTGGATTAACCCGCGGCCCAGTGCGACTTACTCGCACGGACAAGGCCCACTTGGGAGCAAGCCCAATATTGAACCGCCATAAGGGGAAAGATCTAGAAGACATATCCCGGAGGACGTGAAGACCAAGTAGTCTCCGAGTAGGCCTCTGTGGATATTCCTTATGGGGAAGTTTCCTTTTGTAACCTAGCGAGCCTCTGTGTATATAAAGAGGACTCGCAGGACTTAGAGCGGGTCAAGCTATCAAGCCCTAAACCCTAGCTCATACGGCGAGTACCAGATCGGATCGCCTCCATTGTAACACCTCGATTATCATATCAATACCAATCTAGGGTAGGCAGGAAGTAGGTCTTTTACCTCACATTGAGGGGGCCGAACCTGGGTAAATCTGTGTTGATCTTTGTTCCTGCGATCCCAAGCTCGGAGATGCTTGACTCGCGTAATCCCACACCTACGAAGTCATCTATGACACCTGACGTGACAAACCCACGACAGTTGGCGCCCACCGTGGGGCCTGCGGTCAAGAGCGTCACGTTCCGCGCAGGATCCATGAAGGGAGCTGAAGATCTTGTTGTTGGCCGTATCATCACGGTCAATGGCACACCCCTCATCGACGATTCAAGCTGGGGGCCGGAAGCAGATTATTTGGAGACCGGCCACGTCATCCCGTTCGGATCCATCAACGTCTTCGTCGGCTTCATCGGTGGCAGGTCCGTTAGATCGGTCCAGAAGGCGATTCAGTAGAAGAAGTCGCCGATGGGGAAGAATCCGTGGAAAGCATGGACTCGCAAGAGTTTGGGTCCATCATACCTGCCTTTGAAGAAAGTTGCTGGGGTTACCCACCAGAAATCACATCATCACCAGATCAAGAGATGGCACAAGTCGCGGTTTACATGGCCGGAGGAGCAGGCGCATCAGGAACTGCTGGAGAAACCGAGGCATCGGCACCCCCAAGCAACCCACTTCTTGTCCCGTGTCAGCCACGAACGCCGCCCTCCGTGCAACAGAAATTGAGGCCGCCAGGGCCGAGCTCCTGTATGAGGTTCGAAGGATGGAAGAAGAGCGCCGCAGGCTCGATCAGATAAACCAAGGAATCCAACAGGAGCGGCAGAGAGTAGCCGCGCTGGCTGCGACTCAACACAGGTTGACCCGCAAACACAGCTGCGCGCGACTCAACCAACAGTGGAAATCCCGCTCACTCCAGCCGCGGGACGGGAATCCAGACGACTGCGGAAGGAAGGGTACCAACAAATCAAGAGACCCAGCAACAACCAAGGAGGTTTCACACCCCCAGGGCCATTACCAGAACCCTGTCGATAATATGTATGCTGCGGCTAATATCTTGACTCAGATGGTACCAACAGGCGATGACCCGGTCAATGCTGAGGCGCGGCGCGCGATTCAGATGCTAAGTACGGCAGTCCTGCAACAAGCCAATAGGGCGGAAGCCGAAGCACAGCTGCCCCTCGTACCAGCCAATCACAGGATTGCAGCAGAAAGAAGCGTCCAAGCAGGCCACCAGAGAACGTGTCAGGAGTCGCACAGAGGCAGCAGGAGCAAGTCGCAGAAGCGCAGGCGAATACGCCATGATGCAAAAGCGGCCCGCAGATAACCCCGCAGGCGCGCCCACAGCCCTGTCCTCGCGACTCAAGGGACCGCGTGTTTCACTGAAAGGATCAGATCGGAACCTTTTCCTGAAGATTTCAAAGGGCCACGCAAGGTGGCAAACTATAACGCCAGCATGGATCCAACCACTTGGCTCAACAATTACGAGATGGGCATGAGCATCCTAAACGCATCGAAGAGATCTGCGCACGCTACCTAAACATGATGCTAGAAGGTGCAGCGCACATATGGCTGCAAAATTTGCCTCCCAACTCTATAAATACTTGGGAGGAACTGAAGGATGCCTTCGTTAAGAACTTCCAAGGAACTTGCAAGCGACTCTGCAATATAGAAGATTAGAGCGTTGTGTCCAGAAGGAAGGCGAGTCAAGTCGCCATTGGATGAAAAGGGTGGCAGAAATAATACACTCCTCAGATAATATACCACCAAGCTCAGCCGTCCTGGTGATGGAGAAAAACTGCAAGTTTGAGCCGCTGATTCATAAGCTGGGTCGCATGAAGGATAAAGTCAAGAGCCTCAGCGAGGTGATGGCTGCGGCTAACAAATATGCCAGCTCAGATAAAACCAGAGACGCGTCAGACGGAGAAGAAGAGGAGGTTGCTGCAAAGGAAAGAAAAACTCCAACAAGCCCCAGCAGCAGCAAACGAGCCACAACAACGCGAGTCAAAACAAACGCAAAAACGAAGATGGTCACTCAGGGCTCGTCGCCAATGCGCGTGGAGGATTCAGAGGCCAGCGTGGAAGGGGTCGAGGATACGGCTCCCGTCCAATCAATATGCAAGAAGTTTTCAACCGGCCATGCGACCTTCATGCGACAGGTGATGGACGGCCAGCGGACCATACCAAGGCGCAATGCCATATTACAAAAAGTGGAAAGAAGAGAGCCAACACAACGGGGGGAATTCCCATGAAGGAAACCCTAGTGCGGCTCATAACACAAATATTGGGCAGCACGGCGCGAGTAACCCCAGGCAGACGGGGCAGTATCACACAATAGTTATCGATACCTCCAAAAGAAGAGAAATTGAGCCGCAGAAGTCAGCAGGTGAACGCCGTGATACCAGCAACACCCAATTGGTTAAGGTGGTCAGAATACGCGTAACCTGGAGTCGCGACGACACCCGCCACAAGTACGGGAACCTGGCAAGTTGGCACTGGTTGTGGCACCGTACGTTGCAGGATACAAGCTGACCAAAGTGCTTATGGATGGAGGAAGCAGCATTAATATCTTGTACTACGATACTTCCAGCGTCTAGGACTCAAGGATTCCAGCCTGCAGCCCACGTCAACAATTTCACGGCATTGTCCCAGGAAGGTCCGCACGGCCAGTGGGGAAAATAACCCTAGGGGTAACTTTTGGAACAGAAGAGAACTTTAGAAGTGAATTCCTAAGCTTCGAAGTGGTAAAATTCCAAAGCCCATATCACGCCTTGTTTGGAAGAACGGCCTTTGCTAAGTTTATGGCCAGGCCATGCTACGTGTACCTACAGTTGAAGATACCAGGACCAAAAGGGGTCATCACAGTGTACGGAGATAGAGAAAAAGCAATAGAATGTGAAAAGGAGATGCGGCTTCGCAGAATCCGCCTGTGCCGCGGAAGAGCTAAAAGGTTATAAGTCGCAGGTGGACCCAAACGACATGAGTGTGGTTACCACGCCATCTGCCGAGCCACCAATGAAATTCAAAGCGGCCCAGGACACTAAGCAGATAAATCTTGTTCCTGGCGACTCATCCAAGCAAACTAGCATTGGAGCACACATGGAAGAAGAGCAGGAGAAGGCCCTCGTCGCTTTTCTCCAGGAAAATAAGGACATCTTCGCATGGAAGCCGTCAGATATGCCAGGGGTACCAAGAGAATTAGCAGAACATAGCCTCAAAGTGAACCCTGCGGCTAAACCAGTGAAGCAGCCACTACGGCGTTTTCACGATGATAGGAGAAAGGCAATAGGAGAGGAAATAGCTCGCTTGCTGGCTGCAGGATTCATCACAGAGGTATACCATCCGGAATGGGTGGCAAACCAGTATTGGTTATGAAAAAGAACGGTACGTGGCGAATGTGCGTTGATTACACCAGTCTTAACAAAGCTTGTCCAAAGGATCCATTTGCTTTGCCGAATCGACCAAGTATTGATTCAACTGCTGGGTGCGAGCTGTTATGCTTTTTGGACGCCTATTCAGGCTACCATCAAATCAAGATGAAGAGGGAGGACCAAGAAAAGACGTCCTTCATCACACCCTTCGGAGCTTTTTGTTATGTCAGCATGCCCTTTGGGTTGAAGAACGCAGGTGCGACTTACCAAAGATGCATTCAGAATTGCTACATGAGCAAATAGGTCGCAACGTTCACGCCTACGTGGATGATATTGTGATTAAGTCGCAAGTTAGCCAGGATCTTATTGGTGATCTGGCAGAGACATTCACAAATCTCAGAAAATACAACATGAAGCTCAACCCCACAAAGTGCGTCTTCGGAGTACCAGCAGGAAAGCTATTGGGATTCATAGTATCAGAAAGAGGCATTGAGGCCAATCCTGACAAGATAAAGGCCGTGATGGATCTCCAAAAGCCAGAAAAGATAAAAGATGTGCAGCGACTTACTGGTTGCGTAGCAGCTTTGAGTCGCTTTATATCAAGATTGGGAGAGAAAGCACTACCTTTGTACAGACTGTTGAAAAAATCAGACACCTTCGTTTGGGACGCAGAGGCCGACGAAGCTCTGACAGCCTTGAAACATCAATTGACAAATGCTCCAGTTCTGGCGGCTCCAAAGATAAAGAGCCAATGCTACTATACATAGCGGCAAATTCCCGCGCTGTGAGCGCTGTCATGGTTGTGGAGAGACAAGAAACAGGAAAGGAATACCCTGTCCAGAGACCAGTATACTACGTGAGCGAAGTCCTCACAGCTTCCAAACAGCGTTACCCACAGTGGCAGAAGTTGGTGTTTGGAGTGTTCATGGCGAGTCGCAAGCTGAAGCACTACTTCCAAGAGCATCCAATAACTGTGGTTAGTTCAGCACCATTGGCAGATATCATTCGTAATCGAGAAGCTACTGGAAGAGTCGCTAAGTGGGCGATCGAGTTGGGACCACATCACATCAGTACGAGCCGCGCACATCAATTAAGTCGCAAGCCCTTGCAGATTTTATTAACGATTGGACAGAAATCCAAGTCGCTCCTAGCATGGCAGAAACCAAATACTGGACCATGCATTTTGATGGGTCAAGACAGTTGCAAGGCTCGGGGGCTGGAGTTGTTCTAACATCTCCCAAGGGAGACAAGCTGCGGTATGTGTACAGATACACTTCAACTGCACAAATAACGTGGCGGAGTACGAGGCACTGCTTCATGGTCTACGTATAGCAAAGGAGATGAACATCAGTCGCATACGCTGTTTTGGCGATTCAGACTTGGTGGCACAGCAGGTCTCCGGAACGTGGGACAGCAAGGATGCGAACATGGCTGCATATAGAAGAGAGGTGGACAGAATTGCTGGACATTTCACTGGATACCAAGTTGAACATATTGATCGGAGACAAAATGAAGCTGCGATGCCCTGTCTCGGCTTGGATCCAACAGACAGTCAGTCCCACCCAATGTTTTCCTGGATGAACTGCACAATCCATCAGTCAAACCTCCAGCAGAGATTGACATTGCAGAGCCAGAGGATGATTCAACTTTAGTCGCAGCCCTGCATGAACAGCCAGGATGGACAGAGCCATACATGGCATATTTAAGTCGCGGAGTGCTGCCACGATGAATTGAGGCGCGCAAAATCATACGACGATCAAAGGCCTATACAATCATCAACAACGAATTATACAAGCGCAGCGTGTCAGGAGCATTCCAAAGATGTGTCTCACCAGAAGAGGGACGAAAAATCTTGCACGAAATTCATTCAGGCGATTGTGGCCATCATGCTTCGTCAAGATCTTTGGTGGCAAAGGCGTTCCGACATGGATTCTTCTGGTTAACAGCATTAGCAGATGCAGAGCAAATTGTCAGAGTGTGCGATGGATGTCAAAGATACGCTAGGCAAGATCATATGCCAGCCAAGCACTTCGCACAATACCCATCACATGGCCTTTTGCCGTATGGGGTTTTGACATGGTAGGGCCTTCAGACGGTCTTCAAACGGAAAAACTCACCTCTGTCATGGTGGACAAATTCACAAAGTGGATAGAAGCAGAACCTGTGGGAGATTGCGAGGCTGAAACAGCAGTCAAGTTCTTGAAGAAGGTCATATTCCGCTTCGGTACCCCCATAGTATCATTACAGACAATGGGAGCAACACCTCTGAAGGGGCTACACAGATATTTTGCGCAGACAATGGGATAAGATTGGACCTCACGTCAGTAGCACACCCGCAGAGCAATGGACAAGCTGAGCGAGCTAACCAGGAAATTCTCCATGGAATTAAGCCGCGCCTTATTGAAAAGGTCGAAGCATCTCCAGGATGTTGGGTGGAAGAACTGCCAGCAGTACTGTGGAGCTTAAGAACAACCCCTAACAGATCCACAGGATTTACACCATATTTCATGGTCTATGGAGCAGAAGCAGTCATGCCCAGCGATATCATACATGATTCACCAAGAGTTGCGGCTTACATCGAGACAGATAATGAGATAGCTCGGCAAGACTCGGTGGACACATTAGAAGAGGTTAGAGACTTGGCAGCATCAAGGTCAGCAGTATATCAACAAGACTTGCGACGCTATCATGCCAGACGCATCAAAACCCGCACCTTTCAAGAAGGCGACCTAGTACTGCGACTTAAACAAGATCACAAGGGAATGCATAAGCTGTCCTCTCCATGGGAAGGACCCTACATCATCAGCAAGAAGCTAAACAATGGGTCGTACTACCTGCTGGATGTAAGGGAAGAAAACAGCGAACGCTGTCGTTGTATCGGCATCTTAGATAGGAGACGGGGTCCTGCTAGCCGAGGATGAACGTAGGGCAAGAAGGTGGACGTCGTCGAGGTCGGGATTGTACACGGCAGTTTACCCAGCTTCGAACTACGCGGTGGTGGCGTAGCCCTACGTGCTGCTATAACTCACTATAATGGCAGATGCCGTGGTACAGGTTACAATGAGTTATGAGATTGTCTATGTGTTGCCCTAAAGGCTGCCTCTAGGCTGGCTATAAAGGCGGCCAGACCTAGGGCTTACAAGACTTAGCCGGCAAGTAAATAGAGTCCTAATAGACTACGGATTGGAGTCCTTGTCTTGTGCACCAAGTTGGTTGACTGTTGGGCCTTCGTCTTGGACCTCCTCCATTGCCGGCTGCCATCTTCCTTGTCGCCAGCTTGCTGGGCCGCTAGTGTAGGGCCACCTCCACCAAGCCGGATTGATCCATGTCGGTGATACCCCCACTTGGTATATCCCCAACATTAGCCCCTGGAAGGGTTTAAGTTCTTCAGGCGCCGTCTTCTTTCGTCTGCGATATCCGCCTTGTTGTTGACGTTGTATGCGGCTGAAGAGCTTGAAGCATTCCACCGTTGGATTAGGCGGCAGTCGACCAGAGATGCCGGACGCATTGCCGCCAACATGGGAAAGACGGCCTGACCTCCTGTCAGGAATCTTCCACAAGTTGTCTTGTCACATTGACTAGTTAAGTCGATAGTTGACGTGTCCATGTCATCCTTGGTCCACGACAGTTTGGACTTAAGGAGAGATGAGATGACGTCATGATGGCGTCTCTGCCGTGCCACGAAGGCGATGATGGCGGCCGTGTCGCTGACGACAAGGCGGCTGTGCCACCTTAGCAATTAAGCCGGAACGTGGAGCTTTGTTGTTTTGTACCAATCCATGTCTTCCCAAACTGGCCAGGTTTGGGCGATCAGAAACAACAACTAGTAATTTGGCGATTAATTTGTCTAAACCGAACGCGATAATGGCGGCGTCCCGCCTAACATTGCAGATACGGTTAGACTGAAATTTGACGGCAAGGCGGCCGTACCACGAAGGTGACCTTGTTGCTGACAACAAGGCGGCTGTGTCGCTGACGACAAGGCAGCCGTGCCACGGAGGCGTCGCGCCGCGTTAGCAACTAAGCTGGAACGCGGCGATAAACGTGACAGCCGTGTCGCTGACGACAAGGCGGCTGCGTCGCTGATGATGGAGCTGCATGTGCAGCCCCCAAGTATCGGGCGAAGGCATTGTCGATGTCAAGCCCCCGAGTATCTGGCGAGGGGCAGCGTCGATGTCGAGCCCCCGGCTATGTTAGCCAGAGTTTTTCTTGATCCGCCTATCTGCAGCCCCCAAGCGTTGAGTCGACGTACTTGAAAGTTGGCTCGATGCTCAGAAGAACTTGTGGCGTTGTAGATCGAATGGCTGTAGTTGTCGAGGTTAGTGACGCTTTTACGAAAAGGCGGCTCAAGACGATGAAAGTGCTGCGACCGCAGCCCCAAGTGTCAAATATCCTGCATAGTAAACATAGCTGCATTAAGATGAACTTTTACTGTAAGCTGGACAAATGTAAGGCCTGAGCCGGTAGTTTTGGAACAAACACTTAGGGGTTGTAAATTTTATGTGGCCCGCCTTAATATTTATCTGGCTTATATGCTTAGCTTTTTGTATGTTGGCGGTACCGCAGCACAGTTACTTTAGCTGAGACAACCAGGGCTAGTACCAATTAGTTTAGACTCAGAGACCGAAGCCGGCATGTTGGTGCCAAAAACATACTACTAGGCAACCCACATATAAACAATCAGAATAAGAATATTAGGCGGTGCAAAATGATTGCTTAATTTGGCCCGGAGGCGGCAAGTATCGAAAAGTTTGAACCACTTAGCACAGAGCAGATTTCGGGCAACTTTGATACTAAGAGTATATGATCACATGAAAAGACAAAAGACGGCATGATCTCAGAGCATAATGAGCAAACCATAGACTTTTATTTCATGACCATATGATTAATTAAATGTTATAAAGAACTTATCTTTTTGATGTATGCGGACGTCGATGTCGAGAAGGGTGAGTCGGAAGACGGCAGCCCTAGGCTGAAGAAGACAACTCCTAGGATATAGGCGGCAGCCCCCGGATGTAGGCGGCAGCCCCAGTATGTAGGCGGCAGCCCTCGGTATCCTGAGGCTAATTCCAACAAGGCGGCGCGGCTTCCTATTTCTCCTCTTACGCTGTATGCCACAGCTTGTCGGTTGCGCCTGCTTGACGAATAGATGGCGATTAGGCCGCGACGGCAATTGAGCCGGGACGCGGCGACGATGATGGTGAGATGCTGACTCCCACTTAAGTTAACATGCATGCGATTAGCGCTCTGGACGAATAATCTATGCATGTGCATTGTTCCTTGCATACGTAGGTTGTTTTTTGCATTGATCGATGTCTTCCCAAACTGGCCAGGTTTGGGCGATCGGCCAACAAATATGCTGGAAAGACGTCGCGCCGCATTGGAACGCGACGGTAAATATACCGGAGAGGCGTGTGCCGCGTTTAGCAATTAAGCCGGAACACGACAGCGAAGGTGGTGACGAATCCGCCTAAGCCGAACGTCGGAACGAATCCGAAACCGAACGTGGCATGAGTTGCGACGGATTTTTCTAAAGCCGGATGTGTTGATGGCGGCGTCCCGCTGACATCATTGACATGGCGAGATTTGATGACCATTAAGCCAGAACGTTGTGATTGGCGAGCAACGACAGCGCCAATGTCATCCCCGCGGCGATATATTCGCGCAGGTGGCGTCGTTGATTTGCTGATATATTTTTGCCCGAGATATCCGTATGATCGAATAACTCCTTGACGGATCAAGTAATGGCTGTTATTTAATATTCTTGCACGTACAGGTAGTAGTAGCCAACACCTCGTCTCTTCCTTGGTTGCGTCAATTAGTAGGATTAACAACTTGGACGCTGCTTTCCTTGGGAGTTGGGACTGTTCCTCTGTTGTACGTACAGGAGCAGATTAATCAAATCGGCAATCAAGCTAGCCTCAAGTGAAACTGTGATCGAAACAGATTCGTTCATTGTTGCTAGCCGGACGTTTTTCTTCCCCTGATCGGAATCGTTTCCAACACGTTTTAGCGCACGACGGCTCCTGACATCCGACAACGACGTGAGGGACAGCTCTGCTGCCAAGCCCCAGGGCATCACGACGGGAGCTGTCTGCGCGATAGCCAGCTTTGTAGGGCGGCATCGTGTTCTGACATCGAGACTTGTGCCGATCGAGGGTTTTGGTGATTTTTCTGAGCCGCGCTGATGTCGCCATATCGGGCAACAGATAACAGGCAGCAGACAGATTGAATCACAGGCCATGCACGCAAGGCGGCCGTTGTTGATGAAGTTGCCGACTAGGGCGAATGAGCCGGTCAGATGCGATCTGACCGTCGTTGTTTTAGATGCGATCTGGCCGAGGGCGTTGATCGCCGGAGCGGATCAGTCAGCCAGATGCGATCTTGTCGATGAAGATGATCCCGCCTGGAACGTGATGCCTGTCGTCTTATGCCCCACGGTGGGCGCCAACTGTCGTTGTATCGGCATCTTAGATAGGAGACGGGGTCCTGCTAGCCGAGGATGAACGTAGGGCAAGAAGGTGGACGTCGTCGAGGTCGGGATTGTACACGGTAGTTTACCCAGCTTCGGACTACGCGGCGGTGGCGTAGCCCTACGTGCTGCTATAACTCACTATAATGGCAGATGCCGTGGTACAGGTTACAATGAGCTATGAGATTGTCTATGTGTTGCCCTAAAGGCTGCCTCTAGGCTGGCTTATAAAGGCGGCCAGACCTAGGGCTTACAAGACTTAGCCGGCAAGTAAATAGAGTCCTAATAGACTACGTATTGGGGTCCTTGTCTTGTGCACCAAGTTGGTTGACTGTTGGGCCTTCGTCTTGGACCTCCTCCATTGCCGGCTGCCATCTTCCTTGTCGCCAGCTTGCTGGGCCGCTAGTGTAGGGCCACCTCCACCAAGCCGGATTGATCCATATCGGTGATACCCCACTTGGTATATCCCCAACAAACGCCGTGATTTCGAGGATCGTCTCGAGGCACCTCGTCCTTGGAACGTCGCACACCTGCGACCATACTATACATAAGAAAAGGCTAATCAGAGCCAAGCATCATCCTTTCCAGCTTTATAGCTGAGTATCATCACAGCCACTCAGGGCTAGAACTTCAACTTTGGTCGCCACCTAGGCGTGACCTATACAACATCTGATCGCCACCCAGGCGCGATCGACCCTTGTATCAGAAACCGGCTGCCACCTAGGCGCGGCTGTAAACTTTGTATCATCTCTGGTCGCCACCTAGGCACGACCGACCCCATGTATCACCATGGATCGCCACCTACGCGCGATCCAACCCTATGTATAACACTCGGTTGCCACCTAGGCGCGACCTTATGTGTCATCATAATCAAAGCTTATCATAGCTTAGCCTATCATGGCAATATCATCATGTTTCTTGGGGTCTTTGTTACCCTGAAACAGCCGATTTATTGGCAATTATCAAACTTATCTTAAGTTGGATTGCTACTCGCATTATGTGGCCAAAGTACTGGGGTGTGGCGTCAATCGAGCTTGATTGCCTATCATGGCCGCTCTCGACCCTGAACACACATGTTCCTAGGAAATACTGAGTCGCGCGAGTGCCCACTTAAGGATTCAGATGGCCTAACTAGAGGTCGATGTACTGCTTATAGTACGGCAACACCAATTACAATTACTTGTATCTTAACAATTGTTTTATTCATGATATCAAGTTACAGGTTATGACCTTCAGAGTTCTCTGAGAAGAATTGAGATGATTACCACATTACATCCTCTCAATCCTTGGGGGCTACATCATATTATCATCAAAAATTTGAAGATAGATCGTCATCAAGTTCTGAAGCTATCATGCTACTCTAACAAAGAAGCTCACGAAGTAGTCAAGGCCAATCCTGCACAATTATAAGTCGCGAAACAAGGAAAAGCGCGGCCTAAACATTCAAGATCAAGAAATACTATGAAGTTCAGGCCACGCTTGGGGGCTAATGTCGGGGGAATACTTTCTGGATTAACCCGCGGCCCAGTGCGACTTACTCGCACGGACAAAGGCCCACTTGGGAGCAAGCCCAATATTGAACCGCCATAAGGGGAAAGATCTAGAAGACATATCCCGGAGGACGTGAAGACCAAGTAGTCTCCGAGTAGGCCTCTGTGGACGTATTCCTTATGGGGGAAGTTTCCTTTTGTAACCTAGCGAGCCTCTGTGTATATAAAGAGGACTCGCAGGACTTAGAGCGGGTCAAGCTATCAAGCCCTAAACCCTAGCTCATACGGCGAGTACCAGATCGGATCGCCTCCATTGTAACACCTCGATTATCGCTCGAATGATCGCTCGGATTATGCGCCGCATAATCCGAGCGATAATCGAGGTGTTACAATGGAGGCGATCCGATCTGGTACTCGCCGTATGAGCTAGGGTTTAGGGCTTGATAGCTTGACCCGCTCTAAGTCCTGCGAGTGCTCTTTATATACACAGAGGCTCGCTAGGTTACAAAAGGAAACTTCCCCCATAAGGAATACGTCCACAGAGGCCTACTCGGAGACTACTTGGTCTTCACGTCCTCCGGGATATGTCTTCTAAATCTTTCCCTTATGGCGGTTCAATATTGGGCTTGCTCCCAAGTGGGCCTTTGTCAGTGCGAGTAAGTTAAGTCGCACTGGGCCGTGGGTTAATCCAGAAAGTATTCCCCCGACATTAGCCCCCAAGATTGGTTAGGACTTTATGGTGAGAATCTTCTAACCTCTTGAAATGGTCTCTGAGCCGCACTGCAAATGTTCTGACCAATCTTCTGACTTATGCGATTCAGAGCTGTGACTTATCTGCGCGACTCATCTCCCCTTCTGGAAATATTCTGTTTCCTTTAATTGCAGACCGTTACTCGTTTTGCGGGCGCAAATTGTGCCGTTGGTTGCGAGCGCAGATTGTGCCGTTAGTTACGGATCCCTTCAGTTATGAGCTGCGGCCGCCTAGGTTATTATTCACTTGCCCTTGCAATCTCCTCATCCCTAGCCGCGCCGTCTTCTTCCTGACCCGAGCCTAGTTTCCCAATCCAATCTCCTCTTCGCAATGGCGCCCAAGGCAAAACCATCTGACGATAAGCGCAGGATCTCCTGCAACTGGGAAGGATCCTGGGTGACGGAGGAAACTCTTGCAGATCTAGCCGAAGCTGGCTTCTTGCCGCCGAAGGAGGACGGTGTCTGGCGGGCGCCAGGCGATGAAATCGAGCCGCGCCCCAAGCCAACGAGCTGGTTATGTTCGTGGAGCACGTGGAGCGTGGATTCACACCGCCAGGTTCTCCCTTCTTCCGCAATCTGCTGCAACGCCTAGGCCTCCGTCTTCACGACATCGGGCCCAACTCAATGCTCCAGGTGAGCAATTTTCATGTGTTGTGCGAGGACTATCTTGGCATAGCCCCCAACATCGATCTATGGCTGGCCTCTTTCACCTGCAACAGCCAACTTGTCTCCAAGGGTTGGCAAAAATCTTTCTTCTATTGCCAAGACACTTCACCGGAGGGCGAAACTCGCCTTCCCTCCTGGTCTAACACCCTCTTCGTGCCTACCGAGGCACTGAAATCAAAGCCTCGCGACTCGGCCATGCCCTTCATCAATGAGTCGCTGATCAAGGTCCGCGCCTTAATAGGTCATGGTCTTACTGGCCTTGATCTTCTCTCTTGCTGGACCAAATGGCGCGTCCAGCCCGTGAGTCCACGACAGCGATCCTTCTTGAGTGCACAGGCACCTCTGCTGACGTCGATCGCATCAAGGCTGCGGACTGGAGGCCTGAGGATTGGGTGGAATTCGTCGCCCGCGTGACTGAGGAGAAGGACATCTCCTTTGACAAGGTGGGGCTTGCCCCTTTCAGCGTTAACAACAAGCCTTTTGAGGTAACTCCTCTTCTCTGTCTTTTCGTCTTTGTAGTTGAGTCGCATTCCTTTCTTAATACTGCACTTATATCTTCCTGATCCAGGCTGATGAGAATTACTGGTCGCTGCCTGCGACCGTCACCGGCACTGCTGCTCCCAAGCGTGCCACACGAAAGAAGTTGCTGCCCGCTCTAGAGGGCAGCGAAACTGCTGATATCCCTTCTGTCGCCTCTGCGGCCTCAGAGGTGAAGAGACTGAACTGGACGAGGATGACAGTCAGTGCCAGCCGCGAGTTCTGTTGCCGCGGCTGGACCAACTCCCCGTAGAGCCTCCAA
Source organism: Poa pratensis (assembly GCA_947311845.1). Classification (NCBI taxonomy): domain Eukaryota; kingdom Viridiplantae; phylum Streptophyta; class Magnoliopsida; order Poales; family Poaceae; genus Poa; species Poa pratensis. Next base: position 37,648,961 of record CAMZMU010000065.1, read on the forward strand.
GAGGCTATCTCGTGAGGAGCCAGAGCTTGATGCTCTGGAAACCCTGAGCCACGAAGCGTCGCAAACCTGCTACGGGCGCGACCTCCTCCGCTGCCAGGCGTGTGTTCAAAGCCACCGCCTCGGCTGAAGAAGACATGGGTCCCATTCTGGTAATTTCTACTGTCTTGACATCTTGACTGTTTATTCTTTTTCCTCTACTGACACGCAAACTTTTGCTCGTAGATTCTGGGACCCAAGGCCTGTCCTCACCGTCAAGTGGCGAGCTTATGGCCTTTGTGAAGATGGCTCCAGAGTTAGTGACTTTTCCCTGTGCTTATAATACTTTTATTCTGGCTTATGTGCTTCTTCTTCACACAATGCCCTTGCTTTTTGCAGAAGTGCGGCTAAACCCGCGGCTGAGCCTGGAATTGTTTCTGAAACCGCGGTTGAGCCGCGTTTATCACCTGCGGCTCATACCGCCATGGTAGAGGGCGTGGCCACCACTGATGACTTGGCCACGGTCCCTGTTCTTGACACAGCCGCCCAAGAGGTGGCTCTGGAGGATAGAACGGATCCCCTTACGATCCAAGACGTGGAGAAGGTCAACCATAGATGTAATGGCCAAGGATGCTGATGCGCCGTGATTGAGTCGCCAGCGGCTGACAGCCTGCGGTCGCCAATTCTGCGTGCTGAGGTTGCTTCCTCCTCCTCCATTAGCCGCGCTGAGAAACTGTCAGAGGCCATCATTGCCTCAAATGACAAGCAAGCCATGGAGCTCCGCAAGGCACTGTCTGACCTGTCTGCGGCTTATAAGGTAAACTTCTATCTCCACTTATCTGTCTCTAGCCCCCAAGGATCAAGTTTCTTCTTTGACTGTAAAGGGGACTTGATGCTTCTCTTTTAGCTGTTGATATGTACTTACTAACTGATGTACTCTTTGTAGGAGGAACTAAGCTCCATAACAGTCGCCAAACTTGCCTTGGAAAAGCAGTTGGGGGATACTCCTTCTGAACTGGAGAGGCTGCGCGAGCTCCTTGGCCAGCGTGACGTTGAGCTGAAGAAGAGGGAAGCCAGGATGGGCGAGCTATCTGATGAAAGCTTCAAATTATCTGAACAAGCCAAAGCCACCGAGCTGCGGCTTAAAACGGTTGAAGAGAAGTTCCAAGAGAGGGTCCAGCAGCTGGACCTCCAAATCAGTGCTCAGAAAGACGCCATCGCTGATGCCAACGAGGACGCAAGGCTCAAGGCTGTTTCCATTGGCGAGCTTGAGAAAAAGTTGAAAAAAGTTTCTGATGCCCATAACCTTGTCCACGCCAAAGTGTGCATCATGACTCAAGAGTTAACTGGTATGTGTTGCGACTCATATCTGCATCTGTTTTCTCTACTATCTTTGCCTGTATGTTGTAGAGCTGACGGAGACATGCCTCGATGTAGGTGAAGATGCCAAGGTGCAGCGCGGCAGTACTCAAGAACAGCTGGAGTATATCCGCGATTTTTCGCGAAGAGCTTGCGATGCCATGAGTCGCTGTCCACCTGTCTTCTGCCGAAAAAGCCTGCTCCTGCTGATGCTGAGGGACTTTTGAAGAGACTGCTCAAGGCGCCTCAATATTTTTTGGACTGGAAAGAATCCTCAGCTCGCACCGGTGCGGCTCATGTTCTTGCTTTGGCCAAGACATATTATCCTTCTTTTGATGCTGCCAAGGTTGCACAAGGCAGGCCCTCGAAGAAAGTGGATGGCACCGAGCTGAAGGCCTCAGAATATTCGGCGACTTGGAAGGACATGCGCGGCCATGCGACTGAGCTGGTGGAGGGGATAGATCTTGCGACCTATATGGGCAAGTATAATGCAGATGGAAGCAGATGGGAGAAGTTACCCGCTCCATCATCCAGTGCGGTGATCCCACAGGAGAAGAACCCTTCACCGGGTGTTTCCAGCTCTGCAGCCCCCAAGCCCACGACGGAGAAACCGTCCAGCGAGCCTGCGACTGCTCCTTCTGGCAAGCTTGGTAAGCCGCCTGTTCCTCCTTCCCACCGGCCAAAAGCTGCGCACAAATGAAGAAGAGAAACAATGGTTTGATGATCTTGGCCCTTAGCGGCCTGTAATAATTGTTAGAATTTATGTGTCATAAGACAATGTTATGGTTTGCTTAAGTACTCTCAGCAGTACATGTTTCGACCAATAGGCTGGTCCTTATGATTTGTCTCGGTTTTTCCTCACTTAGGCCCTTGCGCGGCTCAGTATTTCCCAGGTAAAAAGTGCGTGTTCAGGGTCGAGAGCGGCCATGATAGGCAATCAAACTCGATTGACGCCGCACCCCCAGTACTTTGGCCGCATAGTGCAAGTCGCATCCAAGAGAGGTTGAGTATAATCACGATAAATGCCACTTGTTTGGCGATCCCAAGGAATAGGCCGCGCTAAAAAGCTGCCGCACCCCCAAGGGACCAATGATTAAAAAATAAAAGACTCACAACTCAATTGGTAGTTTGAGATGCTTTATTTCAGAATCATTATATGATACATAGGGTCGGTCGCGCCTAGGTGGCGACCAGAAGTGATGCTTGGGTCGGTTGCGCCTAGGTGGCAACCAGAGATGTTACATGGGTCGGTCGCGCCTGAGTGGCGACCAGAAATGGGTCGATCGCGCCTAGGTGGCGATCAGAAGTGTTACATTGGGTCGGTCGCGCCTGAGTGGCGACCAGAAATGGGTCGATCGCGCCTAGGTGGCGATCAGAAGTGTTACATTGGGTCGGTCGCGCCTGAGTGGCGACCAGAAATGGGTCGATCGCGCCTAGGTGGCGATCAGAAGTGAAGTTTTTAGCCCTGAGTGGCCAGCTTGATGATGTAAACTCTTAATGGTTTTGTTGCGGCTGCTGATGGCAACTCGCAATGCCTGGGATGTGTCCTTATTGGCAATGGCTTGTAGCCTTTGACTTCCTTGCCTCCCTTGCGGCCGTAATCTGAAGTCGCAAGTCAGGCAGGTGCCTCTTTGCCTTCACGATGTCATCAAAATTCTCCTGCGACTCGCGCATGGGCGCGCTTCTGCGATGCAAGCTGCTCTGGCCATGGCCTTGTCGCCTTCTTCGCATTCTTGAGCTATTCTTTTGTCGCCATTGATGGTGATGACTCCCCTGGGGCCTGGTATTTTAAGCTTTAGGTACACATAGCACGGCCTAGCCATAAACTTTGCGAATGCTTCTCTGCCAAACAGCGCATGATATGGGCTCTGGAAATCTACAACCTCGAACCAAATGTACTCGCTCCTGAAGTTGCTTTGTGTCCCAAAGGCGACCTCCAAGTTGACTCGCCCCAATGGCTGAGCTGATATGCCTGGCACGACACCATGAAACGTTGTTCTTGATGGGTGTAGCTGCTTTTCTTGAGGTTCATTCTTTTGAAGGTTTCATAGTATAATATATTGATGCTGCTGCCTCCATCCATCAGTACTTTGCTCAACTTGTACCCTGCGACTTGAGGGGCAACCACCAGCGCGAGTTTTCCCTCTTCATTTATTTCTCCTGGGTGATCCTCGCGGCTCCAAACTACTGGCTGCTCGGACCACTTTAGCCACTGTGGGACGGCTGGTACTATGGCGTTAACAGCCTGATTGCGTCGTCGCAGCTTTTGTTCCCTCCTTGAAGTATTCACCACAATGGTATGATACTGACCCAACTGTTTTGGGAACTGTGGCTGATCTGGCTGCGGATTTGGGACGGCGTTGTTGCTGTTGTTGCCTCCGCCGTGGTTACCTTCCTCGTTGTTTTGATGATTGTTGTTTGTGTTGAGTGGTTGTCCATCCTTCCACTTTTTGTAATGATAACACTGTGCCTTCGTGTGGTTGGGTGGTTTCCCATCTTTTCCTATATGGATGTCGCAGGGGCGGTTGAAAACCTCTTCCAAATTAACTGGGTGAAAATTCCTTCCTCTGCTGCTGCTTTGTTTGTAACGAGTGTTCGTATTTGCGACTAACCTGAGTTTCCTTCCTCGTTTTTGCGCTTGTTATAACTCGCATTGGCATTGCTAGCTTGCTGTTGTTGAGGCTTGCTACTGGCCTTCTTTCCCTTGCCAGTGTTTTCCTCTTCCTCCCCATCAGATGCGTCCCTGGTTTTATCCGAGCTAGCATACTTGTTGGCCGCCGCCATTACCTCGCTTAGGCTCTTGACTTTATCCTTCATGCGACCTAGTTTGTGGACTAGCGGCTCAAATTTGCAATTTTTCTCCATGACAAGGACTGCTGAACTGGGTGGTATGTTATCTGAGGAATGTATGATCTCTGCGACCCTTCTCATCCAGTGGCGACTCGACTCGCCTTCCTTCTGTACACAACGCTCAAGGTCCTCTATGCTGCAGAGTCGCTTGCATGTTCCTTGGAAATTCTTGATAAAAGCTTCCTTCATCTCATCCCAAGAGTTTATTGAATTTGGCGGCAAATTTTGCAGCCATATGTGAGCTGCGCCTTCTAACATCATGTTTAGGTAACGTGCGCAGATCTCTTCGGATGCGTTTAGGATGCTCATGCCCATCTCGTAATTGTTGAGCCAAGTAACAGGGTCCATGCTTGCGTTGTAGTTGGCGACCTTGCGAGGCCCTTTGAAATCTGCAGGAAACGGTTCAGACCTGATTCTTTCGCTGAAACAGACTGGGCCTTTGAGTCGCGACGATAGATTGGACGAAGCTGGCCTTCCTATTGGATTAGCCGCCGCGCGCGGCTGCACAACTCTATGGGTTGAACTTGCTGAGGTTGATTTTGAGCCGCAGGTTGATCTTCCCTTTGTCGCCTAGCCGAACTCGAAGTCGCAACGTGTGGCGATTCCGCGTGGATGCTTCTCTCCGCCGTTGCTCTGCTATTGTAAGGGGTGGAGTGCAGCCGTCCTGCGTGTTCGGACATATTTGCCTGCTGTATTACTGCTGTGCTCAGCATCTCAATGGCACGCCGTGCCTCTCTGTCCATTGGCGTGTTTCCTGCTGGCGCTAACCTGGCCAAGATGTTTGTGGCCGCAAAGAGATTCTCCACTGGGCTAACATAATGCCCTTGCGGCGTGTGGAACCTTTGAGGCTGCTGTGGCGACTGCTGAACAAAGGTTGGCTGCGTCAATGGCGGGGGCATCATGGCCCTGTTGTTAGCCTGTACTATGGCCCTTGATCCAGGTATCTCTGCTGCTCTTGGTGCTGCGAAAGATGGAACCGCTGGTACGATTGATGGTACAGCGATTGCTTGAACCGCGGGCGCAGCTAACGGGGCCACGGACCGCATAACCATGGCAGATGGTGCCATGTGTGTGGGTACCGCGACTGAAGGTTGTGCGACCCCTGACCATGCGACCGGGGCGCTGTGTTGGTGGCGACTGATGGGATCATGTTGGTGGCGACTGGGAACCGTTGGTTCAGCGGTAGGCGATTGGAACAGCTCCATAGGATTTACTGTTCCTGGCTGCAGGCGACTCGCATGGCGTCTGTGTGGCAAGGTGGCCTGTACCTTGCAGAGTATTGGTTTCCTCGATGAGTCGCAGTTGCTCCTGTTGGAGGCGCTGTTCCTCACGCGCCAACCTGGCTCTCTCATCCGCGATTCTCTGGACTTCATCATATAGCCCGATCCTGGTAGCCTCCAATTCTGTCACCCTAGCAGCCGCGTTAACCGCAGATATTGGCGTAAGCAACACGCTTCCCTGTGGCGGCGTGACCGCTGCGTTGGGGGCTACCCTTGACCCTGATTCCGCAGGCGCAACTCCAGGTGGAGTCTCTCTGTTTGCGACTCCTGAGGCCGCGACTCCTGGCGTCATCGCAGCGGATGCCGCGACTCCTGATGCGTCTAGCGCGGCTTGTTCTGCTGCTTCCGGCGGTGTGGGGGCTAAGCTGCCTGGTGGCATGCCCAGCCCTTCGTCCGCTTCTGTGGTCCTGTAGACCCCTTCAACGTGCCGATCTTCTACAGAGGGCGAGCCACTATCCACAGGGCCTCCGCATAGCCTTTCCTCAAGGACATACTCAATGGATTGGCCTTCTTCGTCTTCAAGAGGCAGCGACTCGTAGTTGATAGATTCTTCTTCTTGGTCCACTGTTACCGCGACTCCTTCTTCTGAGTCGCCATGTTGCGATGGATCCTCTGACTCGCCGCCAATGAAGCCGACGAAGACATGGACAGATCCAAACGGGATGATGTGGCCGGTTCCAGGTAGTCAGCTTCCGGCCCCCAGCTTGAATCGTCAATGAGGGGTGTGCCATTGACCGTGATGATACGGCCAACAACAAGATCTTCAGCTCCCTTCATGGATCCTGCGCGGAACGTGACGCTCTTGACCGCAGGCCCCACGGTGGGCGCCAACTGTCGTGGGTTTGTCACGTCAGGTGTCATAGATGACTTCGTAGGTGTGGGATTACGCGAGTCAAGCATCTCCGAGCTTGGGATCGCAGGAACAAAGATCAACACAGATTTACCCAGGTTCGGCCCCCTCAATGTGAGGTAAAAGACCTACTTCCTGCCTACCCTAGATTGGTATTGATATGATAATCGAGGTGTTACAATGGAGGCGATCCGATCTGGTACTCGCCGTATGAGCTAGGGTTTAGGGCTTGATAGCTTGACCCGCTCTAAGTCCTGCGAGTCCTCTTTATATACACAGAGGCTCGCTAGGTTACAAAAGGAAACTTCCCCCATAAGGAATACGTCCACAGAGGCCTACTCGGAGACTACTTGGTCTTCACGTCCTCCGGGATATGTCTTCTAGATCTTTCCCCTTATGGCGGTTCAATATTGGGCTTGCTCCCAAGTGGGCCTTTGTCCGTGCGAGTAAGTTAAGTCGCACTGGGCCGCGGGTTAATCCAGAAAGTATTCCCCCGACACCTGGCGAGGCCCATGATGAAAGCATCCATGGCCATATCTTCTGAAATTACTCCAACTGAGTTGCGTATCTCAGTCCATCGTCGGATGTATGACCTCAACATTTCATCTGACCGTTGAACGCAAGCTCGCAGCTCCTCGAACGTTTTTGGGCGCTCACATAGAGGCTCAAAGTTTTTGATGAAGTCAGTGCGGAATTGATCCCACGAGTCGTACGTTGATGGAGGTAGAGCCTTGAGCCCGTCGCGGGCTGTGCATTCGAGCATGAGTCGTATGTATTGCATGGTTGTGATGTTTGTGCCTCGCTGGCACGCGACAGCCAGCCTGTAGTCTTCCAGCCACCCTGAAGGTTCCTGTCGACCCGTGTACTTGGGTTGTTCAGATGTGAGTTTGAACCCTTTAGGCATCCGTCTCTCACGGACGCGTCGAGTGAAGCACAGAGCTCCGTGTGGCTCGGGCTCTCGATCAGAGTATGAGTCGCTACTATAAGATCTGCGTGATCTGCTCCTGGACCTGCGCCGACATGAGCTGCTTCTCTCCTTCGAGTGGTGGCGGCGGCCACTGCGATTATGCTCTTCACGACGCGTGTCAACTAGGGCACGGTCTCGACTCCCACCTGGAGTTCTTGGAATTTGGCGTATGGCCTTCGCCGCTAAGACAAGTGATTTGATCTGTTGGCGATGTAGTTTTGCATTGGGGTCATCAGCTGGAGGCTTGATTGCCTCTAGGTATGCTGCAGCGATAAAGAGAGCACCCGCAGCTGTTTTGGGTACTGGCACTCCCTCCTCGTTGTATGTCATGAAAGAGTTGCCTAGGTTGCGGGTAAGTGCCGCCCTCTCATCCGGCGAGAGGTGTGACAGCCTTGATCTGTGCCTTGTGTCTGCTCGCCCGGTGGAACTCAAGGAGAGTTGTCTTCTTCGCGCACTCGACAAGCTAGCCTGCTTTTTACGTTCCTCGAGTGTTGCTCTGATCTGCTGCAGTCGAAGTGATTCCTGCTAGTTGAAGTACTGGAAGGTCAGCATCTCCTCCCGTGTTGCGTCTGCTGGCATCATTGTGCACTCCTTGATAACCTTATCTGCTTTTGCTGCCATCTCGACAGTAATTGTGAGATTTGTGACTCCGTCCGGCATAGTAACCGTGCACGGGAACACTGTAGGCCTGCGACTGGCCGCAGCATCAGATGATTCTGCCGCGAAGGCAACGTAGACCTGCTGGGGTATCACCCGAGGGTATGTGTATGTGTTTTCGAGTCCCGTCATGGACTCGACGTCGTCGTCAAGGCTCATGTCGGAGTCGATATGCCCATCGAGTGGTCCGTCTGGACGGATCTCGCTGTTGACGCCTTCATCGCCTATGCTCATCTCGGCGTTGGCGAAGTTGTTATGAATCTCGAAGTCGAGGTTGTTGTTGGTGCAGATCTCGGAGTCGACGTGGTTGTCGATATGAGTTTCAGGCTCGTCGAAATCGCTGAGTGAGATCCCGCAGTCGAAACTATCCTCGAGTGGGAGATCGAGCTCGGGATCGTTTGTGCGGTATGCTGATTCGGCCTCCTCACCTTGGAGTTCTTCAATGAGCTCGTTGATTTCTCGAGTCGACATGGTTGTTGCAGACGAGCAAGCTTGGAGGATCGACGATGGTATGGACGCAGTTGAAGGATACGCAGTCGAAGGAGCCGCAACCGATGGAACCTCGGGTGCAGAAGTTGCGAGTTGGCGTGGATCTGTCAAGTCCTGCACACCAAGCTTGTTGACAAAAAAAATTGAACGAACCAACGGTTAAACCCAAACCTGACTCGAGATCGGAGAAGGCCTCCTGGAATTCTGGCGAGTGTGGCTCGAAATCCATCAGAGGATCTGATGTGCTTTTTGCAGGTGGAGCTGGCGTGCTGCCGTTTGTCGAGTGAGTCGACGAGTTGCCGTGTGCCGCCCGAGTCGGCGAGTTCTGGTTTGTTGATGCAGTCGGCGAGTTGCCGTTTGTAGATCCGATCGGCGAGTCGCCGTTTTCCGATGGAACCGAAGAAACCGTGAGTCCAGCACTATTCTTTCCCACAGACGATGCCAATTGACGAGTGGTTAACTCATCAAATCCCATGGTTAGGACCTAGGGTTGAGATTATGGGGAGAGAACGTGGTAGTACTGGTAGTTTCGTCGGCTGACAAGCAGAGGCAAAGATTTACCCAGGTTCAGGCCCCTCGGGTGGAGGTAAAGACCCTACTTCCTGCTTGTCTGGTATTGATTGTGTGAGATTATGCGGTTACAAGGAGAGCTCCGGCGAAACGTCGATCTCGCTAGGGCTTATGGTGGTTCGAGTATGGCTTGTCCAGGATCGACGGCCCTCCCAGCCTTTATAAGAGGCTGGGTCTCGGGAGTCCGTAACCGACCCTGGTTACATGTAAGGAAAATATAAACCGACTATGCCTATGTCTAATCTTGGAGGGTACTCCATCTTGTCGGGCCTTTTGTCATGGGCTTCATGTAGACTCTTGATAGTTGGGCCTTAGTCGACACGTGCACCAGGTACCCTTACGGTAGGGTACCCGAGATGTATATCCTTGTCATCCATCTAACCGTGGTATGCCGTCATTTTTTTGCAAAGGATCTAAATGGTCATACTGTATAAACATAAAAATACTAGCGTAAATTCAGGCCACAACATACATATACACCTTACATTACTTTACGCCTTTTCATGTCCATTAAAATCTTCACTGCATCATGGTCACTCCAAAAATATCTCCCTCAATATATACAATTAAACAACTATATTTATGAGTGGAGGGTTATAATACGTACTTAGTCGCTTGAACTGTCACCAATTCGAGAAAATAAGGGGAGTATATCAGTTTGTAAGATAAAAATAAATCTAACATGATTGTAACATAAGTATATCATCATCAAAACATCATAAAAGAATAAAAAAGATGGTGAGTGTGTGTTGTGATGTTATGCGAGACTAGATTAAACACATAAAATTTAGATAAATAGTGCTATGTGTAAAATACTGACATGATTGAAGAGGAAGAAAAACATGACTGAAACATGAAGTAAAGAAGATGGTAATTAACAATGGTGAGAGTTTGTTGAGATGTTACACGAGTCTAGAAAAGATATTAATAATATTTAGATAAACTAGTGTATCTTTGTAATTTGTTATGATAGTTATTGTCCCCGTGACTACCACGCTAGATTCGGCAACTAGCAACTGTCTCTACGTTCTGCACTGTTGCGGAAAATATTCATCATTAGACATTGAATTTGGTATACATATTAGCCACAGACGGGTTAGCCTTAGTCGGTCGAGCCGGTGCGTGCATAGTTGCCTTTGTGAAGATTGGTCTAACCTCAAGTGCGCCACGGCAGGTCCGTTTCACACGAATGTATCACCTCCCGGTAAATAAAACAAATAATGATTGACGAACACATTTCAGCATGCACAGGCGAAACCTCTTGTCGTGCATATGTGCTCTTCCTAAATACGTGTCGCACCGCACGCGCCAAGCCAAAGGAGCGGGGATGAAGGACATACTTAGCAACGCAAGTCCAAGACACATTTTGTAACGCGGCCAGAAAGATCTTCATCATTTGAGGTTAGGTTAGTCCAAGGAAGAAGTCGCGTCGTTGCACAGTGATGAACTTCATCATCTGAGGTCGAATTTGGGATACAGATTAGATTGTGGCAAGGTTGAAATTTTTGGATGTTGTATATATATTGCTTCACACTTTTTACTAGAATTGTTTAAAACACAAAAAATGATTATTCAAATTGGTAGCATGGTAGCACCCTATAGGGTGGGAGTGCTAGATATATCCTCACTTACTAGAACCTCTAACCTTCATAGAGGCTGGATATTAATCTACGAATAATAGGAAAATGGTTGAAAGGTTTCATGAGAGTATTAGATAATATTGCTGAAGGATTGATTGAATTTCATGACATGACTTGTTGCGATGAAAAACTTGGCAGACATTTTGAGTTCCTAGATAATATTTCAATGATGCTCCTACCAGGGTTTGTTGACTTTAATACAGGGGGCGGATCTAGCTCATCCGGGTGCACAAGACACCAGGTAGAAAATTTTCCTTTGTAAGATTGCATTTCTCTACCACACATGCACCCAGAAAAGGTTTTACCATGGATGCACCCAGAATCTAAATGCTCTAACTCCGCCCGAGAGTGGACAAATGGAGGCCGCAAGCTCCATGGAGCCCTTTATTAAAAAAAATGAAAATCATATTTTGAAGTTTCTGAAAAAATGGTGGATGTAGACAATTTTGTATTTTTCCAACGTGTAAAATCTCAACTAGATATATCATGTATTTTGGGTTGTACCAAAATGGCAAAGTCTGACATTTGAAAGGAGTGAGCAGTGCAAAATTTCAACTCTTCCAAATATGTCAGATTTTGTTACTTTTGTGTAGCATAGAATATGCCATATTTTTGTGTAGCACGTGCAAAGAGAGGAGTGCGACCTGGACGGCTGGAATCACCCAGCCGACAGGATAACTCAGAATCGTACTAGCGCACCACCTCGTCGTCTCTCCAAAATCGCGCGGCCGTCACATCGATCGTACTACTCTCCCTACCTGGTTTCCCAACGCCTCCTCGATCGCGAGTAAAACGAGCGGGGGAGCTGGAGCTGAATCGGCTTCGACGTCGACGGCTCATGCTCATGGCTGGCACCGACACGACCTTCTCAGCGGTACGTTGGCTCTGTCTGCTCCACCGCGTCGCCATGATACTCGTGAGCTAAAATGGTACTACTCGTTTTATAAAAAAACAGCTAAAATGGTACTACTCAATAATACATCTATCTTAGTGCTAGTGGTGATAAATCAATAATCAATAATAGCTTTTCTTATCCGTCCAGCAGAGTATGCAATAGTATAGGAAACATATGCAAGATCCGTCAACTTGCCGTTTTGTTAAACATATCTCTCTTTGTAATCGCGGCATAGTGGATGGTACTACTGTATATCTTGTCATGCTTGCTTATATCATTTGAGTTTGTTGACGGAGCTTGCCGCTCCGTATCTTGTCGCGAGAGAAAAAGAAAAGAAAATCGTACTAAGTCTACCTCCAAGACAGCATAAACATGGTAAGTGAGGAAAAAACACAACTCAAAGTGCGGAAAGTATCCAATGTGATGCATCTTCACCGATCCCCTCCCTCTTGGGCCACATGTCTTCACTACGCCTTTTGTCACGGAATATCATTTTGAGTCTCAACCTCAGTGCTCCTCTATTAAAATAAATTCTAAGTTTTACAAATATCTAAAAGAAATGTCCATGTTGTCAACGATATAATCCACAAACTTCCAAAATATCGATTTGAAATACTTTATATTTCAAGCTACACAAAATGACAAAATTTTGAATATTTTGGAAATTTGAAAGTTTGTACATTTAGATACACACATTTTCACATGGAAAGACTTATATTATCACCAAAGTTTGGATTTTTTACACATTCCACATGAACTATCGTCTATTCATTGAATGATTTCGTTAACATATGGAATGTTAAGATCTATGCGCAAACATTTTTTTTACCATTTTTTTGAAACGAGATAAAAGTTTTACCTTTTCATTCATATAGAAAAAAGTTGGTCAGTTTATAAGTGAAACTGGTCGAAAACCGATACAACACAAGACACACCACGTCGGCCCCAAGGCCACGACCCGCACCAGTCGATGACCAAATTGCCCAATCAATCAAGGTCGACATCTAAACACCTCAACACAACATGGCGGAGGCGGACATCCGGAGCCGCCGCTCTGACATCCACGCCGACCCCAAGGTCGCACTCCCACACGAGTCGGCAACCAAGTCATCCGAGTGACCAAGACCGCGCCACTCTAATACCTCAATGCACCAAGGCGGAGGCGAACATCCGGAGCCGCCGCTCCGACATCCACGCCAGCCGCAGGGTCTCGCACCGCCTAGCCAATGACGAAAGAAGCACAACGACGACCGGACGAGTAGACATGACACCGACACGAGACGCGAGACGGTTTTTAGCATTTTTTTTTGCGAAAAGGGGTTTTTAACATTTTAAATATATTAAAAATGTATGTTAAAAAAAATGGTGTATATGCACACAGGAGTTAAAACGGCTCTCCCTTCCCTTTTGTATTACTACCTTCGATCCATAATAATTAATAAATGTGTTAGTTTTGGATTAAGCTCAGTTCAAACCGGAAGGAGTAATTAACCCTGGTGGAGTAACTATATGCGATGAAGCTTGATGAGCCGCCTTTTCCGAGAAACCGTGCGTCATGTCCACCTGCGGGTGCACGCGGACACGCGGTAGACTTTGTTTTTTTCTTTGGAGGAACACACGATAGACTTGTGCTAATTGGTTCTTTTTTCTCCATGAAAATGTTTCCTTCTTATCTGGAGCGTAAGCGTTTGGTCGAGTACATGAGAGGGAAAGCGACCGTATTTTCCTTTTCTTTTGGAGAAGGAGAAGGACCGACCGGCTTGGTCCGCGTCAAAAGGAGCGCACTGGAATCCTGGGGAGGAATATGCTTCCAGGATCCGGAACCCACGACCGCGTGACTCACATGTCACGCTCGTCCTGCACGTGTTCCATGAGATTGTGTGTCTTTTTTTCGAGCAGAATGGGGTTGTGCGTCTTTTCCTTACATTCCAATGGCTGGGCCGTATTCTGCGTTGGCTGGCTGTGGGAGGGCAAACAAATAAGTCCACGGGCTGTCATTCGGACATGTTGGGTCGAGCCTATTGGTCTGTGGACGTGTGATGGACCAGCCCATCAAACAACACACTAGCTAGTAGCGTGACAATTTCATTTTTGTTTTTTGAGATCACATGACATTGCATCTGTTCACTGGAGGCCCCGATACTTGAAAGCAGCATCTCCACGAGAACGAGAAAAGCAAAAGCGACTTAAAAATACTTCAACAAAAAATAACCGGTCTCGTAAATATTTCTCAATTTAACATTTTTTTTAGGGGAGTTTTGATATTTTTATGGCGCCCGCCTTTTACCATGCTAAACAACATGATGCCTGAGCCTTATGGACCTGCCACGTTAACCCAGCCGTACCCGCACGGTGTATGAATGACGCCGCGGGTTCAGGGGCCATGACGGCACGGCCAAAAGGGCCATACTTTTGTGAGGGCTTAGTGTTTGGGCCCGTGATACCTCACCGTTTGTCCTTTCTCCAGCCACGGTGCATCAACTCTCTCACGTCCCCTGTGAAAATCACTAGAAAAAGGGTTCCCTTTGCGAAGGGAACCCAGCGGACCGTGGCGTGATGACAAGTGTCAGCTTTCTCATCACGCGGTTCCCCGTGGGTGCTTGCATATGTGACAACTGGCAGCACGAGAGAGTTTTGGTGGGATTTCTGCTTCTCCGTGAGAGAGTTGCATGTGCATTATTTTGATATTCGTTTTAAAAAAATGAAATATCTTGAGAAACGTTTATCCAAATTACGAACCGTTTTCACTTTTGAGCTCCTCACGTCGAGATCTTCAAAACTAGATCCCATGTTGATAGGTTTCGACGAACTTTTTTTTTTTTGTACAACCGGTTATGTATAGTTGTACAATCCATGTCTGTGTAGTTGTACAACATGTGTTTGTACAAACTGTGTTTGCCAAGTTGTACAACATGTGTCTGTATAGTTACAACCTATGTCTGTACAATCTGTGTCTGTCTAATTGTACAACTTGTGTTTGTACAAGTTGTGTCTGTCTAGTTGTACAACATGTGTCTGTATAGTTGTACAACATGTCTTTAGTTGTACAACCTGTTAGTTGTATAACCTGTTAGTTGTACAAACTGTGTTTGCGTAGTTGTACAACATGTGTCTGTATAGCTGTACAAACTGTGTTTGTACAACCTGTATTTGTCTAGTTGTACAACCTGTGTTATGTAGTTGTACAACCGTCTGTATAGTTGTACATATCAGATTTTTAGATTCATGTGTAGAAGATTCTGTACATCCGTGTCTGTGTAGTTGTACAAAATATTATAAAATTTATTGGGTCGAATCTGAGTCGTAATAGTTTATACACCATATATTCTGCACTCTCTTGTACATATCAGTTTTTAAAAATTTATTGCTCTCTGAACCGTGCTAGCTTTTTCACGCACTAGCTAGCTTCTGTACCTACCGGATGATTGGCGTACAACACTGCGTCTGTACTCCCGTCAAACTTGGCGTACAAGGCGGAGGCCACGCAGCGGAAGGCTCATACGCGGAGAGTTTCGTGAGGCTTTGGACATGCGCGACGTACGACACTGGGACTCCGCGTTCGGATCGATCCGACGAAAGCGACGTGGCCAATTTTGATTTCTCCTCATCTGATCAGCTCGCGATATCGCTTCATCAGGGAAACACCACGTGGCGTGCTCTCCAACTAAGGGCTCGTTTGATTGGTAGGGTAGGAAATTCAAAGGAATATGAGAGAGTTGGAATGGGAAAGGATAGCCGGTGCAATCCTTTGCATCGTTCCTTGTGCACAGGAGTGGAAAAAAGAGCTTGGAGCTAATGTTTTGATTCCTTTGATTTTCCCGTGAAACCAGTTGCTAAGGAATTTTTCCTGTACTTTTCCTATGACCGATTCCTGGGTTTCAAACGGCTCTACAGTAGCAAATCCTATAGGAAACGAAATCCTGTACGTTTCCTATGAAAATCCTGTAAACCAAACGGTCCTAATACTTCCCTTTCCAAAGGGTACCCTTTTGCTAGTGGTACCGGTCCCCTACTCCATTTTTCCTCAAACCCATCCTGGGTTTATAGGATCTTTCTTGGAAACTTCAACAAAACAAACTCTTTCATAAAAAACAATTGAATCCTTTTTACCACTGCCACATGCTTAGCGGTAGGATTGAATGGCCTACTGTCAAGGGCTTGTTGCTGGTATGGTCATGGTATCGCCAAGGGCTTTGATTATGACCATGGTATGGCCAACGACTCCGGAAATCCTACTGTCAGAATGTATAGCGGTAGAAAAAGGTTAGAACGGTTAAATACGTAAAAGTTATTTTGCCCGAAGGTGTGTAAAAAGGTTAGAGCATCTTCACTAACACTCCCAAATTTTGTCCGGCACCTCCCAAATTGTGTCCGTTTTGGTGTTGACGCACACTTGTCCGGCCACTCCCAGGTCACCTCTCACACGGCACCCCCAAATCAAATGCAGCCGGAAATTTTAAATTGACAAAAAATAGCAAAAGGGGAAAATTTCATTCAAATTTGACTTATTTTTACACAAATTTGGAAGAATTTGCCTAGCGCAAACCCTAGCCAACTCTAATCGCCGTCCGCTGGTTTCGGTCGCTGCGACAGCCCTGCCTCCTCCTTCACGACGCCCTGCTCCACGCCGCCGTAGCTTGGCTCCGCCGTCACGACAGTCGGCGGCTGCTGTTTCGCCGCAGGCTTCGGCTCCAGCAACACGCGCATCACGAGGTAGAATCCCGGGCAGTTCTCTGGTCGAGCGGGTGGCGCTGAGGCGGCACGGGGTCGCCGGTAGAGCGGAGGAGGGCCGCGGTTGAAGCCGACGACACACCGGAGAGCGCGACGTTACGCGCCATTCTGGGGGAGGTGCTCCTCGGCTCAGGTTGGGGCTCTGACTCGTCCTTGACAGCGGCGAACATGCCGGGCCGCTTGGCCCCTGGCTTCTCCTTGACGGCGACGAACATGCGCTTCCGCTTGCTCTCTGGCTCCTCCTTGACAGTGGCGGGGAGCTTTCCGTGCACCTTGTTCCCGGCTCCTCCTTGACGACGCGGAGCGGTGCGACCTAGCGATGCGGCTCTTGTCGGGCCAGCGGCAGCTCCGGTGGCACGCTGGCGCGTCCAGGCGAGCACGCCCTCCAGTGTGCGGCCGCACTACCAGTTCTTGCGGCACACGTTGGCGCACCTCTCCCTGTTGTCCTAGCGCCCAAGGGCGTCGTCCCTCTCCCGCCGAAAGCGGTCAAACCAGCTGTCGTAGTTGTTGGCGGCGTTGTCGGGTGGCGCCGCTGCTCCACCGTCATGGCGTCTCGCCACTGCAGAATGCGCAGGCTCAACTCCAGGCCGCTGGGCGGACGGCGTGACCTGCGGGGCAGAGCCGCCACTTCTTAGGGAGGCGGTAGTCCACCGACACGTACAGGTCGAACCATTCGAACAGCCAGACCTCGTCGATGAGGAGGCTATGGCCGCGGTAGGCGTCGGTGTTCGAGCCGTCGGCCTCGTCGTTGTCCGTCATCGGAAAGGGAGGGGAGGAAATGGCAGGCAAAACTGATGCGGGGGGAGATCTGGTGGCCGCCAGGCGAGCGGGACGCCGACGATATAAAGAGGGTACGCAGGACAGGCGAAGCGACCGAGATACCACCGACATCAATGCCGGTGATGCGTTGACAGGCCTCACAGCGTGTGGAAAGAGGCAAAACCGTTTGGGATACCGGTGAAGTCATTATTTTGCTAGACCAGCCGTTTTGCCTCCCACAATTCTATGTAAAGGGGCCCAACTGTCGGATAGGGCCCCCAAATTTGGAAGCTCTCTTGGAGTGCTGGACATATTTTAAGTCGGACCGGATACTTGGTGGTGCCGATGTGCCACATTTTGGTGTCCGGCCCCGTTGGGCTTTGGGAATGCTTTGGGGTGCCAGTATAGATGCCAAGATTTGTGCTTCCGGTCAGACGCGGAGGCTCTGTGGACCTATCCAGCTGCATTCTGAGATCATCTCCAACCATGGTTGCCAAACCTTCCCCAAACGTCCGGGCGGACAACCCGATCACCTTTTGTGTCAAAAACTGCCACCCCCTATACTTAGCCCAAACGCCCGTGCGGTCCGGCAAAACCCAAAGTCAGCCCATATGTGGGGCGAGTTTGGGGTCGCCCGTACGTGCCCGGACGCGTCCGCCACGTTGGCCATGGCAACGCGGGCCCGCAAAATTTGAAGCCAAAAAAAACGGCGTCGGCCTCTATCATATCTCCACTCCGCCTCCACTCCCTTCAAACACTTTCATTTCTCCGCCGCTCCCACCCCGGAAATCTCCCGTCCGTAGCCGGCGGCGCCGAGAGAAGAGATAATGGAGACGGAAGCGCCTGTCGATTCAGCGGAGAAGGGTGCATCCTCAGAGTCAGTTGAGTAGCGGCTCGGCGCGGATCTGAAGCCGGAGACCGAGAGGATTGCCAATACGGACACGCAGCCTGACCCCGAGGCCATGTTCACGCCCGAACCCACTAGGCGGCGTCCGGCGCCCACGCCGCCTCCGTCGCCTTTGCCGCCCGGCATCGCGGCAAGAAGGTCGACGTCCTCGACCACGAACCCGGAGGAGCCATGCCACATCGTGGACGATTCCTTGTCACAGGTTGACCCGACGCATGAGGAGGAGATGGTGGCCGATTCTCTGCCGCTCTAGCGGACGCAGGCATCCTCCGGCGTCACCGACAGCCCGCACGTCCACAACCTGTTCGACGGAAGTCAAGACGACCCGAAGATATGGAATTATATCTGAAATGCATAGTTTCAATGCAACTTAGGACCGTAGTTTAATTGTTAGCATGATAGGAAGAGTTCTTGATGTATTTGATCCGATATGGGGAGATCGGACACAGGATCCGTCGGGTGGCACACTTCCCCCTTTTACACTTTGGGTGAGGAGGATCCATTCGAGGCTACCAAGAAGAAGAAGAAGGACAAGGAGAAGAAGGTGGCAAAGACTAGAGGCACTTCCTACACTACTCATGAGGATGTTTTGCTATGCAAATCTTGGTTGACCACAAGCATTGATGCTATATGTGGAACCGAGCAAAAGGGCTCAAAGCTATGGGAGAAGATCCATACCATCTTTCATCATCAAAAGTACTAAGTGCAAGCGCATGATATTGTGTCCGATCGCAACGCCGGCTCTCTCCAACATAGGTGGGCATCCATCCAAGAATCGGTGAACAAGTATTGCGGTTTCCGTGCACAAGTGGTCAATAGAAATCAAAGTGGTGTCAACATAGATACTCATGTAAGTTTTGTCGATTTGTTCATCATTTTGTCACATGCCATTGTTGTGTCCGAACCATCCTTTTAATTAATTCTACTTGCTTGCTTGCTAGTGTGGATTGGCCGCCACTTTGTACCATCAAACCGAGGGTAAACATTCACCATGATGCATTGTTGGCTTGAATTGACCGGAAAAATGAAGTGGATCTCTCAGTATGATGACCACAAGAATCCGGTCAAGAAATGGAAGAACAATGATGGATCAAGCTCATCCATACCAATTAGACTTGATGAAGAGGATGGCCCGTCCGAAGCTGGTGGCGGAGTGAACCAGAAGAGGATGATGGGGAGGAGGTGGGAGAAGGATAGGGCCGCTCATGAAGGCGCCGCATCAAAGATGTCCGCCACGTGGACTGACATCTTTTCCAACAAAGATGAAACCATGAAGAAATTGGAGAAAGAAAGGGAGGAGAAGAAGGCGGAGAGGTATGATGCATTCATAGCTTTGCAAAGGGAAAGGATGGAGTTTGATCGGCTGCGACTCAAGGAGAAGATGGACTTGGAGAGGGCTAGATTGGAGTTGGTGAAGGAGGAGACTTGGCTAAAGATGCAGTTGGAGCAGAATAAGATACAAGATACCCTCGCGGTGGAACAGGAGAAGGTGATTCTTGCAAGAATCACCGAGGAACAGAGGATCATGTTGCAGGACGCTAGCCTCCTGGATGAGCCTAGCGCGAAGTTGATCCTCATGATGATGAAAAAGAGGATCTCCGACCGCGACCTCGGCGAAGGTGGATCAGGCGAATCCGCCCAATGAGAAGAGATCACTTCTCATCATCATTCTTGTATCGGACAACTCGTTGAACTTCGTGTATTTCTTGTTAAATTCGGACATATTTTGGTTTGTAATTTGGATCCGCAATGATCAGATTGACGTTGCATGTGATTGCATGAGTTTGTGTTTGGTTTTGGGTGATGCGGTTGTAGGAGCCCAATTTTGGGGCTCATCCGGTCACTGTCCGCCGACGCGTCCAGACGTGTCCGCGGATAGTTTGGGGGACGATTTTGTCAACCATGGTTGGAGATACTCTCACTACGCGTCCGCTTTGGGGGACGATTTTGGCAACCATGGTCGGAGATGCTCTCACTAGTGCAGACAACTAAACGCATCCCAAAACGGCCTCCTGAGTTAATAGCTGCACAAGTGCCTCTAGCGATGCAAATGAACGTAGCTGCCTACGTTGCACGGATACGGCTCAAAACCCACGTATCCTGTGTCAGATACGCGCGGATACCCGGATACACGGATACTTCACCGGATACGTATCCAGCCGTATCAAGCGATTTTTTGTTCTAAAAAATTAATAAAACAGCTCGAATATGGGTTACCGGTACAAAAATACCCTAATCCTTCCCGTATAAAGCCACCAACACCTAAGCTAGATGGAAACGTGACCAAGATAGAGCTGCGTCGCTGCCGTTATGAAGCTTTTTTGACGAACAGTCATATAAAGGTACTCCTATATATCCTGATCCGTGTTTTAAAATTAGAAATTAGTAATTTTTATATATTATTAATTTTAATTATACATATCTAGACGTATCCCCGTATCCGTGTTTTCAAAAAATCGACGTATCGCGGTATCGCCGTATCCGTATCCGTATCCGTATCCGTATCGCCGTATCCGGGCATCCTAGGTAGCTGCAGCAAGAAACTCTCACGGGATCCACATAAAAAATGGCCTAGGGATGGGTAAAAGACTTGAGATGGTCCAAACCCTGTCCCTGCCAGCTGATACCATCTTTGCCTGGACTCGGCAGGCAGAGGTGAGCAAATGGCAGGCACATTTTGCAGATCCAACCTCGGCAATGCCACAAATTGCCCAGCTCATCAGCCTAGTGTGCTTACATGAAAAGTTTGAGACTGAAAATGAAATATTTACACTCGAAACTAACTAAGCTGGTAGGCTAGCACCCTAGGATTTGAATAAAATAAGCTTCAGATAACCTCTAGATGCTGCAAGACGGCAACTGTAGTAGTTGGAACACATGGAAACCGGCCAAAACTTTGCATAGTGTCAGCTACAAGCTCCTACGCGAACATAGTAAAAACAACAGCAAATGCCTACTTACTACAAGCAGCATAGCACAAAGATACCGAACAAGCAAAAACTGAAACTGACGGGGGTAAACGTTACCAGTTCCAACGCTTGTCTCCAGACTCCAGTTCGAAATAGCTTGAGCAGAGCAATGTATTATTAAGGAACAAGCAGGAGACATAACAATAACATTGGTTTCTTGTACAGATGTATGTTTGTCTGACACCTTCAGGTCGAATGGAAGAAGAGAGAAAGGAGTATTTGCAGTAAAAAAAAGGTGATGTTGTATACAGAAGTGGCCACAATCCGGTTTATTTATCTTCTTGGATCTGTGAAGAAAGTTTGTTCCAAAAAGGTTCTCTCTTCAGAATTGTAACAGCAGTAATGGCCTTCCTAATTCTAGGTTGCTAATAAAGAAAAAGCTAAAGATTACCGCTACAAAACTACAGGATGCTTACATCTTTATGAACAACTACCTGAAGCTAAGATGCTTACATCCTTCTGAACAAGATCAATTTCCTTTTTGATCTTACAATAGAAGCCATGATCAACCCCAAAACTTGAACATGGCAGCAAAAATCTTGCTATACTCTTCCCATGGGTGAGAACGGAGGGCCATCGACTATAGATGTTGTTTTTCCTTTCCTCCTCTTCACTTTCTTCTTCTCTTTCCCTGTTACTGATTCGATTAACTGCTTCACTTCTTCTTTCAGGAGTATCTTCAGTGAGCTGGAATAGAGCTTGTGCTTGAATTTGTCTATACCAATGGCTGAAGAAGCTTCAGAACAGTGAAGCAAAGAAATGCAGACTGAAAATGCCTGGAGTGCTGACAATCGTACATGGAAGTCCACGGAGAGATCTCCTTTCCCATCTACCTTCATTGAAAGAGCAGGGAGAACTTCTTGGTTACCCTGCTTCAACAGTTGGGGTACACAATTAAATACTACA
Organism: Poa pratensis; assembly: GCA_947311845.1. Taxonomy (NCBI): domain Eukaryota; kingdom Viridiplantae; phylum Streptophyta; class Magnoliopsida; order Poales; family Poaceae; genus Poa; species Poa pratensis. The sequence goes on from CAMZMU010000065.1 coordinate 37,670,766, forward strand.
TGTAGTTAATATATGGTTTTAAGTAGTGCCATTGTAAAATAAAACAATAATGCATTTCAACGATATAGAGTGATTTTTCTTTTGATGTGCTAGTCAAGTTGGGGAATTTTTTTTTTTTGACAAAATTTAGTTACTACGTACTCTAGGTGGGTAAATACAAACGTGTGGTAATAACAACCACAAGTGTTGTCTGAACATATGAACTATTCGGTTTACCTTAACAAATAGCTCCATAGGATGCTTGCTTTCATTCATCACAGAATCAACCCAATAACTATCATATGCATTGTCAAGGACAACGATTGGGCAAGACATGTCCCATCCACCGCAGTCGCACTGTCCACCACTCTTGAGACGGTTAAGTAACGGTGATGGGCTGGTCTCATCATCCCTTGGTAACCCATGTGCCCCGCCTGTTGTAACCACTTTGACTGTACCAGGTGCTGAGCCAGCTTTCAATTCTTTGGACCGTGTTTTATGAAAAGGCACTTGGATTACGACAGCTGCAACCTCTAAATGAGGATGAAGATCCTCTTGGGACCAAAGACAAGATGCCAATGCATCTGAGTTACTCCTTGCAGTACTTTTCCGCTCCATCGGATTATTTCTCTCCAGAGACTCTCTAGAGATTGAATTACGGACAACATTGCACAATGGTGGCTGGGTGGCGTCTTTACGTTGAGTTATCTCGACAGCAGAGCTTCGTCGCGCATGAGCAATGTCATACAAAACAAACTCACTAGTGGCTGAGTTATTTAAGATACCATCTTCTTCAACTTCAGAGTACAGATAGGAAGACACATGCATCTGGCCGACAATTGGAGGGACACCCCCATGCCTATCTTTGGAGGTCCTTCCCACGGCACTTGATCGTTTGGCAGCACTATGGAAAGTGTAAATCCAATTCAGTTCGTTTCCGGATTTCCAAGTGTTAGCGTAAATGGATTCTTCCAGACCCTTGGTACAGAACTCGAAACCGAAAGCGCCGTCATCAGGATCGAGTTTAAGAACAGCATGAAGGTGAGTTGGTGATGAAGTAACGGTCATAGGCCGGGATTCCCCACTTGTCTGGCATGTAGGTTTGGTGGCTTGTTCAGCTCTAGAGATACCACTCAACAGCGATTTGCGCAGTGCACTATCTTTTCCTCTAACTGATGGATTACCACATTTCTCATCTTCCATTTCCATGCGGGAGGGATTCCTCATAGACTTGGACTTCATGAAAGGATCCATAAATTTTTTGAATGGACTAGATCGAGCTTTTTTCTTGCCATGAACACCATCAAAATTTTCTGATGGACAGGAAGCATCATAAACACCTATCTTTGCTGACAAGGACTTGGGCAGATTACTCACCGAATCACTTTCGCCGTGGTTACTGGCATCAATATGAATACCAACGGGATATTGGCAACTTGATCTTGTACCTTTGCTAAGACTCCTTTCTAGCAAATGAGGAGCTGTATTTGAGCAGGGACGTTGAGCAGTGTTGTCCTCAAGTGATAATTGTAGGAAACTGTCTTTTACATCATCTTTCAACAAATTGCAGTCCTTTCGTTGTCTTCCAAGCCTTGAGTTCTCGTCAGGAACCTCATGCGAAGAAATGTCCAGAAACTCCCTGGCATCTCGACCAGATTCACGACTTCTGTTCATAGAAGACCTCAACTTGCATGAACGGCTCCAGTCAGGAACCACGCAAGCTCCACTTGTGCTAGGCTGGGAGGACGAATCGGCAGTACCAAATGACATAAACGCATCTCTTCCGTATGCATTATCTAATTTCCCTCTCCCCTCTTGGAGTTTCCTGAGTCTGTTAACGTCACTGGAACTCTGGTACATAGAACCGCGACTATGCATGATGCCATCTTCTAAGTTTGCCTCGAGGCGTCTTGAAGGCAGGCTTTTGCAATGAAAATTCGGTATCCGGTCCAGGTACCTTTCCCAGATTTTCCATCAGGACACTTCAACTGATGATGTCTGCTCGGTTGTGCTTCCCTGCTAGGACTCTCTGCTTCCTCCTCAATTGGCTCCATGGTTTCCTTTGTCACACTCGGCCGAGAACGATTCCCCATGTAGGAAACCTGCATTCGAACCATAATAAAGCCTCAGAACAGGAAATATAGGACAGTGGAATCAGCCCTTATCCAAAGAAAAAACCATACAAGGCAACCATTATATGCCTCAAGTTGGACAGTAGAAGCCATGCATCGAATCCAGCCAACAACAAAAATCGCATATATCTACATCAAAAGAACAAAGAGTTTCCGCATATATACAACTTCAATACCTAGCTGAAGAGGAACAGCAGTACAGCCCACCACTAAAACCAACAATAGTAAATCTAAATCTACTCTGGGTCCCGTAACACATTATCACTGAATCAACTAGTAAAACGTTCCGGAAGAGGATGAACTCTTCCACATGGGAGTCAGTCAAATCCCACCACCAGACCAGCAGAAAGCAACTCTCCCTGCATCTAATCAGCAGACTACAGCTAAACTAGCCCGCCACGCCATTAGTTTCTAAAGTCCAACCTTGGTCAAGCTCCACCGCCCAAATCTACAGCCATCCGCCGCAACCGTCGCAGAGAAGAAGGACGGTATGAATCAACCAGAATGGAATCGAGAGATGCCATTTACCTCGGAGCCGAGGAGGGCCAGACCGGCGCGGCAGAAGAGGGAGTGGACTGGATTGATTCCTCAGGCCCCGCGCATCTGTCTCGTAGTCTGGTGTGAGAGTGTGAGGGAAATATTCTTGGCGGCTGGGCTGACGAAAACGAAATGCAGATTCTGAAATCTACTTTGCGCCTTCGCTAGGGGCGAGAGTGAAAAAGGTAAAGGTAAAGGGACTAGAGTATAATAAGAGCGACCCGCAGCGAGAGTTCTGGAGAAGGCATGGCCTTGTCGCTGTTGGGCTGGGCCAGTATGTGCTCTTTAAGGCCCGGCGCGTGGCCCGTTTGTATGTGGCCGCGAAGAAACCGTGATCTAACCAAGGAACTGACGCAGATATCGGTCCAGATCTTAATTGCTAATGCATGTTAGGATTTTTTTGTTCATACAGAGATTTGAAAATATCCATGGATCCGAAGTTTATTTGTTAATCCATGGATCAATTTTTTTGTTGTAAATACAGATATTATAAAATTCTTGTTCTTAATGCATAGGTACAGAATACTTGTTAAAACATGATCTTATTGTTAATTCATTGGTACAGAATAATTGCTGATGCATGCTAGGATCTTTTCTGTTACAGCATTGATAAAAATTTGATCCAAAAAATCTGTTAATGAGCAATTATTCCGCCTTCTTGAACTTGAGACTTGAGTCTTACCTTGAGAGAGAGAGAGAGAGGATTTTCTGCACATATCGTCAAAGTCTGAAGTTCCCGTCGTCATCAGGTGCATTCTCGCCGTCACCGTTGCCATCTCGCCTTGCCCTTTTTTGCTGTACATTTTTTTTTGCGAAACACAGTACAACGCAGGCGCTCATATACACGCGCACACACTCACCCCTATGAACGCACGCACGCACACCCTACCCCTATGAGCACCTCCGAGAGACCGAGTCGGCGGGTCGAGTCTTGAGATTGACGAAGTCACCACGGGCGCCTCGCTGTCGACGGGAACGTCGCCTCCCACTGAAGAATATTCCGCCTTAAATGAGAAACACCAGCGTCAAACCTGGGGTTTGAACTCTGGTGGGCTGGGGGCACAACCACCCTCCTAACCATCTTGCCACAGACAAGTTCTCCCTTTTTTGCTGTACATAGATACATGCACGCACACACGCGAAACAGGCCACCTCACACGCAAAGTCCACAGGTTTTCTTCTTCTTTTTGCCTGCCGAGCGGCGCCTCCTCTGCCCGTTCTTCACATGGCTCGGCGGCGCTGGCCCTCCTGGACGTGGGCAGCTGGCGCCGTCGCTGCAGCGGTGGTGCTCTTCGCCGCCGCTGGCGATATGGTCGAGGCGAGGCTGCTGGTGGATATGACTCTCGTCCAGGACGCCGCGTCGACGGGAGCAGGCAAGAACACGTCGCCCTTTAATCCCCTCTTTCTTCTCCAGCCGGCCACGCATTGCTCATTGCTCATTGCCCTGCTCAGCGCCTCTGCCTAAGCCTGACATGCATACGGAACGGCGCGCGTCAATTTCCTTTGCAGTGTGCCTCGACGGGAGCCCGCCGGCGTACCACCTTCACCGCGGCTCCGGAGCCGGCGCTCGCGGCTGGCTGCTCCAGTTCGAGGGCGGCGGGTGGTGCAACGACGAGCGGTCGTGCGCCGAGAGGACCGGCACGCGCCGAGGGTCCACCAGCCTCATGAACAAGCTCGAGGTCTTCTCCGGCATTCTCAGCAACGATCACGCCATGAACCCAGGTGCCTCTTGCAGTTCCATTTTTGTTTCGAGGACAAACAAAACATGATTCAGAATTCCTCGGCAAGACATTTTACCCGTCCATTCTTCATCTTCTCGTACCTTGTACGCAAAGTAGTAGATGATGATCAACACAGCCTTTGCATTCTTCCGTTCATGGTGGTACTGTCTGCTTTTGCAAAAGGTGCCAGCCAGTCAACACATCATAATAGTCCGGTAGGTAGCTTAGCTAGCAGCAGCGCCAACAGTTTTGCTTTATTATCCTGGTCCATTGCCAATTCAAGCTCATGGTCCTACAAGAATGATTAACACATATCTGCATCAGGCCGCCTGCAAAAATTTCTGGTCACAAAATTCAGAGTTTCAGGTTGAATCTCCTCATTATTTGAGATTTTTTGACACTGTGTTTGCCAACAATTCGAGCAGATTTTTACAGCTGGAATCGTGTGAAACTGCGGTACTGCGACGGTGGCTCCTTCGCGGGCGATTCAGAGTTCACAAATGGTGTATGTACTCTTAAAAATCACAGCTAAAGTCACCGGGTGTACTCAACAGAAGTCCGTTGCTGACTGCTTGGTGTTTGCCGCAATATATGCAGTCTTCAGTCATCTACATGAGAGGTCAGAGGATATGGGATGCTATCATCACAGATCTCTGCCAGAAAGGCCTCGACGAAGCCGAAAAGGTTACGCAGATCTCATCAATTGTCGATCTACTTTATGTATGTTTTTCACTTTTTCAGTAGTCCCATGATGCTATTAGTTAGTGTTTGAGTTTCAGTTACCAACACAAATCACTCTACATTGTAGATAGATAGTGGTGTAACAGTTAACTCGATCATCGTTTGAGCAAGTTGTGAATCCTCCAGGTGCTGCTCTCAGGCTGCTCAGCAGGAGGCCTAGCTACATTCTTCCACTGCGACGACCTCGAGGAGCGTCTTGGAGGCGCCGCCACGGTGAAATGCATGAGCGACGCCGGGTTTTTCCTTGATGTGTAACGCTGGAGCTAATCAAGCAAACAAATTACTTTTGGAAGGTTGAACTTTTAGTCAAATGTGTTGAAAGAAATTATTTTGCAGGGATGACATTTCTGGCAACAACACCATTAGGCCTTTCTTTAGCAGCCTAGTTGCTTTGCAGGTTTTGTTCACCAGTAAAACTCCTCTTCACACACTAATTTGGGAACTTTTCCGATATTGGAAGCTTTTTTATAGTGGGTTTTAAATTCTTAACTTTTCATGTAGGGAGCTGAGAAGAATTTGAACAAAGACTGTTTGGATTCAACACTCACTCCTTATCAGGTCAGGGCTCTTTGCATTCCCTACTCCTTTCAGACTACTGTATCACATTAGTAACACTGCTGTTTTACTCATTATACTTTCCACCCCTTATGTGCAGTGCTTTTTCCCGCAATATGCCTTTCAAAACATTAAAACCCCCTATTTCATCTTGAATTCAGCTTACGACGTATATCAGGTAAAAAGACATTGCCTAAATAATTTTCAGCATCTGACCACTAGTAATAATATTTTGTTGGACAGTTCCATCATATCTTTGTGCCCCCTTCTTCTGATCCTAGAGGTCAATGGAGTCGTTGTAAGGCGGACCCTAGAGAATGCAACGCATCCCAAATTGAGACTCTCCAAGGTTACAGTTTGTGCTTTATACATTGTGCAATGTGCACCAAACCGACGGGTGTAAGATTCTTCATTAAGTTACTGTCTTGAGGGATTTGTCTGCAGGCCTGAGAAGTGCAATGTTAACAGCTCTGAAACCGTTTGAAGACGAACCGGAGGTGGGGATGTTCATCAATTCTTGCTTTGCACATTGCCAGAGCGAGCTGCAGGACACATGGTTTGCACCAAATTCCCCAATACTTTTTTTTTGAAACCCGGCAAGAGGCTTGCCTTTTCGATTATATAGAAGAAGTGAATTGGCCAGTTTATAAGGAAAACTGGCCGAAAACCGGATACAAACAACACAACCACCACGCCGGCCCCGAGGCCACGCACCACACTCAGTCAACGGCCTAACCGCCCAAGCGGCCAAGGCCGACACCCTTCAACGCCACAGCGGAGGCCCTCAACGCAACAGCGGAGGCGAAATCCGGAGCCGCCGCTCCGACATCCACGCTGGCCACGGGCCACGCTCCACACAGGTCGACGACGAAAACCGCCCAAGCAGGCAAGGTCGACACCCACACACCTCAACGCGCCGCAGCGGAGGCGAGCTCGGAGCCGCCGCTCCGACATCCACGCCGGCCCCAGGGCCACGCACCACCTAGCCGAAGACGAGAAGATCGTCGCCGCTGACCACCAAACATCCACGGGTCCCTCTGGCTGGTGAAACATCCAAGACGAGGCCCCAAGGGGAATACGACGCCGAAGCGCCACCCTCGCCCGATCCACGGAGGATCTGGGGTTTCCCCCGGAAGTTTCCGGGCGGAGGAGTGGGAGCACCGCCAAGACGACGCCTTCAAGAAGGAAGTGGCACCCGAGGGCGTCACCGTCGCCCGTCCTGGTCAACGACCAGGGCAAGGTTTTCACCCGGCGGAGACACACGAACCACCCGCCCGCCCGCACGGGGACGACCAGCCCACCATGGCAGCCGGCCAGACCACCAACGTCTCCCCGCACGCAGACACCGTCAGCCCCTCGCGCCCGACGGTCCACGGCCACCAGCAGAGCTAGGCGCCGGGGCCTAGGTCCGCCTCGCGCTGAGCCACCTCCTAGCTCAACTCGACGCCACCACCAAAACCGGGGCCGCCGCCCGGCGTCCGAGTGTTGCAGGACAGACACACGCCCAGCCACGCTCGCGCGCAGCTGCACCCAAAGCCGACGCGACGTGTCAGCCAAGGGAGGCCGCCGGGATGCCTCCACCTCCCGTCGACCGCATGCTGCCCCTGCACGCCCAGCCACACGACTGCCGGGACACACCGCGCCTCAACGGACGGCGCGACGCGCGGGAGCCGCCGCGCACAGCCACAGCCCGCCCGGCCCATCTGGGCCCAGATCGGGCCCTGGCCGCGCCGCAGCAGCCGGCAGCCAGGACGAGGGGCCGCCGACGCCTGCCACACCGCGCCAACCACCGCCGCTGCAACCCGCCGCCGAAGACCGGACGTCGCCGCCTGGCCGCCGCCGCGCGCGCCGGAGAGAACCGGGGCGACGACCGCCTACGTGTCCACCGCGGAACTGCCCTAGCCACCCTTTGGCAGCGGGAGCCGCCGCCACCGCGGCGAGGCCAGCGGCAGCGGCGGGGGAGAGGCGGCGCCGGTGGCCCTGGCGGCGGCGCGGGATTGGATCCCCCGAGTCGCCCGCAGCGGGCGACGCGAGGGTCTTGTCTCACACTGAAACGAGTGTTGCTAAATTCCCCAATACTAGATAATGAGGTACTAGTAACTAATTTATGAGAACAAGCTGTATGATTGTGGGCCTTTTAGCAGTGTATGCTTGCACTAAAATCTTTTCAGTGTTTCAGACCATTGCAGAACTGGTCGGTGATTGGTACTTTGAAAGGGATGTCGCCCAAGAAATCGACTGCGCCTATCCCTGTGACTCAACTTGTCACAACATTATACCATTTAATCAGGTTAGTCTCCACCGCTTGCACAGTCTCCTCATCTCCTCATCCGCTTATACCATTTAATCAGGTTAGTTACTGGCAGCGTACCCATCCTCATCCGGCGCTGGACGCGGCTAGTCTCCACCGACCTGCATAACTACCGATACAATGCCAGACTCTTCATCGAGGGCGTCGAGCCGCAAGCCTGGAACATCGACAACGTGCAGCGGCTCATCCCCGGCTGCCTCGTCCACACCATCGCCGACGAGATGCACACCAAGCGCGACCTCTCCTACTTTGTCCTTGAGGCCTGGGTGGAGAAGCTAGAGGACGTGCCGACGGTGGCCACGCTGGGCATCCACGAGCCAAGGCCGGCCTCCCCTCGCCACGCTCTCCGGGACAGGCCGGCTCGCATGCTGCACAAGGAGGTGCTGGTGCATATGAACTCGTCGTCGGTCATCAGGCGCAACCCCTTGCCGCCGGGCCGCCGTGGCGGACAAGATGGAGAGGAAGACGATGACCTGCCACCGGAGGAGCGCACGCACCCCTGGACGCATGGCGTGCAGGACGACGTCTGGTACCGCCAGCTGGAGGCCGCGGCGGCGGGATCTGCTGCGGGGCAGCACCGGCCTCGCCGCCAGTACGGTGGCTCCGAGCGCTGTGTTCTGCCGGCGCTGCCGACGCCCACGTCGCTGACGATCGTAGGAAACCCTAACGCCGTCATCCCCGACACCGACCCGCCGTCGCAGCGCACGGTGATACCGCAGCAAAACCCTGACGCCGCTACCGCTGCCGTCACGGCAGCGACGGAGCCATGTGTCATCCACGACACCACTGCGGCGTCAAAGCTGAGCGAAGTCAGCGCCCCGGCCCCCGTGCCCGACAGGCTGCGCCCCATGCCGGTTTTGGACCGGGTGTCATCGGAGCCGCAGCCCGACACGCCGGATGCCTCTGCCCAACATTCCCTTTGTGGAGTTCACGGTGATGGTGGTCATGGCATGGGCACGCAGCCTGCCCCTCTGCGCCCTGACGACCCTGCATCCACTCAGGAGGAGACACGGGAGGGTACGTGGTCTGGCCGGCATGTGACACTCGACTCCATGCTGGCGACCACGGACGATGAGGAGATGCAGACTGTGCAAGCGGATGCGATCGGAGAGGGCTTTGGTGGCCTTGGCCCAGTGGAAGACCAACTAGTGGGGATGGAACAGGCCCAGATGTTGTCGCCTTGCGTCCCGGATGCTGGCGGGGTCAGCACGTCGGCCCATTGGCCAGCCCGACGGCCCAGCCCAGGGAGCCCTTGGCGGAGGTTGACGATTTGCTGCAGGACGTACAGATCCCGGTCACGCCTGGCCTAGTCCCCTTGCCGCAGTCAACAACCACACCGCCCCGCCGCCCACGCCGCGCAGCCAAGAAATCGCCGTGCACCGCCACCAGGAGAAGCCACCGAGTCAAGAACAGGAAGCAGGCAGTCACGGGGAGTGGCGGCAACAACACCATACTCCTCGCCCGCAAGCTAATCATCTCCAAGAGGGGACTCGCCATCGCCGAGAAGGGGGAGGAGCCGGACCTGGACGATGAGGTGCTCGCCCGCTACAACAGCGCCTTCGACCACCCGGTTTTCGGTGCGCGGCTCGGTGCGCTGTCGGTGCTCGCCAAGACTGCCAGCAGGAGGGCCGGCGCCCGGGGCAGAGTGCCCGTCCAGTAAGCTGCTCGATACTGTTGCTCTGTCGCCATTGTTCCCCAATGAGTCACAACCTACTAGTCTGGAATGTTCGAGGCCTCAACGATCCTTCTCGCCGAGGCGTTGTGTGTGCTGTTGTCCGCAGTTACAATGTGTCAGTAGTTTGCTTGCAAGAAACGAAGTTACAGTTTGTTGATCTAGATGTTGTTATTCAGTGTTGCGGCCCTGGTTTCTCTGAGTTCTGTTTCGCCCCTGCGGATGGAACCAGGGGAGTAATTTTGCTGGCCTGGAAAGCATGGGAATTTCAGCTCACATCCCAGTTCATCACGCCGTCGTATGTTGCGGTGCATGGGCTCCTAGCTAAATCAAGCAAAATGATCAACCTGGTTACAGTCTACGGACCGCAGACAGATGCAGATAAACAAGTCTTCCTCCAATCGCTTAAGGATTACGTCAATTCCCAGCTGCCGCAGACGCACGCCACCATCATTGCCGGAGACTTCAACCTGATCCTACAAGTTTCAGACAAAAACAATAGAAACATCAATCGCAGGAACTTGGCGGCGTTCAGGAATTTTGTGAACGAGCTGCAGCTCAAGGACCTTTACCTGCAAGGTCGCCGATATACTTGGAGTAATGAGCAGAGAGACGCCACCATGGTCAAGCTGGACAGAGTTTTATTCAATGGAGATTGGGATGCAGCATTCCCTAATTGTCTGCTTCAAGCTTTATCATCTGAGATGTCGGATCACTGCCCCATGTTGCTCACTACAGACGCAGGTTTCAAGCCATGCCGCCATTTCAGATTTGAAAATGTTTGGGTGCAGCGGGAGGATTTCACTGCCACGGTTACAGAGGCTTGGGAAGGCTGCGCCCAGGTTGCCGATCCTTTTATCAACCTCCACAAGAAGCTGGCAACCACTGCCAGGGCTTTGAAGAGTTGGAGCTCACATTTCACCAATGACCTGGCATTGAGGGCCGCGATCTCCAGTGAACTTATTTTTAGGCTGGATCAAGCTATGGACATACGTCAGCTCACGGCTGAAGAGGCACAGTTCAGAGCTATGCTCAAGGTTAACTGTTTGGGAATTGCTGCCATTCAGCGCTCGATGTGGAGGCAAAGATCAAGGGTGCAGTGGTTAAGAGAGGGAGACGCTAGCACCAGGTTCTTCCACTCGAAGGCATCCGCGAGGCGTAGGAAGAGCTACATCCACAGAATAATTACTGACGATGGGGTGTTCACTGAACAAGCTGACAAAGAGGAGGCTATTTGGAAATACTTCCATGGCCTGCTGGGGGAAAAAAGAGACAGACCGCACACCTTGGACTTGCAAACCTGGGAATCACCCCAATTGACCTATCTGATCAAGAGGCTCCTTTTTCAGAGGAGGAGGTGAAAGCAGCGATCATGGACTTGTCGTCCGACAAAGCGCCAGGTTCAGATGGTTATACAGCCCTATTCTTCAAGAAGTGCTGGACTATTATCAAAGCTGACATCATGAGGGCGATTAGAGCTATGGAATGCGCCACTTCGAGAAACCTACACCTCCTGAACACTGCCACAATGATCTTGCTGCCAAAATCTCCGGAGGCTGCCCACCCCAAAGAATTCAGACCAATAAGCCTTATTCACTTCTTTGCCAAGCTGTTCACAAAGATCCTGGCGCTCAGACTATGCCCACGGCTCAGCGAGCTTGTCAGCCCATGCCAAAGTGCATTCATCAGGAAAAGGGCAATTCATGATAATTTTGTCCTGGTCAGAGAACAGGCTAAGAGGTTTAAACAGACCAAATCGCCAGCGTTGCTGCTCAAGCTAGACCTACAGAAAGCTTTTGATTCAATTTCGTGGGAGTTTCTCTTAGAGGTCCTGGAAGCCAAGGGTTTTGGGAGAAGGTGGAGGAACTGGATAGCCTGCCTGCTACTGACGGCTTCTACGCAAATCCTAGTTAATGGAGAGCTGACAGATGACATTAACCACAGACGGGGACTTAGACAGGGAGACACCCTCTCTCCCATGTTGTTTGTCATTGTCTCGGACATCCTACCAGCGCTGCTCAAGATGGCTGAGGAAAGAGGAGCCCTAACAATGCCTAGACATATGATGCCACAATGCAGAATCTCGATGTATGCAGATGACGTTGTTATCTTCGTCAAACCAGAGGAAAATGAGCTGATGGTTGTCAAGAAAGTGCTGAGTAGTTTTGGGGAAGCCTCAGGACTGTTCACCAACTTCGACAAGTGTTCGATGATACCAATTCAATGTCAGCAAATCAACACTCAACTCCTGTCTACCACTTTCCAATGCCCAATTCAGAGCTTCCCTTGTACCTATCTTGGAATGCCATTATCAGACAGTAGGCTGCGCAAAACTGACCTCCAACCCTCTCTGGATAAGCTGGCGGGGAAAGTCAAGGGATGGAACAAGGGTGCTTTCTCTATGGATGCCCGCCTGCTGCTTCTCAACCATGTCCTCGCAGCAATGGTGGTGTTCCAGCTGCTAGTCATAGACCCCCCCCTTTGTGGCTGGTGAAAGCAGTAGACAAGCTCAGAAGAGGTTTTTTGTGGAGCAACGAGGAGATTGCAAAGGGTGGTCGCTGCTTGGTGCGCTGGGGGGCCATCTGTCGCCCAAAGGAGCTGGGCGGCCTTGGTATACCAGACATTCAGGCGAAAGGGCTAGCCCTTCGTGTCAGATGGCTCTGGCTCGGTTGGACACAGCCTGAAAAGCCATGGCTGAACCTGCTCAAGCATGATTCCAAGGCAAGATCCCTGTTCAACGTTGCGGTTGTTTTCTCACTTGGGAATGGAAACAAGATTGACTTCTGGAGAGACCCATGGCTAGATGGTCAATGCTTCTCTAGCAGATGGCCATGCTTATTCAAACATTGCACCAAAAGGACCATCAATGTTAATGCTGCCATGGAGAATGATAAATGGATGCACCACTTTAAAAGAAACCTGCCAGCTGATGCGGTTTTGCAGTTCATGGAGCTCTTTGACCGACTGAGCACCGTGCAATTGCAGGATCATGTTGAAGATTCTGTCACCTGGAGGCTCACTGCAGACGGGAAGTTCAGTGCCGCCTCAGCGTATGCGGTACAATGTGAAGGATCGATGCACTCACACTTTCGTGAGATCATCTGGGAAAGCGATGCCCAGCTCAAATGCCGTGTCTTCGCTTGGCTAGCGATTCTTGGCAAATGCCACACAGCTGATTGTTTGAGGAAAAAAGGCTGGCCGCATAACGCAGCTTGCGTTTTCTGTCTTAGTGAGCCTGAGACGGCGCTGCATCTGTTCTCCTCCTGCCCGGTGATCATCAGGATCTGGGAAAGGATCGTCGCCACCGCTCAGTTGCCTCCTGCCATGGTTCCCACCATGAACACCGTCTCCCTAGAGGATTGGATGCTCTACACTCGCTCCTTGCTTCCGGCGCCTTCTCGCAAGAACTGGAATGCTCTAGTGCAACTAACCTGGTGGACTATATGGAAGGAACGCAACAATCGGATCTTCCATAACGCTGCTGCATCCCTAAGCCACATACACAACAGCATCATCGAGGAGGCAAGATCGTGGCGTAATGCTGGGAGGTCTAGAGCAGACCTGTTGCTACACAGACCCAGGGAGCCTGACTGATTCGGTTTATTTCCGGCCAGTTAGTGTAGTTTTGTTTTTACTTTTTGTACATCTTGTACTCTCCTTCTAAAGAAATGAAAAGCAGCTCCGACTGCATTTTCCGTAAAAAAAAAAAGGTTAGTTACTGGAAACTGCAAAAGTATATGCAAGGGTCAGTGCTTATTAGGGGTTTAGATACCTGCAACCATTCTTGCACAAATGGAAAGGTGCCTATAGTCGCGTTGTTCAAGAAATAAGATGTTCTTTTGTGGGAGGTTTTCGAGCAACCAGGAGCTCTGCCTTTTTATTAATAGGGCCTCTTTGAATTGAAGAAAATTCATAGGAATTTTAGAGGATTCCAATCCATAGGAATTTTTCCTATGGAATGCCTTTGGATCATAGGATTGATCCCATCAAACCTCTTTTTTTTTTCTTTTCTTTGAGAAGTCCAATGCACTCAAACTCTACCTTTCTCTACTCTATCTCCTCATTCCTGCGAAATTCATGTGGTTGTTTCCTGTGCACCATTCAAAGAAATATCTTACAAATATTTTGTGTTTTGAAATCATGTACGAATTGAAGTGCGTGACATCTCAAACCTGTGTTTTCCTATTCCTAAGTTTTAAAATCCTGCACTCCAAAGAGGCCCTAAGTAGAAAAGACAAGTGCTTGTAATTCCTGTAATTGCATTGTTATTTCTGCAGGTCATATTTGACCATATTTTAAATGATATTTTGCAGGTGCACACACATTATAAACAGGGCCACTAGATGGATACGACACAGTTTGTAGGTCTTATTCATAGTGTTCTTCAATAATTTTTTCAAAGAAAAACTAAGAAGTTGCAAGACAGTGAGAAGCATGGTTATGCAAGATACATGTGTTGGTTGTATTCATAGTGTTCTTCAATTCAATACAAAACTACTTGGAACTTTTTATGCATTGCTAACTTCATCATGTACACTACATAAACGACCCAACTTATACTAAATAGCTTAGAGGCTACTATGGAGCTAGCATGTCTTGGGTTCAAATTCTTCTTTTGCATGTTTCTATTTTTGTTTTCTTTGGTATTTTCTATCGTTAGAATCTTTCTTTGGTTTTTATACCTCTAATGTCTCTTTCATTTTTTAGCATTGTTTGTAAAATAACTACAATAGTTATTACAATCTTTGCAAGGGTAGAGCTACATCAGGGGTAAACGATGAGACTTTAATATACTGTAGTGCAATTATCTGCATAATCACTTATTAATGATCCATACACAAAGTACACAACTTGCACAGTTAGGGCTTCTTTTGTCCGCATGATTTTGGAAAGGGCCAATTCAATATATGCCACAACCGATTCTACATATTCGAAAAATGCCAATGTTAGAAAAACTAACGAAAAAAAGGCCACTGCTTGATACTTTGAAATGAACCCTTGTTGTGATGACTTTTCCGTAAGTGTTTTTATAAAATGGCATTTTTTAATACGTGAAGTTGGCACTGCATATCAAATTAACACATGAAAAACAAAGGATTTTTTCTGAAGGACTAAGTGCACGCTGTAAATGCTCCATGGTTTCAAATTCTATATAGAAAACAAACTACATAGGAGATATTCTAATGGAACACGATCCTACAAAATTTCAATAAAATGTTTTGAATCTAAGATTGTATATATGCGTGCATCGAACAACAATTTGTTATATTGCCTTACTCGTGTTCGAGGTCAACAAACTCGTGAAGATCCACACCTACGAAGACTATGTGGTAGCTGCGATATCAATGTAGCTACAAATCTTAAAACAGCTCGTGGGACAAGTTTTTTTTCCTTTATTTAATCAGCATGACATGGATGGTCTTGAGTGTACATAAACAAGTTACTTTTTTCTGCAGTAATATATCCATATGTATCTATATACCTGAGCTGGAGATTCACATGTAAATATATTCATAAACTCACATTCATGGTGCTGCTCAAATAACTTTTCCAAAATATAAGTTGAGCATGGTTATGCAACATACATACTGTAGGTTTTATTCATAGTGTTATTCAATTCAATACCAAAAACTTGGCAAAAATTATATATGTTGCTCAATTCATCATGTATACTACTAATAAACATCCCCATTCAAACTACTGAGAAGCAATAGCTTATAGGCTGGTACGGACATATTATGTCTTGGATTCTCTTGGGTTCAATCCTTGTTTTGCACATTTTTTTGTGCTTTCTTTGGTCTTCTTCTTTTCTATATTTTTCACCTTTTTTTGCTATCTTTGTTGTTGGTTGGATCGGGGAAGTGATGGAGCTTAGGGGGCAGCGGCTGGCACGGTGTGGCATTGGATGGCATTGGTGGCTACACGACGGTCGCCACCGATCCAGCGTAGGTAGGGATCAATGATTTAGGAATTTGAAAGATGATTATAACCAATTATAATCAATATAGTAGATATTTCACCTAACTAAACTAATAACGATAATACATTAACACAATGTAAGTACATTTCTCTTGAGAATCAACATATTATTTATCCATACACAAAGTACTTTTGTGTGCATGATTTCAAAAAGGGTCAATTATTCGATATATATCGCACGGTACCGACTCTGAGTATTTGCAAAATTCCACTATTAGAAGAACTACGAGAAAACACCACCGCGGAGAATTGGATACTTTGAATTAATGTACTCTTTTTGCGACGTCATTTTCCGTTAAGTCGCTTTTTTATGTGGCATTGTTCAAATACAGGAAAAGGAAAAATGAACACATTGGATATCATGCCATGTTGAACTCCACGGAAACTGAAATACTAAAATGTGTGATAGATGTTTGGTTGCGCCACATGAAAAAGGAAGGATTTTTTCTTATGAATAAGGGGCAGACCATAAATGCTCTATGGTTCGAAGTTGTACAAAGAGAGCAAGCTACATGGGATGGGAATTTTTAAGAAATCCCAGTTAAATGTTTTGAATCTAAGAGTCCCTTTGCTAGGATTATGCAAAGCTGAAGTAGATGGTAAAGAATTCACCATTTCATGTATATGCCCACGCACGATTGGATGCAATGCAATCAATCGTTGTCGACGAATGAATATTTACCTGTATCAGTATACGTTGCATCGCAATTCATCTGGGTCATGCAGGAACAGGATGCCAAACCAGCGTTTCAAAGATTTGCCCTTTTAACTTTACTGCCCTGTTTCCTCTCAACAAAAAAAGAACAGAAATAAGATACAGGTTTGGCCGGACCCGTTGATCTACACTACAAGTTTAATCGTACTTCAGGTCCAAAACAGCCTACCAGAAGCGAGAATGTCATGTTCCAACTAGCTAGGCCAGCCTAGCTCTTTCATCTGGATCAATGGCCGGGAAGAACCAGAACGAGTCACCGGCGGTGAACACGCCTTCTCGGTGATTCATTTTCTTCTTCAGCACCAGCACATCATCCGACCCGTCGTCCACCCTCGTCTCCGCCCAGAACCACGCGAGCTCAGCACTGCCACAGTCTACGTCAGCGAGACTTAACGACGGCTGGTGCTGACTTAACGACGGCTGGTGCGCGAATAGCACCATGCCAGGCGGCCGGCAGGTGGCCGGCGGCACGAAGGCCGAGCACCCTCGGCCCAGCAGCAGGACGCGATCCCCGCCCACGCGGTCCGGCGCCCACATCCTCTTTTCCCAGTCCAGCCTAAAGAGAGCGACGCGCGCGTGGTGTTCGTCCGTCAGCACGAGGTGGACGTGCCGGAGCGACTGAACGAGGTAGTGGCGCATGCTCATCTCCCCGAACGGGAGCGCGCACGCCGTGTTCCGGCGCTCCACCTTGGGCTCCGGGTCGGCGAGGTCCGCGCGCCAGACCTTCCTCCTGCCGTCGACCAGGTACACCATGGCGCCGACGGTGACGATGTCGCTGGCGGCCGCATCGTGGCGGAACCCCGGGGCGCGCAGCGTGCGCCACCCCTGGTCCTGCTGGCCAGGGCGGCAGTAGGCGACGAGCCTGTCTGTGGCGACGACGAGGAAGCACGCCCTGCGGTCGGCCGGCGAGGATGTCAGCGCGGCGTGGAACCGCCCGTTGCCGCACTTCTCCCCGAACGGCCAAGACAGGATCACCCGCGCGCCGGATACGGGGTTCAGGAGCAGGAGGCGGCGCGGCGCGTCCACCGCGACGAACACGAGCCAGCCGCAGGCGGAGGACGCGACGCAGCGGTGGTAGCCCTCCCCGGGGACGTCGTACGCGTAGGGCCGCCCCCCGGGGATGTCGTAGAACTGGCGGCGCACGATGACCGGCGCGGGCGCATCGGGCGAGGCGGGGGCCGGCTCCGGGAGCATGAGCCACGGGAAGGGCGGCGGCGGGCGGCCGATGCGGCGGGAGAAGAACCGCCACGAATGGCACACGAGGCGAACTCTGAGGTGGTCCGCGAAGCTGACGTAGGGGGCGAGCGCGGCGAAGCTGACGTAGGGGGCGAGAACTCTCCTAGGGTTTTTCCCCGGATCGGGAGGCGGCGCCGCCATCGCCCGCCGTCGAGTGGATCGACGCATGCAACGCCCGCGAGTGTGACGCAAGAGGCGAACGGGCTGGATCGATCGATTGGTCTCCCTCGATCTCCTCGACCGCATGCGCCGAAAGGATTTATGATCTCGCGCCGCAATGCGAATAAATGTATCGGATTTATTTGATTTGATTGGATTTGGAATTACGTTTCGAAAAAATCTTACTGCTTCCATGATATTTAACAATTAATGCATCCTCTCGCAGGGATGTAATAATTGGAATTTAAAACCTCCATAATTGGAAAACATAAAAGGAAACCAATTGTTGCCTTTTAATTATTTTTTTAGGGGAATCTTGCCTTTTAAATGGACTACAGCCAATGGACGTTTCCGTTCTAATTCGCGTTCAAACGACAGCATATCTAAAAAGCGGCCTACAATTAATTCCTCCTTTCAATTCTAAATCTTTTTGCAAGTAAGATAAAATGGAAGCAAATCTTCCGAACAGGAGGAAGATTTTTCTTATTTAGAGGAGAAGATATTTTTACAAGAAAGTCGGTTAGAAGGAAAATCGGTTAGGGCCAAATTTATCTGGGCTGAAAAGAATTAATCAGCTGCCTATCACGTTAGAGAGGACTTCCACTGTGCTATCTTTCTGTTCGCTTCCAGGTCCAGTTACGTGCTTTCCAGGCCATTTTCCCTATGCCCCTTACGGAAAGCCCATCCACCTACGGAACAGAAAGTTTGCCAACAAAGTGGAGAGGTCTTTTGCTGGGGAGCTCCTTTAGGTCTCCATTTGGCAACGGGGCCCCATTCCCGTTCCCCGGTGGATAATTCACCTATTAGGGGACGGTTATGGTACATGTTTAATCCCCGTCGGGCTCTTAACAGAGACAAATCACTACCCAGCGGTTATACCGGGGCGGTTATAGTCGACTGATCCCCATACCCGATAATATCCATCCCCGGTATGACATGTGGGGCCAATTACGCAGAGTGTACATATACCACTTGCAAACCCTAGCATCCCACGATTCCCTCCTCAGTCCTCCCTCGCAAAAACCTAGCCGCCACTCCCAATCTCAACTCGCGCTCGAGCTCGACCTCATCCACTCCCAAATCCTCCGCTCCGGCCGCTCCCTCCTCCTTACCGACCCGCCACCAACTTCCTCCACTTTGCTCCCAGCCGCAGTCGCCACATCCACCGTAGTCACCGCATCCACGCGGCCACGCCTCCGTCCCGAAGCACGCGCCGCATGCCCACCGCAACCACGACGACGTCCTCCGACGATTTGTTTGCATCTCCGGTGGAGACGGGGTCCCTCGACCTCGCCGTGGTGTCGTGTACCACCGAGCACCCTCTTGAGCCGGAGCTCGCAGTCGACCCAGGACCAGCACCGGACATCGCCGTCGGCCCTAGAGTTCAACGCACCGCCGCCGCCTCCATCATCAACCGCCTCCACCATCCAGACAGCGTGAGCACCCCGGTCGTCCTCAAGGTGCCACCAAACGGCCTCCACGCCGTGCTCTAGCTTCTCCAACAGCCAGCTCCACCGGTACCAGCCGCAAGGCCCGCCTTGCTACTCCAAGTCCAAACCGGTGAGGCCATTTCTTGATTAGATGTGCATCTGTGCAAATATAGGATATTGTATGCTTGTATATTGGAATATAGTGTTATTTGTGATGATATATGCTTGTTGATTGTATAGGAAGTGTTGTATTTGATGATGTAGGCTTGCTGGTTATACAGAAAGTTGCTGGTTAAATAGGAGTAGGAGGTGCTATTGTTTTATGATGAATGCTTGCTGGTTATAGTTCAAATGCTATTCTTTATGATGAATGCTTGCTGGTTGTAGTTGAAAATGCTTTTTTGATGATGAATGCTTGCTGGTTAGACTTCAAATGCTATTCTTTATGATGAATGCTTGCTGGTTGTAGTTGAAAATGCTTTTTTATGATGAAAGTTTGCTGGTTAAATAGGAGGTGCTATTTTTTGACGATGTATGCTTGCGGATTATATATAAAGTGCTATTTTTTGTGATATATATGCTTGCTGAACTCATTTTTGTTTGTTACTTTATAGAGACATGACCTCTAGTCCTCGGGCTGGGAGCAGCAGCCCGACAGGATCATCTTCACAGCCGGTTGGAGGGCCAATACTTGTGAACATTGAGAGGGAGGAGATAGAAATATCTGATGATGAGGAGGAGTTGAATGAAGATGGCTCTGTTCGGTCAAAGAGGAAGCTGACTTCAAAGGCCTGGCTTTCCTACAAGCGTGTGAAAATTGCTGGTCTAATCAAGGCAAAGTGCCTTAAATGTGGTGCTCTTCTTGGAGAAGAAACCAGGAATGGCACATCACATCTGCTATCCCATAATGAGACATGCGCATATAGCAAGGCCGAGTTGAAAGGCAAAATGATGGCTCAATCTTCCTTGAGGTTTGCTGTTAAGGATGGATGCAAGGTTTCATTGGAGAATTACATATTTGATCAGGAGTTTGCTAGGAAAGCACTTGTTTCCATGATCATTCTGCATGAGTATCCATTGTGTATGGTGGATCATGTTGGGTTCCGAAGGTTTGTTAGTGCATTGCAGCCTAAATTCAAGATGGTGCATAGGAACACTATTAGGTATAGTTATACTATCTTTTTTGTATTCATGCACTGTTGTATGGTAGATAGCATTTGCAATATCTGATTATGAACTTATGCTTGTTTATAGGAGTGATATCATCAAGTTTTACAAAGAAGAATCAGTAAAGGCTATCAAATACATGGCCTCCTTCAATTCGAGAGTGGCCATCACCACCGACATGTGGACTTCAGATAATCAAAAGAAGGGTTATATGGTGATAACAACCCATTTTATTGATGATTCTTGGAAGCTTAGAAGTGTTGTAATGAGGTATGCTTTCTGTTTTTATTGTATATGCTTGCTGGATTGTCATATATACTTCTGTTTTTATTGTGTATGCTTCTGTTTTTATTGTATATGCTTTCTGACTCGTTGTTCTTGGTTTGTAGGTTCATTTATGTACCAGCACCACATACTGCAGAAATTATAGCTGAAGAACTCGCCGAGGCTTTGGTTGAATGGAACCTGGATGAGAAACTGTCCACTGTCACAGATGATAACTGCACCTCAAATGACAAGGCTATTGAGCTGCTGGTGAAGAAGCTGGGAGCAGATAAGCTCATGCTCCAAGGTACATTGCTTCACATGCGTTGTTGCGCACATATCTTAATTTGATAGTTAAGGATGGCTTAGATGTCATGAAGACTGCTATAGAAAATATACGTGAGAGTGTTGCATATTGGACTGCCACCCCAAAGAGAGTTGAAAAGTTTCTGGAGATTGCTAAGTTTCTTAAAGTCCCTATGCCCAAAAAAGTACAACTTGATTGTAAAACTAGATGGAATTCTGTCTATACAATGCTTAGTATTGCTTGTCCCTATAAAGCCGTTTTGAGCGTGCTAAGAAGGTGGATAAGCAATATGATAGTCTGCCTACCGAAAGTGAGTGGATGTTTGCATTTGATGTGGTAGAGAGGTTGAAGCTGTTCTTTAAGATAACTGAGCTCTTTTCTGGAACAAATTATGTTACTGCCAACATCTACTTTCCTCAAATATGTGAAATCAAAGCAAATATGAGGAAATGGTCTACCTCTAGCAATGAAATCATAAGAAACATGACAGAAGCAATGACTCTTAAGTTTGATAAATACTGGACTGGCATACAAGGCCTCATGGGAATTGCGACACTCTTAGATCCTAGATACAAGCATGACATGTTGAACACTTGCTTTGCTATGCTTCATGGTGTTAGTGAGGATGAGAGTGAGGTTTATGTTAGAAATGTCATTGACCTGTTAACCAAACTGCTAGAGGAGTACCATGTGGATCAAGATGTTCCAGAAACTTCAAAAACTGCAGAAGAAGTGCCAGCTGAACTTATGTCATTGTTTAGTGCCCGTGTGGCTAAAAAGAGGCCAGCAACAAGAAGGTTCTTCTCTGAGTTGGATAAGTACTTGGAGGATGACTATGTTGCACTAGATACAAAGAATTTCAATGTCTTGGACTGGTGGAAAGTTGCTGGAACAAGATACCCAACTCTGAGATTGGTAGCAAGGGATATCTTTGCCATTCCAATCAGCACGGTTGCTTCAGAATCTGCCTTCTCTACAAGTGGTAGAGTACTAAGTGAACATCGTAGCCGTCTTACCTCTGATTTGCTTGAAGCTCTAATGTGTTCACAGGACTGGATTAGGAATAGATACAAAGGTAAATGCATAGAATACATGGTCTATTGTCATATTTCTTGTTTTCCTTTAATTCTGAAATGTTGTCTTTCTTGTTTGCTTATAGATGATGACAATGGAGTGAAGGCTAGCTTCTGGAGTGTTCTTGAAGACGTTGAAGAGGGGATGGAGGTTACCTTCTATCTGTTTGTTATTGTTGGTTGTTTGTTATCTTGTGTAGAATTATTTGTCAATCTAACTTTCAATCCTTTGCAGAACCTGAAGCTGTAATGTTGAGTGGCAGCCCGCACTTCGGCTCTTCTACAAGTCCCAAAGTTCAAAATTTATCATTTATGTTATATTCCATTCGAATTCTGAATGTTATGGCTTGTGTGCCTTTGTTGAACATTTGAACCATGTATTTGGGGCATGTGTGCCTTCGGGAACTCTCATTTATGTTTTGTAATGACCAAACTTAATCGTGGTCTGGATCTGTATGTTTGGTATTTGTGTTTAACACTTCTATTCTGGTCGTGTGCGTTTGTGCTGTCAAATTTGATAGATTATGCTGTTGTGATATATTTTGTGAACTGTTATTTATTTAGCTAGATCTGGGGATATGCTGTCCATTTTTTTAAATCAATGTCGTGGGGAACCGCTGGTTATTTGCTACCCGATGGGGGACAGTTATGGTATAACAGCTATCCCGTGACAGTTAACGGGGATGGGGATGGTAAGATTTTTGTTAGACAGGGATGGTTATGGTTAGCAATAACCGGTGGTTAGTGTTCCCATTGCCACATGGCCACATGGATTAAGGCGACCGGATCGTGGCCACGTCGCCCACTAGAAGCACTTATTGGCCCCGCCCATATGCCCGCGCTTAATACTGTTTCTTCATGTTTCTTCGCGGCGACAACGCGACGACGGTTTCATCGCGGGACTTCGTCCGCGCGCTTTACTCCACTGTTTCTTCATCAGCACGGCGCGCGAAACTTTTTCGTACCACTTCGTTCAGTCGAGCCATGTTAAGCGCACGCCCGCGAGGCTTCCGGCGGAAAAACAAATCCCAAAAATCTGAGTTCAGTTACCGATTCTTTACCCATGTACGTTGTCTACAAGAAGTGTGCTGGGGTACCTCATGTGATTCCACGTACAAAAGCATACTAATTTCAACGTATACATAATAGCGGAAGTACGGATGTGTACTGTAAGAAAAAAACACTACCCAAATACAAAAGGTCGGTGAACAATAATTATTTTTGAACAGATTTAAAAACTGAACAGAAAAAAATTATGAATGAAAGTTGTTTTTAAACGATTTTAAAAGTGAACAAAAATTAATTTTGAACGATTTTAAAAAGTGAACGAAAAAAGATCGGTGATTTTTTTTTATTTTTGAACAGATTTAAAAGTGAACAGAAAAAGGTTTATGAATAAAAGTTATTTTTGAACGATTTTAAAAGTGAACGAAAATTATTTTTGAACGATTTTAAAAACTGAACAGAAAAAGGTCGGTGAACAATAATTATTTTTGAATAGATTTAAAAAGTGAACAGAAAATTTTTATGAACGAAAGTTATTTTTGAACGATTTTAAAAGTGAACAATTTTTTTTGAGCGATTTTAAAAATTGAACAAAAAAAGGTCGGTGAACAAAAATATTTTTGAACGATTTTAAAAAATGTTCAAAAAAGGTTTATGAACGGAAACTATCTTTGAACGATTTTAAAAGTGAACGAAAATTATTTTTGAATGATTTTTAAAAGTGAACAGAAAAATGTCAGTGAATTAAAAATATATTTGAAAAGATTTAAAAAGTGAGCAGAAAAATGTTTATAAACGAAAGTTATTTTTTGAACGATTTTAAAAGTGAACGAAAACTAGTTTTGAATGATTTTAAAATTGAACAGAAAAGGCCAGTAAACGGAAACTATTTTTGAACAATTTTAAAAAAATGAACAGAAATGGGGGTGAACGGAAAGTATTTTTGAACGATTTTAAAAGTGAACAAAAAAGCGGTGGAACAGAAACTATTTTTGAACGATTTTAAAAGTGAACAGAAAATGGGGGTGACCGAAAACTATTTTTGCACGAATTTATTATTGGATCGTTCAGGCGACGGAAGGAAAACGCATCGGCTTAGGGCGAAGCATAGGATTTGCCCTTTTGCTGGGCTAAGCCACGGTTTCTTCGAAGCCCAATCTCGCACACTAAAGGCCAACCTCGTTTCAGACGAGAGAAAAACTAAGGCATGAATAGTACCTCTGCCACAGTCCCTACCTCAATCAAAAATCTCAAATTTCAAATATTAAGGCATGTTTGATTTCACAGGATTCTAGAAAGTAGGAATAGAAGAAACACAAAATTATATATGATATAAATGCATGTACAAACATATGATTAACCTTTTTTTTGTGAAGTTTTGGTCATTTTCAGTTCATACGATTCTAACAGTGTAGGAATAAAAAAAACAACAGTGTGAAAGAAATGCACCTACAAAACAGACGGTAAAAAATAACTAGGATGGCATTATGCTACTAATGACCTTGCTCCGGTTCTTCATGCGTAGAATTTTGAGACCCAAGTGGATTGTAAAGTTATTTTGTTTTACTTTGAAACTAAGATTGAAGCAAAGGTATGAGCAGTGACACCCAAGGAAAAAAATAGCGTGCTATCAAAAAATAGCGTGGCCCTCCTCCAGAAGCTATACAAGATATAGCGTGATATAGCGAAGTTACATATAAAATAGCGTGATGAAAAAGTTGTAAGAAATAGCCCAAATATTAAGGATTTCAGCACTAATTTTTTTTTCCAGAAACAATACATGCATAACCAGGTAACCATATTCAAATATCAAGGCCAAATCCATGACACGAATACAAATATGAGGCTTAAAACCATGAAAAAGTAATAAACTAAAAGATAAATATTTTAAACTTTAATCAGAATCATTGATATCATCTTCAGAATAACTAGAAGAACCACCAGATTGCCCGCCATCATCATCACCTAACGTTATTTCCAGACTTTTTGTTAGCGTAGCTATAACGTTACCACGTTTCGTGTGGTTTCGAGCGTATAAGACGAAAATAGCGCCGTAGCGTCAACTTTAGGCTAAATATAGCGTAGCCTCTCCAAATAGGCTATATCATGCTATTAACCGGGAAATAGCGTGCTATTTTTTTTGTTGGTGACACCACGACGGGATAATTTACTACTCCTATGGTCATATGGTGTTCCTCCTCTTTTTCTATGAACCAAAGAAGCCATGAGTGTTTGTTTGAAAGTCAGCACTGAACACCTCAATATTGTTTTTCGCGTACGAATCGGGAAAAGGTACTAAGATGGATTGCGAAACTAAGATCAAAGAAATTCACTCCTTTCAGCAGAATGGGTGAATAGTAGAGTATCACCGGAGAAAAATCCCCTACTCCTCCTAGGTTTTTCCTCCATGCATCTTTTCCTTGAAAACCAAAAAAATACTAGACCCTAAGCAAGCTGCTGGTGATAAATTTGTCTCATGCATCTTGATAGTACGTAGCTCCTCGTACCCTGCCCTCGTGCTCCGTGCCCTGGGAAACACAACGCCCTGCAAGATATGTCAACTCCTTTTATAATTTAGCCAACCAGCCAGCAAGGGACACGAGTCACGAGCCAGCTGTTCGTTGGAACGGAAAACGTATATACTGTACTCCTGGACGGCCGGACGCACGCATATGGTCAACTCGAACCAGGATCGAGTATACAAAATAAATAAATAAATAAATTTTAATAACCCGGCACACACACAAGCGAGACATCGATCCTGTTATCCTGCGCACTGATGGCGGCTACGTGCCATGCACGTACACCTACCCACCCGGCCGTAACATGCAAGGAGGGAGCATCATCGTGACGGCCACGACTAGCTACTGTACCCGAGAGAGAAATATACCAAGTATATCTGGCAATTAGAATCTTCATAAGATATACTTTCATATTATATATTAAATATTATAGATGTTGATATTTTTTCATATATAGTTGGTCAAATTTTGAAAAGTTTGACTTTGAAAAAACGCGAACTAAATAAAAACAACAATCGTGAAGCTCTTAATAATCAATTGCCTTCCGGTGGATCTCACATTGTTTACTTGCTTCTAACTTCATAATTGATGAAAAAGCCCTAGTGTTCGGTTCTAGAATTAGATGGAATGGAATGTCACCGTTCCGTCCTTTGGACTCATTCCCGTGTTCGTTTTGGCAGTGGAATAGAACCAAGTCGTTCCTCCGAATGGAATATTCGGCGCAGATGCCGAACCAACCCGTCCAGCCAAATCGGCCGGACCGAGTGGAACCGAGTGGAACGGGGGCCTAAACAAAAAAATTAGTCCTAACTCGCCTCGTGTCTCTGCCTCTCTCTCTCCTTCCTCTCTCGATCGATGGGCAGCACGGCGACCGGCCAAGGCGGCGGCAGGCGGGAGCGGCCGGAGGTCGGCAGGGCGCGACGGCGCTAGGGGCCGGAGGTCGGCAGGGCGCGAGGGCCGGAGGTCGCCCGTCGACGCGGCGGCGCGGCGTTGCGAGGGCCGGAGGCTGGCGGGAGCGGCCGGGGTCGCCCGGGCGCGAGGGGCCGGAGGTCCCCCGTCGACGCGGCGGCGCGGCGGCGCGAGGGCCGGAGGCGGGCGGGAGTGGCCGGGGGTCGCCCGGGCGCGACGGCGCGAGGGAGGAAGAAGGGCGGGAACGGCTTGCCGGGGCCGGAGGCGGGGGCGGGGGCGAGCGCGTGCGTCTGCCTTGGGCGGCGCGAGGAGCCGGAGGTCGCCGGTGCGGGCGGCGTGAGTGGCTGGAGGTTGCCGGCGCGGGCGGCGCAAGGGGCCTGAGGTGTTCTGCGCGAGGAGGAAGAAGGTGGCCATTAATTTAGACTCTAATTAATTGATTGCTTAGAGTTAATTTAGCTCTAATTAATGGAATGTTTAAATTGATTTGCTGCGGTTCCATTCCTCTCTTCCAAATCAACCGAACGTGAGAATGGAATGCTTCCATTCTGGGGGAATGGAATGGAATGGAATGGTTCCATTCCATTCCATGTCATCCCAAAAACGAACACATCAGTGACTGATACTGATGATGCTCTAATGCCTCTAAAGGGCCGGCTGATTGAATTGGTTGTTGCTAACATCGCTCTCCAACTGTACGGTTGTCCGGTAATTAAGGAAGAAGTTTTACTGTTCTCTCACAATATTACTTTTGCTTCTTCTTTCTTTTCCCTCTCTTAAGATTAGCCCACCGTGTCCTTGATATCTGTAGCGTCCATTCTTCTAAAGAAGTAAAGAACCAGCTACTTCACAAAACACCACGAAGATTTCCAAGTGACACTCTAACCGGCTAGGATGGGAACACCCTCCAAGAAGTAAATTTTTTTTACTTGGCTAGCCCTTGGATCTTTAATCCCATACAAAGATATCACAAAGATTGGCTTCTAAAAGCACCATCTCTAAAAGACGTGATGGAGGTGTAGGATTTGGTGGCATAGATAAAGAGTGAACATATGAGCAGGAAAGGGTTTTCTCTTCTCTAAAATAATCGTCACTCCGCCTTGGTGTGGGTGCAGATATAGACAAAATTAAAAATATTAATGCTACATGACAAAATAAAATAACCCCAAGTATCGGACAATGAAACCTATTGGCTCTAAATATTTCAAAATTTGAACGGTCGGACGGAAAAACAGATTTCCAAGGTGTCACACAAAAACTCGAAGGTCCCGATCGGACAATAGAACCACGAAATATGTAATGTACCTAGAGGCAGAAGAAACACTTGCAAATTTTGATCATCAAACTAATAGTTTTTGTCTTAGAAATGTGCATGCCCAGTAATTCCGACAAGGATATGACTTGGAGGTTCCGAAACTAGCCGAACAGCCTAAAAATGAGTTGGACAAAAGATGCTACTCAGAGGTTCCACACAAAATTCAGCCAGAAGTACCATACCCATATAGATGGACTTCCTGGTCGCCAGTTATGAATTGTTGGTCGTTCCGACAACAAACTGATCTGGTAGTGTCAAGGGAAGCAGAGACGTGTCAAAAAAAAAGTGTTAGTCTCTCAGTACCTGAATAAATGTGTACCTCGATCAAGTTGCTGGCGCATGCGTCAGTTGGACTCTGCGGCGTCTCAACATGGTTGTTCGAGCTGGCGGCTTCGGTGCGAGGTGAGCTCGCCTCCTTCTTTCCCGGCGGCGTGCTGGCGGGGCTTGAAGGTGGTGTGCTGCTTGGTGGCTCCGTGTTCGGCGTGCGTCGTGTGCGTCTTGCCTCTGTTCGTGTGTGCTTGTTCCTTTTCTTGCTGATCTTGTACACGAACTCCTTTCAAAAAAAAAATGTGTACCTCGAACAAGGCCAGCATAACGGAGCTTCTCTCATCCATGGTGGTGAGGATGAAACAAGTTCAGACAGAAGGTGTTGAACAAGACGGAATCGTTGTGATTCGCTCCCAATCGCCCAACCTGCTTGGGATTTGTGTGAATCTACCGAGGTAAATCACACCCTTCGCCCTTTCGATTGCTTCCTTATACTAGAATTATGATGACGCGTGCAACCCTGGCGGTAAGCCAATAGGCGTAGTTTTATCAAAGTGGCATATATCGTAGTTGTTCGGATAGCAAGCTACCTGAGCTACTAGTGCCCTCACCACCTCTCTCTCCCGCACCCCAAGACGATGAAAAACACCCACAAGGAAACTGTAGTCGCCGCCCACGCTAAACGTCTGGTGACTTCCAACGTCGAGCTCGGAGCCGGAAAAAATTAGAAGAAATTTAGCTACTATGGTATCAAAATGTAATACTCTGATTGAAGATGGGATCACACAATTTGTAGAGAATTCAACCAATCTCGGATACAAGGAAGAGGAGGTGAGGAGCATAGAAGGGATGAGAGAGTCTAGATTAAATCCTTTAAAAGCACTAGTAATCTTGCACGCGCAATGCGCGTCTAACATATGTGTCCTCATGAGACAATCTCAGTTCAAGAAATCCATATCCACAACATTGCTGATTTCGTTTAGCCTTCATTTTTAATCTAAATAATAATGTTAGACTACACATTTTTATCCAAACTCCAAACATCACATAACATCCCAGATATTTCTTCAATAAACACTGAAATAATTCCCACACTCTCCTTCCCTGCAATAATGATTCAGCATAGACCATATCCTTCCAAAATCCCTCCAAAAAATGAGACATCTTGACAACAAAAGTGTACAACATTTTGCACCGAAACAATATTTCTTTTGGATTAAACAAAAAATACAAAATTAAAAGATCATCATGTACATCTTTCACCTCTATTTTCTTCACCCCTAACCGCTGCTCTGCCGCCAACTTCGCCGGCGCTACCCACACAACCCTGCAATTACATCTTTCTCTAACATTCCCCTTGTTCTTACTCGCCACACCGTCCACTTCACAATCAAGCAATTACATTCGTCGTCTTGTCTTCCTCTCTCAAACTCCATTCATCCAGTCAACATCTGATAGTGTCTGGAGTAAAACAAGATATATAAATTGCAAACTATTAAAGTCGGTGCTATCAAATAAAAGAACAAGCAGGCTCCTAACGTGATATCATTAGCACAAACAAATAAAAGTTGAGTATAAGGTTAGTATCCTTACTTCTGGATTTCTATCAGCAGATGAGAAAGCAAGAGTCTCATCAGTTCAAAAGCAACACATGAACTCAAATTGTGCTGTAAAGGCTGTAGCATGCTTCGTCGAGGTAATCAGAAAACATCTATTCAGCGCAAATCTGACAAAAGTACATCTACGAAGTAGGTTAAAAAATACACCGGACATTAATTAATATGTTCGAAGTCTGAGATGGAAGGAAAAGGAGAACAAAGAGCAAACGGAACAGGTTATATTTGTTTTTTAAGAAGCATTGCGTAGATTTAAACCTAAACACAATCAGTAGCTAGGTAAGCTGAATTAACACTGGCCCATGAGTCAAGCTAATTGTGGAAACGAAAATGCAATTGACACATTCTCAATGTTGTCCATGGTGACCGCTTGAAATCCCAGAAAATTCAATTTACATTGAGTTTAATGAAATACGAAGCATCAACAAACGCGGATATTTGCTCATGCTTCTGACTGGCAACATGGAAAATGATGGAAAATATATAGAGTGTGTACCCAATTTCATATCAGATTTCATTGAATAAAATAAGGTGCAAAAAAAGTAATGGAATGATCTGTAGTGAAGCTTACCAAAGATCGTTCCTCTATCATGTCTTCAGGTGGGGCCTGACCAGAATCTGCAATTAAAAACATATGATGTTATTAGTTGTAAGAAGTGTTATTGATGCAGGCTCGATCGTAGAAATCCAAATATATATTTATGGATAATAAACCTGTTACAGTAAAATTATTGATCACACATTCGGACAATGTTGATTAAGGAATTGTGTTCTTCTATTCACCTGCACCGTATAGTATATAAATTCGATATACCACTGTGAACGTAACTACTATTTGACCCTGCACAATAATATATAGATTGGCAACAGCAGAACCATTCTGTAATGTACATGCGGTTGAACCGTTGAAGCAACAAATCAATTAACATATTAATTGTGTATACTACTAATGTGCAAGCAGCAAATACAATGCATTGAGAAGTGTATAGTAGTACAATCAGAAACCTGCGTTCAGATGTACAAAAGAAGAGCAGTTCAGCGGGCATACCAGACGTGTGTTCCAGTGCTGGAACCAGTGGAGCACTGGAGTGTAACCGAACGATGGCGCGATGTAGTCGTTGGGGCGGGCGGAACGACGACGCCGCGTCCTGCCGGTATGAGGAACTGCGCCTGTGTCACCGCATTCGGAACTGCGCCAGTCCTCCTCCCGATCCCCATCGTAAGTGCCGGCAGGTGCAGTTGAGGCGCGCTCGCCTGAAGGGCAGCGGCGGCGGGTACATCACGCACGGGTAGGCTAACTGTCAGGTTCTTGCGGGGCGGCGGCGGCCGACGGGCAGGCTCGCGGCCGACGTGGCAGCGATGTGGCAAGGAGGCGGTGTGCCGTGCGTGATGGGATCGGGAAAAAGAAGGGCTGCGGGGTGGGGATTGATTTACCACTAATCACGGTTTTAATTGGATCGTGCGGGGTCCCGTGTGACGGACACTGTTTTACCCCAAATAACGGGAACAATATTGAACGTTGATCACAACGTTGCACGGCTGAGATGTTTTGGATCCACCCCCTCTCGCCCTTTTTATATTGGTATAGATAAGGCTCAATGATCACCTACCCCTCTATTTAACCTTCCGGCTCTCATGTGAATTCCTTGCCAGCTTCGCATGTCTTTTTTTTTTGCATTTTGCCAGCTTCGCATGTCAACTCGTGTTCATGACTACCATCTTCCCTCCATCTTGTGGGTCTGTGGCCACCGATGACACCTCTGTGTCAGCACCCATCTCAGAGGCAATGAGCGGCGGAGATGCGTGCGCGACAACATATGGGTGTGTGGGGTGCAATTTTTTTTTTTTGAGAAACACAGTACAAACGCAAACGCTCACATACACGCGCACACACTCACCCCTATAAACGCACGCACGCACACCCTATCCCTATGAGCACCTCCGAAATACTGAGTTGGCGGAGGGCGCCTCGCTGTCGACCACCCTACTAACCATCCAACCACAATTTTCTCTTGTTTTGTCTTTATGGCTACACCGAGTGAATTACATGAACAGAGTAGTGCTTAATTCCTCGTTTCAACCCCGTGACATGAATATTCTGGTGACATTTATATGCGATATGTGTGACATGTGTATCATTTTAAATTTATTATGAAATGCTTCAAATGTAACTCAACCGAGCATAAGCCAACTTGGAGACACACATTCCCGCCCCACCTCCCTCCTTTTTTTTGTCTGTCAAATATTTAGAATATTTGATCGGAAAGATTACCAATGATCCAGCCCATCAATACGACGGTTGACTATCCCTTAATTTCATACACGCAAACATAATCTTGCCATGATTTCTTTAGACAGACACTTCCATCCCACGCCCAATAAAATAAGGGAAATAAATCATTACTCTCCCCTATGGCATGACCACCTTCCATGACCACGAAAAACATACCATTGCCTCTTCTTTCCTCTGCTTTTGCTTTTGCCATTGTTGGTACCTCTGAGAGCAGGGAGAAAGATTATACAGGAACACTTGGAGAGAGACAAGAGCTTCTTCTTCCAATGCATATGGCAAGGACAAGGAGATCATTGGCTTAATTAGGATCAAATCAGGAGCAACAAAAATCAGCAGCACAAAAGGTAGTTTTTCTTCCCCTTTTGGTTTCCTTAATTCGCATCCAAAAGGCAAAGAAGAATGCATGGTGGACTTACAAAAAGCTGTGCTGGTTTTCTTCCAATGCGCTTGTTGCATCTAAAGAAGATTCAAAAGCAAAAGCATCTGCAGTTTCGAATTTTCCTACTGTAGCTACTTTCTTGCGAGCTCTGCGTGATATGATCATCTAAAAAGCAGCAAATTAAGCCGTTAAACAAACAAGAATTTCTCAGATTTCGAGAAATGTGCCTAAATTTTGTACTAACGCACAGGAGTTCAAATTTTTGTCTAGTGCTCTCATTTCGATGGATTTGTCGTGCCATCCGCGAGAATTCACCGAGACATTTTCTTTCCTTATAAAGCAGGACTAGTGCAGGAAGAAAGGAAGGAAGAAAGCCAAGAAACAACCGCTGGCCGCCATGGGCGACAGCAGCAGCAGCAGCCCGTCTGTCTCTTTGTCCGACGAGAGTTTGGAGGCGGAGGCGAGGTGCTGCTCTTCTTCGTCGACAGCGCCGAGTCTGCTCGACACGGTCGACTTCAGCCGTACAGCCTCTAACGTGTCCTCCTTCTCGGAGCAAAGCGTTGACCTCAGCGGGCCCTTCGGCACGGCCGCCGTGTCCAAGCTGATCGGCGGCCGCGGCTCCCCCGCACTCAGCCGGCTGAGCATGAAGCCCCGTGCCGACGTGCTCGACCGGCGCGGAACCGAGGACGAGATGGAGCTGGTGAAAGAGAGGTTCTCGAAGCTCCTGCTCGGCGAGGACATGTCCGGCGGTGGCAAGGGCGTGTGTCCTGCCGTGGCCATATCCAATGCCATCACCAACCTGTACGCGACGGTGTTCGGGAGCTGCCACAAGCTGGAGCCGCTGCCGCCTGGGAAGAAGACGATGTGGCGGAGGGAGATGGACTGCCTCCTCGCCGTCTGCGACTACATCGTTGAGTTCTACCCCTCCACGCAGCCGCTCTCCGACGGCACCCGCGTCGAGGTCATGGCCACCAGGCCAAGATCCGACATCTACATCAATCTCCCCGCCCTCGAGAAGCTCGACGCCATGCTCATCGTAAATTAAAAACTCCATCCATCAATCAATCGATATTTCTTCTTCTGACAATGACGATTGTTCTGATCCATGCCAACATTGTTCGTGTGTGCAGGAGATTATGGACAGCTTCCAGAAAGCTGAGTTCTGGTACGCGGACGCAGGGACGAGGTCATTCGGGTCGGTGACATCCTCGTCGTCTCCGTCGTCATCGTTCCGGCGGTCGACGACGACCCACCGGAACGAAGACAAGTGGTGGGTGCCGGTGCCGTGCGTCCCGGACGGCGGCCTGACCGTGAAGGCGCGCAAGGAGCTCCGGCAGAAGCGCGACTGCGCCAACCAGATCCACAAGGCCGCGGTGGCCATCAACAGCGGCGTGCTGAGCGACATGGAGGTGCCTGAGTCGTTCATGGCGCTGCTCCCGAAGAGCGGGAAGGCGAGCGTGGGGGACTCGGTGTACCGTGCCATGCACAGCGGCGACAAGTTCTCCCCGGACTACCTGCTGGACTGCGTGGACGTGTCATCGGAGCACGAGGCGCTGGCGCTGGCCGACCGGGTGGAGGCGGCCATGTACGTGTGGCGGCGCAAGGCCACCGCAAGCCACGGCGCCGGCAGGTCGACGCAGTGGAGCAGGGTGAAGGAGCTCGCCGCGGCCGCAGCCGACGACGGCAGCGAAGGCGGCAAGAACGTGGCGCTGGCGAGCAGGGCCGAGAGCCTCCTGCTCTGCATCAAGCACCGCTTCCCCGGGCTCTCGCAAACCACCCTCGACACCAGCAAGATACAGTTCAACAAGGTAAAACAATCAAGAACAACATTGCATTCTCTTCTTTCTGAATTTGACATGATCTTTTTATCTGAACTTGACATCTCACATTAACACGAAATTCTGGTTCTGATAAATTGATATGATGTTTTTATGTGTGTGTAGGATGTTGGGCAGCGATCTTGGAGAGCTACTCAAGGGTGCTGGAGAGCATGGCGTTCAACATCGTCTCTTGGACAGACGAAGTTCTTTTTGCAGACAAGAATGCCAGGAAATAGAGAGCCATAAACCTTACGGATTCGTCGAGAGCACGCTCTTAAAATGTGTTTTCCGAGCCTCCCAACTCTTTGTGGTGTTGGAGTTGGGAAAAGCGTAGGTTAGGATGATCTTAGGGTAACTTTTGTACCGTAAGATTTCTACTGACGTAGTGGAGGACTTATAAGCTTTGTCTTGCAAAGAATATACATGAGCAGGGTGTGTCTGACCAACCAACAGCGAGTAATGTGTGTGAGGCTGGCAACTACTTTGGTTTTCTTGCTGTCATGTTCTTAATTCATTTTTTTAGATAAAGAGATTTTATTACTTAAAAGTTTTAAGCATTACACCTGACCTCTGCATAGTTAGGATGCACAGCCACAAGTTCATCAGTACCCAATTCGGAAATAAATAAAAGGCAAATTACATATCATAATGAGAAATTGTAAAGCCGCCTAAATGGTGGTAAGTCGATCCGGAGACTATGTTGCCATCCATGCCAGGAGAATAACTCCTGGCCGCAGCCTCCAAACGCAACTTCACCTCCAAAAACAAGTTCACCAGTACCCAACGCTGCAGGGCCGACCATGCTCGTAGCGTTGTTGTACACCGATAGATAACCTGCATAACAAAGCATTTTTATCGTTAAAAACCTTGTCATTTCTACATAGCCACAGCGACCAAATAACGGTAATCGCTCCACCCTACTGAAGAGTTTAAACGTAGGATCCACACCATTTAACCAGTTGCCAAAAATGTTTATAACACTAAAAAAGATGTTCAGGCACAGTCACAGAAAATCGTACTTAACACTAAAAAAGATGTTCAAGCACATTCAGAATAAATCTTACTTAACACTAACAAAGATGGTCAGGCACATTCAAGACGATTCAACTTAATACTCGAAAACATTCGCCTTGGTCGATTTTTATTTGCCGAATTCAGACTTAAGTACGGCGATAACATACATATGAAGTTGATAGCTACTTTGAGTAACAGCAAATCCATGTGGTGCAATATCTAAGGAAATTAAGTGGGTTCTAACCTTTCTGAAGTTGGAATAGTATTTCTCAACAAAAAAGGATGCAATAGTATTTCTCAAAAAGAAGAAGATGCAATAGCATTTGATCTGTCATATATGATAACTTTTACACGTGTTATTCTCGAAAAACTTTTACACATGTACACACAAATACAGAAAAAATATACATCAAGTGTGATCACCTCTGATCACAATGGACAAAATGAAAAATTCAAGGCCTTCTGACTGTTGTGCATTCGAGCTGTCCAAGAGGCTGGCTGTGACAGCCTGCCCAAACTTCATCTAGACAAACTGCAAGCACAGCTGGAGATTTGCAGGTAGAAACTTTAGCTGCCGTGGATCAGATAAGTTTCCCCTGCAGTTAGAACTTCGATAAGCAAAACGTCATCGAAATTCACAATCACATGATGCTTGCATAGGCCAAACAAAACAGCCCATGTTATTCTGCCACGTAAAATGTGTTATTGTCAGCACGAGAAACCTCTACAGTTATACCTAATGTATATACTCATCACAAAGCACCACTGACAAGGGATCCGATGAGAGATCAAATCCACAAGTCAAAAACAGCCTCGTCAATTAACTCATCTAATACAAACTCCCATATCTCCAGAACAATTCCTTCAGTTTTCGACCGAATGTCCATCCATGTCCGAACTTCCAAATCCCTTTTAATTGTATGATCTAATGTACTTGGAAAACTATGCCGGAGATAATCATCAACATACTTGTCAACTTCTGAGATGAGATTTTCTCCTACTGGAGGTGTTCGTATATCATGTTTCAGAAACGACAACCAAGAAGAGAGTCTAAAATATCTCTCTTGGATCTCTGTTAGAGCTTCGCAGATACAGTCAAACAGAATCTTCAGATCATCTGTTTGGCCATCTTGATTTGGTAGCTCTTCGAACAGGCAAGGGCTGATTAATTCGTCTTCTAGATACCATACCTCTAAATTCTGTTCTGCACATAATTCTGAGAGCTCCAAAACCAAATTTATGTAGTCTAACCGGACATTCTTGTCCTCCCAGAAGACCTTTAGTTCTGATTCATTATCTTGGAAGTACAGGGTTGCACGCAAATCTTCATGCAGATCACCTGCACGTCACAAAACGGTAATGTCATATCAGCACAGATTATATTTACTGGGAAAGGGAAAGGGTTCAATTAATTTATATAAATTGGGCTCACATTGTTTAATGGTTTCACATTCAATATCAGCAACATCTTCATAGAATGAATCAAGAACAGATATAGGGCTGGGCTGCTCTCGCTTGTCATGGCTTAGCTCGGGGGAACAATCAGAGATAAATTTGATTGATGATCTTGGTTCAGGTGTTTCTGGTTCTTGCTGCTCCAATTCAACAATGCTCTCAGGATAGCTCAACAACATGTGAACAGGTTCTTTTCCTTGTTCTGCTTCCTCTAATATATCCTACAAATGAAACATGCATCAGTTAAAATAATAATCGCAGCGAAAAGATGAAACAGCGCTATGCATTTTTTTTTTGGGAGGGAGGGGCTTACGGCTGTGTGTTGTCTCTGCATTGTTCTCCTGGGATGGATGGTGTGTTGCACATTGTTTCAGAACAGTCCATTTTGTCAGTTCCTTCTATACTTATGGTGTCTGCCACATCAGTAACATCTATTTGTCCTGCACAACATTCTAGAGTTATTTCTTTTTAAGATAAAAAAATGTACCACTCAGTTCACCACGAATTCATGCGAGTACAAAAGTTACCTTCTTGTGGTTCTTCTTTCATGCTAAATTTGTCCTGAACAACCACCTGATCATCAACTGCAGTGCTGCTCCCTGAGTCGTCCAGTGGTTGGCTCATCTCTTGTGTGGATTCTTCTCTATCAACCATGGGTACAAGCCAAGCATCTGCCTCTTCAAGTGCGAGATCAACGTGGCATTTTCCACTAGGGCTACTCCTAGGAGATGACACATCACAGTGAGGGAGTGAAAGCATTCCTTCCAAGGATTTTGAGACTTGGGCTGTTGGATAGTTGCTGGACTTATCATTATCCTTTAACATATCCGTTAAATGCTTTCTGGCGTCCTTGTAGAAGATTGATGCATCTTGTGAAGCTACTAAAGGATCACTGATTCGAGTCTCGCTGCCATTTTGTTGGTTTTGCTTGCTACTGGTTGAAGGTCTGACGATGTCATTCTTAAAATTTGATGCAGATTTGTCCGCCAAGCTCCCTTGGGTGTGATTACCAGAATTATTTTAATTCCAATCATGGAATGCCATCGTGAAACTCTTTGAAGGTCATCTGCAGGTACTGTATTTCTTTCTCTTCTTCTCTCACCAGTCACAATTCTGAATCTCCTCCTGACTTCCTTGATTGAAAATTTTGAACTTTCTCTCCCACTGTACTCTGGAGATTGAGACGTACTAGGTTGCTGATGTAAATATCTTGGACTGGTTGTAACTGTTTGATCAATCCCTTTTCCTGGATTTGGCTTCAGAATAACAATTTTGCTAACAGGCTGAGATCTGTTGGTTCCTTCTAGCAGCATCTGCTTTCTTTTTGACCAATCCTTCCTCCAGAAGAACATATGTTTGCTCTCCTTAGTATGTGCCTGTGCAGACAAGTCATGATTATTTGAGCCTCTGGTCTCTTCGAGGCAATTGGGTTCACCAAGAATTTTCTTGGGTTCTACCTTGGTTGTCAATCTACTGTTTTGGTGATTTCTGATATTTTCAAGCATATGTGAATTCGGCTTCTGAAGCAGCTTCAGGAAAAGTTCCTTGTTTGAACCCATTATCTCCAATGCATCCTTGAATTCTTTGGATTGAACTGCCCTGCTGCTACCATTATCATCCAGTAGCTTTTCCCCCTTGCTCTCTTGAGATTGCTCACAAACAGGATTGCTTAAATCGTTGAGCTTCTTATGGATTAGGGACTTCAATGAAGGACACAATTCACTATTACTCTTGCAATCACCATGTGGACATTCATTGTGGCACCTATAAATCTCTCTGAAGAAGCTTGCCAAGGCAGATTCGAGATCATATTCAGTGTGGTTCAAGCTCTTGGAATCCTCAGAATCTACTGATCCAGAAAAATTAGACGCGGCGATATGCTTGTCATGATTTAAGGCTCCTGTTGTGTTATTTGTATGCTCAGAATTTCCATCAAGAGATAGATTGTTTCCCAGATCAGCTAACCTTCTCTGAACCTCATTATTTGGAACTGTCCTTAAAAGATTCACTCGTCCCAATTCGTCCTCCATAAGTTTCTTGACAGTTGATTTCCGCAAAGTGCCATCTTCTATGTTCTGAAAAAAAGGTAAAACAACATTGCTTTAGGAAATCGATGTTTTTTGGATGGATGCATGATATTTGTAAAGTCTGCGGTGCAGGTCAATAACAGTTTCAGTTACACATAGTATTCAATAAAATATGACAGTGGATTTGCTTCTGAAACTTCAATCTTCTTAGTTCATGTAACTTACATCATCTTCATCCATTTCTTCAAAATTCCTAGGCATCTTCATTGAGTGCCCTCCGTCTGAGAAATATAAAATACAATGTCCATCATCAAAATATTGTGCAATAACATTACAAGTCAAGAGAAATCGTGCATTGCACAGTGTTTTGCTGAAACATCGTAAGTTCGTAACAGCTACCACTTAGTAATTTTAGATTACACATAAGATGCAGGGACAGATCTTATTTAACTTAGCCTAAAAATATCACAACAAATGAAAGATTCATCCAGCCACACAAGTTGCACTTCTAAACTGTTCCCTGAAGAGGGCCAGTGAAAGCAACCAAGCAAATGGCCAAGAAACTGATAGTATTAGCATCTCTTTTGGTTTTCTTACAAGACTTGCTAATTGTTGTGTGATTTTCGTACAAAATGACAGCATGGGAAGTTCCAGAGCAACTTGAACCATGTTAAATTTCATAGCAGCAATGAGTCTATGATTAGTAAAAAGAAATAATTTTACCTGTGATCTCCCGGAGCTTATGCCTGCCGTTGGCCTGCTTCGCACCCATCAAGAATCTGGGGTCACGGCGGAAATAGATCATGCTCATTAGGCCCCAGACGCAGCCCACATTGGTATCATCTGACCGCCTGTTGCTTTGCTTCCCCATTTCAGATGAATCTATTCTTTCTTGTCACTTATGTTGTTTTCTACAACTAATAATCTCTTGGATAGCTGCACGTAAAGAGTACATCAAGATAAGTTACCAGGCATGTTTCCAATGGCAAAGGAAGGATATCTCTCTGAACTCTACAGAAAAGAAGAGTAGAACTGGGACTTTTTCTGGCGCAAAAACAAGGGAGAACAAGGGAGATTGGCAGGTATCACCCAAGAATCAACCAGCTAACCTTATGCAAGCAAATGAATGTTTAAATTGTTTATGATAAAACTCTGCTGAACAAATCCTACTAATCAGCTGCTTGACAACTATATCCGATGACAAGCTCCCGTCTTCATCGTGCAAGCACGGGGGCTCACCAAACTGTCAAATTGATTATAAAACAAGAAGTAAACCCAAAAACGAAACGAATCTTAACTAACAGAAAACATCGCAGATCCCAACCAACACACAGACACAACTATCAGAGATCACGCGAGGAACCTACCGTGACGACTCACAGATCCCCCGTCTATCCCTTCTCTGTCCCCTCTCCAGTATCCCTCCCGCACAGAAAGACAGCCAACGGAACCGCTCCTCACAGCATCTTGGTCTTGGCGGCCATGTGAACGCGCGGCCCTGCGCTGTCGCCGGGTCCTTTCGGCGAGGAAGAAAGGAATCGGCGGGAGGCTCTGCTTTCTTTCTTTCTTTCTTTCTTTCCTTGGAGCGGGAATCAGCTCGCCCAATCCAAGCTACTACGCGCCCCGGGTCAGCATCAGCGTCGGCTTTGGTTGCTTGGTGGAATGGAATGGAGCGCACCACACCAGGCTAGCTACGGCAGCGGAGCAGGCAGCCCACCACATGCCACTTTCGGCGATTGCGCCAGCATTTTCCGGTCTCGGAGAAAAAGGGGGAGTGGAGGTAGGCGATGCCTGCAAGCAAGTTAGCTACGGAAAGCCGGAGACCTAACTCTGATCTGGTAGCTGCCTCAGTATTAGACCGCGTATTAGACCGACTGGTCATTTAAATGAAGTACTCCGTATTAGTGTTGGACAAACTGCATTAGCCCGGGATTAACCAAGAGGGTGATTGTTTGTGAGGTTTTCGGCTTCAAATTTCGACAACACTATTAGTACTTTTTTTTTCTAAACTGTTAGAGCATATGTACATGTTTTCTTTTTCAAATAGAGCAATTCTAGCATAGGTTGTAAATTTTGGGCTCTAATACTGGTTTGTAGACTCCTTTAAATAGTATTGGCATCTTGGGAAAGTTTACAGACTTTGCAGGCTCGGTGCAAAGTTAAACATCATAAACTTGGGCGTCTTGACTTTCCTTTCGTATTTCTCAAATAAAATATATCAAACAAACTCCATTCCAGAGAAGTTAAACAACAGACGGTATAGTTCAAATTACATACAATATAGAACATTGTTCAAATTACATAATTCAAACAACATAAACATAGTTCAAATGACCTAAACGACTACTTCTTGTTCTTCTCATAGTACGAATATCAGTATATTTTCTCCTACACGGATCAAAATCACATCATTCCTGATATATGTGTCCTACCCAAGCGTCGAAAGACCCGCTCCTCCAAAGGTACGGCGACGAGCTTGGGAGCACATTAGTGTTGCTCGGGTACAGCGGGGAGCTCGAGTGGCACCGCCACGCAGATGCCACTTCTTGGGGGAAGAGAGAGAGAAAGAGGACGACCATATAGAGGTGTATGTCAAAAAAAAACTGTGTTGGACCTTATATTACAGCTCATGAGGCAGTTTTTGAGGCTAGTGAAGTTATTCTATAGTTATAGTCCGGGATAGGACATATACTAGAGCGGTTTTTTAGCAACCGGTTTTTATATTTACAGTATTTTTACAGGTGATCTTTTAAGGCATCTATTAAGTTGCTTTTAGTTTTTTTTTAGTGGTAGATTTGCTCTTATACCTAACTATATTAAGGACGAAGGAATCGCCGGCCTCTCAGCCCTCCGGCTACTGTATCATCGCACTGTAGCGTGTACAGTGCGCGCTACAGTAGTCTTTTTTTGTTTTAACAATATTTTTCTTTTTTTTTCCTTCTAACATCTCACCCCTTTTAGTTTACCTTGTGACGTACAACCGTGAGAGCTTCGTGCATATTATTATCGCTTCTGCTACTGTAGCATCGCCGGTTACTGAAGCGCACCCAGTACCCATCACTGTAGCACTTCTACAGTACGCGGCCGCCTCCGCGCCATCCGTTCTATATCCGACGGTCCTCCTTTTGATGAAAACATATGCATGAAATATATGCGCGTCGACGAGTAGGTTCCATTCCCGTTATCGGTTTCGAGTTTGGTTGACTCTAGCTACTTAATTTTGAATCCAACTTCGCAAAAACATTTGACAAATTTTGTCAAATTCGTCGCACACGGTCATCCGTTCGAATTTTCCTTTCACGAGTAGATGGATATCACCCTTCCAAACAACTTTCATGTTTTATTTTGACGTACAAACGTGCGGGACCCATCTGTCGCAATTTTAATAATACAAAAAAAGTTGAAATTTGTAACACGTATTTTTTTAGAATGCTCCTTACCTTTCCAACATTTTAGAAGTTTCTATTTTTCTCTCTACTCATAAATCACAGTTTTCATCAATTTTACTTTCCATAAAAATGACAGAACATTTCCCGAGAATATTCAACAATATTCATCAAAGTTTTAAATATATTTCGTGCATGTTTCTCTGCTTTTCTTTTCCTGGCCAGGTGCCCAATGCTGACGTCATTACAACTTCATTGTGGGCCCGGCCTATCAAATTTTAAACATTTAGGAAAATGGTTTCGGGAATTAATAAAACCGTAGCATGTAGGACCCACTGACAAAAATTTATCTTTTTCAACATATTTCACAAAAATGTCCAAAAATCGTAAAATCAATAACTCTTCATCTGTAATTAATAAAATCCCTCAGTTTAACTAATGGTGTTACTTTTTTTTTAAAAAAACTTTACTACTTCCCTATAAGCCACAATGCCTGCAAAGATAAATGCGTTATACGAACAAAGTCGCCACTTCTACTTACAAAATTTAAAATCCCTCAATTTAGCTAATGGTGGTACTTTAAAAAAAAAACTTTACTACTTTCCTATAAGCCACAATGCCTGCAAAGATAAATGCATTATACGAACAAAGCCGCCCACAATGCCTGCAAAGATAAATGCATTATACGAACAAAGTCACCACTTCTAATTACAAAATTTATGTGACTAAAACAACGCATTGTACGAACAAAGCCGCCACTTCTATTTACAAAATTTATGTGACTAAAACAAAAAAACAGGCTATATTCACATAAATTCCCACCCAGGGCGCGGCGTGCCGCCGCGCTGAAATTCGACTAGTAGGCCTATGACCCGGTAGGTGCAGCCTCAATCCTGGGCGCCGATCGCCAAACTAGTCGCTCGACGCTATTACTTTTGTTCCCTCCCGGCGTAGAAAACGGAGACGTATAGGCCTGAGCCTGAATTGATTAAGCGCCAGAGCGTTGCGGAGGGAGGCGCTAAGCTGATAATATTTTTTGTCGTATTTTTTTTTTCATTTAAGCGTCCGCTTAGGCGCTGCCCATTGTGGTGGATGCTCTTAGTAAAAGGCAGAAAGATGTGTCTCATGTTGGGGTCAAATACTACGCTCTGCGGGATGCCGGACCGATTTACATGGTAATCAACCGCTCAGGGTGTCTGTCGCAGACCGCCGAATTTTATCACGAGAAAGAGGTGCCCTCCCACTCCATTTCTCCGGTTCATAAACAAAATAAAACACCATTCATCAAAAAATAAAGAAACAAAACGTGGCTTCTTTGCTTAGCCAGCAGTACCTGTCGTGTATTACTTTACTTTAGCCGTCTGAAACGAATATTTGCAAGCGTTGTCTTTTGAACCATATGAGCTACACAAAAGGCCGAGGAATTATAATACGTACTTGATATTGCTTGCTGGGAAGGATTTTTCCTCGAAACAGAGGATATATTTC
This sequence comes from Poa pratensis, assembly GCA_947311845.1. Lineage (NCBI taxonomy): Eukaryota > Viridiplantae > Streptophyta > Magnoliopsida > Poales > Poaceae > Poa > Poa pratensis. Next base: position 37,714,237 of record CAMZMU010000065.1, read on the forward strand.
CTGCAAGAATTTCGCAAGACCTGTCGTTTCAATTACACCACGCAGCTCGTTTTATCTTTCTAGACTAGAATGAAATGAAAATGCACGCCTCATTTTGCCAGATGCGGTTTGTTATTCAACTACTACTAAAGAGACAAGAGCTGGTGGTTCAGATGGGATCTGTCGGGTGGGCCTAGCAAGCAGTGAACTTTACAACTCGAGTCTGATCCGGAAAGGAGCCAGGCCCACTTGCCAGTGTGTGAGGCGTTGCCACAGCTGTATCATTTATTCTCCCCGGAAGCCACAGCCAAGTAGGGTCTTGATTAGTTCCTCTGAATACCACCTTGCGTTGCACTTGCTCCGAGACAGCGAGTGCTCTAGCCTAGACGCGTCACTTTTTGGCATCACCTCACCGTGTTTGGTTTGATTTACGCTACCAAACCAAACGAAATCGTGGCCAAGAATTTCAGCGTCAAGGCCGGCCTTCCAGCTCAAACGAGACAGCCTATATTATGAAGGGGCAGTAATAACGACTAGTACGAAATGTTGAAGAATATTCGCCGGCTTAGCTTTTAGTAGTAGTGAGGGAGTGAAGGGTACATTGAGCCGATTGCCGTTGCCGTGTGTTTATTTTTCCAAGGAATGAAGGATACATTGAGCTGCTTTTAGTTATGCCGGAGCAGGACCCCGGGTGACCTGTGATGGGCATACAAAACGAACCTCATCATAATACTGCGGCACCAACTGCGTTATCCACTTCTCTACCCGCCCCGAGGGCTTATCGAGTTGGACGCCGTGCTGGAATTAAAACTCGAAAGTCGTGAGCTAAACCACAAGTAGCTCGTGACTCGTTGCTAACGAGTCGAGCTGAGTTTTCGAATTGAGCTTCTTTGTTGACCAAGCTAAGTGAGCCGAGTTTAGGAGTTACTCGTTTAGTTTGCTAAACTTGTTCAAATAATTTTTCATATATTAGTACAAAACTGCCAATAATTTTTTGCACCGATAATGATGTAGAGCGGTTATCTTTAAGCATCAATCTATCCTCTGAGCTTTATCAAAAAAAATATCCTCTGAGTAGAGATGCCTCATTGTTCTAATTCTGAACTAGTAGCAGAATTACTAGCGTCATTGTTCTAATTCTGAACTAGTAGGAGAATTACTAGTTTATTTATATGCGCTCTTATACATACACTTAGAAACAAGCTACTCGCGAGATTAGCGAGTTTGAAATCTGAACTCGTGTTAACGAGCTGAAGTTGACTAACTCGTTGTTTTAACTACTCCCTCCGATCCATATTAGTGGGCACAACTTTGTTTAGATACACATGTATCTAGTCTAAATACTTAACTAGATACATATGAATTTAGACAAAGCTATGCCCACTAATATGGATCGGAGGGAGTAGCTCGGACGAGTCGAGCCGAGCCGGCTAAAATTCCAGCCCTACTTGACATTGGTCGGGTAGGTAGTAGCAGCGACATCAAACGAGCGACATCGTCTTCACAGGCTGGAACGTTCGTGGCTACCATGTATGCAGGTCAGGGCTGGAACGTGCGTGCATGGTTTTGGTTTACCACTCACACTGCCCGTTTCTAGCAAGGAACACACTTCAAAGTTTCCCAGACCTTTTTTGAGGCAACATTGCCTCATTTTATTTAAAAAAGTATGAGAGAATTGACGGTTCATTAGCGGGGAACCGGCCGAAAACCGTTACAAGTGCACCAACGTAGTCATGGAAGACGACCACATTGAGCAGACCCAGACCTTATTATCATCATCATGAACCAAGGCACTCCACATGAAAAGTGCGGATTCATCCTAATTTACATCGCTAGCCAGCACAAAGGCTATTGTATCGACAAAAGTAAATCTACAACAAAAGGAATGCACAATAGCAGAACGGCTACGCGATTTATGCGCCGCCATCTACAGATGTACTACACCACGAAACCACTTGGACAGAGAGCCTACAAAACTGAAGGTGCACGCACGCTATCATGATCATGCTTTTTTCTTCAATCCTGCGAGCCATGATCATTTTTAATCTAGGCTGGGATCCTAGGAAAACCATCAATGCGAGGGCAGTAGACAGAGTTTTGCTAATTCAGTTGCACGGTCCAGCCCATCGAGTCCTCCACCTGGCCCATCTGGAGGCTTGTTAGAGAAGTGTATAGTTGCTGAGACACGGCGCCGACTCCTTGGTTGCCAGCGTATTCTATCCTGCATGATGGAAGCCGGTAGGCGTTAGAGCTGGTATGTTAATCTGATGGAACTTGGCGGAATTTGTCCATGAAACAGGTTGGGTTTTGATTTAACTGCACACACATTTCAGCCTAAAGCTCAAAAAACAACAAGAGTTTAGTTTTACCTTTTCCCTTGATATGTAATACTCCCCACGGGAGACACTACTACGGCGGTTCCTGTGCAGAACACTTCGTCAGCATCAAGCAGCTCATCCACGGACACAAGGCGCTCCTCGACCTTCCAAAAAACAAATATTACACAGAATTTGAGAACAGATGCAATAATTTTAGTGCCGGTTTCAGATGTTTTCAGTTGGTAGTTCTGAACAGCAGTTTGCTTCTTCTGGTTGGATCGACATCACTAGGGAAAGCAAGCCATATTTTCATTCATCACTTTACCATGTAGCTATAGCTCACTAAGCACAAATGTATTCTTCGTGTAATCAAAGATATATGTCCACTGTTAATATTCATAACGAAAGGAGGACCGAGAAAAACAATAAAATAACATGGATTAACATAACAATAGCGGATTTTGGCTCCTGAACTGCAATGATTATTTAATTTTGAAAAATTCAGAGTGCGTTCACATGAAAAAAAACATTTCCATGCGTGCAACATACTATGAATCTGCACATATTTATGAAAAACTCCTTTCCATTTGTGAGCTGCACAAAAGGACATGTATGTCGACCTATAATAGCAAATACTAGTAGTGCTACTGGTTACTATTCTACATCACCAAATTTTGCTTCTTTTGTGCATCTCACAAATGGAAGCTTTTTCACGAATATTCACATATTCATAGTGAATCCCCATTATAATCCTGAAATTCTTTTGGAATATTTTTAAACTTTTTAAGAATTTCTAAACAAAGCGGTCACTGGAGCTTGGGATCCAAAAGCAATTACCAAAGGGTTTTCGGTGTTTTATTCGGTTGCGTGAAAACCAAAAAAAACAAACTAAGCTGTTCAACAGTTAAAGGCCCAACAAAGCCCACCACTCTCTTTCCAGAGAGGTGCTTGCGGCCTGTCCCAAATTCCTCATAGTGGACGCACTAGCACCCAAGACCAACCCTAGTAGCTTGCTCTCAGTCCCTTACAACCCATTCGACAGTGCCGGCGGCCAACCATCACCCTCCTCGCCCTTTCCTCATGACCGGATAGACTTAGCAGAGGAAGCGGCCACTGCTACAATCACTAGCACTAAGCAATTGATCTGAAGAGGCTAAGGCCCCACCGCTCTCTTGCCGTAGCTAGCTCCGCCACAGCTTTATTAGTCAAATTGGTTCTGATCCCAGTTTGTTATGTGATGCTGATCTGACACCTCAATTTTCTTGGTTTGGTTGGCTAGCTTGCTTGTATTGTGCTATCTCCACTTTTTGATCTGTTGAGAAGATCATCATATACGAGAAGATTCTGGATCTTACTGGCTAGCCCATGTGATGCTGAGCTAGCCAGCCAGAGCTTGAGCCTGACCTCTCTTAATTAAATCCACAGGGGATCCTCCCCTTGTTGGGCTAGTTTTTTCGAAGAACATATACAAAGACTTCCTCTACGATGTAGGACTTGGTATTTTTTAAAAGATCTTGCTTGTCTCTTGATTGGGACTGAAAATCGCATCTGTCCAATTTCAGTAAATCAGTAAACGAAACCGGAAGTGATATTTTTCGGTGAATAAGATTCAGGGATGATTAACAATTTGAGAAAATCAGTGCTTGGTATTGAGAAATTGAAATTGGGAAACACCGAAAGAACTATTAGGCGACTAAACCGAATGCCCACCCTTGATAACCACTACCTAAAACACTTACGTATGCTCTCTTTACTACTCAATGCTATTGTTAACTGGTAAGCTATCAAAGAAAAACTGAAAGGCATCAAATGCTAGCCAATCACAGGCAACTATCTAGAAATAATAAACTGATGGTAACAATCTCGACTGTCGATTCATGAGATTGGCAAATAATACCTGGAAGCCTTTGCTCAAAGCAACATCAATTATGCTTTTCCTTGTGATGCCCGGCAATATTGTTCCTTTTATTGCTGGAGTTGAAATAACATTGCCCTGGTGCAAATGGCAAGAAAAGAAATAAAAATATCTAAGTTACAAACAACATGCATGAGATAGCCCTGAAATCTGCTGAAGTAACTAGTAGCCTTAAGCAAAGTCAGTCTCATCAATCTGAAGATGGTACAGTTCTGCAACATTAATAAGAAACCAGGGTGATAGACAATCTTGCCAACCTAACAGCTGTAGATCAGCCAGATGGTCCTACATCCTGAGGACAGTAATGATTCCACTATACTACTAGAGAATCTAAATCGTTATCTACTATAAATGAGTGCTGATCTGCTGACCATTCCTACAACGTAATCTGTTCAAAGGTATGAAATTCATTCCTTTATCAGCTGATATTCCGCAAGTGGTGCCATCCTAATGAATGTTGCCACTGCAGGCACACGTGTTTAAAGACAAAAGCATTTTGAAATCAAGATGTCTACTCCAGTTTAACCATTTCCGTATAATTTATTTTTTCCCTTTTTTCCTTTTATCAACATACAAGAGACGAATTAGCCATTTAAGAAAAAACATGTTCAGTTCGAACTGAACATGGTACTAGGTTAGCTAGAATGATCTATGGTCACCACTCACCACAGTAGTAGCTTTCATCAGAACTTAACATCATTAGCTTAACTTATTGATGATTTTAATCCAAAATAGCAAGCATAACTGACAGTGACAGCGATGTATTACCTTCACAACAAAAATATTACATGAAGATACTTCTTCAAGATACTTTTTGTGAACAGCATCCAAGTAGAGAACATCAGAATAGCCTTTCTCCTTTGCAATCTTCTGAGCCATCAAGACCTATGCAACAAAAAGAACACATGCTGATAATGGAGAAGCCATGGATACAAGTTAAAGCCAGTTAGCAGAACCTTTTAACAAAGAGGACAGTGGAAAATGTTTTTTATCATGGATATCAAGTAGTGAAAAGATTGACCAAAATTCCAGGATATAACCCATCACATCTTTATTATATATAGGTCAATACCTCAATGAAAACAAGCAGAAGATAGTGCCCTTATGGTTGAAATGAGCATTTACTACCATAACAAATAGGCTTACCAATATATCCGTTAACTTTTTCTCTAAAAGCTAAATTAAAAGGTTGTAAATTTGAAGTCCCAGCAGAAGAATTCAACATGTGCTAATGAAATCTAAAACAACATAACTGTAGAAGCAAATACAACATGTTTCATGAGTGAAGACGCACGATTTAATTACCTAGGCTATAATAGTCCACTTTGAAAAATATCTCCAACGACATAATTCCATTTCAAGTATATGCTGTCTTTAAAGAAGTTTTTTCATTTCAGATAAAGAGATGAAATGACTGCACTGATGGCATATTCTAATAATCCTAACATTGTTCTTGCATTTTGAACTTTAACATTGAAGCCCAAAATGATCAAATCAAGGTGTAAGAAACATAAATATCAGAAATTAAGAATACAAAATTGCATCAGTCTTGTAGGTGTAATGTTGCATGAAAAAGTTGTTGTAGATTCAAGCTAACAAATGATGGAATTACCGAGGCATAATTTCCAATGGTCTTCACACCTCCAGTTCCACCAGGGGTGGCCCGATGAAAGTTATCTTCAACTATCAGATTTATTGGAGCTAATCCTTCCTGCAGATATCACAAACAAATTAAACAGGCACATCATCATACAAAAAATAAGTCTATTTCATTCATCACATAGTAATAGTATCACAAATAAAGGGCAGCCCGGTGCAGTAGCTCCCGCTTGCGCAGGGTCTGGGGAAGGGTCCGACCACTTTGGGTCTTTAGTACGCAGCCTTTCCCTGCATTTCTGCAAGAGGCTGTTTCCAGAACTCCCGTGACCTCATGGTCACAAGGCAGCAGCTTTACCACTGCGCCAAGGCTCCCCTTCTAACAGTATCACAAATAATTGTTACTCCCTCCATTCCTGAATGTTGGGTGTATAGTTTTTTGCACGAATATTAAGACATGGGTATTTTGCATAGAGTGGACTCATTTTTTTCAACAAAAAATCGCGAGAGATGAGTTCTTAATAGGCACAAAATGAATACAATCCGTTAAATCCCTCTTTTGAGACTAGGTCTCATTTTTTATGGGTCAAATTGTCCATAAATAGCAAATACACCTTATATTATGGATTTTTCTTCAAAAAAATTATACACCTTGCATCAAGGAACAGAGGGAGTATTATAGTTGCTACAAAATTTCTAGTCCAAAATGTAGTGTCATGCAGAGGTGGAAATTACAACAGTATATATACTAAAGTCAGCCCGATTATTTTGGGCTTGTGGCAAAATATCTCATGAAAATAGTGGACGAACAAGCTTAATCTTTTGATACAAACCTTAAAGTAGTTCCCAACAGGGGAGGCGAAAATAATGAATGTATACTCAGGAGCAGGTGCCAGACCAAGAACAGCACCACTTCCCACGAGTAGTGGCCTAATATACAGAGAACCTTTACCAGTAGGAGGCACCTGGATGCATAAGATATTTGATAAATGATTAAATTAAGCATATAAACAGTGACATAGCCAATACGGAAGTGACCCAACATTTTAGATAGGCAACTCACCCATTTCTTGTTTGCTAAAACGGTTTGCTTTACTGCATCCACAAATTGCTCTACCGGAGGTGCAGGCATGCACATCCTGACGGCGCCAGTTTGCATCCTCATCGCATTTTCCAATGGACGAAACAATAAGATGGAGCCATCACTTTTCCTATACGCCTTTAGGCCTTCAAACAATCCCTACAAACCGGAAGCGGTACAATTTGATAACAACGAGATTTTGGCCTTCCAAACGATACTCCAATCTACCAGAGACATGAACCAAGGAGTTTCTACCTCCCATACTAACCTGTCCGTAATTTAGGACTCCGGAAGATGGGTTCATCTCTATGGGCCCAAACGGCACCATCTCACCCTTGTCAAAGTTCCCATCCGGCCCACATTTTGCGATATACATAAAGTCAGTTTGCACTAGTCCAAAACCAAGGTTCTCCCAGTCCAAATCAGCAAACTCTGATGTCTGCCTGGTAAGACGTAAGATTATCATCAGAACAATTTTGACACAACTAGACACATAATCGCGAACAATCTATCACAGGCAAATCACCATGACAGGGCGTGTGAGTGTGCGCGCGCCGCATGGCGTGGTAGAGTCTAACAAGGCATGCAATGCATATCAGAGTGGAGATCACATACGTGTAGTTACTTGCTAGAGAAGCCTCGCATCTTCCTTTGCCTCGAGCCTTTAGTAGCGGAAGCTGTGACATGGAATAAACTCGATTCTGAATCTGCAACAACGATGAAGTACCACACATCAGAATATGCAACACACATCTACATGAGAAACAACAACGCTTTCTTACTTTCCCATCTCCAGCTCTAAAAGAGTCATCAGATCCTCCTCTTAAGATTAAAAAAGTGTTTTAAAAAATCCCAACTTTTCAATCTAATCGACCATATGCTAATTAGCCCCGTTCTCTACGAATCTACAACAGAAACTAGCAATCAACCCGCAAGAAGAACGCCGGTGAGGGCTGACCACGAACATGAATTGACGGCGTCGACGGCGGCGGCGAGAGGGCTAGCAGCCGGGGCCGTCGCCCGGCAAGCGGCGCCGCGGCGAGCAGAGTACCGTGCGAAGCTGTGCCGCAACCCATCCTGTATAAGGCTCGGTAATGGAGCTCACGCTCACTCGCGGTGGTCTAGGGTTTCCCGGCGGCGGCGGCGGAGGAACCGAGTAAGGGAGACGACGACGACCACGACAGCCAAATCGGACTGGATTGGTGGCTCGCCTCGCTGCGCGCACGCCGGACCTCCGTGTCACGTACTCACGTGTAACTGACATTGGACCCCACCCGGAAGGGGTCCACATGGCAGGTTATGCCTTTTTCTGTTAGGACACGTACAATGGTTATCTTAAATCTGCCGCGTAATTATGATACAACCTCCGATCCATATTAATGGCCTCAACTTTATCTAGATACGGACAAGATACGGATGTCCGTATCTAGATAAAGTTGAGGCCATTAATATGGATCGGAGGGAGTATGACAAAAGCATAGATCTATATATAAAGAGTGGAAAGAATCACCCCAGATCCCACGCGCCACGTCACCCGCTTTTCGGGCCGTCCGATCCGAGAGATCCAACGGCCAGAGAGCGTCCACGGTAGCCCCCAGCGCGTGTTACTGTTCACACCGATTTTCTACCAATCAGGACGTGACACGTGGCCCGGTCACCTTCCGGTCGTCCCGGTTCTAGCCGGTAACCGCAACATTTTCCAAAAAAAAACCCTCGCAAATCCAAACCTTGCCCTGCAGCCCACGCCTCCTCGCGAAGATGGACCCATATGCAAATTCCGAAAACCCCAGGGGCCTCGCCTAAAAAATGCCCCCCACATCTCTCTCCCTCTTCCTCTCTCTCACGCGCGACTCCGAGCTCGCCGCCGCCGCCGACGCGCGCCCCCGCCGCTCCGCTCCTCCCCGTACAAATCGACGCACGCAGAAAGCTCCGCCACCGCGTCCTCTCCATCCTCGCCGAGTTTGGCGTGCCGGAACGCCGCGCACGCGCCGGAATCGACGCCGCCGTGCTCGCTGTCCGCCCGCCGCGCTTGGTCACCGCCGGAGACGCTCCGGCGACCAAACTGCAGCGGCGCCGCCACTTGCGGGCACCCCGCCTCCGCGCGCGTCCCACGCGCCGAACCGCGCGCTCCAAATCGCGCGGATGCGACGCTGGCGGCGTCGACGTGGCCGCGGCCGCCATTGCTGAAGTCATCCCGACGTCGCAGTGGGCCCGGCCTGTCAGCGATTTATTCTTTTCCACATAATTTTTAGAAATTGCTAGAACCCCGAGAGGTGGGGCCAGTTTGCTTACACAATTTCCAGAAAAAAAAATTGCAAAATCCGTAGTTTAAAATCTACCCATCAGAAAAATATGAAAAAAAATATCAAAATGATCACAAAAATAAATGCTAACTATTTATGGGGTATTGCAAACATATTTGAAGATTTCAAGTCGGTGAATATTTGGAGAAAATCCAAATTCATTTCCTCTAATTATGGATTGAATTAAATAAATGCTCATATAACGTATTTCCTCTGATTATGGAGTTAAATTAAATTTTTAAGGCAAAATACAAACTTATTATATCATTTCAAATTGATTAATATTTAGAGATAATATAACTGAACTCTCTCCAATTATGCAGATAATTTTAATAAATACTCAAATTGGCTAATATTTGGAGATAACCATAATATAATTCCTCTGATTATGGTGTTAAATAAAGAATTAACTTAAATTTTTAAGGCAAAATACAAACTTACTATATCATTTTCAAATTGATTAACATTTAGAGATAATATAACTGAACTCTCTCCAATTATGCAGATAAATTTAATAAATGCTCAAATTGGCTAATATTTGGAGATAACCATAATATATTTCCTCTGATTATGGTGTTAAATAAAAAAATAACCACATTTGATCATTTCAATTTAGTTAATATATTTGGAGGTAATATAACTTAACTCTCTCTAATTATGTAGTTAAAATTAAAAAAAAAACTTGACTAGATGAATATTTGGAGAAAATGCAAATTCGTTCCCTCTAATTGTGGATTGAATTTAATTAATGCTCATACAATGCATTTCCTCTGATTATTGAGTTAAATTAAATATTTAAGGCAAACTACAAACATATTATACCAATTCAAATAGGCTAACATTTAGAGATAATATAACTGAACTCTCTCCAATTATGCAGTCCAATTTAATAAAATCTCAAATTGAACTTAACTCTCTCTAATTATGTAGTTAAATTAACATAATGCTTGATTAGATGAATATTTGAAAAACACAAATTTATTTCCTCTAAATATGGATTGAATTTACTAAATGCTAATACAATATATTTCCTCTAACTAAGGAGTTAAATTACATATTTACGGCAAAATACGAACGTATTTGATCAGTTCAACTTATGAAGTTAAATTACACATTCATGCCAAAATACAAGCATATTTAACCATTCCAAATTTCTAAGTACTTGGAAATACCCTAAACAATAAATTCCAACAGATTTCAACATTTTTAATTACAACAAGTGCGGCGTGTCGCCGCGCCATGTTACCTAGTATGATTTACGACGAGTTATTTCTAAGTCCCTCTAAATATATGGTGAGATAACTGCTGCTAAAAGATCATCTCTTAGTAAGACAAACCTTTTTTTGTTCTCTCTTCCAACTCACCGATTATCCTATCTAGGGTCTCTTGGATGCGATAAAGTCTTTACTTCACATGTTGTTGTATGGCCATGGCTTACAGAGTTCCCCTCCATACCGGACACATGATACCTATGAGTTTGGTGTTCGACGACTAGCGGGGACACCGTAGCACTTCATGTTTGGTTACATAGTTCCCGTCCATATCGGATACATGATACATGTCAGTTTAGTGTTTGATGACTTAACAGTAGCGAGGCACTATAGGCCGGGCACTATAGTACTTCATATTTAGTGGTGCTCATTGAGTACCGAGTATTAAATGGATATAGGAAGGCTTATGATGAAAGTAAATATCCATTCCATGAGGATGATACCCATTTTATTCCCGGCGCATGATATGGATGAAGCCCTAAATATGGAATTCAATATAGCTATCTGTATCAATTGATAGGGCTATCCTCCTTTTCAGAAAGAACAAACTAGCCGCAATTTCATGCCGATACGGTTTACGAAGGAACTTAAGGTTTTGAGGGAGTTAGGACGAGCAAAAGCGGATGACAGAACGAGATTTTCAAAGACGAGTTATTAGCTATAATGATAATTGCCTAGCTATCAAAATAATTCAAAGCAGGTGTAAACCATGACAGTACGTGCTACGTGGGATCGGCAATTGATGCTACAGAACCTACAAGTGACGCTAATTCCGGTGCACCACGTCATGTCAGGCGTAATCAGCCATATCACCACATGTGCAAGTCAAAGCTTGGGGGCAGCAGCGTATCCATCTACCAAAACGAACTCACGTAGAAGCGTCAAGCTCCAACAGAAAGACACAAAAAGTAGCGAAACAATCTGACAAAGATATAGACATCATGAAAGGCCTGATTGAAGACCAGCTAAGGCCGCCACCAACGGGCGCGCCACTCATCACAAACCAGCAAGTTCAGTCCCTATGGGGTGGATCGTATCATACATGGCAGCTACAGAGCTGCTATTAGCAGCACAGGAAAAACAGATCCAGTTCCAGAGACACAAGAAAACAAGAATAGGTAGTGTAACACGGTTCTGCCACCATTTTCACGGGTCAGATTGTTCATGAAAGGCCTGATTGTTCTGAGAAGACCAGCTACAGCCGCCACCCAACAAGACAACAAGAATAGGCACGGTTCTGCATCAGCCTGCCACCATTTTCACGGGTCAGCAGCTTTCAAGGAGCAGTCTCGTCGTCCTCGTCAGTAGTTTGCGGCCTGGTGGAAGACGGGGAGTAGCCCGGGGCAGTGGGGGAGTAGCTAGCGCTGGGGCTGCAACGGTCAAAATTGTATAATTGTCACAAGAGCTACTGGTGTGCTTTCAGAACGAGCAGATGAGAGATAAACCTGACGCATTACCTGTAATTTGGGGAAGTTGGGCTGTACTCTGGGCTAGGTCCTCCAGAGGGGCTGCAAAACTCGGGCAACGTTGTTAGGAAACCCACCCACGAATGTCAGAGCAACCTGATCATCTTCTCTTGAAGGTAAAACAAGGATGATGATGAATAGCGATGGGCTCACCTGGTTGGGCTGTATGACGGGCTTGGTTGTGCATACGACGGTGAGGTGGGCGAGTAAGTCGGTGATGTCGGGCTGTGTAAACAGAGATGTCAAGATAAGCATATATAGAGAGAGAGTGAACAGAATACCAGAGGACAGGCTATTGTTCTGAAAGGCTACGTTTGCAGCTCCTGCTAGGAATTATCAGTACCTGTAATCTGGAGAAGTCTCACTATAAGGGCTCATCATCCTTGGGTTGCTTGGAGAGTAAGCATGTGACGGACTGTACTTGGCCGAAGAAGGAGTGTAGCTAGGTGAAGTTGGACTGTAGTTCGGCGAAGTCGGGCTGTAGCTTGGAGACGTCGGGCTGTAGCCCGGCGACGTAGGGCTGTATGAGGGCGATGTTGGGCTGTAAGATGGCGATGTGGGGCTGTATGAGGGAGACGTGGGGCTGTAAGATGACGACGTCGGGCTGTAAGATGGCAATGTTGGGATGTATGCAGGAGAGGTCGGGCTATAAAATGGCGATGTGGGACTATAGCTCGGTGAAGTGGGACAGTAGCTCGGAGATGTAGGGCTATAGCTGGGAGATGTAGGGCTGCTGTATGATGGGCTGTTATGAGAGTATGATGTGCTAGTAGGACGGTAGGAAGGAGAGCCAGGCGTATATATTGGAGAGGTGGGACTGTAGCTGGGTGATACAGGGATGTATGATGGAGAAGTGGGGCTATAACCTTGTCCGGGCCCTGGGCTGAACACTGGAGAAAATGGGCTGTAACCTTGTCCTGGCCCTGGGCTGAACACTGGAGAAGATGGGCTGTAACCACCCCCAGAGGATGTGCTGTAGTTTGACGGAATAGGCGAGAACGCCATGCCAGGAACATATGGAGAGAATCGAGCATCTGAGTTGGGGGAAGCCCTGAAATTTGGACTCAGCATTGGTGATATCATTCCTTCATGGTAAGGTGTCCCGTACATGGGTGAACGCGCTGGTGTCATGCTATAGTCAAGAAGACCACCTTCACCATAGCTCGGGAGCTGCAGCTCAATGGCCTGCTGCAGCATCTTGTCATTCAGATACAATTCACAGCCTCCTGTACCGATAGGAGCAAGCTGGCCAAGCATAATGTTCTCAGTGACACCTCTCAGGTGGTCGGATTCGGCATATACAGCAGCATCAAGCAAGATATCCACAGTTTCTTCAAAGGAACATCTCATAAGAGGCCCTGTGTCGTTACGATTTATACCATGCCTAGTGATTGCCATCAGGTGACCTCTGTATGTCATCGTATCACAGAGAATGGCCAGATGTCTGTAGTTCACATAAGATCCATCAAAAGATATGACCACCCTCAGCTCATCCAAAAGAGACCTCCGGACAGCCTCAATCCCAAGAACCTCAATCACTTCAACTAAATGATTACTTGTTGTCCTTGTAGCATCAACATCCTCATGACACATCACAGCCAAGAGGTTGACACCTTCTGTATCAAGCATCCACTCGTTATCGGGTTTGAAACCCTCATTTTCGTCAAACTTATTAACCTTCCCGTATTTGATGAAGACCTTGTTAATGTCTGGAATGCCACGAAGGGCCATCTCCGTCAACATGTTACCCTCAATCTTCTTGAGAAAGACGTCATCCTCGCAGATTCATCCTGTATTTCTCTCTTTGGAGCTTCATCATTTGTTATACGGACACGAAGGATGAGCTTATCAGCGTTATCATCGTTGAATATGCATGACAAGTCATCATCAAATTCATGATTGATCTTCTCTGCAATATCAGCCATGCTCAACTTCTTATCAACCATCATCTCACGGTTCAGTTCAATACGCAGCAGCCAAGGAGAGATCTTATCCGGGTCGATATCCTCATCAGGCATTTCATAATACGATTTGACAAATTCCACATCCTCTTCAATGATGGTTCCTAGAGGATCAGGATCATACCATATCTCGGTAGCATGGGTCACGCTACGTAGTGTAGTGTATTCCAATGCACATTGGACATTCTTAGCCAATTCTTTCTTCTTGCTCACCTCAGGCTTTAAGAAAACAGACAGTGATGGAGTCTTTATCTTCTTGGCGACATTAATGATCTCTCTCAACCTGGGAACACCAAGGGTAACATTCTTTGCACTGACACCAGCATAATGGAAAGTATTCAGCGTCATCTGAGTTGCTGGTTCTCCAATGGACTGTGCAGCCACACATCCAATCATTTCCCCAGGAGCTACCAAAGACTGAAGAATCTCGATTCAATCTCACCAATGACCCATTCAAAAGATTCCTTTGTAAGCCTGTACTCTTTTAAGACCCTCTTGCTAGCAAATGTGCTACGAAGCAGGATATTGAAGAACAAAGTAGCATTCTTCTGAGCTTCAATGCTCATTGCATCATCACCTGGGACAACCTTAAGTCTTTCTTGCAGCTTATCTATTGCTTCAACAATTTCCACTGGGTGCATGTCAGAAGGTCTTCTTAAATCAATCTTGAATGTCTTTTGAGCATTCCAGATCAGCCGTTTGAGGTTCACAGGCAAGTGCCATGTGTTGTCGCCAGTTGTGGTAATCTCAGTCCCAAGCTGTAATCGGTCAGCTTCTAATTTCTGAACCTCCGCCGCAAACACATTTCTGATTTCAGGGATGGTCTTCAAATCATCAACATGTTGAGGCAGCATGTAAGTAGGCCTCCAGTTCTCATCATCCAGTTCATGCCGGTATACATTATCAAACTCGGTCTTTTTCATCTTCAGGGAGTCCAATTTCTGTGATTCAATCCACACAGCATCCATGCCATCTTCCCCATACAAGAACTGAATGACATCCCCAAGTGAATTTCTGACAGTTCCATCATACTTCACCATGATGTCCTCCATAGCCTTCACGAGACGGCGCTGAATGTAGCCGGTCTCAGAAGTTTTCACAGCAGTATCAATCAGACCTTCTCTACCACCCATAGCGTGGAAGAAAAATTCCTGGTGTCAGACCTCGAAGGTAAGAGTTCTCCACAAATCCCCGACTTTCGGGACCGTAGTCATCTTTTGTGAAGTGGGGCAATGTCCGATCAACAAAACCAAATGGGATCCGCTTGCCCTCAACATTTTGTTGTCCGACACAGGCAGTCATTTGTGAAATATTAATGAAACTGCCTTTTGAGCCTGCAGTGACCATAGCTTTCAAATTGTTACTCTCAGACAAACTCTTCTGAGCACTACTCCCAGCATCATCACGAGCCTTGTTAAGAACCTAGCATGGAAAAAAGGATATGTCAAAATAAGTCAACCAAAATGCAGATGGCTTACTCCTTCCTAGATAAAAGAACCAAAAGAGGACATTCAGCAGTACCTGATTTACTCTGTTTTCAAATGATTCCATCATTGTGCGTCCTGGCTCAGGTTCCAAATTTTTGTCTTGCGCTTGTTTAATAAGCTTCTTCACTTCATTCTTAGCTTGTGAGATTGTCTGATTAATCGTTTCCATTGTACTTGCATCTGCAATCGTATCCCCTATTCCAATACTAAAACCATTCTGCAGGAGCCAATAGTTGACCAGCCACTGTGTGTGACCCAAGAACTTCCGCGCAGCATCTGGCCCTACCTCTTCCCTGCAAACATTTAAACCAAAATTATTGAGCAGAACAATCAGTACAAAAATACGCAATGCAACTTCTACAACAAACTTACCAAATAACATGAATAAGACTTCCACTTCCTGTCCCAAGAGTTTTTTTGCAAAGTGTACCAGACAGAAGCTCTCCCTTCTCTATCCGGACCATGGTATCACCAGGAGTAATAAATCCGCTTTCTGTTTCAGAATGCCAGGCTGAAAACCTAATCAAATTGATTAGCTTGGGGATAATCAAGTTGAAAACTTGTTTGCCAGTCCAAATTGGCCTTGGTTTCAAAATGGCAGGGGCAGGGACCTTCCCATCAAAATCTTCCCACCACATTAAGATGTTCATAAATACATCCTGGGGAAATTTCAGAACATTTAACATTAAGCTATAAAAAACAACACAGACAATACTATTGAAGATGTTTAAGGAGAGTATTATTAACCTTTTCAATAAGAGTATCCCTTTTGGTGATTTTCCGACACCCAAGAAGGGTGTCCTGGACAATTCCCATTACAGGTCTATTCGCTTGAGGTGACACAATACATTTTGGCACCATCATCAACTCTAGAACTTCAGCCCTGGTCTCAAACGACTGAGGAACATGCATATTCATTTCATCCCCGTCAAAATCTGCATTGTATGGTGATGTGACAGACAAGTTTAGGCGGAAAGTTGAGTAGGGCATAATTTTAATGCGATGCCCCATGATGGACATTTTGTGAAGACTGGGTTGCCGATTGAAAATAACAAAATCTCCATCATTGAGGTGCCTTTCCACCTGAGAAATCAAGTAAATGGGTGAGCAAAAGGCGATTTTTGTGATGTCCGCCATTAAAATAATAGCTATGCACAATGCTGGCACTAACCTTGTAGCCCAGCTCCAAATGTTGATCACTACTTTTCTTCACATAACGAAGATCCAGCCTCTGACCATCTTCCCGGATGATGTACTTGGCACCTGTCTTTCCAGGGGGAGGGTGAGGCCCATATTCTACTAGTTCTTTCAACCTGATATGATCAGATTTAGACATAACTCGTCAAATATCAATACAAGAATCAATGATTACATAAGATGCCAAATAAAAAAGTAAATTAGTTTACCTCTCAATGTTATATGGAGTTACAGTTTCTGGGTATGTCAGATTCAAAGCAATACTCCATGGCACCCCCAATTGATCAATGTTGATATTAGGATCTGGTGTAATGACAGTACGAGCTGAGAAATCAACACGCTTCCCCATCAAGTTTCCTCTAATCCGACCTTCTTTTGCTTTCAGCCTGCTGCAAATTGACTTAATAGGCCTTCCAGAACGCTGAGTTGCCTGAATATTGCAACAAAAAATAATCAGCACAACTTATAGTAGTGATTAGTATGGAAAGTTTGCACGCTTATAGACTACTCACCCTTGGTTGTCCAGGAAGATCATTGTCAAAGTATGTTGCAATGTGAAACTGCAACAACTGAGCAAACTCTGTTATAATATGAGCTGGGGCTCCATTTCTCTCTTGCCTCCTCAAATTCTCGTTATGTCGAATTATCATCGCTAATTGATGAGTCAAATCATCCTGTAGAAACAGGACAAACAGAAAGATGCACAGTGAGTGAAAGCGCACCCTACGTACCAACCAATGGATTTGTAAAAAAATAGTAGGGCTAACCTCGCTTCTGGAGGAAGTATCCATCATGACAGATGGTCTCACAGGTGGTGGAGGAATCGGAAGTACTTGCAGTATCATCCAGTCAGGGCGAGCATATTTAGGGTTCAGGCCCAATAAAATACAGTCCTCGTCACTGATACGTTTGAGAACATTCAGGACCTGCACAAACAAACCATGATGCAAACCATATCGTTAAATGAATATTCCAGAACCTACTGAAGTGAGTAAGATAATGTGAATACCCTCTCGGCAGAGAGAATTTGCTTTCGCTCCACTGGTTCAGGGAGTTGATCTTGATCATCATTTTTCTTCTTCGTTGCTTTAAACTCTGCAACCATCTTCATACCATCAACTGTGATATTTGGCTGCTGAGCACCACAACCACCTCTTTTCTTTACTGGCTCATCAGTGTCCTGCTCCTGGACATCAAGCTCATCACCCCCAGCGCAAGTCTTTTTGCTCTTGCAAGCTTCATATATTCGTCTTAATCTATGTTTTGGGTTCCTGACTTTCAAAGCCTGCTTGAACTTGGGTTCGTCCTGCAAGATACCATTGATAAATAACATGCCATGATCAAGGAACACAGCCATAAATGGTTCTCATTAGGATGATGTGCAGTAGCTAACATGCAAGAACAACATTTTCAGAGTTCACGAGAAAACTCTAGAGCCAATTCGTAATTAGGCTCCATGGTTTCTGATTATCTTAAAGAAGCAACACACACGGAAAACCAATTGCAGATTCTATCAAAGAAAATAAAGCAATTACATCCACTGGTTCTTCACACCTAACCCAAAAATTCTACAAGGTTTGAATTTAACATGTCAAGTGAGAATAAGTGCAAAACTGGACAAACCTAAACATAGTGAATGGTGAGAACTAATATTGTTATGATTTCACTTCAGTTTGTCTGGCACGTCCTCTCAGTTTAGTAGATATTAATAAGATACCAAACCAAGAGAAGGGACATATACCTCCTCCGCCAGGATCTTGGAACAGTTGAAGCACACACAGCGCATTATGGAGAGTACAGTCTTGATGAATCCGATGTGGAACATTGGCTTTGCGAGCTCAAGGTGACCGAAATGGCCTGGGCACTCGGCCATCCCAGCCATACAAGTATCACACTTGATCTTCCGGTCAATAGTACCCAGACGAGGGTCACTCAAACCCCCAGGCTTGCCTTCCCTCTCTCCATAGTCTCTGCATGTTCTATCACCACCACTGACATTTGTCTCTGCAAAGAAGCAAGCAACACACCAAGTCTGTCAAGTTTGATTCTACAATGTACACTTTCCTTAAGGCACTCCATATATATGGACCAGTTAAGGAGGCACTCCACCCGGCTATTATTACAACTGTCATTTGAACCAAGTAAACCGAACTATCAAATAATATTAAATCGACCTTGATATTAACTGGCATTATTTATTAGATATTAACTCTACAAGTTTACAATATAATGCAAGATCCAGATGTGTGTACCTTTAGTTCAAAATTTATGAAACATGGCCCAATCAAAAGCATACTGTAAAATCATGTGAAAAAATACACGCAAACGTGCAAACTGGCAATCATGACACCAGAACTGCTAAGGTCAAAATTATCCAAATACCTCTCAGGAATTAATTGCATTAGATGGGTCAAAAAAAAATGACGTACAAGCAATACAACTGCAAAGTTCAACTTGGCCAATTATCCCACTTCAAAACAGTATACCGGAGTACAATTTGTGATTCAAACAGAACCGTTGATTTGACAAGTTAGAAGCAATTAGATTCTGCTCGATTTTAGATGTACACAGAGTTTATTTGCTTGTCAACACTATTGCCCCGAGTTAGCAAAGCACCGACTCAACCAAACAACAATCATATATACAGGTTTGTTCACTGCGTTGGCAAGTTACAATGGCATCAGTTTCAAATTAACTTGTATTCGTCCTCGGCTTCCCATCGCTGCTGGTACGAACCAAAACGAATTCTAGCCACCGCACCATAACAGTTCATATAAGTTCCGAACTAGCCAATCCACCCAAACCCGCTCGATCGAGTCCCGACTCCAGGCTGTGGGGGTGGGGAAGGCGAGGTATTACGATTTCATCCGGGCTGAGGATGCCGAACTGCAGGAGCTGCACCTTGGCCACCTCGGCCGGCGAGTACGGGAACCTCGCGTCCATCACTCACGCCCCCACGGCGCCGCCGCCGCCACCTAGGGTTTGGGTACCAGATCGGGCCGCCCACCGCGCCTGAGCTACGCGGCCACTCCCCGTCGGGAGCTCGCTCAAACTTTTTGGGCGGGTCAAATCGATTTCCAACGGAATCGATCCGAGCCGGCCCTTGCTCGCCGCCTCCGCGAGAAGGGAGGGGGAGGGGAAAGGGGATCGGGAGAGGGTGCGTCTGAGAAAATTAAGACGGGGGACGGGGTTGGGTCTTATTTATAGGCGTAGCGTGCGCCGGGCGGGCTATCGTGAGCCGTGGGGCGCGTGGACTCCTTAAAGGCGGTTTACAGATCCGTGAGGGATTCGTGAAGCGATGAAAGGGTGGTGCAGGTGGACCCGGTCAACGGTGCGGGAAGGGCGGATGAGAGCTTTAGTTGGGATTCTGTCCGGTCAACGCAGAAGTGCTGAGAGCTTCTGCGCCTGTGAAGCTCGTTGAGAACTGAATAAATGATGAGATCGCAGTTTAAAGGACAATCAATGAGAAATATCTTTAGCTACCCTTTGATGTGGTTAGGCCCAAGATGCTGCGTTCAAATATTTGCAAAACAAAGTCTGGAGAAAGTCTTGGGAAGGATGGAGCTATTACTTTATGTGGGAGGGAAAGAAATCATGCTAACATAAGTGGCCTAGGTTGTTCCAACATACTCAATACCATGTTTTAAATTACTTGGAGTATATTATTTCCCTGCTTCGTAAAAAAAGTTGGGGGAAGGGGCAAAGAAGGACAGACAAGAACAAATATGGTCTCCCGGGAGATGATGACATGGCCATACTATGTAGGTCAGTAGGTGGACTTGGTTTTAGGGGCATCGAGCTTTTCAACCTTGCCCTACTTACACGCCAATTAAGTTGACAGATACTTCAAGATCCAACATCGTTGAGTGCAAGGGTTTTGAAGGTTGTTTACTTCCCATGCGGGAATATCCTGGAGGCGGAGTTCTCATCCTTCACAAATTTGGAGAGCACTCATGGAGGGATGTGATGATCTAAAGATCGGCTTCATATGGAGGATTGACAATGGTCATGATATTGATGCTTGGCATCATAATTAGCTACCACGAGATGAACGGCTTTGGCAGGTGGCCCCATGGCAGAAAAATCCTCAAGCAAAAGTGAGCAATTATATTGATCATACCACAACCTTGTGGAATATACAAAGACATCTAATGTTAGTTACTCTACTTGGGAGTCGTTAGATTCTTCAAATTTCACGCCTACAGAGTCTTCAATTCTCTAAGTTGTTGAAGACTTTGTAGGAGTGAGAGTTTGATGCATAATCGAGAAAACAAACCTTCACGTGTCTTGGGTGCAAACTTGGATTGTGTGTGCTTATCAAGAATGAAGCACTCTGCACCAAAGACGTTGAAATATGAGACATTGGGTTTCTTACCTGTTAACAACTCATAAGATGTTTTCTTCAACATTTTGTGAATATGTTGAATATGTAAGTGGTTGATAGATTGACAAGTGGTGTTGATTGCAGCAGTCCAAAATCATTCTTGCGTGTTGTATTCATTCAAGATTACGGTTCCACTACAAGGAAACTACTTATATCTGCCAGGTAACCACCGACGGGTCACACCAAACCCATGCGTGGTGATCTGTTGTGACCAGATTTTGGAGGTTGTCACCGGCGTAGAAAAATGTCGTCAAGCTCGGCATGACGTTCTCGGATCCCTCCGCTGGTGGGCCCATCATCCAGGCCTCTGTGGCCCGCGCGCTCGCAGCCCATGCCACGGACGACGTCGTCATGGCGATGCTGAAGGAGGTGGCGTTCGATCTGTCCTGCCCCGTGGTGATCTTCTCCTACTTCAGCCCCATTGCGCAACCTGGGAAGTCCAACTTCGCCGGCGCGGTGAAGGAAGCCGGAGCAAAAGGTAAAATATACTAGCATCTTGTTACATATCACTGCCAACCAAAGTTATCAAACCCACATACGTTTAAGGATCTAGGTTATCGCATTTTTTCATGGATTCTTAAAATCGCTACGTCGCTGATCATGATATCAACAAGATAATTTCTATAATTAGGATTATGTAGAAAAAAAATCCAAAATAGGGAAGAGAAAAGTCAAGAAGTTGTAATGACCGGCATATAAGGGAACAGAATAAAGCCAGATGAGCCAACTTGATATTTCTTGGCATTCTTATCACAAAGAATATATTTCGATTTTTCTTATGTTATATCTTCAAGGCGAATCGACCCAACCCAGTGGCTTATGAAGTTTTGGAATTTTTTTCTAATATTCGTGAAACTTTGTGATAAGAAGCATCCCTTATATGCCGGTCATTACAGCTTCTTGACTTTTCTCTTCCCTTATTCGTGAAATTAGGAGATGAAATTTTCATACACGGTTCTTAGAGGGGGACTTGGGTCAATGGAGTACATCTTTTCATCTACATATCAATACTTTATATTGATGTTCCTTTTTAACTACTGTGACAATTCAAAGGAGCTACTTATCCACACTAATAATATGTGTTCCATCCACGTCTTATAGTAACCGATCTTCCTTACGCTGAGACAAGTGCTTTCCGGGATGAAGCCATTAAGAATGACCTAGAGCTGGTAACTGCAAGTTCCTTAATTCAACCAATTGACAAATTATATATATATATATATATATATATATATATATATATATATTACTGAAACAAAGCAGGATTTGTTGAAACAAAACGAGCATAGAAGCACCAACTGTTGTTTATCAAAGATCGGATTAATCTCTGCAGGTGCTACTTACAACACCATCTACACCGGCAGTGAGGATGAAGGAGATCACTGAAGCTTCTGGAATTTATGTACCTCGTAAATTCCTTCTAATTCAATGGAGGCTTATATATCTGAACCACATACAATTGTTTGTTACCCGGGCATGAAAATTCAAATTGCAATATCATAATCAACCACATTACGCAAGTAAGTATCGATGGATTTATAGGCGTCGACACAAATGTGAACCCGCGCGAGAGTCTTCTTTAAGAGATTAAGGAGGTCTGCAGAATTTCCCAATTAATTAATGGGATAAAATGGTGATTACAGTTGATGTCTCATACCTTAGAATTTTTTCGACATTGCTTGCAGGTCACTAACAAGGCAGTGAGGCTTTGGAATATCGACCCTCCTGACCATGTTAAGCAGGTAAATAACTTAGCTATTACTGCCAGATAGTGACTGCAAGGGCCAGCTTTTTTGTTTTTGTTTTGATGCACGCTTGTGCTACTCGCCGTAGGGCGTTCTTCTCAGTTCTTTTGCTTATTAATGAATCTACGCTTAACTTACTAAATAACATAATCTATCTGGAAATCGACGATGGTTTGTGAGGAAGTTGTGTTCACTTTCTTTTTAATATGATTTTTTCTATGACTTTGGAATAGTCGTTTACTACACAATGAGCTGAGAATTTGAGTTTTCTATACTACTATTAAAAGAGCAAACTTGTTGGGATACTTTAAATCTGGACCGTTCAATATCCGATCAAACAGCACATATCGTCCCAATGTTTGACAACTCAACATTGTCCAGTTTGGACTGTTTTGCCCTCCCACCAAATCACATAATACGACCAAATTGCCACCGTTTTGTTTCTTTCCACAAATTGCCACGCGCCCGTCTCCCGTAGCACGCACGCGCGCGCCCCGGCAGAGCACACCGCGCCGCCCCCGAGGTCTCCCAGCTCCTCCAAGCTCGCGCCGCCCCGGATCTACGCGAGGCCGCCGCCGTCGTCCTGGCCGAGGAGCCGCACCCGCGCTGACCACCTACGGCTCCACGTGAGCCCGCCGTCGTCCTGGCGCCCTGGCCCGTCTCCATCGCTGGCGCCGCCTAGGTCCACGCGAGGCCGCCGTCGTCCTGGCCGAGGAGCCGCACCCGCGCTGACCACCGCCGTCGTCTTGGCGCCCCGGCCCGCCTCCATCTCCATCGGCTCAGGCAGGCGGCCTGCCGGCGCCGCCCCCGAGGTCTCCCAGCTCGCGCCGCCCAGGCTCTACGCGAGGCCGCCGTCGTCCTGGCCGTGGCGACGCTGATGAGCAGCAACGAGGCCGCCCCAGCACCTCCAACCGGAAGGCGAGCGTCCCGGCCGTCGGCGACGCACACAAGCAGCAACGAGGCTGCCCGAGCCCGGCGAAGCGGCGTTCTTCGCCGACTCCCACACGTACCCCGGCCACGATCTTGATTTTGTGCTTGGACGCGCGGGGTGAACCGGAGCGCCGGCGTCGAGGTGGATGACGGCAAGGAGCAGGATGACGGCGGTCTGGCAGCGAGGAATAAGGAGAGCTTGTAGATCGGTTGGAGCGCCGTCTGGCGAAGGGCAGCGGCGCGGCGGGCAAGCCGCCCAGGCTCTACGCGAGGCCGCCGTCGTCCTGGCCGTGGCGACGCTGACGAGCAGCAACGAGGCCGCCCCAGCACCTCCAACCGGAAGGCGAGCGTCCCGGCCGTCGGCGACGCACACAAGCAGCAACGAGGCTGCCCGAGCCCGGCGAAGCGGCGTTCTTCGCCGACTCCCACACGTACCCCGGCCACGATCTTGATTTTGTGCTCGGACGCGCGGGGTGAACCGGAGCGCCGGCGTCGAGGTGGATGACGGCAAGGAGCAGGATGACGGCGGTCTGGCAGCGAGGAATAAGGAGAGCTTGTAGATCGGTTGGAGCGCCGTCTGGCGAAGGGCAGCGGCGCGGCGGGCAAGATGTGGAGGAGGTCGGGGATAAAGGCGTCGTGGTCGGCGGTCACACACGGGAGGTGGGGTGAGCGGCCTTTGACTGCGTCTGGCGGCGGCAATCCTTCCGCCTGCGCCCGCAACCTCGCGTGCCCGAGCTTGCCCTGCGTGGTATGGAGATTATCTGCTAGCTCTCATGTGTGTGCGCTCCGTGCTGAACCATGTGTGTGTCCATGTGCCATGGCTAGATGAATTTGTGCTAGCCGATGTTTGGACTGAATTTGTGCTAGCTGAATTAGACCGATGTGTGTGCCCGGGATATCTTTAGCATCCCGCCATCCTCGGCGTCGTCTTCCCCAATCCCCACAACTCTCCCTCCTCCTCTTGCTCATCCCTTCCAGCCCTCCCCCGGCTCCGGCGCTCATCCTGTCGCGCAACATGGTCGACTCGACCTTGCGCCAATCGAGAAGCGTTCAAGATCGCACTGCACCAATCAATCCCACCCCGCAGCCCACGGCCTTGTTGCCACATCGCCGTCGCACCACGCGGCACAAGCCTTCCCGGTGCCGCTACGAGAGCCTCATGTAGATCTCTGCTTTGGAGGCTCACTCGGATGATGTGTTCACCGAGAGGAGGAGCTCAGAAATAGTGTTCAGCGCAGGGAGAACTATGGCCACCGGTTCATGTGGGTCGTTCGACAAGGAGACTCGAGCTGCTTGGCCCCTTTGCTTAGCGCTACTACGTGTGCCCCTCTATCTGAACTGTGCTATTGTATCTCAAAATTGAAGACTGGTTTATTCCCTTCAGTAATCAATTGGAAAGCGCTGCCCACGGGGCATAATCCGTTTTTAATCTTCTGTACAAATCAGTTGCAGCTGCTACTCTATGTATGTAGTTCGTTATGCCTATATAGGAAACAAATCTTCTATGCAACTTCTTTGGTGCTGACTTCTGAGCCTACCAACCTCACATTGGATTCGATGTGAAACTTCAAGAACTCAGATAGGATTGTTGTCTTTAGGTATGGTATGTCCCTTGTTGCATTGGATTGCGTCAATGGGGAGGAATATTTACCTCAGTTCTTACTATTTAACTTTGCCAGGTAAAAGATTAAAGTTCTTCAAATCTAAAGACGGTATCTGGGCATGCATGGACTGTCAAGTTAGAAGACCCACATCAGCAGTCGATCTAGAAGTTGGCAGGTGGAGATGACATGAGTTTTTTCTTCTTCATATTGAAATCACTATAATTTGTTTTACACATTAATCATGTAAAAGTTTTAACTGCAGCAACAAACTGTGACAAAGTGCAACTGAAAATTCAGTGGAAATAAACTAAGAAAAGCACCAGGCTGGTGCTCCTTTTCTAAAGGGCTGATGTTCAATCCTAGAGGTTTGTAATCTTACATGGTGGAGTGATCCATAATATGATCGATTTTTCTGTACCAAGTTCGGTTAAGCTCTACTGACTTCTCTCCAAACACTGCAGATAATTTGCATTTGCCAAGTTCATGAGGATGAAGCTTCAGAGTTGGGAGTAGTGAGTGAGCGTTGACGATATCTTTTGTATGGCTAGACGACCAGAACCTCTAAGGCGCGCCACAATATTTTTAAATACTTTTTTTTGATGATTTTGAAGGATCCTGTAAAATAACATTAATATATTTTATAATTGAATTTACGGTTTGAATATACTTCAGGAGAGATATTTTGTCTCATAGGAAAATTCTTAGTGACGTGTGCGTGAACGGTGTGTTGCGCATACTCTTACATGGTTGTACGATGAAACCTATTTTACTTCACTGGTAAAAAAGCTCAATGAAAAAAATATAGGATTCAAAATATTTGTTTTTATTATATCAAATTATGATACGTGCGTTGCACGTGTACGTCAACTAGTAAAATTTAAAAAACTGTGAACGGTATAGTGGAACAACTATAGTTTAATCGTGGTTGCTCTATGAGATTTCTAAATTGGAAGCACATCTTTTAGAAAATTTATAAGATCCCAAAGAAGAAGAGACGACTGCTAGGCGGCTATAGTCTAGACATCACTCATTGATCGACTTTCTGCTAAACAAAACGTTTGGCAAACTCCAGGTGCAGCAGACGAACGAAACGAGACGCGACTCCGAAACAGATGACGACTTCTAGATGCAAGAAACCAGTGCCTACAACTTGACGCGTAATGGGCCTATGATTATAGCCTTTACGGACTGAAAAACTGGGCCATTATCTATGTGATAGTTGGATGTAATCTTGCAATTGTTTGCAATGGTTGATGACACTGTCGGCCTAGCGCGACGTGTCGCCACACCGGTTTTTGCTAGTGTAGTTAATCCTGCTTCAATTATTACGTAGGTTGGTGGGGTATGCTCACATGTGGAGTGGATTGATCCAGTGTGGCCTCCCCATTTGAAAATTTGTTAGCTTCATCTCTGCGGGCTGTTGGATCATGAAAGAAAGGAGAACTTGGAAGCTGCTGAGAGGTACTACAATCTACATCTGGAGAAGAAGGAGACTGATGAGTTGGATCAGAAATTGCAGGCAGAGCTTGGGATGCAATCAAGGAACACCAGACTGGAGAAGTTTCTAAAAACTTAGTGAATGTTCACAAGTTGCTTATGGACAAGGCAATGAAACAGAGAGATGATCTGAAGCAAGAGAAGAGGAAACTCGAGTTCTACATAGCTGAGTTGTTGAAGATAGGAAAGGCAAACAAGGACAAGCTACAGAAGCTGAAGGATATCTTAAATGAGTAATTGTGTGGCTAATTGTAGCAGCTATGTGCACTATGGTACTCGTGGACGGACGTAGTAGATATGCTCGGACATGTCGTGGCTTTGTTATTTGTTATCATCTTCAACTTGTAATAATGTCGCACCTGTCGTACCTCTTTGTTCTTTAGCTTCCTATTGAACTTGTAGTAATGTTGCACTTGTCGCTTAACATTTGAATTTGCTGTCATTTTTTGCTGTCGAATATACTTGTATGTTCCCAGCGAGCTCAACTAAAATAATTATAAGTCATAGCGTAGCTCCCTAGGTCAAGGTGCTATGGTACAGAGTATAGGCCTGGTGCCAAGGCGCTATGCTCTCTATAATATTTGGACCTGAGAACAGCAGAGAGCACAACCGAGCGAGCTAGCAGGAAAATTCCTAAGTCAATGTGTAGCGCCCCTGGCAAAGCGCTATGGTGTTTAGTACAACGCCTAACACAAAGGTGCTATGCGCTCTAAAATGTTTCGACCCGAGAGCAACAGAGAGCCCAGTGAAGCAAGCCATTCAATTCGAGCCATTCTTTTAGTGGTGTTGCACGCATGACTCACGAGCATCCTTTCTCCAAGCATCTGACCGTGTAATGATTCGTTTTGTCCGAGTGAACCACCCTAAACAGACGATGATACTTAACCGAGAACTCCTTGATTCATATCTTAAATTCCAACAAAGTTGCAAACTTCAAAACGGGAGATGTCCCATTGTCCTCATGATTCGTATCCCGGCAAGAAGTTGGCCTTGCTCCGAGCACTATACCCTTACCGCCATCAACCGTGGATTCATTCGCGAGACTAAGATCACAAAACAACAGAATCCGATGATCCCACCCCAATACCTTCTCGTAAGCTTCAGCCTCCTTGGCGGTAAACCTCTCCTCATCAACTTCTTCATCGGGGCCATCGTCATCCGAGTCTAATGCATAACATCGAGAATAAGGTGTCACAATCCATGGTCTCTTGCTCATTATATAGGTCCAAATCTCCAACATTGTTGTCTTGGAGGTCGACCCATTCTCATTGTCCTCATACTCATCATCCCCATACTCATTGTTTTTAATGGGGCTCAAAGTTTTCCTCACTTCATGTTGGGTCAAAGGAGGTTCGATCAATTCGTCTTGGTTCATGAGTGGGGGAATCCTACAATCAAATGAGCATCCTTTCAAGTCCAAGTTCACGCGAGCATCAAGCTTTTTTGTGGAAAATAACTCGATAGACATGTCAAGTGATTCGGCCACGGTCTCCTTGTATGCAACCCAACGTAGTTCGGAGTTGATATGCAAAAACTTCTAACGGAGGTGCACTCCATGACCCGCATTATGTCTTCCCTCCAACTCTACAACATCACTTGGGTCCATCCAATTCAATCAATCCTCACTTGTTTTCAAAACCTCGGCCTAGGTAGGGCTATGCTCGAACACCATCCGATTCCATATTGCCTTTCAAAAAGGCGTCCTTGTCCACATGATGAACATGAACAATTATCGCCATCCCTAAAATAATTACAACAACACCATGGAAAGTTAAATCAATCACTACTCATGCCAAAATTAACCCATATTCGTACTCACATAAACTAACACTAGCCCTAACATACGAACCAAACAAAAGCATTACTATAACCTAACAAACACCCTAACCCTAACATAGCAAAAACCCAACCCTAACATAATAAGAACCCTACCACTAACAAAATGCTTCATAGACATCATACAAGCCAACAGTTGGCCAAATCAATGCACCAACATCAACCATGCAATTTTCGGGTCAAATCGAATTTCTAGGGTTTCCAAGATTTGGACATAAGTCAACCAAAATACAATTTTATCCCAATGGCTCAAAACATAGGGAAATGAGAGAGATTACCTCTAGAAACTTGCGGGGTCAAGATTCAAGGAAGAAACCTCCAGATTTGGGGGATTTTGAGAGATGATTTGAAAGGGGGGAGCCGCCAGCTGCCAGCCTTCTCTTCTCTGTGTATGTTCATAAGTGAGATAGTTGGGCTGAGGGAGAGCCTGACGCGACTTAATGTACCAGGGGCATAGCGCCTTGGCGTAGCATAGCGCCTCACACCTAGGCGCCACATAACCAAGAATGGGTCCCGCCAGGCCCCACAGCCGCCACGCTGCCAGGACGTGTAGAGCCTTGACTCGATGCGCTACCACGCAGAGCATAGCACCTCGTTGTTAAGCGCTACCCAAAATAGTTATTTCGGTGAAATAGATTCGGTCAACGTTTAGTTTGTGAAATGTTTCCCGTGGTTTACTGATAGACTGTAGGCCAACAAAAAAGCAACGAGGGTCCAGATCCCCATGTTCTATGCACATGTGCCCGTGAGGTACGGATACAGGGATCATATGTGCTCAGGCATCAAAACGTCATCCTTAATATAAGATGTTTTAGGGGTTATACATGTTGTCTAGATATATATTAAAATACACACTAAAATGGGTGAATCTACACACTAAACATGTCTACGTACATTTGTACACATATGCTAAAATATTTTATATTAAAAAACAGAGGGAGTAGCTTAGTTCGTTGCTGATGAAGGTAAAAACCAGCCCATCAACCCGGCCCGAAACAACACGGCACCTCATCCCCTTCCTCCCCAATCCAAAACCTTCCACCTCTCGGAACCGGCAAGCGAGAGCAACACTAACCCCCACCCAGTCTCTTTATCCCATGGCCACGGCGCCGCACCTCGCCTTCCACCTCCCATTCCCCTTCCCATCCACCTCCCGCCCGCCGCCCAGAACCCTAGCCCCGCCGCCCCCACGCCGGTCCCCTCTGCGCCTCGCAGCGGGCCGCCGCTTCCGCCCGCCCACCGCGGACGACGAGCCTCCCGAGGCCGCGGAGGACTCGTCGCACGGCCTCAACAGGTACGACCAGCTCGCGCGCCACGTGGAGCGAGCTCGGAAACGGCAGCAGGCCGACCAGCCGGAGGTCACTGCCGACCACCCGCTCTTCTCGTCCCCTCCCTCGGCCGCCGGTGGCGGGAGCTATGACCCCGACGACGAGTTCTTCGACGAGATCGACCGCGCTATTGCTGAGAAGCGGGAGGAGTTCACGCGGCGCGGGATCATTAAGCCGACCCTGCCGCCGCCGCCCGAGGTGGACGGCCCCGCCGACGAGCTCTCCCCCGAGGAGGCCATCGACCTCGACGAGATTCGGAGGCTGCAGGGCCTCAGTGTAGCGTCCGTGGCGGACGAAGGGGACGAGGAGGCGGATGGGGGCGAGGAGGAGGACGGCGACGAGGGCTTGCCGCTCCACGACGATGTGGAAGGCTTTGATGTGGCGGACGAGCTCGGCCTAGAGGGGCCGAGGATGCGGTACCCGGCCTTCCGCATGACGTTGGCCGAGCTCCTCGACGAGAGCAAGCTGGTCCC
The DNA here is from genome assembly GCA_947311845.1 of Poa pratensis. Lineage (NCBI taxonomy): Eukaryota > Viridiplantae > Streptophyta > Magnoliopsida > Poales > Poaceae > Poa > Poa pratensis. Next base: position 37,744,608 of record CAMZMU010000065.1, read on the forward strand.
GCTAGCGGTGACGGGCGACCAGGACGTCGCGCTCGCCGGGGTGCAGAGCGACGCCAGCCTCGTGGCGGCCGGGGACCTCTTCGTGTGCGTTGGAGAGAACGGGCTTGCTGGGCTTACCGAGGCTGACAAGCGTGGTGCCGTCGCCGTGGTGGCCGACCAGGACGTGGACATCGAGGGCACCCTGGCCTGTCGCGCACTGGTCATTGTCGATGACATCGCTGCCGCTCTCCGTGTGCTCCCTGCCTGCCTCTACAGACGGCCCTCGAAGGACATGGCTGTCATTGGCGTCACTGGCACAGACGGCGTCACCACCACGTCCCACCTCGTCAAAGCAATGTATGAAGCCATGGGTATCAGGACTGGCACGGTAGGCGTTCTTGGGGCCTATGCCTTTGGCAGCAATAAGCTGGATTCGCAACCTGGTGCATCAGGTGATCCAATGGCCGTGCAGAAGCTGATGGCAACGATGCTGCACAATGGTGCTGAAGCTGTTGTGTTGGAGACGACCACTGATGGGATGCCACCATCTGGTGTCGACAGTGAGATAGATTACGATATTGCCGTGCTGACCAATGTTAGGCATGCTAATTTGGAGGCTGGCGTGACATATGAGGAGTACATGAGCAGCATGGCCTCTCTTTTTTCCAGAATGGTGGACCCTGAGCGCCATCGTAAGGTTGTAAACATCGATGATCCAAGCGCACCATTCTTTGCCGCTCAAGGGGGGCACGGTGTCCCCGTGGTGACATATTCATTTGAGAACAAGAAGGCTGATGTGCACACTCTCAAGTACCAGCTTTCCCTGTTTGAGACAGAGGTTCTGGTACAGACGCCGCATGGAATCCTTGAAATCTCCTCTGGGCTGCTAGGGAGAAACAACATCTACAATATCCTCGCAACTGTGGCAGTTGGTGTTGCAGTGGGCGCGCCATTGGAGGACATAGTGAAGGGTATCGAAGAGGTGGATGCAATCCCAGGCCGGTGTGAGCTGATTGACGAGGAACAAGCCTTTGGGGTGATCATCGATCATGCGAAGACACCGGAAGCTCTGTCAAGACTTCTTGACTGTGTAAAGGAGCTAGGTCCACGCCGTATTGTCACGGGTATGACAGTTTCCCTCATAGTTCTCGTTAACACACTGCCTCCACAAACTTAAATCGTCTTTAAATTGTTAATTTGTTGTACATTGTTGCTATATGTTCTTTATTGTGGTTTGTGGTATTACAGATTGAACCTTCTGCTCTGTTGTTCTATGTAGTGGTTGGATGTTGCGGTGAGAAAGAAAGAGGGAAGAGGCCGATGATGACAAAGATCGCCGCTGAGAAAAGTGATGTTGTTATGTTGACATCCGACAATCCAGCAAGTGAAGATCCATGTACGGTTCTTAGTATATTTGGTTATGAGATCTTAACGTGATTAAACACATGAGTGAGCTGAACTTTTACACATTTCTTCATGGTCTATTCTGAGCAGTGGATATCCTCGACGATATGTTGTCTGGCGTAGGATGGACCATGGAAGAATACTTGAAGTATGGTGCAAATGATTATTACCCGCCCCTACCAAATGGTCACAGACTCTTCTTACATGATATTAGAAGGGTGGCAGTGCGAGCTGCTGTTGCAATGGGCGAGCAAGGCGATGTTGTTGTAAGTTTTGTATGAAGTTCTTCTTTTTCAGGAAGCCTTTGCTGTGGTCCTTAGTCACCAGATAATCCTGTGTGAAGAAAATTTTGAATTGTTGACATATCTATACCTGAATATCCATGCATATGATTTTGTGTAAAAATGCGCTAATCTTGGATCTTTTCAAGTTTCAAGTATAATGATTTCAAAGATCTAATCCCAATTGTGTCATGTGTCTGGTCCAATCTATCCGATCTATGTCTGAAAGATTTATAAAGTAGGTTGCTGGGCTATAATATCTGGGTCATACTTATATGCTAGACTGCTAGTAAAGAACTACTTACTTGCACCAATGTTGTGAGATAGAAGGCTTCAAATCTCTAGGTGTTAACATTATATTATTATAGGTTTGCTGCTAATCATCTTCTACCTGTTTGTACATTTTGATCCTTATTCCTGACAACTTTGGTTTATCCTTCAGGTTGTCACTGGAAAAGGGAATGATACTTATGAGCTGGAAGGCGATAAGAAGGAGTTCTTTGATGACAGGGAAGAGTGCCGCGAAGCACTGCAATATGTTGATCAATTGCATCGATCTGGAATAGACACCTCAGAGTTTCCATGGCGGTATGTTTCGTTTTAAACACTAGTTCTCAGGGCTTGTTCCATCATGACTCATGTGTATGTGCTTGCTGCCATAAGGTTGTGCCCTTCCAAACACTTCGCCTTGCCTCTGGTTTTTCATTTCCTATGGAAAAGACCAGCCTCCACCAAAAAATCCCGAAGGAATCACACACTGTATATTTTCAGAATCCTAATTCGCGTCATCCACCTACCTCGCACCTTGTGATATTCAATTTTAGTATAACTTGCCCTGAACGCATTTATATTACGTCAGAGATTCAGCTGTACCAGTTTCCTCTTTTGCAATGTTGTTTCACGTCAAACCACCAGATTACTCACCTTGCTTCTCTCTTGGTACCACAGGTTACCAGAAAGCCACTGATTGTGATGTACATGTACCCAAGATGGCCGAGCTTCTTTTTCACAGTCATGAAGCGGCAATGGACTCCCAATTTTGCTAGCATCAGCTTCTCAACGATAGGCTAGCCGATCGAGCCAGGCAAGAAATCTGACCCAGCTTGTGCTCAAGGTTCTGACCTTGGTTGCTAATTGCTAACAGACAACTAGCTTTTGATTATCGGTGATGTTACTGGAAAGTAGATAAGTAGATGTTCTTGAAGTTTTGTCTTGTGCTTATCAGTGATGCAGTTTTTTTTTCGGATGAAAAATCTACAAGCAAATAGAAGACATGAAATGTATAAGTTTAGTTTTTCTTGACATTAAAAGTTCTTTCCTGAATTTACTGTCCATCCAGCGCTCACTGGAGCCATTTTGCCTTCCTTAAGGTACTCTATTTTCTTTTTGAAACCATTGGTTTGCTCCAATCTATCGAGTCTTCCGAAGAGAGGCGAAATGAGTCCCGAGATGAACAGAAAAATCTTTTTAAAAAGTGTCAAAAAAAATTAAAATATCTGCACACAGAAATGTTCATGTCTTCTACATGCCTGTATTTTTTGTCAAAAATGTTTTATTATGCCCCTAGAGAAAATGAATTTTTTGATAGCTGGCAAAGTAAAAAGAAAAAACCCCACTAAACTTGGTTCTTTGCACATAGTGCAAAACAATCTTTTTTCCACGACACGTCACAGCACATAAAGAGTACTAGACCAATTTTTTTATGTTTTTTTAATAATTTGACATATGGAAAAATATTTTTCACCTGGATCACCTTTGTATTTGTCGTCTTGTGTATTGGTACTCCAACAGAAGTACTGCAACTGAATAGGCCAGTTTATTCTGTGCCTGTTGGGTCATTTTAAGAGTTCCCGATCACATCACATAATACAAATGAATTCCCCTCAAAATGTTTTCCAGTCCAAAACCCTACCAAGGCCATGATAACGGAGATTGACGGCCTGCTATCTATGTCATGGGAAAGGATATGCCATGGCGTCAACTTGGAACGTAAAGACGGCAACCACAAGGCGGCGACAAGCCTACACACTGACCCCGGCAACAGCAACCCTACGACATTCGAGCTGAATCTGTAATTCTGTACCTGCTTGTGGGTTCAGTTGCCCCTATTCATTGCAATATCGTACAGTTTGTAGCCATTTCCTTCTTGATGGTTTCTACTTGTGCATCTTCTGTAAATTGTAGTCTATGATTTGGATTATGAGGAAAGTGGAATTTTACATGCTTGCTTGCAACACAATAGTTGTATTTTTTTTTTTTGCGTCTCACTTAAGTGGATACAAGTTGTAGTATCTGATCAGATACACAGCCACACACACGCACACCACACTCACACCACACACACACACCACTAGCTGTGAAGCTAATCTAGACCTACAACTAGAACCGACTTTGTCTGCCCGGTACAGGATTTCTTCCCTCATGGAGCTCACAGGCGAGACCAGAGACACTTATTGACGATGCGGAATACTGTTCCTAGTGAACAGTACCGCGGACACTGTTCCTAGTGAACAGTGCCGCTACAGTGAGACACCAGAAATTCGTCCCGCAGGGATCGAACTCTGGCGGGTGGAGTAGCCACCGCTCACTCCAACCACTGGGCCACGCCCAGTCCTCACACAATAGTTGTATTTTGTATCCGTCTGATGGAGAAGGTGAGTTTGCTCAACTTTCGTGGTAAATGATGTGTGCTGAGTGTGTACTGTGAGCTTGTATGCGCTAAAATGGTGAATGCTGGGTGATAAAAGAGTTTAATAGATTTTCAGTTTCCTCTGGTGGATGCGTGGAAACTTTTTTGCCCCTTATTATTGTTGATACATGCGTGGAAACTTTTTTGCCCCTTATTATGCACAGGCTAGTTATGTAAAAAGAAATCAACTATTGTGATGTTTTTGGAAAAAAATATTTATGTGAACACTATCGAACAATAATTTGCAAGGGCATCAACTTTACCATATTGCACATGTCTACGGATTTTATTTTAGTAAACTAATACCTATTTAATTTTTTTAGAACATATTTAACTTTTGCTTAATATTAGTTGCGACATTTCCAAAATGCCATGTCACCATCTATTTTGTAACGTAGAGCAGTGGTATTTTGGTATATTTTTACTTCCGTCCTATTGTTTTCGACTATTAAATCCATGTGTTCTATAAGCTCACTCACATGTATGTTGAATGCAGTCACATGACTACGCCGATTCAGATTTCTACTAATTTTTTTAAGTAATAATGTCAGCGATTTACTACATATCTTGACATAATTAATCCCTACTATTTTCAAGGCACCACAAAATTAGTCTCAGCATATCATCAACTCACCAATCTGAAAGAGAAAATGTAAAATAAACCTTAACAAACATTGATCGTAACTGTACAAATACGTCTATTAGACAACGATTTGAAAAATTACACCTAAAGAAAAATTTAAAATTCAGTTTGTGTGTGATCCATAGAGAATCATTTTTAAGATTATCCAATGTAGCAAACATTATCATTTATCAATGGAAGGAAAATCCTGGGAACAATTTTTTTTGAAAATATTTTCAGCATGAAGTGAATAAATGTACATTGTCCATATCAAGTTGAAACCTTGTGGGTCAGTTGTTATCAAATCAATCGGATATGTTGACATTAATACTTCTATAGTAGCAACACCGTCCTCTGAAACCACGAATCCTAATCTCTATGCACATGTTGCACTTGATTTATATTGTTTGGTTGTTACCAAGTTTGCAAGGTGGTATGAATGATCGTGATCAAATCGAGTTGCTTAACTCTGATACTGTTCATGACAATGTTGATATTAGATAGAGCAATCTGCCCCCAAAAATGTAAAAACAAATCAATATAAAATTTAATTAGGGGTAAAAAGGTTGATGTATAAGTGCAAATCGGGGGGTTGGGGGGGGGGGGGGGGGGTGACGTTTTGACACTCGGGAACATATGCTGCCGGTTTTTAAAATGCATATTAAACGTATTGAGAGATGTCAAAAAATTCGGACACAAAATTCTCGTGTACATGTCGATGTTCTATATGGTCACAAACTCGTCTCATGCAAAACCGATATTTTCTGTGTCATGTGTAAAAAAGACAAAAATTGGTGCTAATAAATGCTTTTCACGAAACATTTTTTGATGTTTTTTACACATGCTACCAAATTTTTCGGTTTCGGAATATGCGCCAAATAGCATGTCCAGAGATATGCGCCAAATATCATGTCGAGAGATATGCACATTTTTGTTTGGAATTCTTTGGCATTTCAAATATATTTTCTTGTGACGGAAGGATATAATCCAATATCCAAATTAAATTTTCTGTGCAAATCATTTTTTTACAGGCCGCCACCATGTTCTAGTGTAGTACCTTTGGTGCTAATAAATGCTTTTTCATGAAACATTTTTTGATCTTTTTTATACATGATACAAAAATATGGGTTTCGGAATATGCACCAAATAGAATGTCGAGAGGCATGCGCCAAATAGAAAGTTGAGAGATATGCGCCAAATATTTGTATTCCCTCCGTTCACAAAAAGATGTCTCAACTTTATACAAATTTGCATGTATCTATACGTGAAACATGTCTAGATACATCCAAATTTGGATAAAGTTGAGACATCCTTTTATGAACGGAGGGAATACATAATTGTTTGGCATTTGAATTTTTTTCCAATGACAGAATCATATACGTACTCCAATATCCAAATTAAAATTTTAATGCAAATCATTTTTTACAGGTCGCCACCACACGTTCTAGTGTAGTACTATTGCTCCTGAAAGACGTGCACGTGCGTTAGCTAGTAAGATCTGGTCGGTCCGATCAGCCTTTTTAGTTTTTTTTGTTGTGTTTTATAGGTTGTACACGTAGCTGATTGCACCGATCAGGTTTGATTGATTTTTTTTTAATTTAGAATCGATCAGCTTTCTTTTTTTTTGACACAAAAGCCCAGATCTATTAGGAAATAACACAGATACAGACAACCCTGAACAAAAAAGAAAATACAACGAGGTCCTCGGGGAGGACAGTCGCCAACGCCATCTTCACGCTCCGGAGGCACGCCGCCGCCTTCGACGCTCCGAGGAGCCTTACACGGGCAAGCAGCCGGAAGTCCTCCAGATCAGTGGCCACCACGGGCCAACGCGACGAGGGAGAGGCCACCATCTTCGTCTTCACCGATGAGCTCCCGCAAGAAGAGGGCCCGACCCCTATACACCCACCACGGACCAGCCGCCGACACCAGGGACAGTGCCGGCCGGAACAAGCAGCAGCCACACGCCGGCGTCGAGGACGACGACGGAACGGAGGGAAGGCTGCGGCCCTGTAAAATGACGAGCACGGCCACCCCTCCTCAGCCGCGTCGCCCACAAACCGCCCGAACTCCACGCTATCTACATCGCCGGAGCGCCATCCGGGGATCCCCCATCCGCCCGCCGCCGGGGCGGCTGCCGGAGGGCGAGGGATCCCGCGGATACGCCGGCGGCCGCTGGGAAATCCGAGGACGCCTCCGATTCGCCTCTGGGCACTGTAGAAGAGAGAAGGAGGGAGGAGACTCCAGAAATTCGTGGGATCAGCTTTCTTTTTTCCACGTATGGTTCGGAGTTAGCTCTCCATAGAGTTGTATCCGGCCTGGACTCTCCATCAACATAAATCTGACCGTGCATGACGCCCTATTTCTAGTTAAATCAATTATATTCGGACTGGACTCTTGGTTGTATGTGTCAAAACAACTTGTTTGTACACGATTAATATTATACGTAACTTTTCCATCTTTTAATCTCAACTGTCACAGAAAAAAAATCAATGGATTATATATTTCTAGCGTATGTGGATTAACGTGGTGTCTCGAAAAACTCCCTCATTTTGCTTTTAGTATATAAAAATAATAGATGATTTATCCTTCAAGATGCCGGATCCCACCTTACTTTTACCCCTAATAGACTTCACCTTTAAGAGCCAACCAATCGTCTTGCCCAAAGCAAGGCTAGCAACCCCCAAGCTGGCGATGAAGTCAGAAAGCTTATTGGTGAATACAGCCCCGGGAGCAGGTGCCAACTATGAACTCACCACCCACTGACGAGTACATAGAACATGGGCTACCTCACAGAGGACAAAAGCTGGCCCACCGGTGTGGGGTGGCCGAGGTCCACGAAACAGAGTCTTACTGGATCACGAAGGACGAAGGCGACTTGAGTACAACACAAGGTTAGACATACCCGAAATACACGGCTCGTTTGTATCCAGTTAGGACTCCACTTGTAAGTCGACATGCGAACCTTGTAACACTATTCCTGGGCCTGGGTAGTGAGCACCCAAAAGGTATGACTTACAACATGAATCAATACCACACCTCGAAACTATCACATAATAGACCTTACTTCAAATGAGAGTAAGATAATTAGCGGACGATTGTTTTCCGGGACCGGAACAGTCGAAATCTCCTCTATGTGCTAACCTATTGGATCACCGTATGTACGCCTCCCTCATATTCCTTATGGTGAAAAATTTCTTTGAAAAATGGCATGCCAGGTCAAGGTGTGGTACATACGAATTCGATAGATAAGATCTCGATGGGTTCCAACTTCGACGAAATCGACGGCTCTGGCACTTAATCTAGCTGGAACTTCCACTTCGGGGCTCTGGACTTCCTCTCGGGTATCGTCCGCAAGCTGCCCCCCACGGAGGAAGCCTAGCTAGCTAGCTAACCAATTTTGGCGCCTCGACTCCGGTCCTATCTCATACTGAGGGGACTAGCGAGGAAGAAACTACAAATCATTTGGTTAGGCCACATTACAACATAAAAGACTAGGTTTGTGGCTTTTAACTCTTTCCTTCATGTCAACAAAAGCTGGAGCTGGGTGATTCGGAAAACAAGAAATGCACCTTGCTTGCTGCTATGATACCCTAGTGATCGTGCCTTGTAATCTTTGGTTTGTGTTACTATCTACAAGATTGGGCCATCTTGTAGAAAAGCCAAAAAAGAAGAAAAAAAACGTGAAGCTAGAGTAGAGAAGATCAAGGTGGTGCTGGTGGAATGGAAGCCTAATTTTATTTCATTGCAATGGAACAGGGCAGATGCCTTATTGTTAGAGCCTAAACTAGCTACGGAGGAGAAAGGCAATGGCGCAACTGATTTTATTGATCACAATCGGTTTCTATAAATAGCTTACGAACAGCACATATCTTGCTAATCAAGTTAGTGCAAGATTAGTCCGGCCAGAGGCTTATCTCTAGACTAGATATCATTAGAAATATAAACAAACTAACTAACGTATCAATCTGAATATCTCGTCAGTTAACACCCGCCGCAGTCGATACGTCGGTGCTTGGCAAGACGCATAGACTGGACCGAAATAACTGAAAAGACGCCGGAGGTAGTCCTTTGGTCATGATATCGGCAAGCTGCTGAGTAGTGGGCACATGAACGACCCGAAGTTCGCCGAGGGCCAATTTCTCACGCACGAAGTGGACGTCCAGCTCAATGTGCTTTGTTTGTCGATGATGAACTGGATTGGTGGACATGTACACCGCCGATATGTTGTCACAGAAGACGACCGCAGCCTTGGGAAGAGAGGAGCCGAGTTCACCAAGAAGTTGCCGCAACCAGACGTAGTCGGCAACGGCGTTGGCAACTACGCAATACTCGGCCTCTGCACTCGACTACGGCGAGACCTTCTCCCCGGTTGTCAAACCGGCGACGATCCGCGTCGTGCTCACTCTGGCGTGCTCTCGTGACTGGTCCGTTCATCAGTTGGACGTGAAGAATGCTTTTCTCAACGGCGTCCTCGACGAACAGGTGTACTGCTATCAACCTGCTGGCTTCGTCGATGACAACCGTCGCGATCACGTGTGCAAGCTCGTCAAGTCCCTCTACGGAGGACAAAGGCAATGACACAATTGATTTTATTGATCACAATCGGTTGCTATAAATAGGTTACAAACATCACATATCTTGCTAATCAAGTTAGGGCAAGATTAGGCCGGCCGGAGGCTTATCTCTAGACTAGATCTCTAGAAATATAAACAAACTAACTAACGTATCAATCTGAATATCTCGTCAGTTAACACTTACATCTAAAAAAATAAAAAGAAGCATACTTTCTCTCTTCGACATGTCTGGGCTCCTGCAGTGGGAAGGGCGGCGAACTGAAGGTTTCGGAGATCTTAGTTGGGTTCATTGTACTGCTTGAAAATGCAGTAAGACTGGAAGTTTTCTTGTTAACCTAGGACTGTTAAGCAGAACTAGGTTTCTGCTTCGAACCGGCAGTTTTTTCTTTGCTGTGTCGTTTCATTGTAAAAACCGGCTGTTTTTTCTAATGAAAATTACGAGGGGAATGGCCATGAAATCTTGTCCCCTTTTATAAATCGAAATTGATTCCCTGACGTAAATGCAGAATCTGCAGGCCAAAATACGGGCTAATTTTTTTAATAATACATTTTTTATATTAAATTTGAAAAATATTACACAAAAAAATGATTTTCCAGAAATAATACGGCCTCGGCCTGGTCTGGGCCGATTAGGTCCTGTCGGCCAGGCCTGGGCCGATTTGTGCTGATCGGTTTAGCCTGAGCCGAAAGGGTAGCTGCTGGGCCAGGCCTGCGCCCGACAGGCCGCGCGTGGGTACTAATCGGCCCAGTCTGAGCCGACAGTCCTATCGGCCAGGCTTGGGCCGACAGGATGCTGCTTAAGGCCCAAAAATCCCCATCTTCTTCCTCGCGTTCTCTCTCTCCTTTTCTTCTTCCTCTCGAAAACCAGCAGCTCCCTGCTGCGTTTCAGCGGCGATCTATCCACCTTTTCTTCTTCCTCTCAAATCGTTTCGCGTTCTCTCTCTCCTTTTCTTCTTCCTCTCAAATCTTCCTCCTAGAAGTGTTAGAGAGTTAAGGCAGCTCAGATCTACAGATGGGTAGGATTTTTGTGTGATTTCGTGTTGTTTGGTTGGAGCAATGGTGGAGTTTAGGTGGAGGTTGCTGTAGGGTGGTGGATGGTGCAGCGTGGTGGTGGTGCAGCGGTGTTGCATTGGCGGTGGTGGTGACGTTGCTGGTCCATTGAATCGGCACGCTTCAAGGGTATGCGTTTATTTGGCTAGTAATATTAAGTATATAGTTGTTCCCGGTTGTAACAGTAAATTGGTGTCACATTTTTAGGTTGTTGAGATGAGTAATTTAGTGAAATGTTTGTTTTTCTACGGTCCTGGCGAAGTTGTAGTAAATGAGCATGGAGCTGATTTGGGTGAGTTTCGATGGTCAGAGTTGGAACTGAGTGACCCACAAACATGGTCTATAAGTCAGCTGAAAGATTGGTTGGCAGCGTGTTTAGGGCTTCCTCAAACAGACACCGTCGGTGTGCATGCACTGTGGACGAAGACAAGGTCCCCGGTGTTTTTTTATTTGAGACCGATAGAACGGACCTCTCAGATGGTGCGATGGTTGCAAGGTTGCGCAAGCAGGGGATGTACCCCTCATGCCTTACTGATACCTGTCGCGAAGGAGGTGATTCCGCCTGAAGGCGAGGGAGGGCACGATCCTGGCCAGAGTAGTCAGGAGATGCAATTTTCTGGACATGATTATAATCAGGGACATGTTGGAGGTGGTGATTATGACTATGGCCAAAATAGTCAGACAGAGCAGATGGAAGAGGAAGATGTTGGAGGTGGTAGTTATGAATCTGGCCAAAATAGTCAGACAGATCATATGGAAGAGGGAGATGAAGATGCTGCTGAGGCAGCAGCAGACGATGTATTCCAAGAAATGATGGATGAGGAAGACGAAGATGGTGGTAGTGCTTATGGGCATTCATCCGACGAGTCAGATGACGAACATGTGGTGCCAAATCCTGCGTCATGGAGTCATGATTTCTCGTCGTCAATGACAGTGAACGATGGTCATGATTCTGCCTGGGAATACCATCAGAACCAGGTTTCTGCGGGTGCTCTATATACCGACAAGCAACATTTGCAAGATGCAATCATTAAGTGGGCAATGTCGACTTGCAAGACATTCAAAACCAAGGTGTCGAGTAAAAAATATCTGACAATGGAATGTGAGGTAGCAGGGTGTCCTGGAAGGGTGCACGGTTATCGTCCTCACTTCGGCATAAACTGGAAAGTGAGCGACGTAGTACAACACACATGTAGAATTGAGAGTATTCCTCAAGATCATCGTAACATTTCGTCGACGCTTATAGCTCGGTTGCTGTACTCAGAAATAGTACAGGGCAAAGCTATGGAAGCGAAGGCTATTATACATAAGGTGTTCACCAGGTTCAAGTACACAATATCTTATGGCAAAGCTTGGAGGGCTAAGCAGATGGCACTTGAGAAAAGATTCGGATCGTTCCTAGACTCATATGACTCAGTTGTTCGGCTCCTCTACACATTGCAGGCCCGTAATCCAGGCACATATGTTGACGTCAAACACTTTTGGATGGCAGAGTTTCCAAACGTAAAGGTGCTGCATCGTGTGTTCTTCTCTTTCGGTGTATGCATAGAAGCTTTCACTCACTGTCGACCAGTTATCTGTGTTGATGGTACATTTCTTACTGGCAAGTATAGGGGACAGATCTTGACTGCCATTGGTCAGGATGGCAACAATCAGATCGTGCCACTTGCATTTGCTTTTGTGGAGAGCGAGAACACTGAAAGTTGGACTTGGTTCTTCAGGCAGCTTAAAATAGCAGTAGTAAAAGATAAGCCGAACGTGTGCATCCTTCATGACCGCCATGCTGGTATACTGAACGCCGTCAAGGCACTCACAAACCCTGTGGCCGCGGAAGAAACGCCATGGCTAGACCTGCAGAGTCGTTGGTGCATGCGCCATTTGGGGGCCAATTTTTTCTCACAGTTCCGAGATAAGGCTTTGATGAATCTATTCAAAAAACTGTGCAAGCAGAACCAATTCTGAAAATACACATTCGTACGTGGTAAGCTTGATGACTTCACTAACCAGCATGTTAGGCAGAGGAGAGCTGCACGAAATGTTGCAGTAGCAGCACATGTGCAACTTGTGGCGCAACAGCTAGCAACCGGACCTCCACCAGCTGAGGATGTACCTGTTGGGCTTTGTGACTTGCCAGGATTTGATCCGCCTGGTGTTAGGAGAAAGACTGGAAGGTTGATTAAAAACTTTTAGCAGTGGATAGAGCACGAGCCTCTTGAGAGGTGGTCTTTGCTGCACGACACTTATGGAGCCAGGTACGGTGTTATGACTACCAACCTGGCTGAAACATACAACTTTGTTCTTAGAGGAAATAGGGCATTGCCATTTACAGCCATTGTGGAGGGTATTTTTGAGGGCACAGTCAAGTACTTCAGAGAAAGACGTCAGAAAGCTCACATGCATATCGTTAACAACCCAAACACACCTTTTTGTGAGAAGATTACGGAGTACATGGATAGGAAGATGGCAAAAGCTCGTACTCATGCTGTGCAGGCCATAGGAAATCAAGAAAGGAGGTTCGAGGTACGCTTACCTTCTGACAAGTTTGGTTGCGGAAATCAGCTCAGAACGCATGAGGTGAGAATTGGAAATGAAGCCCGACCAACATGTGACTGCACATGCAATAAACCAAAATTGCTTCACCTGCCCTGCTCCCATGTATTGGCTGCGTGTGGGCAACTCGGACTGTCAGCCATCTCGTTCGTTTCACCATATTATTTGAACGAGTCTGTGCTTAATACCTGGACCGGTGAAATGGTGGGATTTCGAGCTGTGGGTAATTTTAACACGGTTGACCCTAATGAAAGGCAGTACATCCCCGACCCAAGGCTACTGCGTCCTGGTAGAGGTAGACGACCGTGCAAGCGTATCAGAAATGGTATGGATGAATCTGAAGCCAGAGGCCCGACAGTGCAATGTTTCTTGTGCAATGATTTTGGTCACAGGGACACTGCTTGTACAAAATTCCCACCTACGAATGCTGCTCCGGCAACTAGAGCAGCTGCTCCACGTGGGCGAGGCAGCCGAGGACCAAGAGGAAGGGGGAAGAAACTAGGATATTTTAAATTTGGACTGTGCTTTTATTTGTAATAATGAGGATCAATGTTTTAAAATTGGACTATGTTTTAATCTGTAATATGTGTGGATCAGTGTTTGTAGACAATGTTTTTATCTGTAATATGTGTGGATCAGTGATTTAAATTTGGAGTTTGATTTCATCTGTAATTTGTCTGCATTTGTGGCTAAAAAAGAGGAGGGAGAGGTGGGAAAAAATGGAAGAGCCTCTCGGCCCAGCTTGGGCCGACAGCCTCTTGTCGGCCCAGTACAGGCCGATAGGCCCAGTCGGCCTAGCTCTGGCCGACCGGTTTCTCTGACACGCGCAGAGTCGGCCGACAGCACAAATCGGCCCAGGCCTGGCCGACAGGACCTAATCGGCCCAGACCAGGCCGAGGCCGTATTATTTCTGGAAAATCGTTTTTTTGCGTAATATTTTTCGAATTTAATATAAAAAATGTATTATTAATTTTTTTTTAGCAAAATACGGGAACAGTTTCACCGCCTTAACGAAATGGACGACGAAGATTAATTTCACCATGCATTTTTTTCATTAGTAAGGCTCTGTTTAGTTGGGCTTATTTCTGTCTTTTTGATATTGGCTTATAAGGCACAAAAAACATCTAAATATGTGCTTTTGGCTTTTGACTGAACATTGTTGAATGATGGTATACGCCAAAAGAGAAAATCAAAAGTTTACATGTTTTTGCGACTTATAAGCCGAAAGCCAAAACCCAAAATTAAGCCCAACAAGACAGGGAGTGTGCATGAACTGAAGCCATAGGTAGAGCGGACGACCGGCCGGCCGCGCAGCTCGCCATCCTCGCAGGCATGCGCAGCACCAACGCATGACCAAACCGTCCTCTGATCCAAACAACCTAAACAAAAATAAGAAACAGATCAAGTCAAGCCCATGCGAACGCCGGTGCTCCCGCAGTCCTCCTGCACTCGCTCGCGCGACGGCGACGCTGATCCATTCGTTTTGCCTACAAATACCCCCGCCCCCACACTCACTCACACAAACACAAGGCAACTTACGATATGGGTTCCCTCTCCTACTTCCTCGCCGTGGCCGTGCTGGCGGCGCTGGTCACCGGCGGCGCGTGCATCGCCAAGGTGCCGCCTGGCCCCAACATCACGACCAAATACGACACCAAGTGGCTCCCCGCCAAGGCCACCTGGTACGGCAAGCCCACCGGCGCAGGACCCAAAGACAACGGTACAAGCAGATAACCATTTACTATTCAGGACACTTTCTGCATTGCGATCATGCCCTGAAATAACCATTTACGTATATGCATGCAGGTGGAGCGTGCGGGATCAAGGACGTGAACCTGGCTCCCTACCTTGGCATGACGGCATGCGGCAACATCCCCATCTTCAAGGACGGAAAGGGATGCGGCTCCTGCTACGAGGTAAAGTGTCAGAAGCCGCAGCCGTGCGCGGACAAGCCGATCACGATCTTCATCACGGACAAGAACTACGAGCCCATCGCGCCCTACCACTTCGACCTCTCCGGCAAGGCCTTCGGCCTCATGGCGTTGCCCGGCAAGGACCAGGCGCTCCGTTCTGTCGGGGAGCTCGAGCTGCAGTTCAGGAGGGTGCGCTGCAAGTACCCACCCGGCACCAAGATCGTCTTCCACGTCGAGAAGGGCTCCAACCCCAACTACCTGGCCGTGCTCGTCAAGTTCGCCGCCGACGACGGCGACATCGTGCAGGTGGAAATCCAGGACAAGCAGTTGGCGCAGTGGAGGCCCATGACGGAGTCGTGGGGCGCCGTCTGGAGGTGGGACGGCGCCACGCCCCTCAAGGGCCCCTTCTCCCTCCGCGTCACCAGCGAGTCCGGCAAGAAGCTCATCGCCAATGACGTCATCCCGGCCAACTGGAAGCCCGACACTGTCTACCCGTCAAATATCCAGTTCTAGAACCTGCAACGCAATCCTTAAGATTTATTATTTTTATCTCAGTCCTCAGTTAGTCTTTTTTTTTTTAGGGAAAGCCTAGTGGCGCTTTATTCATTGGATAACAGTGTGACACGTTTATTACATCAGCTATAATGAACCCCGGAGGGTCACCATCCCAAACAAGACAATCTTTCGATGTATAAACCCTCTTTGCTAGTTTATGCGCCTCTGTGTTTGCATCTCTTGGACAATGCTGAAAAGACACATCTATGATTGTTCTTGCTTTGAAAAAACACTCCGCCAAGATACGGGAATAAGGACTCCACACTTCAGTTACTCCATTACATGCCTGCACCAGTTCTAAAGAATCTGATTCTATCACCACCGAAGAACAGCCAAGATGGTCAAGCAGATCAATACCCCTTAAGCAGAGCTTGAGCCTCAGCCATGGAGCCTCAGCCATGAAGTCCAGACGAACGTCTTAGTTTTCTTCAACAACCTGTATAGGGGTAAAGCTTTATCCCCAGCCTACTAATAAATCGGCTTACAGCTGCTGCAGATCCTGTGAGCCTTTGGACATCTTTAAGACAAGTAGGCTTTTTGATGTCCATGATAGCTCGAATCTTTTCTGGGTTAACCTCAAGACCTCTTTCTGAAACAATGAAGCCTAAAAGTTTTCCTGCTGGGACGCCAAAAAAGCATTTTCCCGGATTTAGCTTCATGTTATATTTTCTTAAGTTATCAAAGGTTTCTTGAAGGTCAACGATGAGATCGCCGCGTTTTCGCGACATAACGGCAATGTCATCGACATAAGCGTGAACATTGCGGCCTATTTGATCGTGTAGGCAACGTTGTATGCACCGTTGGTACGTTGAGCCAGCGTTTTTAAGCCCGAAAGGCATAGTTATGTAGCAAAACGTTCCGAAAGGTGTGATGAAGGAAGTCTTAATTTGGTCAGACTCCTTCATCTTAATTTGGTGGTAGCCAGAGTAAGCGTCCAAAAAGCATAGTAATTCAGAACCTGATACAGCATCTACGACCTGATCAATTCGCGGCAATGCGAAGGGGTCTTTAGGACAGGCTTTGTTTAAGCCGGTGAAATCTATGCACATGCGCAAGTCTTTCACGTCCTTCTTAGGTACTAATACAGGATTTGCTAGCCAATCTGTGTGGATAACCTCTCTAATGAAATTAGCGGCACTAAGCCGAGCTACCTCTTTTCCTATTGCTTTCTTCTTCTCTGGACCGAAGCGACGAAGACCTTGTTTTACTGGCTTGGCACCTTTGGCGACATTAAGGCTGTGCTCGGCAAGTTCCCGGGGTACTCCTGGCATGTCTGATGGTGACCATGCAAAAATATCCCGTTGCTCACGGAGGAACTTGACGAGCGCGCCTTCCTATGCGTCACTGAGGTCCGCGCCTATGTTCGTCGTCTTGCTTGCATCAGCGTTGTCCAGCACGATCTTCTTCGAGTTTGAGCTGGCCTTGAAAGTGAATCCGAGCGCAAGGAGGCTTTTACCATCCGGCATTTCATTGGTGTTAACTTCTTTCTTGTACTGCTCCAGCTCTTCCTTGCTGATGACTGCTTCTGCTAAGACGGCGTTTCCTGCTTCGCATTCCTTCGCCTTCTTGAAGTCGCCATTGACCGTGATGACGCCGTTTGGTCCAGGTATTTTGAGCTTGCTGTAGATGTAACACGGGCGTGCCATGAATTTGGCAAAGGCTGGGCGGCCAAAGATTGCGTGATACGCACTTTTGAATTCCACCACCTCAAAGGCAACTTCCTCAGTCCTATAGTTTGTTTCGTCACCGAAGGTACGTCTAAGACAATTGTTCCCATAGAACTGGCCTGCCTGCCTGGCACTATGCCGTGAAACTTGACTGTGCTATGTTTTAGCTGTGTCTCAGAAAGGCGCATGCGCTTTAAGGTTTCAAGATAGAGGATGTTGATGCTACTCCCTCCATCCATAAGCACCTTAGAAAGCCTGCATTGCTGCACAATTGGGTTTACAACGAGCGCGTAATTCCCTGGGTTCTGTGGAATATGATCAGGATGATCGTTGCGGTCCCATGTAATGGGGTGCTCGGACCAGTTGAGATACTGGGGAACCGCTGGCATAGTGGCATTGAGTTCCCTCCAGGCTGCCTTTTCCTTTTTGGCCGAAGGAGTGGCAAGGAAGTGACAAGGCTTGTTTCGACCCTTGGAAACTTGTTGCTCCTCTTGTGCTTTGGCTCCTGATCTTCCGGCTCCGAAGCACTTTCCTCGTTGTCCTTCTGCTCTTTCTTGTCTTTACGGTTCTTGCGCTTGAACTGTTTTGCCTTGAAGCCAGCGTCGGATCCTTCTTGATATCATCGTTAAGGCGGCACTGCCTGTTGGTATGGGTGCATTTGCCAAGCTTGCTATGATGGGCACAAGGTTCATCTTTGATGTCGTCATAGGTGATTTTAATGGGTCTTGACCCTTGACTGTCATCGCTCTTCTTCTGCCATCTGCTAGCCCGCTCTGGCCACCCTTCTTATTGGCAAAGGCTACCTCCTTTGATGGTCCTGGCGCATCGTTGGCTTCCTTCTTTTTCCGGCTTTGATTGTTGTTTCGCTTTTCCGGGTTAACAGCTATGTCCATGCGCAGATCGCCGTCGTCAGCTCGAGCGTCGTCTTCTGCTGCAGCGTAATTGTTCGCGCTGTCTAAGAGCTCGCCGAGGTGTTTGATGTTTTGGCTGGCTAACATATATCTCATCATGTTGCCTTTCTTCAGGCTGTTCATAAAAGCATGTATGGCCTGGATCTCAGAAACGTCTTCACATGCATTCTTTGTCTCTGTCCATCGAGCTATGAAAGCTCTGCTTGACTCCCCCTCCACTTGAGCACACTTTAGTAGATCTGAGTAAGCCTTTGGACGTTTGTATGTGCATGAGAAGTGTTGCATGAATGTTTTCTGCATGTCTTGCCAATTGTGGATACTCTTTTCTGGCAAAGTGTCGATCCATAACCGGGCCGTTCCCTCCAACATGAGTGGAAGAAAACGTACAGCTGCATTGTAATCACCGTCATTAATACCAACGGCGTGGATGTAATCAGGCAGCCATATGTCCGGTTTGTCAATGCCATTGTACTTGTCCACAATTTTCTTGACATTGCCTAGCGAGGATGGGAGTTGCACCTTGCGAATCGCCGGTCCAAAGCACACAGGGCCCAGGTAAGACTCCTCTTTGGCCGCTTTAATCTCATCGAGACGGATGCGGGCGTCTGAGATATGAGTGTTTTCCCTGGCTGGCCCTTTGTTGGATTGGCTACGCCTTGGCTCCTCCTGACGGCTTTGGCGATGAGGGGAGCGGGAGCGAGATCGCCTTTGAGGCGGATCTCTGTTGCCCCTATTTCCTTCGTCTCTTGCCCGTGCTGCGGGCGGAGGTGGCATGTTAAGCCGGTCACTCCCACGCCGTGCGTCCTTGTCTTGATCTCTTTCACGGCGAGGCGGATCATTCTTCTTATGGCGTGTGTTATCCTTTTGCCGGTGGTCGTCCTTGCCTTTGTCACTATGGCGGTTGGACCCAGTCTTTGACTCATCCCTGTGCTTGTCAGGAACTTTGTCCTTCCTGGGTTCCTTACCCTTATTGCCATGGCTACTGGAACCAGCTGGTTCCTCTGGATCCCCACCGCCGGCAACGGCTGTCTTGCAAAGACGCGTATCGTCCGCCAGTTTTGAGTTTGAGTCCGCCTTAGCCTGCTGCTCTACCGCCTTTTCGATGAGCATTTAGAATAATGGTGGCGCTCTTCAATTGGGACTGCTTCGTCTCCCATGATTTCCCTGGCCGCCTCTAGGTTTTTGGCGGGGTGGAGAAGAATATGACTCCATCAGGGTTAACTCTGAAAGAGTATTTCTGCCAAGGCTTTAAAGGCTTTTGGGCAGAAGGCTTCTCGAAGTTTCCCTGCAGATCCCGATGCAGAAGAGGGTCACGTATACTTCGTATTTTGCGGAATTTCTCAACATGCGCTCACGCTGTACTCTTCCTCTTCTAGAGCCTTTCCAACTAGGATTAACTCTTTTTCCTTGTTCAGGAGGGACAACTTATACTTGATGTTGACTTCAGTCTCAGCCAGGAGCGCTTTCCGTCTTTCCTCAAGTTCAACCGCGGTTGGATTTGGTCCCAAAGGTGTTTTGAGAAGCTCCAATGCGCGCATGTGTTCCTCCTTTGACCGCTCCAGGTCTTCTTCAATAGGCGTAGCCGGGGAGGCCTTTTAGGGTCCAGCACATCCTCTGGCTTTTCCGCCTTGTCACCAATGTGTTTGATGCTAGAGGAAACTTCAGCCTCGTCTGGCTTAGCCGCGGCCGCACCATCCTCCATAGCTATCTGTGCCGGGAAAGTCATTAAGACTTCGTTTGGATCGGATGAGCCATAGCCTCGCGCGGCAACCTGTGCTGCAAAGTCTTCCTCCTTATGCTCATCGAGATCTGAATCTTCCGCCATTGGAGCGGTGCCATCAGATCCGGCTTCTGAGTCTGCTCCTGTCTGTAAGGCAGGTAATATTGACTCAGGGTCAGATTCGGCCGGCTTAGGGCCAGATGCGTCAATGACACCAACAAAGCGAGAGGCGGGCTCCATAAGCTCATAAGAGCTGGAGTCAGAATCGCTTTGGGTATCAGAGTCACTCAGATCGCGATAGACAAAGGCCTGATCCGATCTGTGTTGTTGCTCGATTGCATAATCGATGGGGTGGTGGGTGGGCCAAAAGGCGGCGGATCCCCTGGGGAATCCATACGCCTCAGCCGTAAAACCCATGAAGATGTTGATGGTGCCGAAGGGGACGACGAAGCTTGACACCAGTGCGTCGTTTGCTGGGACGTAGGACCCGTCGTCTTCGATGCACCCAAAGTTGTTGATGATGCGGGCGCGACCAACCGCCATAGTCTTGCCGATCTCGCCCAATGCTCCCGCCTGAAACAAAACTCCCGACGCCTTGGGCCCCACGGTGGGCGCCAACTGTCGAGGTATTGGTAACGCGGAACTACTATATGGATTCATACGTACCGTAGAGGAGGTGGGGAAGAACGTAGAGGGTTCCAGTGACGGGATTGCACACACGATCTTACCCAGCTTCGGATCTCACGACGGTGGCGAGATCCTACGTGCTGCTATAATTCACTCAAGGAGAATATGTGTACAGGTTACAATGAGATTGTATGCGTGCCCTAAGGCTGCTGGAAGGCTGGCTTATAAAGGCGCCAAGCCTTCCCCTACAAGGAAAGCCTTAACCGACCTAGATCATGAGTCCTAGACTAACACGGTAACAAACCCTAACTTGCTCCCTAAGGCGAACGCAGCCAGGCCTTCGTCTTGGACTTCACTAAGCCAGCCCAGAGCTTATCCTTGCGCCTAAGCCCATGAGGCCTTCTCCATTAAGCCCTCCGGCTTTATCTGATGGGCCTCCTTGGTGGGCCAGGTTTTATCCACCGTGGCAGGTATACCCGTTCGGCATAACCTCCACAGAGGCGCTCAAAAGATGTTGCATTGGACATGAACAACCAACAATCGCTTCACCGAAATGATTTCTAAGAACAGCTCCAGCCCCTGTACCATCAGTATAAAAAGCAGCATACACGTTTAATTTATATGAACCCCGTAACGGCTTCGTCCATGTAACTATTTTCTCCTTTGAATTTTTTTTAGATAAAGAAAATATATTAATATCAAGAAGATATCAATTACACCCAGCCTATGCAACAACATAATGTCTATAAAGACATCAAGGATGCACACAGCCAAAAAAAAAAAGAAAGAAAAGAAGAAAAAAATCCCCGCCGAACTGATCAGCGTAGCAGCAGGAACTACCACAGTACCACCACCAATGGCCACACCCAGACTACAAAATGGTTCTCCAAGAACGACGCCTCCAGAAAGGAAACAATGCTGAAACATTGTCGTCGCCTGATCATCAGATCATGAGTTTTCACCCGAAGAAAGTCCGAATAAATTCCAGACAATGCCTTCAACAAGGAGGTAATCTGTCATTGACAGGTACAACTAGTGAAGGCCAGACCTAAGGTTTTCACCCCGAAAATCGAGACTTAGTGCCAAAAAAACACCACCAAGAAAGTCCCCTGTGTGGCTGCCCCCGCTAACAGAGCCTGCTACAAAGCACCGATCATCCGACTCATAGTTTTCACACATCCAAAGCTTCGCCTCCATCTGAAAAACTCAAACTCGACATAAGACATCAATTCCAATGGTCTTCCGGCGCAACGATCTTTATATTCCCAATCATTATCAACACCACGGCAATCGCAGCTAAAAATGGCATGTCGATGTACCGGTGGTGCCTCCTCGAATCCACAGGACAGATTCGCCAATGTCGTGGTAGTTCTGCCTGGTGGAGAGCTGCACATCTTCGGCTCGATCTATGGGTTGCATCTGGTGCTGATTCGGTTTGAGACCCGCGTGGCGGCCGCCGATCGCCCGGCAGGACCAACTGATGCCGACGAAAACAAGGGCTTAGTGTCGCCTAGGCCACACCCATCGGTGGAGACGCTGCACCCGAGACCAATTTAGACCTTAAAAGGGAGGCGTCGCCGCATACCGGCAGGCTGGCCGGCCACCGATCTCAACTGCACGCATGTGCTCAGCCTGGCACACGTGCATGAGTAGATGATCCGTAGCGGACATGCATCTAGCCATGCATGCACGCCGGCAATTCATGCCAAGAACAACAGCTTCAAAGCCTCCTGCCCGACTGCATCCGATCCGGTCAACATCCATACTAGGACTAGCGGCCACATAGACGCACCATCAGATCCGGAGACTGGCCGTGTCGGCCAACTTGGCCATTGACGCCTCTGCTGTCCGCCACCGTGCTGCCCTGCAGCAACCTGGCCGCAGCTTCGTCGTAGATCGGTTGCCGGCGACAAGAAACTGACCTCAGTCAGATTGAGATACAGGAAGGTTGCTAGATCGAAGAAGATGGCAAAAACCATTAGGGCTGGAGAAAAAAGACGGCCATGAGATGCCGCGCCGCCTCCGTCCGCCGTGGGACGGCTTCCTCCGGCGGCGGCGAGGTTGGATTGGCGGTGGTTTCGAGGTTTTTTGTGGCGGCGGCTTGGGGGCCTCCGGAGTCGCCCTAGATGGCGACCCGGGAGGCAGTTTTCGGGACTTTTCAGGGCTGCTGCCTCTTCTCCTTTGAATTATGCTTCACCGAATTAAAATTTGCTGCCAGGGCATTAATAGCAAATGCCGAACTAGCCGGGGAAGAAATCTGATTTCCTTTCACAACCTCCCTTCTCTGCCACCACTAGTAGGGGTGTAAACGGATCGGATCGGATCGGATTTTGTCTCTACCATATCCTTTACCATATTTTTTTCTCGGGTTCGGATCGGATCGGATAATGAACGGTTGCGGATTCGGGGGCGGATAGATATAATCACGGATTCGGAACGGAAACGGAGCGGATTCGGGGCGGAAAGAAAATTAGTCGGATCGGTATACGCAATGTATATCATCAAGCCACATAACCAAAAATAATAGCTCAACAACATAATAATCTAACAAAGTTATACTCCATAGTATGTAGAATGACCATGTAAGGGAGTCGTTGTTCAACAAATGAGCTCCACAACTCACTAAATACAAATTGTGCTCTATTAGTTTAGACATTTCGGTAGAAAATCGGATTATTCAGATTATAACCATCGGATAATCCTAACTAATATTCGGATAATTCATACTCGGATGCTATTTTTCATACCATATCCTATACCGTATCCGGGTGTTCAGTTCGGAATCGGATATCCTTATCCGGCAATTCTTCGGAACCGGATATGGATTCTTTAAAACGGATTCGGCGACGGATTCGGTACGGAAATTATCCTATCCGTTTACACCCTAACCACTAGTAATCATGCACGCGCAACGCACGTAGAACCATAATTTTTTCTTAATTCTAATTAGTAGGCACATGTTTAAAAAGAATCAATACATATGTCTAATAGAATAGTATTGATGAGATAAAATCAATGAAGAGGTCTAATATAAAAATATAGGGTAGCTTCTCATCTCACTCAATAGACTATTTACAAATGATGGAAGGCCATTGTTCAAATCTCGCCTAGGTTAACTGATCAACACTGTAGTCAATGTTGAGGCTCTTCCTATACTCTGCTTCAGCTTCTCATATGCTTTCTTACAAAAAAAAAAGTTTTAACTGAAGGTGCTTCATTTATCTACATCTCGGTTTATTCCCCACCATGAAGCTAAAATTATGAAATTGTGTAACTGACATGTCATTATTCACAAATCTTATATCTTATTTAATACATATAAATCAATACATGTGGTTGGTATATAATTCATCTACAAGCTATAACTCCACGTCTTAGTACAAAATCTGAAGATAGTCATACAAAAACATTGAGAATATCTTTATCACATGTGCAAAATTATCATATATTGAGTAGAAGAGCGTATCACATCTCCTCGATCACCATGCAGAACACCGTCTTCTCAGCAGGAGTCACGTCCTCGACAACAACACCTGCTCTAGGTTTAGACAGGATGGTCGAGACAATGTCGGTGTTATAAGACACCCAGGCATTGCAACACCAAAGAGAAAAGAGAGGAGACAAGCATACATGCAATTCCAAACTACAAGAAAAATATAGTTGCCATGTCAGAAGAAAAGAGAGGACACAAGTATGTCGTGAAGCAGCCTTGAATATGCCGCATTATAAATTTAAATATTATTCCTACTTCCTAAGTTCCAGCAGTTAAAATATTCTCGCACTATAGAGAACTATACATGTCAAGGTCATCAATATGCCGCATTATAAATTTTATATACACAACAAAGTTGACTCGAAACCTACTAAGCAATTATGTTATGTGTTCAGAACAATATCAGCAGTTCCATGTGTAACGTGGTTCTTAAGTATGCACATGTATTATACATCACTGATGGTCACAAAACCAGATCAGATCCAACAATTTCAGTATCCCAAATATCTGTGCGTGTACTTGTTCATAAAATTTCTAAGAAATTATTACACGTGGTAGTGAAATCTTGACCCCCCAGTACAATGTTCTGCAGTAATGTTAAGGCAAAATACAGAACATTTCCTAAGAAATGATTACACGTGGTTGAAAATTTATATTTCCTACGGTCCAACCATGCACCATCAGTCATCCCTCTAAAATTATATCGTTGTCTAAAGATGTACACCTGAAACCTAAAAAAAGACGCCCAAAAATAAACTAAACAGACACATTTTTCCCGTGATATCATATGCACAAAACAAACAGAACACCGACTAACTTGTTTCAAACGCCATAGAAAATGCATTTAGGTATACCATCCATTATTTTATCTCTGAGGCAACAAATTTAAGTAATGCGGAATAGAAGGCAATCACATTTGAAATGATAGGAGGCAAACTGTATCAGGTTCTACGAGTGATAGAGGCTAATACTACTTTGAGGAGCTGGGCATACATTAGAAATGGGAGATGGCACAATGAGACTCTGTTTATACATGAAAAAAATGCTCGGCGGACGTATGGGAGGCGTGCATTCGACCACTCACCATGTAGCTGTGAAGAAAAAATCTCGGGAGGTAATACTACCTTGTACGGAGAGTTGGCATTTGCCCCTAGTTCTGAAATAAAAAAAACAGAGCATACTACATCAGTGGCAGCAGCACTGCACCACAAAGGACCAAGCAAGTAAATCATAGGACAAACTGTGTATGATGAGATTTAGTATACATAGATAAAAGTACTCAATATAACTACCCGGTAGTCCACGCATAACAATGTTTATATTGAAAAGCTATTGACTTTTTGTTATTCCAGCTTGACAAATAGATTGATCGGGAATGCAGTCTTTCCCTAATACATTGATAAGATCGACAACCGGTCTTGAAAGCTACAGTCGCAACAATTAACCTAGATGGAACCAAAACAAGATACAAATGTTTGCAATGCTTAATTGGATTGGTTCAAGAATGGGGAATCCAACCTGGAAGCTATCTGACAAAAATATAACAAGTATTGCATATTGGACATTCCAGAGTGTACACATAATTTATTTCTTCTACAGCTGCACTAAGAGAGGCAGTATAAATATGCAGAATATGCAACAATTAAAATGCCTAGTAAGCAAAATTACAAATATGTAGCATTTGAAGAAATAGAACATGCAAAAATAGCATAATGGAGAAAGAGGATAATGGAGGATGATAATCTTATAAACACATTCACAGTTAACTCCAAAGTCGAAATGCCAGTTTATTATCTCCATCGTATCTCTAGTGTTAAGCCTATGCACCAATAATAACCAGAGAAACACATTTTGTTTGGACAAATTCTTCCATTTCCAAAGCTTCTTTAACAAGGGTGACACAAGTAGCCCATCAAACATAATCTTATAAGAATATGCACAAGGGTATATCTCCCTGCTTGCAAAATGAAGATCCATTTGCGGAAACAGAGTCAACACGAAGCTCGTGGTTCTCACAAACATGGCGCTGCCGGCATCCTCCGTGTCAGAGCCCTCACTGCAGATTAACCGTCCAAGGACGCGGATGTCAGTCCCCAGGGTGCAAGTGCAGAGCGCAAGTACACAGAATTAATTTCAAATTGGAGGTGAATTGCCAAAATAAAGAACGGAGAAAATAAACTGGAGCTTTGCTGCATCCTGCGTACATGCATACATACTACTCAATTATATTCCTCATGTTGAAAACCTAGAAAACAAATTGAAAGAAGGATCTCGGATAGACAATTATATTCCTCATGCTGAAAATGTAACATAAGCTAGCAGCACGGAAATAACAGATAACTGTGGAAAGAAAGATAAGAGCACTCAAGAAGCTCACGTGGAGCGAAGCAAAAGAGACGCAGGAGAGCGGAGGAAGCCCCGCCGCCGCCGGAGCTTGATCTCCCGTCTCCGACCACCCCCTCCACAGTCGAGACCAGATCCGGAAGCTTCTCCGCGCCCTCTCTCCACCCCTGTCGAAATCCTGAGCCACCGTCGTAGAGGTTGCAGCTGCAGTCGCCCCCTTCTCCGCGCCCAACCTCCAAGCCAGCTCGCTCCCGTGCGGCCCCGTCGGCCGCACCGGGGCGTCCCCGACCATCTGCCCGCGGCCCTGCTTGCCTAGCCCCTCACCTCGCCGTCGCCAGGGGGTGGCGCCTGGGCTTAGCTTGGGCGGCACCGGCGGCGGCGAGGCCAACTTGCAGCTCGGCGGCGCTGGTTCCGGGAGCTCGACGGGGGCCTCATGCTCCAGCGCGCCCGTGTGGTCCCCAGCGGCGTGTCTCGACGTGCGGCTGCCCGCTGCAAGTGGACGCCGGGGCGGCGGCTCCGGGCTTGGCGGCGGCATTCTCCTTGGTCGTCGGCAGGTGGTGGTTGGCGGCGTCCTGGCCGTGTGGGCGGCAGGGCGTCCGGCGCGTTCGGCGGCTGCGGCTGAGGCGGTGGTGTGGTCGCCTTCATGGCGGTGGGAGATGGAGGAAGGTGGCCGTCCGGGTCTTCAGCGGCGTCAGCGCGGCAGAAGCATGGCGCAGCCCCACTTTGGTGCGGTGGCGGAGAGGAAGGCGGCGCGGCGGCGCCGCACCTGCATCTGGCGGCCGCGGGCCGCCGGCGATGCATCTCGCGGTTCGTGGCTCGGCGTCGTGAGGTGACGCCCGCTGCTGCCGCGGTGGAGGGGGGGTGGACGCTTCTGTTGGCGTTCCTGCAGGTCCGTGGCAGGGGGTGCCGTGGAGCGTGGGCGGCTGGTTTCGGCAGCGGAGGTTTTGCTGTTGGAATCGTGGCGTGTGGAAGCTGGTGGGCTAGTCGGTCTCATGGTGAGCGGGTGCAAGACTTGGCTACGTCGAGCGAAAGCTCTGCTCCGGCTGTTGTCGGGCAGGCGGCAACGACGCCTTCGGGTGTCGTTTCTCTTCTTGAAGATGCCGTCGAGACGTGGTGCTTGCCTTTCACTCGGACCATTCCGGGGGAAACCCTAGATCTTCCGGGATCGGGCGATGATGGCGCTCTATGTCATGCTCCCCCTTGGGGCATCGTTCTTGGAGGGGTGACCGGCTGGAGGGACATGTGGTTGCGGGAGGTGGCGGCGAGGGTGTCAAGGCGGGTGTGGCGGCAGCATCTGTGGCTGTCTTTTAGGCCGGGGCGGCGGCCCCGGATGTTGGTACGACGTCCGTGGTCTGCGAGCAGCTCTCCTTGGGCAGCTTGGGCTGCGGGTGGCTGCTTCGTGCAGCGTCGTGGCTCGTTTGCGAGCGGTGCTATGTCGGGACGGCGGTCCCGGAAGGGGGTGCTGGCGGCGAGGCTGTCGGGGCTGCTGGGGCAGCGGCAGCAGCGGTTGCCTTTTAGGCCGGGGCGGTGGCCCGGATGCTGGTACGACGGCTGTGGTCTGCGAGCGGCTTACCTGGTGCAGCTTGGGCTGTGGGTGGCCGAGTCGTGCGGCGTCGTGGCCCGGGTGTGGGCGGTGGCATGTCGGGGCGGCGGCCCCGGAAGGTGGTCCAGGTGGTTTGCGCAGGGCGTGATGGAGGGTTGGATGTCGGGGCGGCGGCTCTGAGTTTTTTCTGCATCATCGAGGGCGTTCCTCCTTGTGTCGTGTGGGCGACAAGGCTGCTGTCGGTGCTGTTCGTCGTCGAGGCTCCCCGGTGGTGGCCGCTTTCATCTACGACGGAGTGTCCCGTACCTGCTCCTCCCATAGCAGTTGCGGATTCTTCTCTCCGGCAAGGGTGGTTTGCTGGCCGGCTGGCCGTGGAGTGGGTGTTGTGTGGGCTTTGCCCCGTGGTGTTCTTTGTTGTGGTTGTTTGTTGTATGGTTTTCGCCCGGTTTCTTCCACTAATAAACCGGGCACCTTCTGCTTAATTAATATATGGGGCAAAGCTTTTGCCCCACAGTTTCAAGAAGCTCACGTGCTTCCTCTTTTTGACAATTACACGGCACACACCAGTAATGGACTTCATTGCAAGCTTCAGCATAGCCTTCCTGCTCTTTTTCTCACTCCGACTCTGCTTCACTTGCATCAACTCCTGGTCATTAGATCATAGTAGGAGTATAAATTTGAGAATGGATATCGGTTTAA
The DNA here is from genome assembly GCA_947311845.1 of Poa pratensis. Lineage (NCBI taxonomy): Eukaryota > Viridiplantae > Streptophyta > Magnoliopsida > Poales > Poaceae > Poa > Poa pratensis. The sequence continues at coordinate 37,773,231 of CAMZMU010000065.1, forward strand.
ACTGAGTTCTAAATTTCCAGGAAAAAAAGACATCATGCAACTAAACAGCTTCATTGCAACAAAAATAACTCAATTAGCTATTGGTCGTGCCACAGTGCAAAAGGATTCAGCATTGAACTCACTTCCTGATGTACTGGAGTGAGGCAACCATATTCAGCTCCTTTCGGAGTAAATGATGATCCAAAGTCATCAACATTTGACCAGATTCAGCATTTTATGTGTCACTCATCATGCCCTGCCAATGTGCCACTGGAAGTAACACATATGATGTTTATAATAAAATTGGAAGCAGCAATCAGCAAGATGTGTATAGCTTGAATGAAAAGTATTGTTCCCGAAACTTGCCTCCAACCATTCTAACCGATGAGAATGATGCTTCATTCTTGTCCATCGGAAACTGGCTTAAAATCCTTCACGGAACCGACCTTCAAGTTGTGTATTGTGTATGAGCTACAAGCCTACAAACTATACATACATACTACTCAATTAAATCCCTCATGTTGAAAACCTGATCTGTGCCGTGTGTGATTCCGAGTACTCACAGGATTCAGTCGCAGGTGCAGCAACAGGCAGCAAGTCAGGGGGTCGTCTCAGGCAGTGGTGCACAGGTCGCGTCGTGGTGGGCGGCGGAGCGGGAACGGAGGCGGCACATGCGTGGCGGAGCGGCGCGAGGCAGGTGGCGTCGTGGTGGCGAAGGGAGGCGGCGCGCGTGCGTGGCGGAGCGGCGCGAGGCAGGTGGAGTCGTGGTGGCGGAGAGCGGCGGGCTCTGGCCGTCTGGCGGCGGGAACGGCGGCGGCGCGTGGGTGGCGGAGCCACAGAGCGAAGCGAGGCAGTTGGCGTCGCGGAGGGCGATGGTGTACAGACGGTTTTAGAGTCGGGGTGCGGGCTCCTTCTGTTTTTTTTCCGTCATAGATCAGGTGCACAACATACATCATTGGGCTTATCTGAGACATTGAATCCGGCTTGATGGACGGTTCAGATCCTCCGGATCTGACAGACTCTGTCTTTTAATATTAATATTACTGGAGATGGAGATATATACCAACCTCCAACAGCAATCAATTCATGTATATTCAAATTATCCAGAGCCAGAGCTTTCTTCTTCGAACTACATAGTAGATATTCCAATATTACCGAGCCCGACCTATCAATCTCCAAAGCCTTCTCAATTATATGCATGCATGACGTCAAGCGCAGTCCAAACCTCCCTAGCCCTCTTACATGAGATGCCTCATATCTTCCGGGCCAAGATAACATACAAGACATTCTGGATGGACTTTAATATGTCCTTCAGCAAGAATCGTCATCCCAGGAATAACGCCATGAAGAGCTTTCCATAAGAAATTTTTAATCTTAATTGGTACTTGTAACTTCCATACATTTTCCCAAACTGGAATAATATTAGAAGGACCTTGTCCATCAACTCTTCGTGTTTTCGCACCAAACCGATATTCCCACACCACAAAATAAGCTGACCGAACTGAGAAACTGTATGTTCTTGTGCGGTACCAAGCAACAATTTATTCGGACAAACTAAGGGGAATACTCAAAATCCTTTCCACATACACTCTCAGGAAATTCTCTCTGATCAAAACTTCATCCCAAGTGTGAGTAAAGGAATCAATAAGCTCATCCACAGTGCTAAGCAATATTTGACCTCAAGGAGTCATAACATTCCTCGTATAACTATTCGGTATCCAATGATCCTCCCAAATATTAATACAAGTACCCGATCCAACTATCCAAATGTGTGCTCGCTTAAACGTTTGTAAGCCCAGAAGAATACTTTACCAAGTAAATGATGAACCTCCTTTTGGACCGACACTTAATAAATCTCCATTCGGATAATACTTCGTATGTAAGACACGCGCACAAAGTGGTCCTGGATTCTGTAAAAGCCTCCAAGTTCATTTTGCCAACATCACGAAAACCCATACCTCCCCTCTTCTTTGGAATACACATCCGCCACCATGCAAACCACTGCATTTTCTTCTGATCATCACTATCACCACCACCAAAAGCTAGCCATCGTATTATTAATCTCCACACATAACTGATTAGGAATCTTGAAAACACCCATAGCAAACACAACTGGATAATTGCCTTCAATAATATTTCTTTTCCTCCCAAAGATAGCAACTTCTCTTTCCACCCCTTGAGCCATTCAACAACACACTCAAGAAGATAGACAAAACTATCACTTCGGTCCAGCCCCACCATGGATGGTAGACCAAGATATTTATCATATATAGCCGTTGTCATAATATTTAGCTCTGTACAAATCTGAGCTTTAATCACAATATCCACATATGTGCTAAAGAATATACTGCAATGAACTAGACACATTGCGATCCGAGAGCTGAAGACACGCTCGCTCTGGCGACAGGCGACGCGGGGGGCGACGGGTCGCCCTCCGTTGAGCCGAGCCGGCGGACGAGCAAGGCTCTCCGGCGAAAGGGTCGCCGGCAGAGGAAGCGGTGTGGGGTCGCTTCGGGCTGTCTTCCGCCGTCGACGGCGGCGTCTGTGGAGCTCAGCGGCGTCGAGGTTGGCCCTGGAGAGGCGACGGACGTACCACGAGGGGTGGTGACGTTCGGCTCGTTTCTCTCGGCGGTCATGGGCGCGGACTCCGAGTGGGGGTCGGGGAGGGATGCCCCGTCCCCGAGGATGGCCGTTTCGGTGCAGGAGGCGCCGGAGCCGGTGAGGTTTGGGAACCGCCGTGCGCTGCCAGATCTGGAAGTTTTTCCCCCGTTGTGTGCGCCGCGCGGGGGACGCAGGAGGACTCTCCCGTCATAGGGGCGATGGGAGCCCGTTTCCTCTTGTTTGGTGAGTTCTCAATCCCGGTGGGCGAGGGTGCGGAGCGACGGCCGCCGCCGGCGGCGCCAACGAGGGAGGGCTCTCCTTCTCGGCTAGGGTTCGAGGTTGGAGAGGAGCTGGCGCTGCGGGGCTCGCTTGGGCCAGATGGGCTGGCCTGGGCCGTCTCGCATCAAGTGTTGTCGGGCCAAGATGGGGCCCTTTGGCTGTTCCATGGGTGGAGCCAGTGCCTGGGGACCCAGCTGGGGTTGGGCTCTCAGTGGGTGTTGGGTCGGCCCAAGTCGAAGCTGTGGAGGCGTTGCAGCCGCATCTTCTTGCGTGGCTCTGGGTGCCGGCCGGGGCCTAGATCCAGAGTTAGGTTTCCAGCCTCCAAAGAAGACTTCCGCCGCCACCTCAAGAAAGCGAAATCCCTCTCCCCCTCTGTGGCTCCGACGGTTCCTCCCTCCCAGGGCTCGGTGGCCATGGATCGGGACCGGAATGTTCGGGATCGCCGGGGCAAGAGGCTGTTGGGGCGAACGAGCGTAGCGACAACCGGTTCCGCGATGGCGATCTGTGTCACCGCCTGGACCGCGAGAAGGAGATGCAGCACAGGCAACAGCGTGTCAGAGAAGCTAACTTAGCAAGACTGAGAACGGAGGAAAGGCGCGAGGAGGTCCGCATCCGGGCGCAGCTTCTGCAGAATCCGCGTGGGCGCGAGTTCAACCGTGCTGGCCCGTCTCGGCCGCCGCCAGGGGGTAGGCCGCCACCACCCGCTGCTGGGTCCTACGGGGGGCCTCCGCCGGCCGTGGCCGACAATTCCAAGATCACTTGCTACAAGTGTGGCCTTGCGGGCAGGTGCAAACTGAATGTACGGGTGACGCCTACTGCATCAAGTGTGATACAAAGGGCACCTATCTGCGATGTGCCCGTCAGGTGGTAAAGGCTTCAAGCCTCTTTGGGTGGGTTTTGGGATTGAAGGCAGGGTTTCTTCTGTATCCCGGTTCCGGAGCAAAGTCTTTAAAAGCCTGCTGTGAACTCGGCGACAATGAAGTTGGAGAAAAGAACGATGGAAGTGGTTGTTAGAAGCTTCGTTTCGAGCAAGACGAGCAGCGGCGCCAGCAGCGGGAGCGTGGGGACGCTCTCAAATGGCGCCATGAAGAAGGTTGTCAGCTGGATTTCAGGCTGTGCAACGAAGACCTGTGGCAGAGGAAGGGCGCTCTGGGAGTCGAGCAAGAAGTGATGCGGCGCCACCAGCGGGAGCGTGCGGACGCCCCTAATGGCGCCAGGAAGAAGGTCGTCAGCTGGTTTTCAGGCAGCGCATCGAAGACATGCGGCAGAGGAAGGGCGATCTGGGAGTCGAGCAAGAAGTGCAGCGGCGCCTGCGGCGGGAACGTAGGGACGTGTTCCGTCGGCGAGACAAGAGCTGCGGTGCCGGCCGTGGGAGCGGGGGGTCGCTCCCAGGGTCCTCGGCCGTGCCCCTGCGAGGTAGAAGGCGGTGGCAGGTGGACTGAATTTTTTTTTTTTTTTTTTTTTCCTTTTCTTTTCTGTTTACTGGATGGCTTCATTAATACTTATTAATAAAGTCGGGCACCCGGAAGTGCCTTTTATCTAAAAAAAAAATATACTGCAATTGACCGCGCTCACCATTTGCCCTGAACTTGCACAATATTTTGATAGTACTTGTCTCAATGACGTTGCATTAGTTAAATTTTCCTTCATCAGCATAAGGGAATCATCAGCAAATAATAAATGGGAAACTGATGGTGCATTTCTACACACCGAACACCTTCTATGCCACAAACCTCCTCTTCATGAGACAAAGCACTAGATAAACCCTCTGCATAAATAAGAAACCAATATGGCGAGAGGGGGTCTCCTTGGCGAAGACCCCTCGTAGGAATGAACTCATCCGTCTCCTGATCATTAAACCGTACCTTGTATTTAACAGAACAAACACACTAAGAAGACCAATAAGCTCCTCATGAAACCCAAGACGTGAAAGCATCTTCTCCAAGAAAATCCATTCCACCCGATCATACCCTTTATGTATATCCAGCTTTATAGCATAAAACCCCTCTTTCCCCTTTTTTTGTTCTTTATTGTATGCATGCTTTCATAAGCCCATAAGATATTAATTATCAGTGATTAATCTACTAGGAACAAATGCACTTTAAACCTGGGAAATAACATCACCAATGATCCCTTTCAAACGGCCAGCAATCATCTTTGAGATCACTTTGTATAGAACTTGCACATACTAATTGGTCTAAATTGTGTAATTTTCTAGGGTGACTCGACTTTGGGTATAAGAAATATTACCGTGTTATTCCAACCATCCAGATTTTTTTGTACTAATTGCAGCCAACACTTCTGTGAGAACATCTCCAAGAATTATTTGTTTGTTACTCCAGCAAAAAAACTAAAAGAATGTAGATCTATGTCCCATGCCATGCTTTAGTTTTTGTATTTAAGTTTGTAGTTCTGAATTTCATAGAGTTGTTGTGATTTAGTTGAGATTGTTCCATTTTTTGTCCACCTGTTGTGACCTTCTGAATACCTTTTTTCCTATGAAAAATGTTTTGTCACGTTTTACTTTCACAATTGGGTGAATTTTTGTCTTGTTTTGCTAGCTTATGTCCTCCAGATCGAATTTACTAATCCAAATATATTTTTAGTTGCCTTTTTTAATGAATGACAACACAAACGAGACACTGATTTATATGATAAGACAAATACATAATATGGTTAGCTGAAACTAAAATGAATAATGCATGGAACGTATGCTCCAAATGATGTATGGACTAATATAATGTGAATGCTTCGAGTCCAGATGAACGCGCTTTGGGAATTGGACGAGATTAGTGCCCTGTCGATCTTGGTTAAGGTGGGAACTCTTCTTTTTTGTCCAAAATTTTGCTAGGGGGCTTCATCGAAATAAATCACCTTCCTTGCTTTCTAGGCTCAACGTTAAGAAAGATTTGACTCAATTCACTAGGATTATCATCTCGACCTTTTGAGACATATGGGGCTATCAGTAGGTACTTGGACCGACTCTCGATCCTTTTCACCTCGGCTTCCTCCGGATCTTGCTGGATGGTGTTCCGGGCAATCCAATTCGGCATGACAGGGGCTGCGGTAGCGGACCCCCTTTTCCCTGGTGCTCTTTGTCATTGGCATTGAACCACTTTAGCAACTGCTAGGGATCGGCACTGATCAGGATCTCCTTCGTCGGGTTCAGCCAAGAGGTCCTAACCTTAGGACCTCCATCTACGTCGATGATGTGGTCATCTTCTTCAAGCCTATCCTCTCCAATGTGGATACCCTCGCCACCATCCTTGCTAATTTTGAAGATGCCTCGGGAAAACTTCTCTAAGAGCCTGGTGACTCCTATCCGTTGTGCCAGTATCGACCTTGACTCAATGCTTGTTAAATTCCCTACCACTCAGGCTCATTGCTTATTCTCTACATCGGGTTGCCTCTATCCACACGTTGTCTCAGAAAGATGCACTTCCAATTTTTGGAGGATAAGGTTGTTACCAAGCTTCCTATCCATGTCGGCAAGCACCTCACTATTGCAGAATGGTGCACCTCGATCAAATCCGCCTCCACCTCCTAGGCAATCTACCACATCACCCTGCTAAAGGTCATGCTTCATCCTTTGTGCGGCTTCTACGTCATCAGCGACAAATGCAAAATCAATTGGGAAATTTCCTTCTGCCCGAAAGCGCTTGATGGCCTTGGTGTTCTCAACCTAGATAACTCCGCACGGGAAATTGAAGCACATACAAGTTGTGGGGTGTGTTGGGAAATCCATGCTCCACGTAGGACGGATATGGAGCTCTTCTACACGGCAGCCTCGATGACGGTTGGCAACCGAGCTATTGCCGATTTCTGGCATTCCCCATGGCTGGTTGGTGGCCGGTCCATGGATATTGCATTTGACATGTTCCACAGTTGTAGGAGAATGAACTAGACTAAGAATGTCTGGATTGCACTTATTTATCTCTTGGACTCCCGTGGACCAACTTCAACAATAGTTCTTCGCTTTGGTTGAAGATCTAGAAGATTGTACTTAAAACCAAGAGCTACATGACTCAGTTGCTTTGCGCCTCTCAACCCTTCAGAGTGTAGTCCTTTGTGTTGGCATACCACGGGTGGTTTCAGTGCCACTGGTAGCACCATTTTGTGTAAGGGTTTACAATTGTTTTTAATGGGTTTAGCATTGAGGTTCGCTGATTTTTACCTCTAAACTAATCCAAATATACAAATGTAGACAAACTTCTTATTTCCTATGTGTTTTTCAGGAACAATGCATTTTAGGAAGGAAATGAAGTAATAAACTAGAGATTTGAAGCAAACCGAGCCATTCCTTAATTGGAGGAAAATCCATCTGTGTCACATGAGAAGTAACAACCAGCGGTACGGTCGGGCGCGGCCATACGCGCCACCGTACCATAGTCTTTCCGCCTTCGCCTCATCAATCGGAACAACTTTTGTGAAGCAGCCATACACATATTTCATTCAAAGCGCTGGCAGAGCCAAAACCGAAGGAGAAGACATCTGGAGTTGAATACCTATGTGATTGGTGAGATGTGTTTGTGCCTATTCATATCATCATATTTGTGAGATTTTCTTATTACTGTTTATAGGATTAATTATCTATGGTGTGCATGATACTTGTTGTCTAATTTAAGGTTCCATTTTACATAATCGATGGACCTACATGGATACCCACTTGTTGTTTAGCGAATCTACGACCCCAGATGTTGGGTGTTGATACCAAAGAGGAGCTAAAACAGCTCGAGAATCACGAGAAGCCACCAAGTGTAAAGTGTTGGTTCAGCCTCACGACCATAATTTCTTAGGTGACCATGGTTTATGGCACGGGGAGATAGAATCATACAACCCTGTCAGGAGGAGTTTGATTATTTAAGAGCGATCGGTCTACCAACCATTTTCAATGTGAAGAATATTAATCACATATTCATTTCAGTGGTGTTACGGACAGAGTACGATGCACACGATGAATTCGGAGTTTAGTCGCGGATTACAGAGGGATTGGATACAGGGATCGATCGATCCCGAGGTTCCTAGCAAGGAACCTGGAACAAGGTTCTAATCTGTTCGATCTTACAATGCCCTGCTAGACTCGACTATGTAGCTGGAGACGACGTCGTGTCTTGCTTCTCTTGAGGCCGGGCCTGGGCAGTTCCTGGACTGGGCTTGCTGGGCCTTGGGCTGGTGGTACTCGTCAGGGTCGTGACATCCCTCCCTCCTTCAGAACTGGCTTGACCCCAAGCCAGTGTTCCAGGAAAGCGATGTTCCATCGCCGCTGTATCCTCCCAAGTGACAGATGAAGCAGGAAGACCATGCCATTGTACCAGAACTCGGTTCACCTGAGCACCTCCACGCCAAATGCATCGGCGATCCACCACTTTGGCGGGCTGTAAGACAGCAAAATCATCAAGGCAAAGGAGAGCTATGTCATCACTCACCTTTTGTGCTACTGGCAGGCGCTGTTTCAACTGGGAAACATGGACGACATTGTGGATTTTGCTGTTTGGCGGCAAATCCAGCTTGTATGCAACTGCCCCACATGAGCCAGGATTGTATAGGGTCCAAAAAAATTGAATGCCAGTTTTTGACTGCTGTGTGGCGCTAAAGAGGTCTGCACATATGGCTGGAGTTTAAGAAACACCTGATCACCAACAGAGAAACTACGCTCAGAACGGTGCTTGTCGGCTTGTTTTCTTCATACGCTGCTGAGCACGCAGTAAGTGTTGGCGCGGCAACGAAGTCATGAGCTCCCGTTCCTGCAACCAATGCTCCAGGTCTGGTACTGCACAAGCGGCGGCAGCAGAGATGCCAAAATGGCAAGGCGGGTATCCATACAGAGCTTCGAATGGGCTCGGCCAATAGCTGAATGAAAGGATGTATTATACCAAAATTCCGCCAGGGGAAGCCATTTGAACCATTTCGTGGGGCAAGCATGGACCGTGCATCTCAAGAAAGCTTCAAGACATTGGTTTAGGCGCTCCGTCTGGCCATCAGTCTGAGGGTGATAGGCAGAACTCATAAGCAACTGAGTGTCAGTGAGGCGAAAGAGCTATTGCCAAAAGTTGCTTGTGAAAATCTTGTCCCGGTCTGATATGATGCACTGTGGTAAGCTATGGAGCTTATAGATGTTGCTGACAAAGCTCTCAGCCACCTGAAGTGCAGTGAAAGGATGCTTCAACGGGATAAAATGACCATATTTGTCAATTTAGCCACCACCACTAGAATCACATCATACCCATTGGACTTAGGTAGGCCTTCAACAAAATCAAGACTAATAGTGTGCCACGCCTCTGGTGGAACTGGGAGAGGTTGCAGCAGACCTGGCAGCTTTGTGTGCTCGGCTTTTGCTCGTTGACAAGTGTCACAGTGTTGAACAAAACTTTGCACTGTCTGTTTGAGATGTGGCCATGCAAACAACTTCTTAATGCGCTGATAAGTAGCAAGGACGCCTGAGTGGCTGCCTATTCCACTGTCATGAAGCGCTTGTAGGATGAGTTGCTGAGCTAAGTTGTTACCGCCCACCCATATCCTGCCATGCCTGCGAATAACTCCCTTGTCCAACAAAATCCTTCCTTATTGGTACCCGACACACTCAGTTCAGTCCACAGCTGTTTTGTGTCGGCATCGTCCATATACCCCGACACCAACTTGTCTAACCAGGACAGCACAGCAGAGGAAATGGCCATGATATCTGGGTCAGGTGTCCTCCTAGACAAAGCATCAGCCGAAACATTGGTGATACCCTTCTTGTACTGAATTGTGTATCGAAGACCCATGAGTTTGACAAAGGCTTTATGCTGGATGCCCGTGCCCAGACGCTGTTCAGTAAAGTGTAACAAGCTTTTCTGGTCAGTGCGAATAGTGAACTGCTGCTGTTGCAAGTATGGACGCCATTTATCCACAGCCATTAGGATGGCGAGGCACTCCTTTTCATATGTGGACAGAGCTTGGTTACGTGGGCTTAGAGCCTTGCTGAGGTAGGCGATGGGATGACCCTGCTGCATCAAAACTGCTCCCACTCCATATTGGCAAGCATCCGTTTCAATGACGAATGGTTGTGCAAAATCTGGTAGGGCGAGCACAGGGGCCGTAGTGAGCGCCTTCTTCAGTGTCTGAAAAGCGTCCTCGGCAGCAGGAGTCCATTGAAACACCACACCCTTGCGCAAAAGCTGTGTGAGAGGGCGGCATATGATGCCGTAATTCTCAATGAAGCGTCGGTAATAGCCTGTCAGGCCAAGAATCCCTCTCAATTCTTTGAGTGACAGTGGTCTAGGCCATTCTTGAACTGCTTTCACTTTGGAAGGGTCAGTGGCTACACCTGCGGTGCCAATGATGTGGCCCAGATATTCTAGGTTTTGTTGGGCAAACAAACACTTCGACTTCTTGAGAGTGAACTTGTTTGTTGCTAGAATCTGGAAGACTTCCTTGAGGAGCTTCTTATGCTGTTGCAGAGTTTCAGTGTAGATGAGTATATCATCCATGAAGACCAGCACACCTTTCCCTAGCTGATCAGCAAAAATTGTGTTCATGACATTTTGGAATGTGGCAGGAGCGTTTGTGAGTCCAAAAGGCGTGACCAGAAATTCATATAGCCCTTGATGAGTACGAAAAGCAGTTTTGTACTCTTCTCCTTCAGCCACACGTAGTTGATGGTAACCAGAGGATAGATCCAATTTGGTGAACCATCTAGCGCCAGCTAGTTCATCCAGAAGTTCCTCTACCATCGGCATTGGTTGTTTGTGCTTGACAGTTAAGGAATTTAGCTGCCGATAATCGATGCAGAAACGCCACTCCCCATCTTTTTTGTGAACCAACAATACTGGTGAGGCAAATGGGCTAGTACTTTCCCGAATGATGCCTTGCTCAAGCATCTTGTATATCTGCGCTCAATTTCATCCTTCTGGTATAGTGCATATCGGTACGGTCTGACATTGATAGGTTCAGCACCTGGAACCAGAGGTATCTTATGGTCCTGTTGTCGCCTGGGTGGTAAAGTCTCAATCGGCCCAAACAGTGGCTCAAACTCCTGCAGCAGTTCCTCCAACTCAGAAGGTAACTTGTTTCCTGGCAGAGGGTCCAAACTGTGAAGACTACCAGCTTGATGGACAGGTAAAACTTGTACACATTGTGCCACAGCTCCTTTGCTAAGTAGTCCACGAAATTCACCCGGTGTCATTGGTTTGGCAACTGGAACATCGTCCTGAATTCCTTGAAGGGTAATCTCCTTCCCAGCATGTCTGAAACACATGCGCCGCTGACGCCAATGCACCCACATGGGGCTGTGCTCCTCTAACCAATCACCACCCAGAATGATTTCATATGTGGTAAGCGGAAGAATTTTCATATCTTGAATAAAATCATGCTCCTGCACACTCTAGGGAAGCTGACATACTTGCCGATCACTGGTCATGATCTCGCCATTGGCAACCACAAACCGGGACGGCTCACACAGTTCTGTTGGTGCATTGAGCTTGGTCACCAGTGCTGCATCCACAAAAGTTGCTCCGCTGCCAGAATCCACCAAAATCAGGACCTCATGTGGTCCCACCTTGCCATGGAGGCGTATGGTGCGACGGCGTGCTGGAGAGGTTGATGATGCTGCCGCCAGATCAACACACATAAGATCTTCATCAGAGCTTGTATCACCAGAATGTGCACCCCCTTTTTCATCAGCCATGGGAAACACATCCAACAATTCTTCAAGTACATGTAGAGGCACATGCTCTGGACACTTGTGGGTGCAGCTCTACTTGTCGCCGCATGTGAAACATAAGCCCTTGGCCTTGCGGAATGCACGGAGTTCTTCCAGCTTAGCATCCCAGCGAGGAGTGTCACCCTTCTTAGTGTCCTCAGCACGATGTGGCTGCTTGACCTTGTCCGGAGCAGTGTACGCGCGATAAGTTGAGCGCGACTGTGTACGAGAAGAATGTTGCTGCCGCATAGCTTCCTGCTCCGTTTCCTGCAATTGAGCGAGAAGAATAGCAGTATCCACATCTTTAGGTGAGTGTAGCAACACGGCTGAACGTAGATCATCAGATAATCCAGCAACATATCTCCCTACGAAGAACACATCACTAGTGCTAGGGTCATGCATCAGGATTTGGTGTTGCAGATGTTTAAATTTTTCAGTGTAAACCTCTACGGTGTCTACTTGCTTAAGAGATAAAATTTGTCGCATGTAGAGATTAAACTTGTTCTTCCCCCAATAAGCCTCTACAGGAATGTATAAATCATGCCACAGCACAATTCGGTTCTTGGATTGTGAGGTTTTCAGCCAGAGGGCTGCGTTCCCCACAAAATTGAGCATAGCAAATTTTACTTTCATTGTGTCGGATATACCATAAATCTCAAAGTACATCTCACAATTATCCTTCCAAACTGAGGGATCGGTGCCATCAAATTTGGGGAAATCCATTTTAGGAGTTGATTGATAGCGTGTGCGATGCGGTGATCGATCATACTGGTCCTCATCCCCATAGTTGCGTGAGTAATTGAGCGGAACCAACGTACCATTAGCCGGGGTAATCGCTGAGATCCGGGGATCTCGTTGATGTTCCCCCGTGTGGTGTTGCAGATGCCGTGCCCTTCAGGCCGTCGCGCCGCCGCGCCCGTGTGCGACGTTGTAGAGAGCGTCGCGGGCGAATCGGGTTGGGGAGATGGACGACTAGCTGGCACCCAACCGCGCCGCCGTGTCCTCAGCGTGGAGCTTGAGGGTTGCCGCCGTGGAGGTGAGGCCGTTGACCGCGGACTCCACGGTCTGCATCCATGTCGACAGGCCCTCGAACTTGGACACCAGCGAATCGAGCTTCTCGTGGGTAGCCTGAGCTTGCTCGGTAGCAGTCGCCATGGTTTCCGCGAACTGTCGTTCGGCCGCCGTCGGCCGCTTGGCTGCCAGCTCGCCGGACCGAAATTATCCGATCTAACCGTTGCTTGGGTTTACGGCGGCAGATCGAGATCCGCTGCCAACCTTGCGTCGGAATTAAGAATCAGAAAAAATTCGGGCAGGGAAGGGAGGCTCTAAGTGTTACGGACAGAGTACGATGCACACGATGAATTCGGAGTTTAGTCCAGAGGGATTGGATACAGGGATCGATCGATCCCGAGGTTCTGGCAAGGAACTTCGAACAAGGTTCTAATCTGTTCGATCTTACAACGCCCTACTAGACTCGACTATGTAGCTGGAGACGACGCCGTGTCTTGCTTCTCTTGAGGCCGGGCCTGGGCAGTTCCTGGACTGGGCTTGCTGGGCTTTGGGCTGGTGGTACTCGTCAGGGTCGTGACAAGTGGGCACATTCTGTATTGTCATGAACTGTATCTCTCGGCGCTTATTTTCATCATAGCAGGAAATGACCTTTACTTTCAGCATTGTTCTTTATTGTTTTTACTTTCAGTTCATAACTTATTCCTCATATACTTTAAATAGCTATTTCCATAATTTCCTTTTTACAATTTTTGCGGTCAACTCACTCCTGTCTGACACCTTGGGTGGACCGAAACAGTCATAAGAAATACTCGCCAAAACTCACGTGAGACGATATAAGCCGGAAGAATACTTTCATGAAATTCTACTTCAACAAACATGTCCGTTTGCAGGCATCAACCTATTTTATGACGCCCACTACTGGAAAATCACTCTTCGCCGTGTGGCCAAAACACACGGCGAAGGCAGGTATTGGCCTCGGCGAACACTTCGCCGAGAACGGTACTCGGCAGAGACGTCTCGGCGAAAATCGCCTCGGCGACGCCGCTTCGCCGAGGGCTTTTTGTCGGGGATGCACGGCGAACTCTTCGCCGAGAATTTAGACAAGACACCCGGCGAAGAAAAGGCAATCTGGATCGTCCCTTGTCAGATGGACGTCAGGCGTGTGTCAGAACTTCGCCGAGACCGGTGGTGAAGGCACTCGGCGAAGAAGGAATGCACAGATGGCGCCACGTGTCCTCCAACTGGGTGCCGGCGAACTTCTTCGCCGTGTGGTGCTTCGCCGAGAGCCGGACTTCGCCGAGCGCCGGTGCCCAACTTCGCCGTGAGTATGCTTCGCCGTGTGCCAAGCGTCGCCGGGAACGCACACTTCGCCGAGTGCCAGTTCATCAGAAGGGCTCGGCGAAGGGACCACACGGGGTGACCATTTGGCACCACTTCGCCGAGTGCACCGCCCGGCAAAACGAACGAGCTCGGCGAAGTGTGTTCCCAGGTGACCATTTGGCACCATTTCGCCGAGTGTTTGACTCGGCAAAGATGCACTGGACGGCGAAGTGTCTTCCCAGGTGACCAAATGGCACCTGTAGCGCGTCTTCGCCGAGTGCCCTTCACGGCGAAGGCATGTTCGCCGAGTGCTTTACTCGGCGAACATGCCATTTGGTCCAGATTTTCAATGCTTTTTACGAATCCCTGCATTTGCAAAAAAACAGTATGCATATATATTTCATCTCTAACACTGGATCACCCCCAGCACAACCAGAACATTAAAATGAGACACATATAACAAAATATAGCACAAATGGTCCAAAAGTTCACGAAACAAAGTCCACAAGTTCATAAGCAGACAACACAAGTTTAAACATGTCCAAAATACATGCCACTAGTTCACAGCCAGCAGACCAATGCCACATATTCACTCGGGGTTGTTGGAGGCCGTTGGCGCCGATGATGGGCTTGCAGCTCCGCCTCCACCATTCCCTCCGTCTTGACCTCCACCATTCCCTCCGTGTTGACCATCCGTGGGAGTGTGGGATCCAGCCGATCGATGCTCCTATGAAGATTCACATTAGACGAGTAAGCAAACAAAAGATGAATTATTGCCTAGCTAGTCCCAAGAGCACTTACCAAGAGGAGTAGGGGGCAACTAGTGGAGGAAGAGGAGGTAAAGGAGGAAGCGACGAATCCGCGGGCATCCTCTGCAAACCGAAGAGGAGGGTTAGTTCGCAAAGTTCAAGCACATGCTTTAGTTGAAAGAAAAAGTTAAAGCACTTACCGACATAAGGGCCTGGAGGCATGCTTGTTGGCTTGACATATGTGCATGCATTTGCTTGTTGTTCTCCTCTGCAGCCTGCGCCCTCGCCGTAGCCTCCGCCGCGAGATTCCTATTTCTCTCAACTTCAGCCTAGAGGATTGCAACCATGTAAAAGAAGCGGTCATGGCGATGCAAACATGTACAATAGTGGAAAAGATGGTTGAAAAACGACACGTGTACCTCCATTGCAGCAATGGCATCAAGTCCGACCCTTGGGCGGCGCTCGATCTCGGGCGCTGAGCTCGTACGCCTAGCACGAATCTCGGCAAGTGATGGGATGCCCGATGAATCGAATGAAGCACCGCCAATATAAGGCCGGCCATTCAGCTTGCCTTGTCCCGCGAGCATAGCAACCTTGGGGTCGAAAGGAGAGGTCAAAGGATCGGACGCGTCACCGTTGACCTCCTTGAACTTGGAGCAGTAGTTCTTGTGTTGATTCTTCGCGGTGGTGGTGATCCACTGCTCTTCCAAGGGTTTAGCCGGATCCGGGTTCTTTGGCCTCCGGGTCTCAACGAACACTTGCATCTTCGTCTTTTTCACTCCCTCCTTTAACTCCTACAATTAATTGACACCAAAAGGAAGCATACAATTGAGGTCAAAGAAAAAATAAAAATATTATGGGACAGAAATAAAAACTTGAATGGAAAGGACAAAAATGATTTCTTACCTTGTGTGCCACGAGGCCGTCGAGTGTGAGGGGGCCTTGACGGTGGACTCCGTGGTCGCCTACCATCTTCCGCTTCTCCCGTGCCGACTTGTTTTGCACCTGGAACCCTCCTGACACCCACTTGTCTACAATCTTCTTGTAGCAAGGCTTATGGGCGGCTAGCCATTGAGGAATCACCTATTTGACACAAGAAAGATCCATATGAGTAGAACTATTCATCAAGTCATGTGGAGAATAGTAGGAAAATATATGTGGTTACCTTCAAGTACTGGGCTCTCGACATGTGTATGGGCCTAGCGTCCTCTTTGGTGATTGTCCTGTGCATATACTCTGCATAGAACTGGACAACAGCGGCAATACGGGCCTCGTAAAGCTGGTCGGGGATGAGCTTCTTCGCCATTTTAATCAGCACCTTTTCAGCCGCCTCCGCTTTACCTTCACCATCGACGAGTGTGAAAAAGTCCTACAAACATTGAGCATACGACAAAGGGGTTAGCACGATGAAATCCAAACTCTTGGTATTAAGGTAGTAAAGTTATATAAATTACTAACCCAGAACTCGGTGATCAGCCGCATGCCGAGGTGGCCGTGGGTGGAGTCGGGCACCATCGTGAAGTGGTTCCAAGACCAAGCGGGCACCTTTTCACCAGTGGCGATTCCATCCTTCTTCAAGGCGATAATGCCAGGGTAAAGCCTCTTGATAAGAAGGCCAAGGACGCCTGAAGGTAAGCGCTCCCACTTTGGGCCCACCCACTTGAATGACCTGCACATACCGAAAACATAAGTCAGAATGCTTGTGATGAAAAGGTAACTAAAGTAGAAGGTAACAACATTTTCAACCAACACTTACGCATCTGATGAGACATCAAGTAGGCCATGTGACTTGCGTTCTGGAAAGCTCGAAGGCCCTCGCAAGTACACCTTACCCTCGCGCACAACACCGATCAAGTCTAGTGGATGATCTGTCAAGAGATCCTCATCCGCCACGGCATCCTCATCCTCCTCACTCTCCTCACGCTGCTGCTCCTCCTCCTCTGACACCTCCGAGAGCCGGTCCTGGTAGTCATCATCACTAGGCAAAGAGCCCGCATCCTCCTCCACCAAGGGCTCCTCGGGCAGCTCCCCCTCCTCTGACTCGGAAGACGACACCGAGGGCAGAGGACTACTCAAGCGAGCAGGAGGGCGCCTACCCCGGGGCGCCTTGGTGGATCCCGTGGGTCTACCACGCCGTGCGGAAGTCTCCTCCGTAGCTGCCCGGTCACGCTTCCTTCCAATGAGCACGGGAGTCCCATCAGCACCCTGCGCGTATAGTTTAGACACATTGCCCACCTTGTGAGTCCGCTTCTCCTTGACGACCCGGGTGAGGGGCCGCTTGTTGATGAGGAGCTCCTTCTCCTTGGCAACACTCCTCTTCGACGCGAGCTGCTTCTCCTTGGCGCCCGGCTTGTGAGTCCGCCCTGCCATGTCTCAATCACCTGTCATCACAAAAAAAAAATTTAGTCCAATATTGTCTAGACTTATATGAACTTTACATTCAATGTACACTTTATGGTTATGCAATTATAAAATGTATAGTGCAATATATTTGTTATATTTTCTATTTGTCGAGACGCACGTGCATTGTTACTTTGGATGTATAGTGCGAATAACTCCATGCTCTACTTAATTTGGACATTATTCTAATTCACCGGTCTAATTTCTTTGCATTCTTTCTTCATTTCTTTTATCCTGTAGTTTCACATATATCTCTCTATGAATTCATCTCCAAGCTATATTTAAGTAGAGGCTACAGATAGTTATTTATTTTGTTCAGCTACATATATGAATTGTGAAATCATCTCCAACAAATTTTGTACTTCATTTTCCTTAAAGTCTGTTTATTGGAAACAAGGTCAGTTTCAGTTTCAGAAACATATTCATGCAATCAAGCTCGATCTAACAAAATTGGTTGCTTTCAGTCAGAGTATAAGAGGCAATCTTTTCCAACCAGCAAGTGAGTTTTTACCTACGCTTGGCTGCGTTGACATATGAAGCTTAGGCTGCATCTTACTGTATTTTAAGCTTAATTAGGCCGCATCTTACTGTATTTTATAACATCCGAGTTATTGATTCCTGGGGTGCATGAGCAATATGGAGCCACCATCAGTGGTGGTGAGCAAAATCTGGACCATTCATTTACTGGTGTCTTTAACATGGAAACTTGTCATATTTATTTTTAAAATTGGACAGAAGAGCTATGTTGCTTTACGACAAGCAACAATTTCAAATTTAGTGTTTATAACAAATCTGCCTAAATATACATTAGTTGATGACACTTACTTTATGACAATGTTCTATAATTAAGTCAGTATAATGTTAAATACAGATGAGTTGCCCCCTCAAAAGGCCTGGAAGAGCGTGATGCTCATTTCATATGCGCCTCCTAACTAAGCCAAGAAGGTATCAGGAACCGTAATGGCTACTCAAAGAGGCACAGGTGAAGCACCAGTTGGCTAACTACAAAACAAACACCACGCAACATACAGGGACGCACATAAATTTGAAGGATTCATGAAAAAGGAAGGATTCAAACTTGCTATATGCCCCTGTCTGAACCGAATGAGAATGGGAATCTGCAATCGATTATTCGAGGGCAATTTAGTCAACTAACCCTAACCGTAGCCGTAGCCAAAACTATCCCTAACCCTAGCCGTAGCCAAAACTATCCCTAACCCTAGCCGTAGCCAAAACTATCTGCTTGATGCTTACCTTGGTCGATGGAGGGGGTGCAGCGGAGGCCGGAGTAGAGGAGGCCGAGGGTGCCGGAGCCGGAGCCGCGTCGAGCCGGAGCAGAAGAGGCTGAGGGTGGTGGCGGCGGGGGGTGGCAGCAGCGACAGATCGAGGGTGCCCAGGAGTGGTGGCGGCGGGGAGTGGTGGCAGCGGACCGGGAGATCAGGTGGCGGCGGCAGCAGATGGAGCGGGCAGTGGCGCCGGTGAGAGTGGCGGCAACGGCGGCGAACAGAGGTGTGGTGTGGGAGCGCGTGGGGAGGGAAAGGAAATTGGGGATTTTTGGGGTTTCCGGAGCCAAATTTTCATTAAGTCACCGCTGTTTCTTTGCCGAGTAGCCTTCTTTGCCGAGTGTCCTACTCGGCAAAGACCATTTTATTCATTTTTGTTATTATCATATAATATGGTATATAATATAACTTTAAAAAAATGCGGAAGCACTACCTAAATTATCCTATTCTAGCACATCCTATTCTAACTATTCTAACTATATTATCCAGTGATGGTAACCATGCGCAAGCACTACCTAAATTAACCATGCTCCTTTCAGAACCACGTTGGATCGAAGTTGCCTACCTTCTCCAGTGGTCACTCTGACCGGCAAATTGGCAAATCATAGCGTGGTCGTGAGACGGCAAATCAGCCTTCGATCCAAACAGCGGCAAGACGTCTCTGATGATCTGCAACCGTCCGAACAAGTGTTGGAGATGTTGCTAATCATCAGAGATCCTTGCCACTACTTGGATCCAACCGAGGAGAGGGTTCACCTTCAACCTCCGCTCTAGGAACTCCTGCCTCTCAGAAATCTTGCTCTCTGCTACCCGTGTACTGCCAATGATGGATGTGAAGTGTACTCCTGCCTCTCTTATAGACCCGCCTCTCCGAGTGACTCCCTCCACCTAGCCAATCAGGAACAAGTACGCGGATCGTGTGTTTCCTTCGAGAGCTTGTGAGCCGTTGGATCAAGCGAATGACTCCCTTCGGCTAGCCAATCAGGAACAAGTACGCGGATCGTGTGTTTCCATCGAGAGCTTGGAGCCGTTGGATCAAGCGAATGACTCCCTTCGGCTAGCCAATCAGGAACAAGTACGCGGATCATGTGTTTCCTTCGAGAACTTGGGAGCCGTTGGATCAAGCGAATGACTCCCTTCGGCTAGCCAATCAGGAACAAGTACGCGGATCGTGTGTTTCCTTCGAGAGCTTGGGAGCCGTTGGATCAAGCGAATGGCTCCCTTCGGCTAGCCAATCAGGAACAAGTACGCGGATCGTGTGTTTCCTTCGAGAGCTTGGGAGCCGTTGGATCAAGCAGTTGCAATTTGTGTGTTTCCTTCGCCGGAGTGCGGTAGTAAAATAATCGAAAGGGGTAGCTCCGAGGACTTTTATACTTGGTTGTGCTAGGTTAGGTCATATGAACATTTGGAACCCAGTTTGGCCCCATGGTTTCACATGATTCCATCCGTTGCACGCGATATGGGAGTTTCCACCTAGAAGACCAGAACCTTCGAGGGAGATAAGTGCGGTGTGTGAAGACGGTCACACCTCGGAGTCTCAAGATGTCTCTAACAACCTCCCACCACACTCTAATGCATATTATGTGACACCACCCAGGTTTTGGTGTGGTTCCGACACCCCGAAGAAACCGCTTCCGTCGAACCCCCCCAGATTTGACCGCAAGTCAACCGTGTCGTCTACCCCTTCCACGGGCGTCGAAAGGGGTAGCTCTGAGGACTTTTATACTTGGTTGTGCTAGGTTAGGTCATATGAACATTTGGAACCCAGTTTGGCCCCATGGTTTCACATGATTCCATCCGTTGCATGCGATATGTGAGTTTCCACCTAGAAGACCAGAACCTTCGAGGGAGATAAGTGCGGTGTGTGAAGCCGGTCACACCTCGGAGTCTCAAGATGTCTCTAACAACCTCCCACCACACTCGAATGCATATTATGTGACACCACCCAGGTTTTGGTGTGGTTCCGACACCCCGAAGAAACCGCTTCCGTCGAACCCCCCCCTCCCCACATTTGACCGCAAGTCAACCGTGTCGTCTACCCCTTCCACGGGCGTCGAAAGGGGGTAGCTCCGAGGACTTTTATACTTGGTTGTGCTAGGTTAGGTCATATGAAAATTTGAAACCCAGTTTGGCCCCATGGTTTCACATGATTCCATCCGTTGCACGCGATATGGGAGTTTCCACCTAGAAGACCAGAACCTTCGAGGGAGATAAGTGCGGTGTGTGAAGCCGGTCACACCTCGGAGTCTCAAGATGTCTCTAACAACCTCCCACCACACTCTAATGCATATTATGTGACACCACCCAGGTTTTGGTGTGGTTCCGACACCCCGAAGAAACCGCTTCCGTCGAACCCCCCCCCCCCCCCAGATTTGACCGCAAGTCAACCGTGTCGTCTACCCCTTCCACGGGCGTCGAAAGGGGTAGCTCCGAGGACTTTTATACTTGGTTGTGCTAGGTTAGGTCATACGAACATTTGGAACCCAGTTTGGCCCCATGGTTTCACATGATTCCATCCGTTGCACGCGATATGGGAGTTTCCACCTAAAAGACCAGAACCTTCGAGGGAGATAAGTGCGGTGTGTGAAGCCGGTCACACATCGGAGTCTCAAGATGTCTCTAACAACCTCCCACCACACTATAATGCATATTATGTGACACCACCCAGGTTTTTGTGTGGTTCCGACACCCCGAAGAAACCGCTTCCGTCGAACCCCCCCAGATTTGACCGCAAGTCAACCGTGTCGTCTACCCCTTCCACGGGCGTCGAAAGGGGGTAGCTCCGAGGACTTTTATACTTGGTTGTGCTAGGTTAGGTCATACGAACATTTGGAACCCAGTTTGGCCCCATGGTTTCACATGATTCCATCCGTTGCACGCGATATGGGAGTTTCCACCTAGAAGACCAGAACCTTCGAGGGAGATAAGTCCGGTGTGTGAAGCCGGTCACACCTCGGAGTCTCAAGATGTCTCTAACAACCTCCCACCACACTCTAATGCATATTATGTGACACCACCCAGGTTTTGGTGTGGTTCCGACACCCCGAAGAAACCGCTTCCGTCGAACCCCCCTCCCCCAGATTTGACCGCAAGTCAACCGTGTCGTCTACCCCTTCCACGGGCGTCGAAAGGGGGTAGCTCTGAGGACTTTTATACTTGGTTGTGCTAGGTTAGGTCATATGAACATTTGGAACCCAGTTTGGCCCCATGGTTTCACATGATTCCATCCGTTGCATGCGATATGTGAGTTTCCACCTAGAAGACCAGAACCTTCGAGGGAGATAAGTGCGGTGTGTGAAGCCGGTCACACCTCGGAGTCTCAAGATGTCTCTAACAACCTCCCACCACACTCGAATGCATATTATGTGACACCACCCAGGTTTTGGTGTGGTTCCGACAACCCGAAGAAACCGCTTCCGTCGAACCCCCCCCCCCCCTCCCCACATTTGACCGCAAGTCAACCGTGTCGTCTACCCCTTCCACGGGCGTCGAAAGGGGGTAGCTCCGAGGACTTTTATACTTGGTTGTGCTAGGTTAGGTCATATGATAATTTGAAACCCAGTTTGGCCCCATGGTTTCACATGATTCCATCCGTTGCACGCGATATGGGAGTTTCCACCTAGAAGACCAGAACCTTCGACGGAGATAAGTGCGGTGTGTGAAGCCGGTCACACCTCGGAGTCTCAAGATGTCTCTAACAACCTCCCACCACACTCTAATGCATATTATGTGACACCACCCAGGTTTTGGTGTGGTTCCGACACCCCGAAGAAACCGCTTCCGTCGAACCCCCCCCCCCCCCCCCAAATTTGACCGCAAGTCAACCGTGTCGTCTACCCCTTCCACGGGCGTCGAAAGGGGTAGCTCCGAGGACTTTTATACTTGGTTGTGCTAGGTTAGGTCATACGAACATTTGGAACCCAGTTTGGCCCCATGGTTTCACATGATTCCATCCGTTGCACGCGATATGGGAGTTTCCACCTAAAAGACCAGAACCTTCGAGGGAGATAAGTGCGGTGTGTGAAGCCGGTCACACCTCGGAGTCTCAAGATGTCTCTAACAACCTCCCACCACACTATAATGCATATTATGTGACACCACCCAGGTTTTTGTGTGGTTCCGACACCCCGAAGAAACCGCTTCCGTCGAACCCCCCCAGATTTGACCGCAAGTCAACCGTGTCGTCTACCCCTTCCACGGGCGTCGAAAGGGGTAGCTCCGAGGACTTTTATACTTGGTTGTGCTAGGTTAGGTCATACGAACATTTGGAACCCAGTTTGGCCCCATGGTTTCACATGATTCCATCCGTTGCACGCGATATGGGAGTTTCCACCTAGAAGACCAGAACCTTCGAGGGAGATAAGTGCGGTGTGTGAAGCCGGTCACACCTCGGAGTCTCAAGATGTCTCTAACAACCTCCCACCACACTCTAATGCATATTATGTGACACCACCCAGGTTTTGGTGTGGTTCCGACACCCCGAAGAAACCGCTTCCGTCGAACCCCCCTCCCCCAGATTTGACCGCAAGTCAACCGTGTCGTCTACCCCTTCCACGGGCGTCGAAAGGGGGTAGCTCTGAGGACTTTTATACTTGGTTGTGCTAGGTTAGGTCATATGAACATTTGGAACCCAGTTTGGCCCCATGGTTTCACATGATTCCATCCGTTGCATGCGATATGTGAGTTTCCACCTAGAAGACCAGAACCTTCGAGGGAGATAAGTGCGGTGTGTGAAGCCGGTCACACCTCGGAGTCTCAAGATGTCTCTAACAACCTCCCACCACACTCGAATGCATATTATGTGACACCACCCAGGTTTTGGTGTGGTTCCGACACCCCGAAGAAACCGCTTCCGTCGAACCCCCCCCCTCCCCACATTTGACCGCAAGTCAACCGTGTCGTCTACCCTTCCACGGGCGTCGAAAGGGGGTAGCTTCGAGGACTTTTATACTTGGTTGTGCTAGGTTAGGTCATATGAAAATTTGAAACCCAGTTTGGCCCCATGGTTTCACATGATTCCATCCGTTGCACGCGATATGGGAGTTTCCACCTAGAAGACCAGAACCTTCGAGGGAGATAAGTGCGGTGTGTGAAGCCGGTCACACCTCGGAGTCTCAAGATGTCTCTAACAACCTCCCACCACACTCTAATGCATATTATGTGACACCACCCAGGTTTTGGTGTGGTTCCGACACCCCGAAGAAACCGCTTCCGTCGAACCCCCCCCCCCCCAGATTTGACCGCAAGTCAACCGTGTCGTCTACCCCTTCCACGGGCGTCGAAAGGGGTAGCTCCGAGGACTTTATACTTGGTTGTGCTAGGTTAGGTCATACGAACATTTGGAACCCAGTTTGGCCCCATGGTTTCACATGATTCCATCCGTTGCACGCGATATGGGAGTTTCCACCTAAAAGACCAGAACCTTCGAGGGAGATAAGTGCGGTGTGTGAAGCCGGTCACACCTCGGAGTCTCAAGATGTCTCTAACAACCTCCCACCACACTATAATGCATATTATGTGACACCACCCAAGTTTTTGTGTGGTTCCGACACCCCGAAGAAACCGCTTCCGTCGAACCCCCCCAGATTTGACCGCAAGTCAACCATGTCGTCTACCCCTTCCACGGGCGTCGAAAGGGGGTAGCTACGAGGAATTTTATACTTGATTGTGCTAGGTTAGGTCATATGAACATTTGGAAGCCAGTTTGGCCCCATGGTTTCACATGATTCCATCCGTTGCACGCGATATGGGAGTTTCCACCTAGAAGACCAGAACCTTCGAGGGAGATAAGTGCGGTGTGAGAAGCCGGTCACACCTCGGAGTCTCAAGATGTCTCACAACCTCCCACCACACTCTAATGCATATTATGTGACTTCCACGGGCGTCGAAAGGGGGTAGCTCCGAGGACTTTTATACTTCGTTGTGCTAGGTTAGGTCATATGAACATTTGGAACCCAGTTTGGCCCCATGGTTTCACATGATTCCATCCGTTGCACGCGATATGAGAGTTTCCACCTAGAAGACCGGAACCTTCGAGGGAGATAAGTGCGGTGTGTGAAGCCGGTCACACCTCGGAGTCTCAAGATGTCTCTAACAACCTCCCACCACACTCTAATGCATATTATGTGACACCGCCCAGTTTTTTGTGTGGTTCCGACACCCCGAAGAAACTGGCGCCAAAACAGCACACGTCGGAGAGACGGAAGAGCGGGAATAATGTAAACTTCGCCGAGAAGGTTTCTCTGCGAAGTACAGCTCTCGGCGAAGAGTTGGTGCGTACTGAATTTATTTTGCCGCCCACCTTGTTTGCCGAGAGGAAGGCTCGGCGAGCAGCCACACCCGGCGAAGAAATGGCGCGGAACGAAATTTTCTTTCCCGCCCATGTCTTTGCCGAGTGCCGGCCACCGACACACTCGGCAAAGAGAATTTTTTCTCGTGCCATTTTCTTCGCCGAGTGCCGCCGAACGATGCTCCCGCGAACATCTGACGGAAATGGCGGCAAATGTCAAAACTTTCGCACGCACAATTTGCCGAGCGCGGCTCTCGGCGAAGAAAAGAATTCAACATTTTTTTCCCTGTCGCCTCTTTGCCGGGTGCGAAACTCGGCGAAATTCAGGCATTGCCGCAGGAAGGTGGGTCCCAATGGCAGGCGCCACGTTGTCAGCCGTTTCGCCGAGATCGGCGCGTTGCCGAGTGTTTTTTGCGGTCTTTGCCGAGATTATTTGCTTCGCCGAGATCTTTATCAACGCTGTGCCGGCGAATGTGGTGTTTGCCGAGTGGTCTGATCTGCGCCGAGTATTTTCTGTGCTGTGTCGGCGTAGGATGTGTTCGTCGACACTCCCCGAGATTTGGCACTCGGCAAATCCGAGACCACTCGGCAGAGAGTGATTTTCCAGTAGTGGCCGTTGTCGGGAGCTAAACGCCAACTGTTTAATTTTTTTCACAAAGTATATGAGTTGTTGCCGTGGATGTTTCCTGTGTCTTGGACATACGTTCTACGCGTAATGCTATTTTTTACCTGCTCAAGAAATCGATGGTAATGTACTGATACGTATGAGAATACCTTGAAGCCAGTTCCTCCAAAGCAGAAGAAGAGTCTATGCAGTGGCACAATAGAAAATCACGAATGAAGCAAAATACACACACCAGTACACCACACGAGAAAAATAAAACGCAAACTATTTCGTGAAGTTCATCGTGTCGCTGAATTTTCTTGTCGCCTGCCGCAGCTCCGACAGAGAGAGCTCGCTGAACAATACCGGATTCAAGCCAGAAACTATGCTGCGCGTCTATTCCGCACGCTCGAGGGCGGTGTCCCTTTCATCCTCTAGCTGCTCGAGCCTCGACCTCTGCGAGATAACGATCGCCGCCACCATCTCCGTCTTCTCCTCTAACGCTTCAGAGAGCTTCTCCACGGCGTCGCGTCTCATTGACTCCATCTCCTGTTTCAACGGTTGCATGTTCTCGTCTGCCTTGGCCATGGCGTCCTCCCATCCGCCCGTGCGTCCGCTTGTCCAGCACTCGCCCTCGCGCGACGGCGACGCTGGTCCATCCGTTTTGCCTACAAATACCCCAACCCCCACACGGATCTCTTCACCACAAACACAACAAAACAACTTACGACATGGGTTCCCTCTCCTACTTCCTCGCCGTGGCCGTCCTGGCGGCGCTGGTCACCGGCGGCGTGTGCATCACCAAGGTGCCGCCGGGCCCCAACATCACGACCAAGTACGACACCAAGTGGCTCCCCGCCAAGGCCACCTGGTACGGCAAGCCCACCGGCGCAGGACCCAAAGACAACGGTACGTGATAACCATTTCATGGAGTAGGGACACTTTCTGCAATGCGATCTTGGCATGAAATATATATGAGCGTGTGCATGCAGGTGGCGCGTGCGGGATCAAGGACGTGAACCTGGCTCCCTACCTTGGCATGACGGCCTGCGGCAACGTCCCCATCTTCAAGGACGGCAAGGGATGCGGCTCCTGCTACGAGGTACCCACCATGTACTCCTATGTCGCAACACCTAGCTAGCAAGCATTACACATCACCAAGCCTCAAATTATGTAGGCATCGATCGAATCGATCGTTTGGAACGCGACTTTCTTTCATGATATATGGTAATGTTGGCGTGGTTGAACGCATGTGAATTGCAGCTCAAGTGTCAGAAGCCAGAGCCGTGCGCGGACAAGCCCATCACGGTCTTCATCACGGACAAGAACTACGAGCCCATCGCGCCCTACCACTTCGACCTCTCCGGCAAGGCCTTCGGCCTCATGGCGTTGCCCGGGAAGGACCAAGCGCTCCGGTCTGTCGGGGAGCTCGAGCTGCAGTTCAGGAGGGTGCACTGCAAGTACCCGGCCGGAACCAAGATCACCTTCCACGTCGAGAAGGGCTCCAACCCCAACTACCTGGCCGTGCTCGTTAAGTTCGCCGCCGACGATGGCGACATCGTGCAGGTGGACATCCAGGACAAACAGTCGGCGGAGTGGAAGCCCATGACGGAGTCGTGGGGCGCCGTCTGGAGGTGGGACGGCGCCACCGCGCTCAAGGGCCCCTTCTCCATCCGCGTCACCAGCGAGTCCGGCAAGAAGCTCATCGCCAAAGACGTCATCCCGCCAACTGGAAGCCCGACACTGTCTACCCATCAAACGTCCAGTTCTAGAGGCTGCAACTCAATCCCTCACATTCAGTTTTACCTCAATTCTTTTTATTTATTTGTTAACATTTATCAGCCAAATAAGGCTGGTTCAAAGGAAAGCGCTGATATGTGGCGTCAGTTCATTTTTCACGTCGTGTGTGAGCCTTGTAACTCTTGCTGCTTAATGATATTGATGGCCATGGCTCCACGATTGTAATTTTATACTTAAGCTTGTAATTTTGCATTTCAAACGATTGTTCTGATTTAGATCAGATTGTTCCATTTTTTCCACCTGTTGTGACCTTGCGGATGCCTTTTCCTATGTAAAATATTTTGTAACAATTTACTCCATATTTGTGGGCGCCGTCCGGCGCCACGGCGCTCAAGGGGCCCTTCTCCCTCGGTGTCACCAGCGAATCTGGCAAGAAGTTCATCGCCAAAGACGTCATCCCAGTGAACTGAAAGCCCGACACTATCTACCCGTCAAACGTCGAGTTCTAGAGCCTGCAACCCAATCCTCGAATCAATTTTACCTCAGTTGTTCTTTTAAATTTCTAACATTTATAAGCCAAATAAGATCAAAAGAATTAAGATAGCGTTTGATTTAAAGAATTAAGGGGCGGGGAGGTCCTGACAATGGCGCCAGAAAGTAACTGATTACAACCCCCCCCCCCCCCCCCCCCCACACACACACACATAAATTGGGGATACTTGTAGTATAGTATCTCTTAATGGTGGAAGTTTAGCATCAAACAGCAGGAGTAACAAGGTAAAGCTATTTGTTTTCTCACACTAGAGTGTCACAAACTCACAATCTAATTGGGTATGCACGGAACAAACTAATTGAATGCACGTGCGTTGCAACGGCCCCTTATGTTTTTTAATCATTGCTCATGTCGCATATGTAAATAAATCATACACAAAATATTCACTTATATAAAAAATAGCCACAATGCACTCCAAAATAAATAAATAAATCACTTGACAATAGAACGATATGTGTATAGAGGCCAGGATCCAACCTCAGGCCCCCCCCCCCCCCCCCCCCCCCCCCGCGATCATATTTCTCCTATATTTTATTATGCATGATTTATCAAATATTTATAAAGTGCAAAGAAGAATCACGAGTTGTGCTCTGGAAAAAAAAAGATACTGTACATGTTTTTTTTTTTTTTTTTGATAAGGTGGGGCTTTTATTCAACGACCAAACGGTAGACTGAAAGTACATCCCAGGCAATGAACTGCCTGTAGTCTAGAGAACTGAAACTTAAGATTACATAGCTTCGACTTAGAAGAGCATAGAGAGGGAAATAAGAGGTTTGATTTACACCTAAACAAACTGCGGGAATCAGAACGATCCCGAAAGGCGCGCTTGGCAAGGGCGTGTGCCGCCTTGTTCTCATCACGTGGTACCTTGAGAATCAGTTCAGAGCAGCTTCTCCTGCGATTAGTAATCTCAGCAAGAAGTGGTCTGATCGACCAATGGCCCGCCCCAGAAAGCAAGTTATCTGTCATCGCCGCATCAACCAGCACCTTGTTGTCCGAGAGGAACGAGACACCTGACCAGTCTAGCGCCTGCACCACCTGAACAGCCAAGAGAAGGGCTTGCGCTTCAGCCTGCAGAACCGAAGAGGCAGAGGAGGAAACAACACTGATGAAGAGTTTGATCTTCCGAGTAGGGTCGTGCAAGAAAATCCCCAGGCCAGCAGTATTTTCGTCCACCACCGGGTTAAAAGCTGCATCACAGAAGGCCACCGGACCTGCAGGCACAGAGAAAGACAAGTGTGTATGGTTTGGCTTCGGCGCAACTGCAAGAGGTTGTGTGTCGCTAACATGCATTGCTTGCTGCTCCTCTTTACCTGCAAAAAGAATAGCATGGGCAGCACATAGAACCTGCGAAACTGACCAACATTTTTTATTGAAGAGGAGATCATTACGAGATTTCCAAAGCATCCAAAGGATTGCAAAAACATGATGAACTGAAGCTTCGGGATGTGAACTAGCAAGCAAGGATTGAATAACATCCGAAGGGTAGCAAGACTGGTTGAAATTATCGGTTTTAAAACCCATCGGAGAAGAAAACCATACAGCTCTAGCAAAAGAGCAGTGAAAAAACAAATGGATATCCGTTTCTGGAAGACCACATCTAGTGCACTCCTTTTTAATACGAGTTGAAAAACGAGATGCTCTCGAACCTGAAGCCAGCGCTCTCCGGATCAATCTCCAAGCAAAGGTTTTAACCCTTGGAGGGATGTTAGGGCATTTCCATGTGCGCATAAGAATCTCCTTTTCCGCAGCTGTCAAACATTGCCTTGTGTTTGTTGCGACATTGGCCTGCTCCTGCAAAAAAGTTTTGTAGAGGCTTTTTGCCGTACACAGGCCACTTGGAGTGTGCTTCCAACATAGCTCATCATCAAACTCAGCATTAATAATTGGAACCTGCAGAATCTTATTCCTCATATGGTCATCAAAATGCAGGGAGATTTTTTGATTGTCCCAGCATTTGGAGTTTTGTTGCCATAAATCACTTATCGTGCTAGGACAATCTGTACCTGGCTGAGACAAAAGATGGTCGTAGATCTCTCTCCAATCCTCACACCATGGAGATGACCATATGCTTGAATTCCCTTTTGCAATTTGGAGATGACAGGATTCCTCCATCTGTGGCAAGACATTTAAAACCGAAGACCAAAAGGCAGATTTTGGAAGTGAAGGACTAGCTCTCCAAATGCTAGTGCCAGGGAAATATTTAGATTTGAACACACGGGCCAATAAGGAGTCAGGTTCTTTTAGAATCCTCCAAACCGACATAGCAAGCAAAGCCCTATTCATAATGAACAGATCTCTAATGCCCAGCCCACCCTCATGGAGAGGTTTGCAAATCTCATGCCAGACTCTGAAGCACAAAGGTTTAGAACTATCGTCGTGTTGGATACCTGTCCACCAAAACTTGCGAACTATGGAAGTAAGCTTAGAGAGTATCTTTTTGTTGAGTAAAATGCTGGACATATAGTAGACGGGAATAGAGGCAAAAACAGATTTAGGCCCAGTTCTTTTGGGCTCCGGCTTGTGCATAAGCCACTCCGAATTGAGCTGCCCAAAAAAACTGCAGTGGAAATAAGCTTATGAGAAACTGCAGTCCAGTTCTTTTGGGTTTCTACTGTCTTAGCTTATTGTCTGAGTTGTACAATAAAAAGTCTGTAATGACCCTGTGATGATTTTGTGTTCTAACTAGCTGGTTTTGAGTTAACTTTTTACCCTTTTCATATACATTAGATATGAAAAGAACTTGACAAATATAGTGTGCAGCAGTACCATCAATTCTAAACACTCACATCCGAGATCAATTGTGTACGCACGCATCTACTCTTATCATCATAAAACAAATGAGAGACGAAGCAAAGATCACGAGAACCTAACCTACATATGTGCCCGTGCATACTGGAGTAGTAGCCAAACACATCGATCAAATCAACCTGATCAACTAGTAGAAAAAATAATCAAATCGAGAGCGGTAGGTGGTCGTTCGAGGCGCCACCGTTGTAGGCCTTGTCCTCTGTCTTCCTTCTACAAAATTTAACAAATCTGGAGGCCGCAGGGCCAGGCGGGTGGAGGAGCCACCACCGATGCAGTCTGCAGCAGATCGAGCCCGGAGGAGCCAACGCCGCTGGAGGCTGCAGCAGATCAAGCCCGGCGAGCTCGAGCTCATCTTGCCCCGGACCGGCGGCTTGGGGGTGGCCCCGGACCGCCCGGCGAGCGGGAGAAGTAGGTCGGCCGGTGCCGCTCGTTTCGCTGGCACTCGAGGCCACCTCCAGCCGGGGCGGGGAGAGGTGCTTCGGGCGGCTCGGGGACGACGAGATGCGGGGCGGCGGGCGGCTCGGGGTCAGACGTGGCGAGGACGGCGGGCGGCGGCGGCGAGTGCGGCGGGCGGCGGCGGCGGCGGGCGAGCGGGCGAGGAACCCTATCTAGCTCCACTGCTCGGTTCGCTCGGGACAGAGAGCTCGACTCGCTCGTGAGGAGAGGAAAAGAAATAATACGAAACTGGCCGATTCGGCAGGGTGCCGCGCGGTGGCAATCTTCTGTAAATTCAGTGTCCAAGAGGGGCAAAGCCAAATACCCATTCGATTCACTCGCGGGAAGCCAGGCGCGGCGGCGGGAAGTAGGGGGTACCCAGCTTCTGCCCACTCTGAAGGAAATGCTGAAGCTGGCAGTCCACAAAAGCTGCTGAAATTTGAGTTCTTTTGGGCTTAGGCTTTTTTGGACTGTTAAGCTGTCTATAAGCCCCAAAAGAACTGGGCCTTAATTAGAGTGAGTCTACCAGCATGTGAAAGCTTGTCGGCCTTATAAGCTGTTAGCTTCGTCTTAAACCTATCCACCAAAAAAGTATAAGCAGCAGGCCTATTTTTTCCTGGAAGAATAAGAGGGTGGTCGAGGTGTACAGTAGAAGTATCCATGTCAGCAGCAGGGAAAAGCCTTTTGATAATATTAATCTCATTTGCATTTGTGTGCTTACTGAAATAAATGGCAGACTTTTTCCAGTTTGGTATTTGACCAGAGAGGTTGCAGAAATGATTAAGTACCTGAGCAATGTTCTGCGCATCATAGTTGGAGGCTGAGCCGCATACAATTAAATCATCTGCAAACATGAGTGAGTGTATAGGCGGAAAGCTCGGACCCAGTTTAATTCCTTCAATATTCGCCGTTTCTAGAGCTCGATGCATCGAAAGCGATAGCTCATTAACTGCAAGGACAAATAAGAACGACGACAACGGACAACCTTGCCTGATTCCTCGACTGCTACGAAAGCGACCAAACGGCTGGCCATTAATCTGAACTGAAAACGTAGCGGTTGAAATACAAGTACGAACAAGATTGATGAAATGATCATTCAACCCTTTACGTGCAAGAGCCCTAGCAATAAAGTCCCACTCAATTCTATCAAAAGCTTTTGCAAGATCAATTTTTAACATGAAAGTTTTGTGCTTCCAAGAAGAAAGCTGAAAAGAGTGGGTAATTTCTTGAGCAAGAGATACATTGTTGGAAATCCTACGACCTTGAACAAAGGCTTGTTGAGTTTCATGGATGTAATCAGGCAAGGAACTTTTGAGTCTGTTTGCAAGAGATTTAGTAATGATCTTGTACACGACATTGCAAAGACTAATAGGTCTAAAATCTTGTGGAACCAAAGGATTATTTTTTTTGGGGATTAAAGCAATGATGGTCTCATTTAACTTAGGATGGAGAATACCATACTTGTAGAAGTCTTGAACAATTTTGGTAACGTCATCCCCGATCCACCTCCAAGCTGACAAATAAAACTCAACATTTAACCCATCAGGACCAGGAGAAGCATTCCTCTTCATGTCCTTCAAAACCTGTAAAATCTCGTCCTTTTCTGGCACAGAATAAACAAACGGATCAGTTTGTTCCCGCATGGGAACAACAGGAGGCTCATTCCTCAAATTCGGACTAGAGGTAGTGAAGATGTTTGAAAAGTATTCAGTAAAACAAGCAGCAATATCTTCTGGGTTATAGAGCAAGTTGTTGCTGCTATCTTTTATCACAGCTATTCTATTTTTCCTCCGCCTCTTTGAAACAGCATTGTGAAAATAGGAGGAGTTACGATCACCATTCTTAGCCCACTGCCTTTTTGCACGTTGTTTATAAAACTCCGTCAACTTGGTCATAGTATGCTCATAGTCTTCTGTGAGACTTGCCTCCTTGGCATGATCTTGAGAATGAACAGGTTGCATCTGGATAGCTTCAATCTCAGCATGTATTGTATCTAACTGCTGCTGTAGAGGCTTTTTCTTTCTGACCCACTTCTTTAGAGATCCTGCAAGATTTGAAGTTCTAACATGGAAAGGTTTATCAGAAGAAACAGCCCAAGCTTGATGAGCTGTCTCGTGGAAATCATTCTCAAGTAACCACCAATTTTCGAACTTAAAGTTCTTCTTAGTCTTAACCGTTGAGGGTTGAGTGATAGTAAGAATAGGCGCATGATCACTTAAGATAATAGGAAGATTATACACCGTCGTATTTGGATAAGC
The DNA here is from genome assembly GCA_947311845.1 of Poa pratensis. NCBI lineage: Eukaryota > Viridiplantae > Streptophyta > Magnoliopsida > Poales > Poaceae > Poa > Poa pratensis. The sequence goes on from CAMZMU010000065.1 coordinate 37,806,224, forward strand.
AGTACACCACTCAGCATTAGCAAGACAACGATCAAGCCGTTCGTAAGTAGGAACAGAAGTAAAACGCTTGTTGCACCAAGTATAAGCAGGTCCATTATAACCCATATCCATTAAACCACAACGTTTGACAAGATACACAAAATTACGCATGCGATTTTGGTTGACCTTTGAAGGGTTGCTTTTCTCACAAGGATACATAACATTGTTGAGATCTCCCATACAATAAACCGGTTTTCCTGGAGAAGAGATAACAAAAGATTTGATCTGACCCCAAATATTCCTAGTTTTACGATGATGCGGGTCACCATACACACAAACTAGAGTAAAAGCAAATTTAGTAGTAGTATTCACAACAGAAGCTAAAACAAGATTCTGACTAGCAAAATCTATAGACACATGCATCTCATCAGACCACAAGACCCAAAGACCACCAGTACGGTCTTCGACAGGAACAACAAAACTATCATGAGTAGGAAAACGACTAGCTAGATCAAGCGAAGTATACTTAGAAGAAAGTGTTTCCGAGATAAAAATTACCTTAGCATGTGTAGATGAGATGAGTCTGGCAAGATACTCCATCTTGTTGCTACCGAGGGTCTTGCCAACCCCTCGGGGGTTCCAGGAGATTAGATTCATGGCGCTCATGGCGCCATGGAAGGCGTACATGTTTTGTTGCAATTGCTGATAGTGGTTGCACCAGCTCAAAGAAGAACTGGACGTTGGTGATAAAGCCTATACGCTTACAGACTTTCAGAATAGAGTTTTCGACGCATCGCGATGATGTGTCGCTGCTTACCCTTACACGATATGAAAGACGAAAATCTTACAGATACCAAATCGAAAATCAGTTGGATGCAGACTAGACACTCCCAGCAACTAATATATAAATCCAGAGCAGAGCAGACTTCTCAACGATGACTGGACATAAATGCCGGCGGTGACCACAACACCATCATCGATTTGACCGAACCGATTTTGCTGGAGGCTTCCCCTGGTCCTGGTGCTGGTGTTGGTGCTGTTGCATATAATCCTCTATGGCAGAACGAAGAGCGTAGTTGGGGGTGATGTGCCGGTGCTCGAGAGCCAGTTTTGTCATCGGCGACGTGTCGTGCCCGCTGTCGAGCCACCCCTTGATCGCCTCCGCCTCGTACGTGAAGCCGTCCGCCGCCGTGTGAGGGTTCCTCATGACCTCCTGCGACCAGTGAAATGAGGCATCAGAATCCAGGGGGTTCAGTAGGAAATGCAGAGTGTATAATTCATGGAGCTTACCTGGGAAATTGGGCAGATGAAGTAGAACGGCGTGTTGCTCTCGCCGAACAGTTGCCCAGCAACGAGTGACATGGAGGCCGCCTTCGCCAGGGGCTCGACCACCCTCCACACCTGGCTCATCCGCTCGGGGCGCCTCCTCCTGCTGACCTCCGCGCACTGCAGCCCCAGCAGCATCAGCTTCTCGGCCTGCGGGAACGGCCACTCCCCGGCCGACCGGTCCACCAGCGTCTCCATCTCGCCCTTCTCCAGCACGTCCTCCACCTTCCTCGCGATGCCCAGCGGCGGTAGCCCCGTGACCAGACGGAGCACGACGATGCCCAAGGAGTACACGTCAGAGCGCGCTGTCAGCTCCCCGGTGGTCAGGTACTCCGGGTCCGTGTATGGCGTGCTGCCGGGGTTGGTCATGGCTGGGAGACGGGACGCGTCCAAGTCGCCCAGCTTGCTGACCAGGTTGGCGTCCAGGAGGATGTTGGCCGGCTTCAGGTCGCCGTGGATGGCCGGGCTGGGCTCGGCGGAGTGGAGGAAGACCAGCGCCGAGCATACCTCGCCGATGATCCGCGTCCGAGCCTGCCATGTCAGTGGCGGCGTCTTGTCTCGGCAGGCGAGGCGGTCTTCCAAGCTCCCGTTTGGTAGGAACTCGTACACAAGGCCTGAAGCCTCTGGGCAATAGCCCATCAGTGTTACGAGGTTTGGGTGCCTCACTCTGCTTAGAACAGCAACCTGCAACAGTGACATCCATCAGTTCAGGACTTCAGGTTCAGCACAACTGAAGCGATGATTTTGACCCTTTTGAGATCTAAGCAATAACTTGGTATGCTCAATGTCACATACATGATCTTGGGCATACAAAGTAGAACTTTTATTTAAAATTCTACTTTGACAGCAAAGTTATCCTATTGTAACGTGTCAAAAGAACTCCCCAAAAATGTATACTACTCCGGATGATGGTAATTTTAAATACAAATCTACCCACATGATTTTGCTCTACATAACCTAAGTATTTCAAACGATTTATATAGTCAATGATCTGAATGTTTCCTTGTTTAAAATTGGAAACGAAAGCGTTCAGGGAAAATGAGTGATTACCTCTTGCTGGAACTGTGACCTTCCTTGCGAGCTTTGAGAGTGGAGCATCTTGATCGCCACCGTGGTGTTGCGCAGCACGCCTTTGTACACACAGCCAAGCCCACCTTCCCCGATCTTCATCGTGTCACTGAAATTCCTCGTCGCCTGCCGCAGCTCTGACAGAGAGAACTCACTGAACAATGCCAAATTCAAGCCTGAAGCCATGCTGCGCATCTGTTCCGCACGCTTGAGCGCGGTGTCCCTTTCATTCTCTAGCTGCTCGAGCCTCGCCCGCTGCGAGTCAACGAGGTATCTGCTCGCCGTCACCATCTCCGCCTTCTCTTCTTTCGCTTCAGAGAGCTTCTCGACGGCGTCGTCATGGTTTTGTCTCATTGCCTCCATCTCTTGCTTCAACAATTTCATGTCCTCGTTTGCCTTGGCTATGGCCTCCTCAACTTCTCTCTTCTGCTTGGGCACATCCTCACATTTTTTGGCCTGTAATCAGTCAATGATTTATTTAGTTTTCATTTCTGCGTCAAAAAGTGCACCTTAATCCGTCCATGCTGCTAATTAAGGTGCAGAGAGTCAGCTATCCGTGCAAATCAAATAACCTTTTTGACGAAACAAAAACAAATAACCTGATCATGCCATGGTGCAGTCTTTTGATGGATCGCAAAGACATCATCCACGGGCAATTCAAATGAGCTGGAAGAATCTCTTGATGATTCCTCGTGGCACGAGCTCGGGAAGCTATCTCTTCGGCTGCTGTCACAGAAACCCACGGAGATGTCCTCGATGCTCAGAATGCTAAGAGTTCTTCGCATGGCTGATCGCAACATGGGTGATAGTTTTTGGGACATGGACCTCTGGATGCAGCCGTCAACTGCATTCCTGCTTTCATATCGGTTTGGATGTGCAGATACAATAGATAAAGCGGGTATTTGGCTTCTGATAGCACCAGCCTCTCTGTCCACAGTTTAAACAGACAATTACCCAAAATGATTATGAAAAATGTGGACAGTAACAACTAAAATGTGTAGCATCTAGGAGCAATGGCAGATATATATGTTTTTTCTTAAGTGAGGGGTCAAATTTGAAAAAATATTAGTTATTGATGATAAAAAAAATATGTTTTATTTAGTTATAATTTATGCTAGATTATAATTTATGCTAGACTATATTGAATATATAAGATTTTATGTGAATTGGCAATTTTGTTTGTGAACTTTAAGTATATCAAATCAATGTTTGAAAAATGATTAGCAAAATATGATAAGTATGGTGTGTTATCTGCTAAAATATTAGGGGATGCAAAACTGAATTCAAAAGTTTGAACTAATATAATTTTTTTCAAACAGTTTGAGGGGGCCGAGGCCCCCGTAGTCCTGTACTAGATCCGCCTATGTCTCGGAAGCACTATGTCCACATGAAGTAAAAATAATCTTAAAACGAAAACATGTAAATGGAAGAAAGGGTGCAAGTCAGGTTAAATGAATAAACGTAATGCGTTATGTTATCAGGTATTCTTAGTACCTCGTGGATATCAGATGCTCCTTGCATACAAACCAGATCTTGCATGAAGGGTCAGCTTGTAGAATAACTGCAAGCGCAGTTTTGGACTTGGGAGACATCATTTTCCTGAAATTTTAAGATAGGAAAGGCATCACTTAGTTAAATTCCTGATGTTACCAACAGAACATTTCTAAAAGTTATTGAAGCTGCATGTGGACCTAGAGAAGTGTTTGTCAGCGGCTGCTCCCATGACGAGCTTGCTGATACCGTGCTGCGAAACAAGCTCCGTGATCCCCTTCGCGACATCTTCGTTCTGGATGACAAGTTTCTTACATTTGATCTGATAAGAAAACATAAAATAATGTTAGTTTAGCGTGTTGCTTAGACTAGCCATAGTGGGGAGTAACTTCAACTAGTAACATACACATATTACTAGACTATGTTACTACCCTCATAGTGCAAAGTAACAAAGAGGTGGTGTCATATATGGACTCATTTATTACTCTATAGACTCATTTTTCCTTGAAAAGTGTGATGTTACTAGTGTTACAAGTAACTACTCCCTCCATCTCAGTTTATTAGGCACAATACCAAAATCAGATTTTCTCAAGAGTTAGGCACAATTAGCATTAATGATCTCCTAGGAATGCTCCCAACCCCTTCCTATCCCCAATCTACATGCGATTTAGCCAATGCTCCATTTAATGAGGCCAATACATGCGCTTCTGATTAAACCTTATTGGTCTTTCCTAATTAATTGCATGATTTGGAAGTAATTAACTCGGCCAATCCTCGCATGCCTAGGTTGCAGAGAAACTCCAACTATGCCTAATAAACCGAGATGGAGGGAGTAGCTAAGTTACTCTATTTGCATCTCTCCTCATTAATTACATGCCACATAGAATTTTTTGCTTAGGTGGCATCTATGTTACTAGTGAAGTTACTCCCACTATGAGTAGTCTTATCTTCATGTCCATGCATGCTTCGCCGTGATTAGTTCTGGATATAGCCCAGTAATTAATTAAGAAGATTGAGAAATTAGGGTGACCTTCATTTTGGAGCACTGCCGAATGTACTCGTCCAAATGCTTGTTCACTCTTCCCCTTTCGTACTGCCTGTAGGCACTCACCTGTTCTGGTCTCAGCTTGCTTGCGTGGAACTTGCTTCCCACTGTCAAAGTAATTAGAAGAGAAAGTTTTTTCGATGAAAATAGATGAGAATATGTGAGATGAGATTAACTAGAACTAACTGTGATGCAAAAACAGAATATGTAATTGACGAAACAAACACGAGAATACAAGTTGTCGAAGCTAATCATGGATTGATCTCTCACAGGGCCGTTGCGCTAGTAGCGGAGAAAGAAAGTTGGAACGATCGGCACGTACTCACTGGGATCATCTGCGCCGGCACGTGGACGTGCGCGACCACCACCACCACCGCGGCGGCGGGGGAGGCGTCGGAGGCCATGTCGGCGAGGTGGCGGAGCGTCCAGGCGAGCGTGGACTTGCCGTTCTTGTGCAGCTCTGGTAGCGCCACGAACACCTTGAAGACCTCCTCCTCCCCGCCGGTCTCCTCCGTCGCCGCGGTGCCGCCGGCGCTGGACAGGGACTCCACGCCGCTCCGCTCGCTCGCCGTCTCCCACACCGGCTCCATCGGCGATGCTGGCGGAATGGCGCGTGCCCGGTACTGCACGCCGAGAGCCGCGCGGTACATACATATCAACTTAAGCGATACGGCGCGCGCGTCGCGCAACTGAAAACGAGATTATCTCCTCATTCCTCAGCTGTGTTAGTTAGCACTATGGATCCGAAGCACTTGACTAGCTAACAAAATTGACTGGCCTTGGATCCTAATAACAAGGAAAAACAAGTTTTTTCGAAGAGGGCGTCGAACCTGGCACGAAGTCTGGGTTCAACAGGTCAACTCAGTGGCGTTCAGGGAGGCGTTGATCGCAGTTTAATTAAGTTCTTTTTTTGACAACCAGTTTAATTAAGTTCAGATGCACAGTCTCGTACACAAACTCATAGCAAGTTGTTTTATCACTAGAAGGATAGGGCGCGCTTTGTTGTGTCCGTTTTTGTAGCTGCGCCCGTTTTCCGCTGTTTGGCGGTGGGGCGGTGATACATGTTTTTTTAGAGGGGTCACCGGGGGGTGCAAAGCACCCACCTGAATCTCTTTTTATTCCTGTTTCGTATTTTTATAGCAAGTTACATAAGGGGGAGGGAGACAACGCCCAACGCAAGGGGACAGCCTCAACACACACAAACACTAGCTTACACCGAGATGATCTCCCACCGGAAGCAGGTAGGTGAGCCACAGATCAACATCCGCTCGATGATCAAGGGGGAGGCGAGCGCGCCAAAGGATGACATCATCGCGGCAGTTCTTCCGCGCCAGAGAGATAGAGGGGACAAGCCCGTTGAACGCCACGCCGTTGCGGTGCTTCCACATGTGCCAAAAACAGAGGAGCCGCAGGGTAGCAGCAGTGCAGGCAGGGGCCAAGCGGGGAGGGGGCAGCGATCAGCATGATCCAGCGACCCAACAATCTGTCTAAGAAAACATTAGATTAACGAAAAAAGGGAGCCACCGTCCCAGGAATCGGGTTACCAGGAAATCAAAGACCTAATCACACGCACACGTCCTTGGAGGAAGACCAAGACCAAAGTTAGACCAAAACAACAAACACTTCAAACTAAGAGGTAAACATAATTCTTTTCCAAAAAAAAAAAGAGGTAAACATAATTCATGGGAGATGCCCCTAGTACCAGAGACTCATATCACTCTCATGGTAGTGCCCTCAAGCCACAGGTAGAACGCATACAAAGAAGGTCCGGAATTTATGGAAAATTATGTAGAAGCGCAAAATATTACATAGACAGGTACACACAATTAAGAGTCGTCAGGGACACCCTCATGGTAGCGCCCACAAGACACATGACCGATAAGAACCAGCGCAAGGATTGGCTAGCCCTTGCTCAGCTGGTCTGGTGGGAAACCTGGAAAGAACGCAATGCTAGAATTTTCCAAAGAAGAGCACACTGCATTGCGAACCTGAAAGCAACAATCATTCAAGAGGCCAAGTTGGAGATCTGCTGGCCGCACTGGCGCTGCCAATGTGCTGCTGAGACCAAGAGAGCATGACTGATTTCTTAAGTGTTTTCTTGTATGCAGTTTTTAGTTGAAGGCTGTACAGTTTGTTGCCTTCTTTGTTTTGCCTTTTGTTTTCGGTTTTTCGAGACCTTGTACTCTGTTCTTCTACTACCATTAATGAAATAGCAGTTCCCACTGTGTTTTCGTCAAAAAGACACATGCCCACAAGATACATGTAAAATGCACACGAAAAAGGAATGGTTGTTAAGAAAAATCATACAGGAAAGCAGAATTACATCGAAGATAAGCCATAAACAGCCACATTGGAGGACGTCTGCAAAATAAAACAAGCATAACCTAGCAGCAGCAACCTTAGCCCTGCACCACACACATCCAAATGCACCAATGCGACGCTGCAAAATTAAGTGCACCAATAGCAGCATGAGCTAAAAAAAGATCATGAAATTTAGCAATTCTTTACTTAAATTCCCGGGAAAATATTGAAGACAAAGGTACAGAGATACCATGTCTGCGCTGTGCATCTGGCTAGGTGTCTTTTCTTCACAATAAATATCTGAATTTAACGGAACAAGAAATTTTTGTTCGTAAAATGTGTGTAAGAGCAAGTCTAGCAGATACCCGGAAAATCTCATACCGGATAAATCGTATCCGGTAAGCTGGATACTGATTATCCGGTACGAGAAGAGGTAGGGCAAACAAATGCTCGAAACTGGTACTGCATATTCAAATGGAAATGAAAACTAGAGTTCGCGTGAAATTTGTACATAGCAGATGCAAGAACTACAACTTATAAACTGAAATTAAATTACTAATTTACATATTCTTCCCCGGCGAGCACGTCCACGCGATTTAGAAGCCAAGCTCCTCCTTCTCATAGATACGGCGCACCGCCCACGCGGGCTCCTGCTCGTCCACCGCCGCTTGGAGGCATTCTGCAGCACCGGGAGCTTCTGCCTCTCTCGCGACCGTGGGGAGCACAAGCTCATTGTCGGCGTCCTCGGTCCGCTTGAATACCAGTAGGAGGTCATCGAAGAGCATGTTCATGCTCGTGCCCCCGCTCCCACGCTGGCCACAGCTAACGACGACCTCGCCCACTGGCAACGGAGGCAGGTGGTACTCGTCCTCCACCTCCTCCTCCGGCTCCTGCCTCTTCCTCCTTCGGCCACCGGACGAGCTGCCCGCCTCCGCGTCTGCGCCCTCAGGGAAGAGACGAGCCTCGCCCACCGGCGGGCTCATAGCGTGTGTCCTCCGAGCGGCGACGGCGGGCCTCGTCTATCGGAGGCTCACGGCCTCCACCACCTCCGCGACGCCCGCCGGAGCCACGCAAAGAGGAGCCCGCCATGGATCTGCACTCAGGGAAGAGAGAGTAGTGGGGGAGCTCACTGAATCGCTTGCCGAAGAGAAGAGAGGGTAGCGACAGAGGGAGACGGAAAGCGGCGGAGGGATCGGGATATTGCACCCAATCCGACCCCGCTACAGATTATATACCGCCAGAGCCACCGCTTATCCGGAGGCCCGTATAAAAGTTTTCGGGCCGGCCCGATATCGATATGCAGTGTCTGGTCGGGCCAGAAAAATGGCCCAACCCCGCATATCAGCCGAAATTTTCCGGGCCGGCTTATACAGTATCTGCTAGAGTTGCTCTCACACCACCAGATGAGCTAAAAGCATAAAAGAATCTATTCCGATTACATAGGTTCACAAAAGAGCCACGCATACCACTAGCACTTGTAGTGAATACATTATCGGCGAAAAGAAGTCCAACAAGCGCCTATCAATCCCACCGTTCTAATTTAGTTGTCGATGTAGCCATCCTAGCAATAAGAACTTCCAGGATTTCACAGAAAAAATCTGGAGCATTCATGTTGTTTACAGAAAGTTCAACCATAAAGCTCTTATCGTCCAAATCTTTCCCAGAGTATAACTATCAGATGCTACGACACCGGTGATACGGCGTCATCGCCAGCGTGACATTAGGCGGGCCTTGGGCCGAAGCAAGACAAGACCGGCCCAAGATTTGGAGATCGACATCGTCCCAGCTTCTTAGCTGTTGCAGCGAAGCAGAGCACGGCATCGTTGACCATTATTGTACTAAGCAGAATACTGCTCTCTCTTCCTCCTCATCCCGCACGGATCCCTCGTGTGAGACATGTATCCCAGATTGGATCCGGCTGCCTGCGCGTGACGCGAGGACAGTGGTCTAATTCATGTGTTGGTGAACCTAGACCGTAGCATCAGAGACATGTCATCTAAGCAGAATATTAAAACTCCTAACATAGGAGAAATAATGGTGACAGCAAGATAATTTCTTCACTCCCGGTACTAACCGAAACGGTATGCTTTTCTTCCTATATATACCATTGGGCAGCCATAGCCTGCAGACTAGCGAAATGAACTAATGTTCCTTGAAACCCAACAAACTGAACCTAAAGCTCCTACATTAATTTCAGTGAACCTAAAGTAGTACCACAGAACTCTCTGGTAGGTTAATCACAAAGTTGGCAGATTCTACAGGGAGTGTTGGGACATCATCGGCGAGGATCTGTTGGCAGCCATGACGTCTCTCACAGAACAGGGAGGGGCCACTTTTGGGCTGCTCAACAAGGCAAATATTGTACTTCTTCCGAAGAAGGCGGAGGCCGGCATGATTGCGGATTACCGCCCGATTAGGCTTATTCATAGCTTCTCAAAGATTTTCTCTAAGGTTCTGGCTACTAGACTCGCACCTTTGCTCCCTCAGTTGGTGTCCCCAAGTCAATCAGCTTTCATCAAACGGAGATGCATCCATGACAATTTTCTGCATGTTCAAGGGCTGGTTAAGGAAATGCATAGAGAAAAAACGTCGGGCTTCTTCCTCAAGTTAGATATTGCGAAGGCTTTTGATACTGTGAGCTAGCCTTTTTTGCTTGAGCTGTTGGAGGTTCTCGGCTTCGGCCCCAAGTGGAGAAGATGGATTTGCACGCTCCTCTCTTCGGCTTCGTCCAAGGTTTTGCTCAACGGGAAGCCAGGCCCGTCGATCAACCATGCCAGAGGGCTGCGCCAGGGAGACCCAATATCACCCATGCTCTTCATCTTGGCCATAGACCCGCTGCAGCACCTCTTCCGGCTTGCCACGGAACAGGGGATTCTCAGACCAATCAGGGCAAGGCCGATCCGTTTCACCGTTTCTCTTTACGCGGATGATGCCGGCATTTTTGTGGGCCGGATTGTCAAGATATGAGGGTTGTTTGCTGCATCCTAGAGGCTTTCGGAAGTGCTAGTGGGCTGCGGACAAACTTGGAGAAATCGGAAGCTTTCCCTATTCAGTGTACGGAAGAACAAATTGTTGCGGCTTTGGCAATCTTCCCTGCGAAGAGAGGTTCATTTCCTTGCACCTACCTAGGCCTCCCGTTGCACCATTCCAGGCTCAAGGCGGTGCACTTCCAGCCTCTCCTGGACAAGCTTGGTGCGAGGTTGGCGGGCTGGTGGGGGCGCCATTTCACTAGGGCGGGCAGGGTACTGCTTTGTGGTTCGGTTTTGACAGCCATGGTGTTGTATCACTTGGCTGTTTTCAAGCTGCCCATCTACATCATCCGAAAAATTGACAAGCTAAAGAGGAGTTTTCTTTGGATGAAGCCGGGGGCCACGCCGGGATCACGCCCCCACCCGCTGGTCAACTGGAGCATTGTCAGCCGGCCAAAGGATCTTGGGGGTCTGGGGATTTTTGACATTGAAAAGTTTGGTCGAGCTATGCGGCTTCGTTGGCCTTTGTTTGCTTGGCGGGATCAGGATAGGCCTTGGCAAGGTATGGCGCTCCCGTGTGACGCCAAGGACATGGAGCTATTCCGGGCTTCCACGGATGTTTCCATCGGAGACGGAGAGAAGTGCCAATTCTGGCATGATTGATGGCTGCCCGGAGGGGCCCTAAAGTGGCAGTTCCCTGATCTTTTCGCCATCTCCACGCGCAAATTCAGAACAGTAAAGAAGGAGCTCCACAACAGAAATTGGATGCGCTCTCTCTTCCGCATTTCCTCACCGGCTCAGCTCTCACAGTACACTCAGCTTTGGGCAATCTTGCAGCTTGTTGTGCTGCAGCCGCGCCCTGACGCCATCACCTGGAGGTGGACTGCTTCCGGATGCTACTCGGTGGCGTCCGCTTACCGCTGCCAATTTGCGGGGACCGTTGCGCCATTCCGGGTGGCGAAGATTTGGCGAGCACACGCGGAGCAAAAGTGCCGCCACTTTGCTTGGGTGGCTAATCACGGTAAAAATTTGACAGCGGACAACTTGGCGATTCGTGGGTGGCCGCATGATCCTGTGTGTAAGTTATGTCACATACACCCGGAAACGGTGCAACATCTTCTTCTTGAGTGCAGCTTCGCCACGGAGGTGAGGGACAAGATCTTTGGCTGGATAGGTACCATTGGCATCGCACCGCCCCCTCTTGGTCACAACATCGACAGTTGGTGGGATGGCATGCTCGCGGGCCTTCAAAAGGAGCAAAGGCGCCAAGCTAGCGGCGCTTTCATCTACGGCATGTGGGGGGTTTGGAAGGAGAGGAATAGGCGGACCTTCCACAACTCCGCGCTTCAACCGGATTTGGTGGCACACCTTGTGTGGGAGGAGATCCAGCAAAGGGCTTTCGCCCATTCGCAAGACCTGGGAGGCTAGCTTTTTGTTGTTCTTGGATGGGATTGGGACATTTGTGTCCCTTTCTTATCCCGTTACTTAAAACAATTCTGTAATTAACATTCTCTTCTATCTAATCGGACGGCAGGATCGACTGCTTTAAAACTCAAAAAAAAATCACAAAGTATAAGGAACCCAATAAGCCACATATGAACTGACAGGACCACCCTCTAAACAAATCACAACAGATTGCAGTGGACATACATATAAGGGAATTTGCCTTCGGCACTGTCTGTTTCAGAAGAAAAAATGGACAATCTTACATAAATGGAGATATTTATAATATCAGCATTATTCCTAACGCAAGATGCCTAAACTTCATAAAATAGTTCTTGACAATTAGCTTGAGATAGTACCTTAGCTCCCAGATGAGAGCAGTTAAGATATTCCTAACGCAAGAGATGCCTAGACTTCATTAAATAGTTCTTAACAATTTGCTTGAGATAGTGCCTTAGCTCCCAGATGAGAGCAGTTAAGAAAACCCCATACTGGGACATAGCATTGCACAATTAGAAGAAATTGAACACGCAAAAATGGATTTAGCGAAACATTCGGGCAAACTGAGGATCCAGACTATTCCTTCACCCGCTGCAAAAGAATTAGATAGTTGCATTCAGCATAACGAAGAGTATACTGCTAGTTCAAAAGATGCAAAAGATCCACTTAAACAGTAAGTCTCTAAGAGTAGGCAGTTTATCACATCATTGGTATTCTAATCATGTATAGGTTTAACATATATTGGATTTGGTGAAAAATGAATTGGCCAAGAATTACCACGTTAAGGTGGAAAAGATGCAAACTAAAATGAAGTCCACATGATTTTACAAAACTGTGAGCTCAGAACACAGATTCTAGCAAGAACATGATATGAAGACACTAAAGACATTATCGCAACAACTGGTCTGCTTAGAGCTCAACTAAGAACTAAACTGACTAATTCTACATATCTTTAAAACCAACAGCCCTCTCCTATAATTTGTCGTGCTATTTCGGTCGTTGACCACAGTCCTGAAACTTCTGTAGATATGTGCGTGCATGCATCCATGGAGATTGACGTACTAGCTTCAAAATGTATATGCCGAAAAATGAAAAAATAGAGACCAGCAACATTTCCAGTTTAATCGAGATGGAGGGATCATATCCATACCTGGTAATTTGGAGGAATAAGCTCACACAAATGGCACTTCTACTGGGTAATCTGCACTGGCCATTTGTTCATGTTGTTTCAGTTGAGCTCTTGTTCTCATAAGAAAACCGCTAACTGATGTGTCCCTAAAGCAGCAAAAAAAAGCTCAATTACTTAACATGCAGCCAGCAAAAGTATCAAATTGGGTTGTAGAGAAAAACAATCATTTTCGCTAATTCACCCACTCAAATGTTGAGGTAGAACAATATAAGTAAACATCATGTTCAAGAACTGCGGCTGCATCAGACAAAGAGGCTGACTGATCTCCTATTGACAGTTAGACACCACCAAGTCATCAAGGTAATTTTGCAAAAAAAAAAACTCTTTAAACTTATGTATCAACAGGGTTTGCAAAATAAAACCTAGGAAATGCTATCAAAGAATTAAAACTTGAACACCTCAACTGTTGCGAGATAAATCTATGGAACACGTCACCTGACAGCAGCTGATATGCGTAATGACCTCATATCCATGTGTCAATTTGACGGGATAAAATGAGCAGAAAAATGGCAGATAGTAGTAAGCGACCTGCATAACAGAGAAGATATCTATATCAAACAAAGGATGAAAAATAATAGTTTTCACATTCCCACTGCAGTATTAAGACACTAATCTATTGCAGATAGTTTTTAGACACTATCTATGTCCCAAATATGGTATGCAATAAACATAAACATGTGCACATATATCTTGGTTTCCACTGGATTTGATGTAAACCAGTAAATAGATATGCACCTGCGATTGCTCTCCGAAGAATGCATTTTTTTATGTTCAGGTCAAACTTTTGTATTAGCACCTTCGTTCAGGGTACAAATGACAGTTCAAAGTTGCACAACATCACACAAATTACTGAGTCAACATGGATCATATCTCTTCTAAATTGATCCCAGTTGTCAAAATAAAAATATATTTTGATGCCAAAGCTTTTAAAGAGAACATTAACCTCTACTATCAGGTTGTGGAGGCAGAGTCCAGAGACAAATTCTCCACCTGTTTGAAGCACAAACTGAGGTTACTGCAAACTCAATCCACCAGCAGCATTTGATAAGCAGGGAGATGCGAGGATAGTGAGAAGCAAAAGAAATAAAAAAATCTTAGAATTGACCTTGACAACTGGCCGCATCACCAACGCTTACGCCACCGCTCCCTCATGTGTCTTCTCCAGCAGCAAGCACATGGTGATTTGGCAGCATCTCTCCATGGCTCAGGAAACTTATCTATCTCTTGGGTGAATCTGTAAAAAATTCAGAAACGGCGGCAGCACACCTGCAACAGTAACTGAAATGCGATGTAAAATCCAGCCGCCGGCAAGAAGCGGAGCGCAGGAACACACCACGAAACCCTAAACCCAGCAGCGCCAACCCACCACGAACGCAAAGACGAAAGGAGAGCAGCCACATAGCAGTATACACACTCGAACAAGTAAACGAGAAAGGTTCCACACGCGGACATGAAGGCGGCCACACACGAAACACAAACCGACAGGAGGGCCCAACGATAAGCAAGCCGAACGCTCCACAACTCTGCACTCCTAGGGAGTGTAGAGGTTGGAAAGGTATTTATCCCAAGTCTTCCGTCCGACCTACAAATTCATAATACTTATGGAGCAGTAATCAGGAAGAAGCAGGTATACTGTATGCAGCAGTAGCACATTTGTATATCAGAAACTTCAAAACTAGGCAACAGCAGCAGGTAGCCAGCTTAATGCCAATAAACATCTGACATTGATGCATCCCAAAATTCAATTTCACCCAAGAGAGCTCGGGAAAATATAAAAAGTTGCTACAAGTTGGCAAGGACTGAAAAAAAAACATGGTTCCAATTTATGCTTCCATTAACCCTAACGATCTTATTGCTGTCTCTTCAGGCCTATATAGAGTCATAGTAGCTGTCCAGTAACTTCCTGACATTCTTATATATAGGCACGAGGGCCAGAAGCGCAATCTGTAGATGTTCGGAGCTGTTCAGGCGGATACTGACTTGGCCAGTCCCCTTATTGCTCATATTCGCACTGGCAATCAAGTTGCTAGACCTTCCAGCAGGAAGCTGAGACTGGACATTGCACCCAACTGCCAGGTCTCCATGCCAATCCACAACCGAAATCGCGAGAGTAGAAAGCATGCGCCCTATTGGGTAATCTTTGTCTCTTAATGTTGCTTCAAGACGACCACCGTAAGCTGCATCACCTCTCCCGCTCATAGCACCACCGCTTACTAGAAGCCTCAGCTGCTTGTTCACTATCAGTTTGTCTTCAATCTTCACACCAGCTGACACAGAGTCTCCCAGGAGCGTAGCAGATATCCCAGCAGCTGTGTTATTGCGCCTGAAGTTCTTAAATCTCGACTCACCACGAAGAGTGTACGCCATATCCTTACCAACAGACTGCATATCAAGTCCGACTGAAGTAGTTTTACCCTCGCCATGCTTAACAGAACTTGCAACCTCCATTTGGAGAGCTATCCTTCTTGTCCTTTGTTAGCTGGCCAGACACAGATAAAGGGATTTTACCTTTGACAGCGAATAATCTTTCAACATTCAGACCTTCATAACCAACATCATGATCCCAGCCCTGGGTCTCCAACACAGGCCTGACAAGCCATTCACTTGGCGTATCCAGAAAACGATAGCGATGGCTAGGATAGTCAGAATCAAAAGTTGAGGGCAATACCATGTCAGGCATAGGCACAGCAACATTGGTCGGAGTACTGCCATCATCCTCAACATTGCTGTTACTGAAATCATCTGCTCGATCCCTAGCCTCTGCTGCCATCTTCTTCATTATTTTACGACGCATCCGTTCCTCTTTCAGCTGTTTTTTGTAGAATAGCTTCTCTCTATAGTCTAGTTCCTCAAGATATGCCTTCCTCTGCGCATGGTTGAGCTTTGAAAGTTGAGCCTTCGTGAGGCGCTTAAAGGAGGCAAGTCATCATAGTCTGAACCATCATCCGAACCATAACCATCTACTAAATCATCTTCAATATCGTCATCGTCACCAAACTGCTCCTCTGGCAACTTCGGGGGGCTCGGGACTGAAGAAGTGAAGAGAGGAGGAAAGGAAGTGGAGGAATCCTCGTACTAGAAGGTTTACCAGCGGGGCTATCCTGCAACTTGAGAAACGAATTGGCCTCTGCTAAAACCTTTGACGCAAAGCAGAGCAATAGCAGCTGTGGCTTCCAGACTTGTCCATTTGGCAACACTCTCTGGCCTGCCCTATTTGTCCTGCAAGCTGAGTGGTTTTCCACCAGGGCAACTGGATTCATGAGACGAACATCACTAGCTGCTTGCCTTATAGCTTGCTGGACTACATGGGACCTCTGGGTGACAAACATCTCATAGCTAAGAGGAATTCCATTTGGCCCATCTGGTGGTGCAGATGCAGAATGAGTTAACACGACAATGGCATTGAACCAGACCGAGGCTCCAAAAACTTTGCTAATGGTCTGCAGCAGAGGGACATCACCATAGTCCCTGTTCTGCATATCCAATCTGTCAAAATAAAGAACAATGTCGGAGGGCTTTTGCTGACAAGTTTCTTCACGGAATTGAGAACCTTCTGGTTGTAGTGCTGGTCAGAAGATGAGCTTGACAGGCCAGGTGTATCGATCACTTTTACTTTGATTCCCTCAACCATACCAACTACTTCTTGAACTTTTCTAGTGCTTGATTCAAAAGCATCAGTCTCTAGCTTGACATCATCAAAAATCGAATTGATAGTAGCACTCTTACCAACCCCAGTTTTACCAAGAACCAAGATAGTGCAAGACAAATCAAGGGGCTCACTAGCAGCTTCAAGACGTTCTGCCATATCTTGTGCTCGGTCATAGCTAAAAACACCACGACCATTTCTTCGAATCTGTTCTGCCAGCCCGAGTCGGTAAAGAACCTGTGAGACCACCATATTGTGAGACGTTTGCCCAAACCTGTTAGCAAGACGCAAAAACTTAACCCGGATCGCCTGGAGCTTCTCACGGATTTCATCATTCTCATCTTCATCATCCCCAGCAGATTCAGTATCCTGCCGAGCATTCCTGTCCACAGCTACTGGACCATTAGCACGGACCTGCTGAACAGGTCGGGCAGGAGGTTGCAACAAGGAGTCGATGATCCGAGGCCAGCAGGACGAGCCAGCAAAGAGGGGCCATTAGCATGGCCTGCTGCGGCACTAGAGGATTGTGCAGGAGCAGAGCTAGTTTTATTTTCATCATCGGAGGAGTTTGAGTCATCCAGTTCCTCGACCACAACATCAGGTTCACCTCCAGATTGTGTAGGCACCTCAAGCTTGCTGTCACGGGTAGCAGTATCAACATTGCTATACTCTGGCTGCTCTTTACTCTGATCAGCTTCTTTGACATGTTCAGGTTCACTAGAATTCATGGGAAGCTCGGGATTGCTATCACAGGCAGGTAAATCTTCCCTGCCCTTCTCAGGTTGCTCCTTGAGATGTTCGGCCAAAACAGCATCCGTCACACACTGCCTAATTGCTTCCAACATGGCTTCCTCCTCTAAGCGCTCCCGATGCTCGTCGTGCACATCGTCGTCATCGACACCAATCTCGGCATGCATAACATCCTCAATTAACTCACCCTCAAGGGCGACAGATTCTCCGGTCACCGAAGCCTCGGCATTTTCAAAAAACTCCTCGCTGTGATCTGAACCAGCCAGCTCCTGCTGCTCTACCTCCACAAACAGATCGGCATCCTCGTCAGACTCCACGGCCGGCGGTGGCCCGCTCTCCGGCGCTGCTCCGTTCTGCGCAGCCTGGTGATCATAGCCCGCCGATGGATCCATGTTGGCCTCATTCCAGTAGACATCAGACACCACCACGTCGCCATCAGCGTCCCTTTGTCTGACCTCCACGACCTCACCGCCAGCACCCTCCTGCGCCTGCACACCACCCTCGGCCCCGTCCCCTTGGTTGGCATCCGAGATCTCGCCACTGCCACCCACCTTGGCGGCGGCCGCATCGGGCGCCGGGTCCGCACCGACTTGCGCGCCGCCCACATCCTCGGCGACTCCGCCCTGGCTCCCCCGATCCTCCGCCTCCGACAGGCCCTTCGCGCCCATGGCACCGTTGTCCATCGCGAACCCCGAAGGCGCGCGCAGAGCAGCCCTAACCTAGTCTGCCACCAACAGAGGCGGGACGGATCAAACAACAGCGACAGGGGAAGGAAAATCACGTGCGAACGAAAATAGAAGGGAAAAACTTGTAAAGGCGGAACCTTTTGAGATTGGGTTGGGCAGGCAGGCAGCCCGCGGCGTCCGGTCCACCAACCTCGTCGTCGGCGGTGACGACGGCGGCGGCGACGTAGGAGATCGGAACCTGATGGTTAGGGGTGTAGCCCGCGCGGCGCGGAGGACAAGATTCACAAGAAGGTGGCCAGGTCTCTCCCGACTCTGCGCCGTTTTGGGGGCAGAACCGGTAACCCTGGTGGTTTACGGCTACATACCTTGCACACTTCGAAGCTGCCACCAAAAAAAGTTGCAACGGAATTTTGGCGTTACAGTGGATTGCGTTGGACTATCATCAATAACCAAACACGACACATAGAGCTGGCGATTTTCAACCTAATTGACTTTTCTATTCTATAGAAAATACACTTTTGGTAATTTACAGATAGTTGTTTTCTAATTCGCCATTAGTCACATTTTTAGCCGTTCGATCATCTCAATCCAACGCGCATCTTAATATCATGTTTTCAAACCCGCTATCTTTTACGGGTTTATTCACAAACCAGTTTCGACTTTCAACGCCTAGTTTTTTCCATGTCCCTTTGTTCATTCCCATCTGGCCCTCTGTCTCATTCCGCATCCCGCGCGTGAGTGTGCAGTGAGAGCGGAGGAGGGAGAGACGCCGATGGAGAGAGGGAGCACAACGAGACGGGCGCGAGTGGCTTGGGACGTTGGTTCCCTTGCCCTATTTCTTGTTATCTTAGAGTCTTGCGGGGTGGTGAGACATGCATAGGGGAACACAAATGAGATGGTTGAAAAGGGTTGTCGCCGACATAGGAGCTTGGTATGTGCGTCTGAATCCTCCTCTTTTTTCCTCACCCGTTGTTCATGTTGTGCTTCTAATTTTGTGTGCAAGAGCTCCATGGTCAGGTAGTTCAAAATTCCTATTTTTTTTTTTTTTTTGAGTTTTAAGAGAGCATTACAAGGAGGTGGGGGACAGAGAAAACGAATCCTGAGACACCAGGTCGCAAACGACATCAGGTAACGGGTTCGTCCAGATGCAGCTGCCAGCCGATCTCGCCATCTTGGTTAGGCAGTCGGCGACTTGGTTGCTCTCTCTGTAGATCGTGTTTATCCGGTAGTCCTTGAAGCTCTTGAGTAGTGATTTAGCTTCCTCATATGTGGCCCAACGACTGGACCTATCCATCTCCTTGGCACGCAAAGCCGCAGTAACATTTGCGCAGTCAAGTTCCAGAACGATGCGTTCTTGCTTCCTGTTGGCCAGCAGTTTGATAGCCAGCAGTGCTGCTTTGGCCTCAGCTTCTTCAGGGTCCGAGACCGCTACCATCGGGGTGCAAGCAGCGAACAAGACGTTTCCGAGGTTGTCACGAACAACCGCACCCGCCCCACCTGGAATATCATGAGTGGCAAAGGAGGCGTCAGAGTTAATCTTGATCCAGCCCTCGGAGGGAGGCGTCCAGGATCCGTGGCGTTTTTCCTGCGGGTCCTGGGGTAGATCATGGCCGGCGCCTCCAGGGGTGGAAACAAGGGGGCCTTGCCCTTGTCTTCAGGATCCGTGGCAGGTATAGATTCATGGCCATTGCAGTAGCTCTTGAGGAAGGAGACAGAGTTGCCAATAGTCTCCAAACCTTTTTCATGAATCACATCGTTCCGGAGGTGCCAGGCACGCCACAGCAGCAGGAGGATCTTCGACCTTGTGTTGGCATCGGCATTACTCAGGCACACGAGCAGCCAATCTTTCCCCATGTATCTGAAGGTAAATTCATTGGGTAGCTGCCAATGGGCACGCATTGCCTGCCGCAGCGCGACAGCTTTGGTGCACCTGGTGGTTGCATGGTGGCCATCCTCGTCCTCCCTCCCACAGATCGCACACCGGGCAGAAACCTCCAGGGTTCTCCTCTGCTTGTTCGTCATGGTGGCGAGTGAGTCGGTAGCCAGCCTCCACGCAAACATTCGCACCTTTGGTTGCACGTTAGTGTTCCAGATACACTTCCATAGTGATCTCTCGCCGTCAGGGTTGGTGTTGCTGCCCCCAATGTCGCGCAGATCATGTTTCAGAGAGAGTGCAAGCCGGTAAGCGCTCTTTACTGAGAATACCCCATTGCGTTCTGGGTGCCAGGCCCATCTGTCCTCCAACTCCACAGTAGGAAGTTTGATGGAGAGGATACTTTGGACGTCATGCTCATGGAAGAGTTCACGGAGCAGGGGAATGTTCCAGGTTTTAGACTCCGCATGGATCAGCTGGTTAACCCATCTTTTCCTGGAGTTCTTCTTCAGGCAGTAATATTCAAGCCTCTGTCTCTGGGCAGCCAATTGTCACGCAGAATCTGTGTGCTTTTCCCATTGCCGATGCGAGATATCATCCCCTTTTTCAAGATTTCCAGCCCAAACTCTACACCTCTCCAAACAGGGGATGGGTCAGAGGTAAAGACAGTGCTGAGCATGTTTCCATTTGGAAAATACTTAGCCTTAAGGACTCTTGCACAAAGGCTGTTCGGATTTTGGAGCAGACGCCAAGCCTGCCTGGCCAACAGAGCTTGGTTGAGGAGATGCATATCGCGGTAGCCAAGCCCTCCTCTGCCTCTGGTTTTTTTCATGTTGTCCCATGCAGTCCAGTGCACTTTCCTCACATTTTCAGTATCACCCTAGAAGAAATCGCGGATTAGTTTTTCATACTGATCACAAAAACCCATCGACAACTTGAAGACAGCCATAACATAACCAGGAAGAGCCTGCGCCACTGACTTGATCATGGTGTCTTTTGCCCCATAAGACATGTGTCTTTCTGCCCAGTTAGTTAACCTCTTAGTGAATCTCTTCATAATTGGTTGGAATTGGTCACTTTTCATTCTGCCTTCTGGAGTTGGCAACCCAAGGTACTTCTCCTCGAAGGTGGCCGTATCAACGCCCAGGATAGATTTAATCTCCGCTTGTGTAGCCGTGGGACAAACAGTGCTGAAGAGAATCGAGCACTTGCTAGGGCTCAAGAGTTGACCCGTGCACCTTTGAAACAACTTCAAAGTGCTGTCAACGACCCTAGCCTCCTCAGGCGTAGCCTTGAAGAAGAGGAGGCTGTCATCGGCGAACAGGAGATTGGAAATACCCGGGGCCCCTTTGGCAACTTTCAGGGGAGAAAAACAACCATCAAGGACTTGTTTTTTGAGGCTGCACGCCAGGGCTTCCCCAACAAAGAGGAACAGATAAGGGCTGAGTGGATCACCCTGTCTTAGGCCACGAGAGGGGCAGAAGGGGTCTAGAGTGTGCCCATTGATTCTAACCAAGAAGCAAACAGAACGGACGCAGCTCATAACCCAGTTAGCTCAAAATTCCGATTTGTGGTTTATCCATGTTTTTCTCGGTTCATTTTGTTATTGGAAGAGAGGTGGATGTGGGGCAGAGAACATGTAATGAGGAATCTTTAGTGATTTTTTTATCAAATCTTATGTATAGTGTTTTTCTTTGGTAGCTTTACTTGTGTTTTATCACCAGCGTCCTAACTTTCTGAGGGGATATATGTTAACCTTATCTTACTCAAACAATTTTTTGTACATACAGAATTGAATTGGCCATGACATTGCAATCATGTGTTTTTACTATTTCTATGTTTTTAGAATCGTGTGAATCAAAGAGGACCAAATTCAGCTGTGACTAGCAGCACATACGAAATGAATGGTGTTTAGTGCGATTTAGTAAAGTTCTAGTCATTTGTCTCCTATTTTCTTCCAGGTTGTTTTTTGTTTGAAATTTTAGGAGACGTGTGGGTAGATTTCCAGATTCATGTTTGCCTGAAAATTTAAAATATCTTCATGACTTTTCAAATGTGAATTAGAAACCTCGGCAAGTTTTTATATATACGCAACATGCTAGATGCATGTGAGGCGGGGCGAACAAAAATCTAACTAGTGCACTGCACGACGCTGGAGAAGCTGCCAAGGCGCCTGGCACACAAATCAAGGAAACGAGCACCGCTGCTGCTGCGTCATGTAAATTCCGGGCCCGTCGAGCCAGCAGCACTCGGCTGCGCCGGCTTCACACCCACAGGTGAACGCGTCTTCGTTGACATGAGGTGACGATGCTAGGAGTAGGATCGAAGACGGTGAGGATGCCGCCAGCTTGCTCTGGCACCGGCAGAGCACCGGCTCCGGTTCCCTGGAGACGACTCCGAGCTGTCCTAGAATCGATCTCGTTGCCGTCGCCTCTTGGGGTTCCTCCTTGGTAGTGTTCTGCTGGATTGCCTGCCGTAGCTGTGAAATTTCTCTTTCTGCTTTCGCAAGAGCTGCTTCGAGCTCTTCCCTCTTCTTCACCTCCTCCAGGTAGAGCTCCTCGTGTACTTTCGCCTGCAAGGTTTGAGATTCAGGTCAAAATCACGAAATAGTTTGAAACTATTTGTAACTGGAATTCGCTTGTTTATGACAAGGAGTTACTTTCTGGAGAGACGAGGCCACTTCTTCGCCTGCCTTCTGCCGCCGGCGAGATTCTTTCAGGGCTCTGTTGATCAGGTCCTCGGCTGCTCTGCATGCTTCTCTGATTTCATCGTAGAACCCCAACTCAATCTCGATGTCATCATCCTATAAAGAAAAAAATAAACTATTCTTAAGCGTTTTACCCTATCATTCGTGCAAGAAGCAGTGTTTACAAAAATCAGAAGATGGTAGTTATCGATCTGACTCACCTCTTCCTGGTGAGTTGACAGATGCAGAACTTCATGGCCAGGACAAGGGAGCAAAGGTGCGGTAACAGCTGATGATGCAATTTCTACTTTCCTGTCCCTACAATGGAAAACAGTGTCAGTTTGCTAAAACTAAACTAAAGTGAAGAAATTGGTGAAAAATACTGTTCCCTCGGTTCCGAAATAAGTGGCGTGGTTTTACTTCAAGTGTAAGACATTGATTTATAAAACTCCTATTTGTCACCAGAAAATAAAAACCGAAAGCTCCGACATCATTTTTTTTTACCTTGTGCAGATTAACTGCTCTTTGCAGACGAACCAAATCTTGCATGCTGGATCAGCTCTCTGCATTACCGCCGCTGCTGTCACGCACGTAGGTCTGTCCAATTTTCTGGAATCAAAAACGGAAAATCATACACGTGAACAAAAAAATGTTTCTGAACTTCCTGTTCTACCAAAATTGTTTCTGAACTTCCTATCTGAAATTGCAAGAAACAGAGTTCTATCAGCGTCAGATGCCATACCTGGAGTAGTGCCTGTCTGCGGCAGCCGCAACGACGAGCTCGGTGATTCCACGAATGCTAATGAGCTCGACGAGACCTGACGCGGAGTCTTCCTTCTCAATCACCAGCTTCTCGCATTTCACCTGTAATTTCCAGCACTGATGGACGTAGTCGTCCAGCATCTTGTCCGCCTTATCGCGCTCCATCATTCTGAACGAGCTCACCTGCTCCGTGCTCAGCTTGCTTGCATGGAACTTGGCTCCCACTGAGATTCATAATCAAGAATGAGAAAAAAAAAAGTCACCGGCGATGCAGAGGCCGGCCGGCCCGAGACGTGCATGTGAGAGGAAGGCGAGCGAACACGTACTGACGGGGATCATCTGCGGCGCGACGTGCACGTGCGTGACGACGACCGTGGTGGCCCCGCCTCCGGTGAGATGGGTGAGAGCCCACGCCAGCGTCGACCGCCCTGCCCTGGGCTCCGCCGGCACCACGACGAACACCTTCTTATCCTCCTCCGCCGCCGCGGCCTCCATTGATCAATCGATCGTCTCGGCCGCCGGTAGCTGCTGCTCGCTTCGTGGTGGAGCTCGCACCAGGAACACGCGGTTGAGGACGGAGTAATATGCACGCGGCTGCTGACGGAGCACGAAGAGAGGAGACTTTGGACCCTTGGAACGGGAGGGAGACGGTGGCGCGTCGCCGTGGGAGAAGCAAGAGGCCGCTGGCCGGACGCGACAGCGACATGCAGTGCAGGGAGGCTGGGACACGGAGGAGACGACCGAACAATCGGTCAACTTCGAACGTCAGGTTGTTCTGAAGCTCACTTGTCGCATCACGCATTCACGCCCGGACTTCTGCTCATTCTTTTGTCCCAATAATTTGTCTTATTTGTCCGACGAGGTCACTAGTAGTTTCCGCTGCACAACAGGAGTAAAGATGCTGAGAATCTGGCATCAGATGCTGAAACCTGAACTCCTACGCTGCCGCTTCGAGCTTCCGACGCTTAATTTGAGGTTGTCAAATGTATGTTCTTTGATTTGTTCTACAGTCCAGAGTAAGATGATAGTCACACAAATAGAAAACATAGTTATTAGCCAAATAGTAATAAGCTAAAACGGGGGAAACATGCAAAGACTATCATGATTAATAACAACACTAAACGGCTGCATCGACTGTGCGATGTTGAAAAAAGAAGAATTGACATGGTTAAGATCAGTAAAATACGTCATTGTCGACATCTAAGATTTATTTTATAATTTTAACTTTAAAATACTGATTTATTTATTTATTCTTCCAGAAAATGGGCTCTATGGAGCCCGTGCTCCACAAGCATTTTCTGGAAATAAGCGGTCCTTTGTTAACCATTATTTCAAGCCGAAATCATGTAACTTATTTGTAATTCCATACCCAATTTGTTTGGTTGTCAAGTCATGAAACTGAACATTGCATTTTATTTGAAATTTCAGCAAATGTCGATTTTATGTTATGTCAATTTCTGTTGCTAACCCTGTCATTTCACTTGCCAAATAAATTAAAATGATGCCAAATAAAATAAAATGATGGGTACCAAACCAGTTCTAAGGGAATTTGTATAGTTCATAGAAAATGTACTCCCTCCGTTCCACAATATAAGATGTTTTAGGTTATACACACGTTGTGTAGATTCGGACTAAAATGAGTGCACGTATACACTAAAATGTGTCTAGATACATATGTATACATGTGCATGTGGAAAATGGTTAAAACATCCTATATTGTGGAACGGATGGAGTATTTCTTTTTCTTTCCGATGTACATCACGGAGGTAGTACCTAAATGCGTGCAACCTTACATGTAGATCGCGGTATCGCCTCTGCAGCAATCGAATCAAGGAAGGGGGCTTGTCTGCCGCTGCCTCCTCGTGCAATTTGGTTCACATCGCGAAGAGCAAAATTCAGGGCGAGCTCGCCGTGCGCGAGCCAACGCCTTGTTAGGGTATAAACACGCACGACGGTATGTCGTGTCCAGCAAGGACTCACCCTAGGTCCTATAAATACATGTAAAACCCTCCTGTAAACCCTAGTCCAAAATAAGCAATAACATATCCTGGCCCGACACGGACCAGTAGCAATCAAATCTGTGCCGCGTGCGTGAGTAGTGTTTGCGTGTTCTGTGTGTTCTTCGTGAGATCTAATCTGCAGGTTTCGATCTAGGAGCTGTCAATTGGTATCAGAGTCCTAGGGTTCCTGCACGTGATCTCCAGAGAAAGAAGGAGGTCATGGCGTTGGTGAAGCGCGAGGATCTGGGAACCGCAGAGGCGGCGGGAGCGTCGAAAGCAATGACGACGGTGGGGGCGGCGCTATACCCTCGCCTGGATCGAGAGGACTACGCCCTCTGGGCGATGAACATGGAAGTAGCCATGGAGGCGCAAGAGAACTGGGAAGCAGTAGATCCCGGCGGCGCTGAATATCAGAAAGGAGGGGCAAAGTATACGAAGGATCGGCAAGCGCTGACCGCCCTCTACTCCGTGGTGCCAAAAGATGTTCTGCAACATCTCGCTGGAAAGAAAACAGCGAAGGAAGCATGGGCTACGATGAAGCTTCTGCATGAAGGCCATGATCGTGTGAAGGAGGCGATGCTCCAAACCCTAATGAAAGGCTACGAAAATCTCAGCATGGGCGCGGATGAAACCCTAGATCAGTTCTCATCTCGCGTGGTGACTATGGTGAATTCAATTCGCAGCTATGGAGAGAAGGTGGAGGATCTGTCAGTTGTAAGACGGTTTTTGCGTGCAGCGTCCACACGCTATCTTCAAATCGTCACGTCAATTGAGCAATGTGTCGATCTAAAAACCCTCACGATTGAAGATCTGGTGGGTCGATTCAAAGCTCATGACGCCAGAGTTCGCATGGATGCTGGCAAATCTGAGGAAAGTGAGCAACTGATGCTCACGAGGCAGCAATGGGAAGCTCTGTCGAAAGAACAGCGGGGCGGTCCTAGTAAACCTTCCGGTGGTGATGGAAAGAAACAATGGAAACCTAAACCAGCTAAGAAAGGGCAGGAAGATGGCGAAGCACAGCCAAAGAAAAAGTTCGATATAAAAAAGATAAGATGTCACAATTGTGGTTTGTACGGACACTTTAAATCCGACTGCCGCAAACCTGCTCAAGAGAAGCCAGCTCAGGAGAAGGCGTACATTGCCATTGCACAGGAGGGAGATGAACCAGCTGATCTGATGATGCTGGAACTGTGTGAACTGCAAGAAGAGGGAGAAAAACCTCAGAAGGATTCGGCTACTGAAACTGTCACACTAGTGGAAGAGAAAGTATATCTCCACGACAAGCAAAGGTGGCAAACCAGCAGCAGTATTTGGTACCTAGATACCGGTGCCAGTAATCACATGACCGGGGACAAAGCTCAGTTTGTCGAGCTATATACCACGATAGGAGGAACAGTGCGCTTCGGAGATGGTACTACGGTGAAGATAGAAGGACGTGGAACGGTCATGTTTCAGTCAAGCCGTGGAAACCATAAGGTGTTATCTGATGTGTACTATATACCCAAGCTCAAAGCAACATAATTAGTCTTGGACAGCTAGAAGAACGTGGGTGTAAGATAGTGCTAGAAGATGGATATTTGTGGGGGTACGATAGACATAAAAACTTGGTGATGAAAGTGAAGAGATCAAGCAATAGGATGTATATCCTGGATACAAATCGTGCAGACCCAATTTGTCTCATGGCTAGCATGAAGGAGGAGGCATGGATGTGGCATGCTCGATATGGGCATTTGAACTTTCGTGCTTTGGGCCAACTCGGCCAGAAGAACATGGTGAGAGGACTGCCATGTATGGATCATGCGCAGCAAGTGTGTGACGGATGTCTCATTGGAAAACAGAAAAGAGCACCGTTTCCTCGAGAAGCCATATACAGGGCAGATAAAGTGCTAGAACTTGTTCATGGTGATCTTTGTGGCCCAATCACTCCCGCAACTCCAGCAGGAAATAAGTATTTTCTACTTGTTGTTGATGACTACATCAGATATATGTGGATTGTACTGATTAAAACAAAGGATCAAGCTCTTGATGCGTTCAAGAAAATTAGAGTTGCTGCGGAAGTCGAAGCAGAAGCAAAACTGAAGGCATTCCGTACAGATAGGGGGGTGAATTCACCTCGGATGAGTTCAATTCATATTGTGAAGAACATGGCATTAAGCGGTATTTGACTGCACCTTATTCTCCGCAGCAAAACGGAGTGTTGGAACGTAGGAATCAGACCGTGGTAGCCATGGCTCGGAGCATGATGAAGAGCAAAGGTATTCCTGGAAAATTTTGGGGAGAAGCTGTGGTGACGGCTGTGTATCTTCTCAATAGGGCGCCTACAAAAAGTGTTGAAGGCATGACTCCGTATGAAGCATGGTACGGACACAAGCCCAACGTAGCTCACCTTCGCACATTTGGTTGCATAGCTCATGTAAAGACAGTGACAAGGCATGTTGGAAAGCTTACCGATCGCAGCACACCGATGGTCATGATTGGTTATGAGCCTGGCTCGAAAGCCTACCGTGCGTACAATCCCTCTACCAAGCGGGCATGCGTCACTCGCGATGTGGTCTTCGAGGAGGACAGATCATGGAAGTGGGATGCAGCTGAGTCAAATTATCCAGTGTCTAATGAAATCTTTCATGTTGTGTATAGCTATGTTGAACAGGGAGAACGTGGAGGTGAACCAGATGATCCAGGGACGCCAACGAGTCGTGGTGGTTGCGACGGTGGTGCACATGACGACCAGGGAACATTTCCCAGTTTGTCGAGCACACCTGCTGCTGGAAGTGCTGCCACGGCAGAAAAAGCACAAGAACCTACTGCCGGAAGTACTGCCACGGCAAGAAAAACGATGGAAACGCTGCCACGGCAGGATATTTCATCAGAAGAAACAACTGCAGGAGATCAGTCAGAAGATGATGATGCTCCCATTACACCTGGGACGGAGGGACCAGCAGCACCTCCAGATAGAACACGACCGCCTACGCCTGTGAAGCTACGGTTGGTGTTGGATTTATATCCAGAAGAAGCCCTGCGCACGATAAATCCTGTTCGAGTGATGGGACGAGGAAGAGGTCGTTGTCTTCTAACAGAAAATGAAGAACCGACCAAGTTTGAGGAAGCCAATATTGTGATAAGTTGGCGTCGTGCGATGATGATGAATTGGGATCTATAAGAGAAAATGAGACGTGGAGTCTCGTTGATCTTCCCAAAGGGCAGAAGGCTATTGGACTCAAGTGGATTTATAAACTGAAGAAAGATGCCGAGGGAAAAGTGGTAAAACACAAAGCAAGATTAGTGGCAAAGGGCTATGTACAAGAACAAGGAATTGACTTCGAGGAAGTGTTTGCTCCAGTTGCACGTATGGAATCAGTGAGGCTACTTATTGCACTCGCAGCACAAGAAGCATGGAAATTACATCATATGGATGTGAAGACTGCATTTCTTAATGGCGAGTTAGAGGAGGAGGTTTATGTGAGGCAGCCACCTGGGTACGTTGTTGAAGGAGCTGAGCACAAGGTGATGAAGTTGAAGAAGGCATTGTACGGCCTAAAGCAAGCACCTCGTGCATGGAATATAAAGCTGGACAGAACTTTACTGTCAATTGGGTTCGAAAGATGTCCACTAGAGCATGCCTTATACAAGCGAGGAAAAGGAGCTGATCATCTATTAGTAGGTGTTTACGTTGATGATTTGTTGATCACGGGTACTGACGAAGGAGAGATTGCAAGAATCCAGTGTTTCATGACAGGAGTAAGCACATTGATACGAAATATCATTATATTCGAGAGTGTGTGGAGAAGAAGAGGATTGATGTCAAATATGTATGCACAAATGATCAGCTCGCCGACATTCTGACTAAGTCTTTGGGGAGGTTGAAGTTCCTGGAGATGAGAGACAGGATTGGAGTTCGAGCTGTCACATAAGCGTTCGTGCTTAGGGGGTGATTGTTAGGGTATAAGCACGCACGACGGTATGTCGTGTCCAGCAAGGACTCACCCTAGGTCCTATAAATACATGTAAAACCCTCCTGTAAACCCTAGTCCAAAATAAGCAATAACATATCCTGGCCCGACACGGACCAGTAGCAATCAAATCTGTGCCGCGTGCGTGAGTAGTGTTTGCGTGTTCTGTGTGTTCTTCGTGAGATCTAATCTGCAGGTTTCGATCTAGGAGCTGTCACGCCTGACCGCGTCTGCGTCGTAGGTGAACCCGTCTTCACTGGGAGGAGGAGATGGCATGACCGACGACAGAGACAACGGGTACGGATCACCTTCCTATAGTTCTCTTGTGGTGCAACGCCTCCAGTTTTCTTCCACCATTCACCAGGGAAAAGGCTCAGCCGGTTGCCAGGCAGCCGCTGCTCCGAAATCGGATTTCGTCCCGTCGTCGCCAACGACGGCGGTGTGCTGTACCAGGATCGTCGATCTGGTTGCCGTTGCCTCCTGGGGTCCCTCCGTGGGTGCGTCTCGCCGGCCGATACCTCGCCTTAGCTGCGCGATTTCTCTGTCTGCTCTCGCAAGAGCTGCTTCGAGCTGTTCCCTCTTCTTCACCTCCTCCAGGAACAGCCCCTCGTATACTTTCGCCTGCAACGTTCGAAGATCAGGTCAGAGTATGATTTTTTTTTTAAATTCAATTCAAGCCTGAATTTTTTGCGTGTCTTGCAATGAAGCTTTTAATCGGTGGCGTTACTTTCTGGAGAGATGCGGCCATTTCTTCGTCTGCCTTTTGCCGCCTCCAGGACTCTTTCAGAGCTCTCTTCATCAGCTCCTCCACTGCTTTGCGTGCCTCTTCGAGTTCATCATCAAACCCCATTTCCATCTCAATTCCACCCTAGAAAAGTTTGAAGAAATCAAGAAGCACGCATGATGAGTGCTGTCATTTTTCCAAGAAGCACTATTTAAAAAAAAAAACATTCAGAAGATGGGTATGCATGCACCTCTTCCTGGTGAAATGGCAACCGCGGAACTTCTTGGCCAATGATAGGGGGCAAAGGTGCAGGAACAGCCGGTGGTGCGACTTGCGCCTCCTTGTCCCTACATTGCAAAACTGTGTCAGTCAGTCTGCTAAACTAAAACTAGTAAACAAGACTGGGCCAGGAGATACTTGGGAGCTCTGCGCTATCAGTGAACCATTAGAGATACGGATGGTGCTACATCAGACATTATTTTTACCTGATACAGATTAGCTTCTCCTTGCAGACAAACCAAATCTTGCATGACGGATCAGCTCTCTGCATTATTTCTGTTGCTGTCTGGGACACAGGCCTGTTCAACATTCTGAAACAGAAAACAAGACGCTATTTGTTTCAGAACTTCGTGATCATACTTTGAGTACTGCTTGTCCGCGGCACCAGCAATTACCAGCTTGGTGATTCCATGCAGGCGAATGAGCTCGACGAGACCGGACGCGACATCTTCATTCTCGATCACCAGCTTCTCGCATTTCACCTGCAATTTTACGGAAACTGTGTAAATTGTTAAGAAGAGTAGATGGGATTGCCCCCCCTGAAAACACGAAGAGATCAACTAAAATGGAACCTTGATTTCAGAGCACTGATGGATGTAATCGTCTAATATCGCTTCCGCGTTCTCACGCTCCGCCCTTCTGAACAAGCGCACCTGCTCCGCGCCCATCTTACTGACATGGAACTTCACTCCCACTGCGATTTTAGTACAGGATTAAACATTTGATGAGATATGTTAGTTCACAAGCAAGGAGAGCAGGAGTCAACGCGATGCGGAGGCTGGAAAACATGCGCGTGGAGATGAAGGAGGAACGCACGTACTGATGGGGATCGTCTCCGGCGGGACGTGCACGTGCGTGACGACGATCGTGGTGGCTCTGCTGGTGTAGAGATTGCCGAGAGCCCACGACAGCGTCGACTGCCCCGCCCTGGGCTCCGCCGGCACCGCCACGAACACCTTCTCCCTCTCCGCCGCTGCCGCGGCCCCCTCCATTGATGAGTAAATGGCATTGGCGGTCACACAACTCGTCCGCTACGCCAGTGCCATTTACTCTCCATTGATCAAGCGATAGATCTTTTCTCGGCTCTCAGCAGCTAGTCAAGCTTCTTGTCGCTTCGCGGCGGAGTTCGCCTTAAAACCGCACGGCCGGCAACTTGGCAACTTGTATGAGGGACATTGGAGGAGCCGACGATGAGAGGGAGGAGACTTTGGACCCAGGAGCGGGAGGGAAACGGTGGCGCATCGCCGTGACTGTACGCGACAGCGACGTAATGCCGGGAGGAAACGGAGGAGACGACATAACCATTGGTCAACTCGATTACTCGAACCCTTGGTTCTGAACTACTTTGCTCCTTCTGTGATCATCTTTTTAAATGCATTTGAGTATTTGAGCCATTTACACGCTTCCGACTGATCCGGAATCTTGAAGACGCCGGGGAATATTGCATTCGTACACTGAACCAGAACTGTCTGGTCGTGCCAAGTGGTGTTGTATCATACGCTGAACCTTTTCTTCTTCCAAAAAGAAGAAACAAGAGACTGGTTCTTCAAAATCATTGAAAAGTCCTAGCTGCCTTCTCACGTTTTTTGATAACGCCAAAATCCAATACAAAACCCATCCGACAAGAACGATATTACTAGAGAATTATTTTGAATAAAAAATGAGGGAACGTCGTATAAACCGATGGAGTTTTGGCTGATGTCTAGCCTAGGATTCCTATGGCGGCGACGGCTCCACATTGTGGAAGTTTCCCTAATTTCTGTTGTATTGATCAGGACCCTGGTGGAGGGTTTATATAGGAGTACAAAGGGGTAAGAGACTTGGAGTACAAGATGATCTAACCCTAATCAATTCTAACCGTACATATACTCTAACATCCCCCTCAGTCGTAGCGGGAGTGAAGCGGACGATTGCGACTGGAGAAGTCATGTGCGTCCGTCGCCTCCTCCACCTTGTCATCATCGCCGTCCCCTTCTGGTTCCTTCTCTTCCCTCCCGCAGTCACAGCGGGAGTGTCATGGACGCAAGGGATGACGCGGATGCTGTCGACTGGAGCTCTTGAGTTGTTGTAGACGAGTGTATGATGTTGATGTCGAGGTAGCCGAGCGTGATGTAGCCGTGGTCGAGGTTGTCGCGGTCGGTGTAGCCAATAGAGCCGAAGGCACAAAAAAAATTTGCGCGGTTTTGGGTTTTGAGGCGGCGGCGGCAGGGTTTCTGCGGCGGCGGCGGGTTTTTGGGCGGCGGCGGCAGGTTTTCTGCGGCGGCGGCGGGGTTTTTACCAGGCGGGCGAGGCGATCGTGCGATCGGCCTAGCAGAGCGTCGGCGAAGTTTTTGGGTGGCGGCGGCAGGGTTTCTGCGGCGGCGGCGAGGTTTTGGTTTTTGGCGGCGTGCGGCAGCGACTCGCTTGGGAGCGGCGGCAGGCAGGCGGCGGGTTTTTGTGTCATTGTGCGGCGGCGGCAGCTGATCTGCGGCGGCGGCGGGTTTTTGTGTGGCGGCGGCAAAAATACCACGTGGATGTAGACCATGGCGATGATTGTGTTGGCGATGTAGAACTCGACGAAGATCTTGATGTAGTCGTACAACTTGATGTAGATGTTCGGCTTGGTGTAGTTCCGGCTTGATGCAGTGCAGATCGGTCGGTGTTGGCGCGTGATGTTCCGCTCGATGTAGACAATGTGCTGACGCCGCCTGGCGATGGGAGGTCGATGGAGAGCTTGATTGGCTCCAGCAGGTTTGATCCGCTCGCTCGTGGTAGGGCTGCCCGTGAAGTCCAGCTCGGAGCAACCTCATGCATGTGCGTACCATACCTTGTTCGGATCGTATAGGGCGCTGCTGGTGCTGCATGTTAGGCAGACGTGCACCCAGCTGCAGCTCCCTCGCCTCGTGTGGCGTAGTTGGCGTGGCCGCGTCAGGTAGCTTGATGTGCGATGGCTTGCACGGGAGTCGCCCGCGGGACGGCGCGTCTGATGCGCGCGTGACCATGACCACGCTTGGGTCAGGCTCGCCTGGAGCATGATCTGCTGGAGGCGTTGTCGTCCGGGCGTGCGCGCCGTCTTCTCCGCTTCTCCGCCTGGATCGGCTGAGTAGCGCATGGATATGCACAATAATTTTTGGAACTGATGTCGCCGGAATAGGATCTGGAAGAAAATTGTAGGGATTTAGGATTTATTTGATGTCTAAACTGAATCTAATCTATGGGACTAGAGATTTCGAAAATTGTCTAAAATCTAATCTAAAGAACCGATCAGATCATTGATCTAAACCGGGTGCCGCGCCCCCGAGGAGAGGAGATTGATCTCCTCGGGGGCGACGCGATGCGGGAGTGTTTAGAACCCTAAGATCGGCTTCGTGAGACTAACCGAAACCCTAATAATTTGTTGTTGTATTGATCTGACCCCCGTGGGGTACATAAGGAGTACAAGACTTGAGAGGCAAGATGCCTATAACTTGGAGTATAAGCTGATCTCTAATTGTAGTCTAATACGTATCCTAACATTCCTCCTCAGTCGTAGCGGAAGTGAAGCGAACGATTGCGACTGGATTTGAAGTCTTGCGTTTCGTCGTCTTCTCCTCTCCGCCATCATCAACTACGTATCTGAAGGTCTCTCCTCTCTTCCCTCCCGCAGTCACAACGGAGTGGCGTGGACGCAAGTGATGACGCGGACGTTGTTGACTGGAGTTGTTGCCGATGTGTTGCTGTAGACGTTTCCCGTGGTCTCGAACTCGAGACCTCTTGGCTCTGATACCATATACTCTAACACACATTCCTTCGGCTGGTAGCTAACAAGAAGTTCATGACTGGGGATAACCTCAACAAAAGGAACCTGAGAAAACTGATTACTGAAGATTGTTTGTTTTATGTTCTGAAAAAGAAAGAGTGCAACACTTGCTGTTTGAATGTACTGTTCAGGCAATGAATGCTTTCTTTGATACACACTCCATCCATGTACACAAGGCGGGGGACTTAAATTTTATCTAAGTATAACATGTTTAAGTTTCTCAACATTTAATTTCTAAGATAAAAATAGATGCCTCGTAATCCATCATGAATATGTTTTCATAATATATTCATTGAGTATTGGAGATGTTAATTTTTTCAATAAACTTGATCAAGCATAAATATATTCGATTTAAACCAATATTAAGTTGATCAAATGGACGGATGGAGTAAGCAGCTACTCCCTCCGTTCCAAATTAATTGACTTCCATTTATCCAAATGTGGATGTATCTATACTTGAAACATGTCTAGATACATCCACATGTGGGCAAAAGGAAATCAATTAATTTGGAACGGAGGGAGTACACAGTAATGTAGGTTTAGTAGGTTAATTTTGGGTTGATAATCAAACAACATTCTACCACAAATATTGTATGCGTTGAGCTTCTTTAGAACATAGGAAACATAGATATAACATTGTTTCATATGTTCAATGTTGGCCTATTATAACACTTGTTGTTTGAACGAATTGTAGCTCAACAAATTTGGAGGTGGTGCATGTCTTCTATGATACTCTCTATGTACATGTATACAAGACAAATTAATTTTCTCTTAAGTCAAACCGGTTTAAGTTTGACCAAATTTATAGAAAAATATGAACATATACAATGCGAAATCCCTATTTTCTCAACCTCGAAAAAGGCATCCAACTCCACCAGTAGCCCCTACCTTCCAGCCCCTATTTTCATTACATACGCATTGACATGTCGAATCCACCATGTTTTTTTTTCGCTATATTTTTTTCTCCTTTTCTGTTCCTCCCTACTAAGCTCGAGCACTTGCGGGAGACGGCTTGGATGAGGCGACGTGTAGAGTTTGGCCAAGGCATGAGGATTCAGAGAAGGAGATGAAGAGGTGGGGGCGTGTGGGGGAGGGGTAGATGGATGAGAAGGCGACCTATTTGGGAAGAGGATGAGGATGTGGGTTGTTTTGTTCTTGTGTTATAGAGTACCACAGA
This sequence comes from Poa pratensis, assembly GCA_947311845.1. NCBI lineage: Eukaryota > Viridiplantae > Streptophyta > Magnoliopsida > Poales > Poaceae > Poa > Poa pratensis. The sequence continues at coordinate 37,841,346 of CAMZMU010000065.1, forward strand.
TGGTTTGTCCCGGAAGCATCTGCTGATTTATCCTGGAGCACTGGCCCCGCTCTTGGTTATGGCCTGGAGCAAAGGTCGGAAGTGGAACATATGTGCTAGCGCCCCCTCCCCCACCCCGTATTATCCGGCCCTATCCCAAATGTTCCAGACACCATGCAGAAACAACATAGCGGTCAGAATTGGAGGGCCCATATAAATAGCCCCTTCTTCCCCGGGTAGACGACACAACTTTTACTCTGATTTTTTAGGTCAAACTTCTGAGATATCTCGTCCTAGTGATCCAATCTCTTTTATAATTTAGGGAAAGATAGAGTAGATCCCGATTTACCATTTCACCAAATGAATTTGATTCCCCCTTGCAAGTTGCATTCCATTGGAGATATTGTTATGGTTCTGTGAGGTTATCAGGGAGCTCAATCATGGTGGATCTTGAGCTTTGTGATATTTTTGGAGCCATCAATTGATTTGTGTAGATCGCCCCAAAGTTTTTTGTGAAGATTCGGTTGCCGTCTTAAAGTGAACCACTTAGTGGATCGAGTCACTCAACATTGTGTGGAGGGTCGAGAAGAATGCATTGAGCTAATGGTGGGCATTGTGTCACCACATCGCTCCACCAGAGGCCATCTTCTCTTGGGAAGTGAATCTTGGACAAATCCTCATGTATATTGTGTGGTTATTTTTAATTTATTTACTTACACATATATCTTTTTAATATGGATTATATCTTGTCATCATATATGTTGATCACATCTAGTTGCATTATGTAGTGAAACAGAGGAGAGGGATGCGGGAAAGAGACGAAAGTGGAATGGGGACGAACTGGGCTCTCCACCCTAAATTTAAACGTACAACAATTTTTGGACTTGCGCCACTACAAACAAATTGCACTAACCACACGATCAAGATCCAATGCGCGTGAGACAGCACTATTAAGACAAGACAAAATTGTGTGGGCAAGAGATCGATTTTGCATTTTGAGATTTGAGAAAAAACGAGGAACACACCGCGAGTGAAAAAAAAAGTGTGTACTGACGACTAAACAGAGGAATTTAAATTGAATCCCATTTCCTTTCCATCTGGGGAATAGAATTGCTAGTCCAATTCAATTCCCAGCAAATTTTAGTACATCTAAATACAATGTAAGAGGTCGTTTGGAACCCATCATTTCGAGCTGGAATCATGGAATTCATTTGTGATTCAATGCTCAACCTGTTTGGCTGGCATGAAATTGACATGTCATTTCATTTGGAATTCCAGAAAATGCCTATTGTGTGTTATGGCAATTCCTATCCCTAACCCTGTCATTTCAGCCATCATTTCATTTCTGTAAATGAAATGATGGGTGCCAAACGAGGTCTGATATCAGATCTCCACCTGGGCCATCGTTCGGTCCAACCTCCAATCGGGCCTTTGAGTTCCTTGGTCCATGATCCAATGGCGCTTTTACTTTCCTCTTTCCCCTCGCGACGGAGCCGTCCATCCATCTACCCTCTCCCTGCTCTCACAGAAAAAAAAAATCTAACCCTCTCCGCCTTCCACCGGAGCACCACCGCCGCGAAGAAAATCCTCTCTCAATCTCGTCGTCGTCCTCCTCCGCTGCACTGCAGTGGCGTAGAGGGGGAGCGAGGGGATCCATCCCAACTTGGATTCGTTCGTCCGTCAACCAACCCACAGCTGATTCGCTTGCTGTTCGGCGGAGTATCAGTAGCACTGCAGCACTTTGTCCTCCAAAGATTCAGAGGGTTTCAATCCAGCCCGCCCCCATGTCCGCACCCGCGGCGAAGCAGGGCGCGGAGGAGGAGGCCGAGCGCCTCCTCGCGGCCGCCAAGCTGAACCCGAACGACGGCGGTCCCTTCCGCTCCCTCGGCCATCACTACGCCCGCGCCGGTGACGCACAGCGCGCGGCGAGGTGTTACCAGCGCGCCGTCGCGCTCGACCCCGACGACGCTGAGGCTGGGGTGGGTGTGAATGAATGCGTGTACATACGCATGCCTGTGCACTGAAGGTGTTTGTTGGTTGGTTTGCTCGTGGTGGTGTTTTGACTTTTCCATGTGACTTGTTTCTGTTTGGTGTCTGTTGAGTGCAGGAGTCACTCTGCGATTTGCTTGATGTGGAGGGGAAGGAGAGCTTGGAGCTTGCTGTGTGCAAGGAGGCTACTGGCAAGTCGCCGCGTGCATTTTGGGCGTTCCGGAGACTCGGCTACTTACAGGTGTACTTCACCAGCAGTTGCTTTTATTCATGATTGTTTGAAGCGATCCTGGAAATATCATACACTAATCGTTATGATGGACTAAATACATTTGGATTAGGTCAGAACCTCATAGTTTCGAACTCATCAAAACAAGGGCCTCTTTGGTTCCCAGGAATTGAAAAACACAGGAATAGGAAAAATGTGGGAACAGAATGTCATGGCACATGGAATCCTGCAGTAAACCGAAATCGGAAAGAGATTCCCGCAGCAACGCGCGGGGTGTCCATCTAGTCAATACCTACAACCAGTGCAGTAAAATCATCTGATAATAACAAAGAGTGTTTAGCAGACACTACATCTGTAGGAACCATTGCAGTGATAGTTGCACATGTTTCTTAGCATACTAATCTAGGAGCAAAGTAACTAGTAGAGGAAGATCAATGAAGTTATAGATGCTCCATATACCAGGGGATTACAAATGTACAGAATTGTAAAGTAGAAGACCTTGTCTTATGTTTGGTCTGAACTCTTAAGTATTGCCATGGAGCAGAACTAGTTCGCTCACCTATTGGATTTGCGAAAGTAAATTGGAGGCAGAATACAGTCTGTGGAGCCGAGGTGCTGATTGAGGCAAGGACGGAGGTCGGAGATGATGCCAACTGTGCAATACTGATGGAGAGGAGGTTGATGAGTCAATTTGTGCTTCTAAGAGGACATCAGTAAATAACAGCAGGGCCAATGGATCCGTGATTGCCTATGTTGCTCAAGCCTTACCTAGGTAGAGTCAACAATGGGATACTGGCTTTCCTTTTTCATCTTTGGCAAGGTATATTTGCGTTGCTGCATGAATAGAAATATAGAACAAGAAAAGTGCCTAAGCATCTGGCCTGACAGTACAAACACAGCTGTCTGGAATAAGCCTTTTCATAATAATAATATTGAATATTCTGGTGCCAGCCAGTTCAGAGGGTTCTCCCCAGGTCATTTGCCATCTGGCCCTGTGGGTAGGGTATTCATTGCCTGGTGTTAACTCGTTTTTTTGGTTAACCCTAGGGCTGGTTTAGGTCTTGTTACACGGGCCCATCTTTGCATTGTCTAGGCTTAGAGCCCTATCCCCACGCTTTAAGAATATGCTTTGTATTCTTGAATCAAGGAGCTACTAGTGTTTTTTTGATGTTTTAAACTGACGGGGTAAAGCTTGTGTAAAGTTTGCCAATAGTTTTCTTGTGATTATCTTTTCGGTGTGCGCTGAATTTTGTACCCAAACATATCCTTACTAAGTATTGACATGCTATGAAAAATTTAGGTTCATCAAAAGAAATGGTCAGATGCTATACAAAGTCTTCAACACTCAATACGAGGTTACCCGACATGTGCAGAGTTATGGGAGGTACGTGTTATTTCCTTCTCTTTCCCTGCCAGACTGATGAAACATAAGTCATACATTCTATCTTTACAACATAATTGATTTAACATTCAATATTTGGTATTAGGCACTCGGTCTGGCATACCACCGTTTGGGCATGTTTACTGCTGCAGTAAAGGTGCGCTGTTTCCATTTTTGAGTGTCGTAAACAACTTTGATGTGCTATATTGAGTCTTCTGAATATGCTTACTTCAGTTTTGATTGGCAGTCGTATGGGCGCGCTATTGAACTTGATAGTTCCAGGGTCTTTGCGTTGATTGAAAGTGGAAACATCCAGCTAATGCTTGGTTATTTCAGAAAGGTAGGAAATATTTTCAGCTGATGGGGTGTTGGATGCACACGGTTTAATTAGCCAAGGCAAATTTAGTAGTGCATCAATGCAAACTCTACTACTGCTATGGGTAATAATATCTGTGATATTGCACTTGTTGCAAATATACAATAACAGGGAGTTGAACAGTTTCGTTCTGCCTTGGAGATGGCTCCTCGTAACCATTCTGCATACTTTGGGCTTGCTTCTGCATTGCTTGCTTGGTCAAGGCATTGTGTAACTATCGGATCCTTTACATGGGCAGCTAATCTGTTAAAGGTATTGTAGTATATTCTTTTTCATATTAATAACATTTCACGTCCATGTATCGCCTGAGCATTGTTTCATGTAGGAAGCATCAGAAGCTGCTAAAGTTTGCACTTCCTTGACTGGAAACCTTTCCTGTGTTTGGAAACTGCATGCAGACACTCAGGTACCTCTATTACCATTAATAATCATTTAAATTTGTTTGGCACGTTATAACTGGAAGTATTCTATTCAACCATCTAAGTGACACTTTATGTCAGCTTGCACTTGCAAGATGCTTTCCGTGGGAGGATGGGAATACCAAGAGGGGCAGGGATGAGAAGACTTTCAAAGCTTCTGTCCTTGAGTGGAGAAATACATGTTTGTCAGCTGCAAATGGTGCAAAACTCTCATATCAACGAGCTTTGCATCTCACCCCTTGGGAAGCTAATATTCACATTGATGCTGCTATTTGTCTTGATCTCATTTGTACCCTGGAGGAAAATGACTCTGTAGATCCCATAGTTTGGTAAATTTCTTTGTTCATCACATGCTAGCTCCTTTTTAGGAGATTTTCTCATAATACTATGTTTTCTTACAACAGGAAGCTTCCAGAGAAAATGTCATTGGGTGGGTTGCTACTTGAACCAGTTAATAAGGATTTCTGGGTTACACTGGGTTCAGTGTCAAGTAATCAGGCTTTAAAGCAGCATTCTCTTATCAGGGCACTGCATTTGGATATGTCTCTCTCCGATGCTTGGGCATACCTTGGAAAGGTACTGCTAAAGTGCTATTAATGCTGCAGTTGGTTCCCTGGTTGTCTCTTCAACTAGCTGTGAGGTAACTAATAGTTTGATTTTCAGATTTACAGACAATCAGGTCACAAGCAATTGGCAAGACAAGCATTTGATCGAGCTCGAAGCATTGATCCTTCATTGGCCTTGCCATGGGCAGGAATGTCGGCAGAATATCATCACCAATCTGGGTAACCACCCCCCGACATCTTCCATTAAGAGCCAAAAAGTTCCCTATATGCTGCACTCATTTTTACTTGAGCTGATTTAATCTTTGGCATGATCTTAAAGGTCTGGTGCAGTAAACGAGTCTTATGAAAGCTGCCTGAGAGCTGTGCAGATACTACCTGTAAGTACAATTATCTGAAATATCTTTTGCTATCAATGTAATTAATGAAGTTTAGTACTTTGATTAGTTACTTATTTTGTTACTTTAGTTCTTATCTCATTCTCATGACATGTTTGTGTAGTTGCCAGAGTTCCAGATTGGCCTTGGAACAATTGCTGCTCGTTCTGGTGAACTTCTGTCACCCCAGGTATGTTCTTACTTTTCTTCTGGTGTCCTTGAAAGTTCCGAAGTAAATATTCTGTCACTGCATGATCAAAATGAAATGATGTTTATTTAAAAATAGTCTGTTCAATCTGGTGGCTGTTATTACATGATCTCATGTCTCATTTTTACGTTGTATAGTGCTGTTGAAATGTTGGCAGTGTCACTAAATTTGTGTTACAAGTTGTTACACTGGCATATGTTAGTATCTACTATCTATTGCCTACATAATCTGCTACTCCAGCGTTTCTTGGGCTTGGGTATTTACTATTTAGAGAAACAGGTTATGTATATGGTAGTATCTTTCTTAAGCAATGCTTGTTCACACTTATTTCATGCTCCTTCTCACTTCTTTGACACTTCAGTCTCTGTATGACTGTATATGTGATGTGCTATCATTCTACATAGGTATTGATGGCTGTAAGACAGGCTGTTCAGCGAGCGCCTCATTACCCGGAGTCACACAATATAAACGGATTGGTTTCTGAAGTGCGATCAGACTTTCAATCTGCAATCACATCTTACCAACAGGCGAAATTTTCTTTAGCCATGATGCACAGTTCCAAGTTAGACAATAGATATCCTTTCGTTGATGTTTCAGTGAATCTTGCCCGGTCACTTTGCAAGGTAAGAGTACTTTCATATGGTTTGATAAAGTAAAAATTTGTATTGCAGAGCAAGAAGCTAGAATTATGTTGTTTACTGTACAATCTCGAAAAAAAAGTTGTTTATTTTGACGTCTATATATGTAATAAGCTTGATGTTCCTTGCATGGTCTTATGAATCTTGGTTAGGTGGTTGTCCTTTTTGTTCTCATAAGAACTTCCACTTTAATTAATAAAGTTACTGCATTGGCTGTAGGCTGGTCTTGCAACTGATGCAGCGCGGGAGTGCGAAGAGTTGAAAACAGAAGGTTTGTTAAATTTCACTTCAAGCAACGGAAGTTATTTCCTTTTTTTCTCCTGAATTGGGCGAACATGCATGCCAAACATATTATTTTGAAGTCACATTTTGCACATGACATATAACAAACAGACTAACAAGGCATCTCAAATTTCTAGGATTGCTGAATGTTGATGGCTTACAGATATATGCTCTTGCATTGTGGAAACTGGGACGGCATGATGAAGCTCTGTCTGTATCAAGAAACTTGGCTGAGAACTTATCTAGTATGAAGCAGGAGAGTGCAACTGGGGCATTGGGATTCATATGCACCTTGGCATACAACATCAGTGGAAAGGATTCTGCAGCTTTAGTCATTCATACACTCCCTGGTCAACCCAGTTATAACAAAGAGTTGAAATTCATCATCTCTGCATTAGATGCTTTGCAGCCGAACAAGCGTTTTCAATTACCTCAGTTGAGTACGCCTCCTAGACTTACATCCTACGAGGTGATGAGTGAAGTCCACTCAAATATTGCTCTGGGGAAGGCAGTAAGTACCCAAAAATATTGGATTCTGTGGATTTTTGTTATTGTTTTATTGGTCTAAGATTGTTTTACTAATATTGATAAAATTGCACTTGTAGATTGCTGGGGAATCAAATAACTGTTTAGGGATCGAGGGTGGGTTGTCTTACCTGAAAAAGGTTCTGCACATGTATCCTGACTGCAGCTTAGTAAGGTAACAATCTTGCCTGGAACAATAAAACTTGATTAATATTGGTCATAACATCGCCTTTGTTGCATGCTGCAGAAACCATCTGGGGTCTCTGCTGCTGTCCGGTGGAGATTGGACTGCTTCTCACAAAGCAGTAAGGGTTACTTCATTGTCCCATGGGCACACATCCAGTAGGGGCCTAAGGTCTCCGCATCAAATTCAAGCATGTGCAACTGTATCTTGCTATGCTACTTGCACTTCTTATCCAAAGTTCTCATTCCCAACATGTGAAGACCAGTACCTAAGTGGATACAATGCAATATGCAATCTGCAAAGGTATGTCGTTTCCAACTTACTACAGTGACAATATCATAAATATTTGACTTTTGTTGGCAAACTAAGCGGGGTACTTCTTTTGAAGATTGGTCCATCAGGAACCATGGAACCAAGATGCACGGTACCAGCTTGTACTTGCTATTTTCCAAAGAGCACGTGAAGAGAAGTACCCCAAACATATTTGTACCATTTTGAAGAGGCTGATTTTACAAGTTCTGTCCAGCAGAAGCAATTCACCAGAGCATCAAAGTTTCCTTTATGAGAAGTACTTGCTACTTCTTTTGTCTTCAGAGATTAGTTTGCAATCTGATGACTATGAAAACTGCATCGCTCAAGCTACAGATGCTTTAAGAGTTACTCTTCCAAGCGCGGATGCTTTCTTTGCACATTTGCAACTGTGTCGGTCTTATGTGGTCCAAGGAGATCTTTCAAACTCAAGGAAGGAGTACATGAAATGCTTGCAGAACCGGACAAATACTGAGATTGGCTGGGTAATGCTCAAGCAACTTGAATCTCTATGTTCATTGAGCTGTGGCTCTGATGAAGTTGAGATGAATCTCAAAGAGTGCATTGAAAGGAAGGGTAGCAACCAATCAAAATGGGAATCTCTTTTTAATCTAGCTTGTGCTCAGTCCTCTATGCGAGATGAGGACTTTGCAAGTGCTGAAAAGGCTCTTGCACAGGCATGTGCCGAAAAGGATGCTGATAGCTGCATCTTGTTTCTCAATGGTAAGCCAGTTTGTTATGTTTTCTGCTTGTTAGGTAGCTCTTCTCCCCGAAACATGTTTTTATTTCTTATATGGACTGGTAATTAAAAAAATCTTATATGGACTTGCATTTTGTAGGTGATTGTGCTGTTACTCCATGAAATATCTAATTTGCAATCTACTTAAAAACCTTTGACAGAATAATCTTCTCTGTTACTCCATGAAATATCTAATTTGCAATCTACTTAAAAACCTTTGACAGAATAATCTTCTTTGTCCAGTGATTTGTTTATCTGCTGGTTTACTGCCACTGGTAGTGAGTATTAAGAGTTGGCATTCTGGCCTTACCTTTGCATTGTCAATTGTATCACACCAGCTGTCATATATTGCCCATAGGGCTTCTACTTCACATGTATGGACTAGAGTTACCAAATTTATGCTACTTGTATGTTTGAAAGGGCGTGACTCTACATTAGTTCTGAGTAGATGTGTTTGCTTCTTTCTTTTGCTGTCACTGTGTACTGAATTATTCATCCTGGCAGGCGCTATGTATATGGAAATCTCCCGGAGGTACGCGGCTCCTCAATTTATAACCCGTGCAGCTTCGAGCCTCAGAAAGGCACAGCAGAAAACTCAAGCTATAGTGCCCATCATATCGCTCCTACTGGCCCAAGCAGAAGGCAGCCTTGGTTCCAAAGCCAAGTGGGAGAAAAACCTTCGCCTCGAATGGTTCTCATGGCCCCCAGGTCTGAAACTGAATCCTCAAAGCTTGGAGGAACACTGCTGAAAAGTTCTCATTTTAGTTTATTTTATGTTTTCCTGTTTTTCATTCGCACAGAACTGCGGCCTGCGGAGCTCTACTTCCAAATGCATCTGCTGGCGAGCCAGTCGACAGCAGCGGCAGCAGCTCCTCAGCAGAAGCAGCCACAGCTGGTGGAGACGACGCAGAGCCCCGGGGCGTGGCTTCTGAGGGCGATACACCAGAACCCTTCGTGCTCCAGGTACTGGAAGGCCTTGCAGCAGCTTGTGTACGTGTAAACTCTTAACCCGGAAGCCACAACCCTCTTGTAGCTGAGACGGTTTCGTTAGCGCAGTTGTAGCGTACGTTGTGTCTGAAGTAGCGGTGTACTAATTGAGATGAGCCCTCTTTCGCGCGACATGTATTTTGTTGTTGTAAACTTTATCTCTCTGACATTCATTTCCCTCTGATAGTAGCTGGTAGCTGAGATTGCATTCAAACCGACTGGCAAGCTCGTCTTGTGCACTTTATCCAAAATTCCAACTGTTATCCCTGTTCCATTCCTTGCGAACTCTGTCCTATAGTGTACCCTGTTTCCGTCATGGCAGCCCCGTTTGCGATCCGTAGATGTTACAACCGTGGCAATCTTGAATGATGAATCAACGGAGAAAAACTCGACGAAAGTTCAGAGTTCAGGTAGAATTTCTGGGTTGATCCTGACACCAAAAACGCCTTTCAAAAGTCCAGTGCACTTTTACTTTATCTCTATCTACTCACCAGTTCTCTAAAATTCCTGTGTTTAAATTATGTGTATCATCTAGAGGCACATGTTGCCAAATTTCTATGTTTTAGAATCCTGTAGGAATCGACTCCACATAACACACGAATCTTGTGTTTTTCCTATTCTCATATTTTCAAAATCCTGTAATCCAAAGAAGCCTTACAGGTGGAGAATTTGGTTCCAAGCAAGCGCCATCAGTAAAGCTCAATCTACCAGTACCTATAGCTCCGAATCACCTTCTTTCCAGAACGTTCCAAGCAAGGAGCGTGCCAGTCAGAGAACGACACGCCGGGAACACGTAGCTTGACCCGAGCTGCGCTGTTCTTCGCAGGCTCCGAGGCTAGTAAGAAAATCGAAAGAATCTCCACACGCGGCGCGCCATGGCGAGCCGAGCACCAGAGCGCGCCACGCATGCCACCCACTCGTCCCCTTAAGCCTTCCCCGCTTCCTACACCGGCGACACCCACTCGCTCCCAAACGCTGCCGCTTCTAACTCGTATCGCAACCGACCAATCTCTCCGGTCACCGTCAATGTCCGGCGGCGTGGGCCCGACGGGGGGCGGCGGCATCGCGCTGCCGTCGATGGGGCAGCCACCCCCGCCGCTGCACCCGACGCTCACCTCGCCCACGGCGCGCCCGCACCACCACTACTACCTCTTCTCCATCAAGCAGCTCAACACGCTGGGCGCCGCCGCCGTGCTCGCCTTCTCCACCACCGTCCCGCTCTCGGAGATCGCCTTCGCGGTCCTGCTCATCCCCTACCTCGTCCTCCTCGCCACGTTCGCCTTCCCGCAGCGCCCGGGGAAGCCTAACCCGGCCGCGCCCGTCTTCCTCGGCCCCGCCCGCATCCTCCTCGCCGTGCACACCGTGGTCGGGTTCCTCGTCGGCGCCGCTCTCCCGGCTCTCTACATCCTCGACGGCCTCCGGACAGCAGACACCACGGGGGTCGCCGCCGCCGCCCCGCACGCGTTCCTCCTGTCGGCGCAGGTCTTCACCGAGGGCCTGACGGCGGCCTGGCCCTGGCGGTTCTCGCTCCCCATCAGGGCCGCCGTCCCGGTGATGTACAGCGCGCGCAGGATGTTCGCGGCCGGGGAGTGGCTGCGCCAGGAGATGGAGGAGAAGCGCGGCGTCCTGGACGTGGCCCCGCGGCGGCTTGTGGCGGGGAGGGTGCTCGCCGTGGCGAACATGGCGTTCTGGGGCGCCAACCTCTTCGCCTTCCTCGTGCCGTTCTACCTGCCAAGGGCGTTACAGAGGTACTACTGCGGCAGCGGCGACGACGACGGCAGAGACCGCACGACGCGAACCCGCGGCAGCAGTGGCGACGGCGGAGAAGATAAGAAGGATTCCTAGATATTTCGATGCTCCTCTGCTCCAGTGATGTCTGCGTCTGCTGTCTTGCTCGTTTTAGTAGTTTGTCACTTGATCCCTTCCAGAGCATTTAGCCGATGTAAAATTTCTAGTAGGTGATGCCAGTATGCAACCCGTGCTTTTATGCACATTACCTGCGTACGCACGTTTGAGATGTGATCATCAGAGTTTGAATGTTCATTTGAAATTTTCCAAATTTGAGTTGGGATTATAAAGATTGTGCCGCCGTGCGGTAAAAAGGTGAGTTAATAATAGCATAAACCCAAAATTATCGTTTGGTACCGGTTGACGTCGCAATTGCATTTACATACCCCATCTGACCGAAGTTTTCTTAGAAAACCCAAACCGCGGTCTGTCAAAAACTGTTAAAAAAAGGGTGTAACTAGTGGTCAGTTGATTGAGAATTAATCCGCTGACGTCACATGTATTTACGGTCTACTAGCGATGTGTTTGAGTGTTGCATACTTGCATGCCATGCATGAGTTGCGTTCAACAATAAAACAAAATCAGCTAGCAAGCTACCTGTTTGTGTGTGTACTCGATACGTGTACACTTATATTTTTTTAATGGTTGTACACGCATGTAGTACGCATGTAGTACGTGTTTGTTAGCGGCCGGTCGGTCGCTGTCGCCTTAGTGACTATCTATGTCGTCTCGTCGAGAGGTCGTCCAATTGGTCCGAATAAGTTGATACTCGAGCCGAAAACCACCTCTCGCCTTGCTGGGACGGTGCCCACCTCAAACCAGTGGGTATCTCGAAGGGCTGGCGCCGAGGGCCATCTTTAATTGTCAAACCTTCCAATCATGACAAGATCTTTATGTCCACCCTGCCGTGCTCCTCGCTGGCGCGATGATGTTTCCCATTTGGGACCTCATCGGGGCTGCTGAGACCCTCGCCAGACGTCCCGACCCCCGACAAGCACCGGCGACCTAGAAAAGTATTTCCGACCCTTGACAAGCATTGTCGACTCTTGACAAGTATCGATGACCCTCGAGAAGCATCACCGTCCCTCGACAAGTCTTGTACGGAGTTCGATAAGCCTCGGTGGTTCACCTCGACACTCGACGTGAGTCCTCACAACACTAATCGGCCAACTTCAACATCTATACTACGTCAAGCCTACATCAACAAGCGTCCTCGGGCCTCGTCACCTCTCGGAACACAACCACGATAACCTAAGGGTACTTGAAGCTCTTCTTCCCTATGTGTGTATCAGAAAATACCTAGCCCGGTATCAAGGTCACGAGGAAACGTCCTGACCCCATATCAAAGGTGTCATCCGAAAAACACCGCAAACCAACTCGGGGTTAATTCTGACTTGCAACCCGATTTATAACTAGGAAAAATTCAGTTGCAACTGAAAAATCTCAATTGCAACCCAACTTGCAACTGGAAAAAACTCAGTTGCGACTCCACTTGAAATTGGAAAAATCTTAGTTGCAACCCGACTTGCAATTGAGAAAAACTCAGTCGCAACTGAAAAAATCTCAATTGCAACCCGACTTGCAACTGGGCAAACTCTGTTGCGACCCCACTTGCAACTGAAAAATCTCAATTACAACCCGACTTGCAACTGGGAAAAACTCAGTTGCGACCCCACTTGCAACTGAAAAAATCTCAGTTGCAACCCGACTTGCAACTGGAATATTCAGTTGTTGAAAGTGCATGTGTTGCCCCATGCGTGGTTTTGGTAATTAATGACAATCCTTATGGACTAATGTTTGCATTGAGATATACTTGTAGATCTTGTCCATAGGAAAAGAAGTTTGGAGTTCATGTGTTGGACTCTAGAAGATTATATGATGACCAAGGTTCAATCCAATGGGTTCATATGAAGAATGGTCATCTAGAGTTGAGCTTATTGCAAGCATGGCTTGGAAAAGAAGATTGAGTGAACATTCATGTTTATCTCCAAGCCATCATCTATATCAAGAGAAGAAGATAAAGTGCAAGTGGATTCATGAAGACGGAGCTAAGCGAGGCTCTCCCATAATGGTGTATGGGGGAGTATTTGGATAAATCTTCATCAAGCATGTGCTAGCAAGCACAATCGAGAAAGGTGTTCCAACTTGAGGGAGTCAAGATCGTCATCATCTAGCTCAAGTGGAATGCGCAAGGCAAAGGTATGATCTTGATAGGGTTTCTATTTTACCGGTCTCATGGTGTTAGTGGGAGACCGGGTTATAGGATAGACAGCGTACTATCAAGAGGGGCTCTCAAGTGAGTAACTTGATCGCATCTTTGTGGAGAGCTCAAACCTTTGCATACTTGGCATATCATCTTTCTTGGTTCTTATTTGGCTTTTATCCATGTGAGAATTTAGAGCTTGTGTTCATCACCATACCAAGCTCTAGTTCATCAAAAACGGATTTCATATACATATCTTGTGGCGTTTTTGATATTGGAGGTTTTACCGGCTTATCTTTTCTAGAGAGGTCAAACTCTCTCCTTATGGTTTCCTCTTCACATGATGGACTATGATGTGTATATGCATGATCTTCTAATGCTTGTGATCATCTTCGGAGCAAGCCCAAGATCATAGATAATGGAGTCCGGATGGAAAACTTGTTGCGTTCTCGGTGTTGGAAATATTACCGGTCCTTCTCGAGATAAGGTCCACACCTCCCATGTGTGAAATCTCTTGTCGCTACCTTTCCAATCTCGTTGGTTTCATCTCGTTTGGAGCTTCCTTACAAAAGTTATTGCATTTCAGGTTTTTGTGGAGAAAAGGAGCTTTTTCCTGTCCCAGCCGGTAGTACCGGCTTAGGCCCGGTACTGCCGCTATACAACTCTTTTCGGTACTGGCATCGCTCTGTTTTTAGCGGTACTGGCCCGGTAGTAGGCCGGTACTACCGGGTGGCGCGGTACTACCGCGTGGCTCTATCCGGCAATACCGCTGCGGGCGGTGAGTGAAGCCCGTTGACCATCATCGACGTCGACTGACCCTGCTGTAGCGCCCCGATCTGACTGCTATACAGTGATGCTGAGTGTCACCGGTTAAGCGATACAACCGGAGGTTACGGGTTTACCAATCCCCGGCCAAAACCTTTGGCAGGCGTTGCTCGGAATTGATCACCGGCAACGCAACACCCCAGTTGATGCCTTAACACAGGCTCAGCCCTCAAAGCATAATAGAGAGATCAAGACTTGTGGAACAACTGGCACATCACAGACTCTACGACACAAATCAATATAGTTCAACTATTATAATAGATAAAGATAGCAAATGACAACCAGAGGTCACAGACCCAACAGTACAACATGCAGAAGCGAATTAGGTTGTTCTAAACAACAAGAACCAAATTATGGCCTAAGAGGCCTACAGATAAACATCCAGCGCTAGCTGTTCCGGGATGTCCCAAGCTGCCACCTGGGAACCCCAGACTACTCGTCGACGTCCACAAAGAACCCACCTTCGAGGTCGGTGAAGTCCTCCTCTGAAACAAAACAAATGACGTTGAGTTCGACGAACTCGCAAGATTATATATAGAGCTTTAGCTCGATGAGGCTTTTAAAGTTATATGGCTGTTTTGCATAAAGCTGATTTTATTTATGAAAAACAAGACTCCATGGCATCGTCTAATCAGAATACTTTTAAAAGAGGGGTAAGAAGTAACTCTTTCTTTCATCACCTTACTCATCATCAACCATCATCAACCATCGTACCTGTTCATCAAAGGCACCTCCCCGAATCACCCTCGAGGAAGCTCACCTTACAATCTTGAGTGGTACCTCTAGTACCCAGTTTTTAATCATTCCATTAAAGTTATTCTATGGTCTTATCGTCCTTTCCCAAGTTGTCCGTAACCGTGGACACGGCTTTTCGAAAAGATTTAACCCTGCAGGGGTGCACTGTGTTTACCTTCGGTACCGCCCGGCTCATTGCCTACGCTTAGCTCTCTTCCGGGGAAAGCCGGCTGAGTGGGAACGATTACAACCTTTACCTTGTTAAGGACTAACCCAGAATCATCAGTGAGGACGGAGCAGCGGATCATCGACACCGTGCCCCGTGGCCACTCATTTTCCTAACACCACCATCCTCATCCCAGTCTTGGTCACCATCTCAACGAACACGCAAATGGAAAACCAAACTAGAGGACCCTGGCTAGTCCCGCTCAAGTTAGTTGGTCGACGGGGGTTCCATATAGCCCACCGAAAGGAAGCGCGCTCATTCTTGGTTCAAGAGGTAAAGAACTCGCACCTAGGCGGCGAGAGTGAGACAAACCACCACCATACCAAAGTGGCCTCTCATCCCCACCTTTAAGCATTTTATTACCTGTCTCCACAATTTCCTCCACCATCATCCGAACATCACAACACCTGTTTCCGACATGAAGTATCCATCGGACGAATACACATTTAGCTAAGCATGGCTAAGCATCAACATTGCATAGCTAAGTATTTCAGGCCAACAATACAACCCTATGGTTAATAGGAGGGAAACAGGTAAATGGCATCGGAATCTTAATGCAACTATAGGATACTCTAATCCAATCAAATTGACATTTGGAACCGCATGCAATATTATAGTGGAGAAAATATTTGCGGAAAATAGGATAAGATATGCTCAGAGGGGAATTACGCTTGCCTTGTTGAGCGAGGTAGTCAAACTGCTCGTCGGAGTAATGATGCTCAACTCCGAACTCGTGATCTACCGGAGAGCAAACAACACCGGAAAGCAAAACAACAATCAACACATGGCAATTGTGCAATGCATACAACAATGATGATATGACATTTTAAATGCACCCTAGAAGCATTGAACATGATCAACAAGTTTAATGGGTCCCCATTATTTTTATGGCATTATTTGGAATAAACCCTATATTTAAACTTAGAAATTATAATTACTACTAGAGCACATTATTGTAATTGTGATCAATTATGCATGATGATGATGATTCTGGTTCACTCATGTTTTTCTGAGCATCTCGATATAAGGAACACATTTTTCGGAGGTCCCGATAAAAAGTTATTATTTTATTAATTTCCTCCTTTAAACTTATGATTATAATATTACTAGAAGCACCATAATTCAATTGTGATCAAATATGCATAATATTTATTTTAAAGGTTTAATCACAATTTTCTGGGCATTTTGGTGTATTACACGCATTTCTCGGATACACCGCTAAAAAGTTATCATTTTTATAACTTTCCTTTTTGAAATGACCATTTGAAGATTTTATTAGCAACAATATATAATTTAAACATTTGGAGATGAAGGGATGAAAAGAGAACAGAAATTTTAAAATCAGTACTGCAAATCCGGTTGCCAGCCCAGAATTTTCTGGGTGTTGCACCGGGTGAAAAATCATCCGGAAACATTTCCGGTTTGAATCCGGGTATAGACCGGCTAAAACCACCGAAACCAGTAGCCAGTTCCTTATTCCGGAAAAGGATCCGGAATATTCCGGGTTCTCCACCGGAAACGTCCACTCGACGGAATGAGCTACCGCGACGGCGACTGCAGCGTGGAGCACGCTCTAGCTCGGGAGGGGAAGGGGAAGGGACCAGCACGGGCCAGCAGCTCACCACGGTTGCGTTGGTGCAGACGGCGTGGCGGGGAGGGCTCAACGGCGACGAACACCGGCGGCGGAGCCGCGACGGTGGCGGAGAGGGAAAGGGACGGCGCGGTCGATTCACGCCTCCTCCGGTCGATTCCTCTGGCGGAGTTGAAGCAGGCGACGCGGCGGAGATGGTGGTGGTCGCCGATTTACTCGGGAGCTTCTTGAACGGCGACTACGAGCACGGTGGTGGCGGCGGCCATGGCAGCCCGCGGGAAGAGGAATGGGGAGAGGAGATGGAGCAGGGTGAGGGGAATGGGGAGAGCACGTGGTGGTTCTTCTCCTTGCAGTGAAGCAGAGCAGGGGGGCCCGGGCGACGTGCGTGCGGCACGGCACGACCATGGTGCGGCGCGAGCAGCGCTCTCGCGGTCGCTACAGCGAGGAGATGAAGCTTTTGCAATTTAGCCCATGGAAGTTTTAGAAGCATCACCGATTGGTCCTTCCTGGTACTGGATAAAAAATACAGCACTGCTTTTGAATTAAAAGTGGCATTTAAACACTTCCAAAAATTGTGCAAATTTTTGTGTAACCTCCCTGTACCTTGGGCAACCACTCATAAAACTTGCTTCGACATTTGGAGTCCATTTGCTTGGGGAAATAAAATAACAAGTTACTTATAGGCATTATGAGAAATTCCAAAATAATACTCTTTTAGAATTTTGAAGCAAGTCAAAATATTGATTTGAAATCTTGGAACCTCCTTGACAAATATGAGAGGTCAAAGTATTTTTCTTTTGCAAGTTTGAAAACTTTCATTGATTTGAATTTGTAATTGAACAAGTTTGGCATTTGTTTTTAAATGGTGCCAAAACCATTTGTATGTTGTTTAGCAAGTTAAATTTGGATGCCATGATGCAATGCAACACAAAAGCGAAAATTTTACTCGGGTTTTAGGTTTTCGAACTTTAGGCTGTTACAATTCTACCCTCCTTACAGGAATCTCGTCCCGAGATTCTTAGATTAGGAAAGAGGGAAAGGTTACGACGGTACTACACGATCTTTTCTCTCCGGGTGGCTTCTTTCTTGAAGAGGTTGATCGAGGGCATCATGAAGATCTTCATCGGCTTCCCTTCAAGGTTACTATCAAGGTACACCATAGGAAAGAAAGGAAAACTCACCGGAAGGATGGATCTTGGTGAATATACAGCGGCCGAGTACCTCCTAGTAGAATCTTAGAATGGGATTTCAAGCTTCCCTTGAACTGACAGTTAGGAGACACGTGCGGGTGACGGAAGATTGACAAGAAGTTCCCAGTTGGTAGACCACTGTTTTTCTCAAAGGATTCAGAATATGAACTTTGCACAAGGCCTTGAATTTCTGAGGGAGAATGTTCAAACAGGATTGCACAGATGAAGAGGTAACCTATACCAGACGGCTTGAGTAGGACCTTCCTCGCGGATGAACATTTTGAACCATCGGAGAAGGGTCGGGAAGATGGACCGAGAGAACTTGATAAACTCCGAGAACGTTAGTATCGGGAAAACTTCTTGATGTTCTCGACATCGAGGACAAGCTTCTTGAGGATCACCAACCGTCGTTTCTGATTGCGATTCAGATCTGGGTAGGTGTAGAGATACTTCAGACTCAACACATGTATGAATAGGAAGTCTTTGCAAAGCATACCAACGGATTACAGTTGCTAGGACCCCAAGAGTTGGACTACAATGCCAAACTCCAAAGGAGGAACGAGATTGCGGAACTCACGTATTAGCAACTTGTCAGAGGACAGCTGTACCTACTCGAATTACTTGCGACAATACACCATCGAGTCTCTGCTGGGGAAACACCAACGAAGACAAAAGAACTTCTCAGACTTCCTCTCTGTCTGGAACAATTCAATCAGTGGCTTGGATGCATAGATAAAATTTTCAAGGAATGGAGGTAACAACATACCATTCCAAGAATCTTTTGCATATGCCTGATTGACTTGAGATGATTCCGAGGAAACCAGACCATTTACTCAGTTCCACGGCGACATCTTTCAGCAATTGCACGTGAATCAGAGAAAGTCGCTTCTAACTTCCAAAACACATACCTTGTGACGACACAAAGTTAGTTCTAACAAGTTTCCAATGCTAACGCCCAATATCCAATATAAATCTCCTCAACATGGAGAAGATAAGAAGGTAGTTGATGGGCTCAACCACAAACTTATCCAGATACTCCAAGACGGTAGACTCATATTTCAACAGAACGAGGCATAAGTATTGGTCAGACTAACACATTCAGTCGGCTAGCCTGAGTTTGATTTGACAATAGCCCAACCCAAATCAAAAGATTTAGAGGTTAGCATAACCACAAAGGAGATACCAACTTGCTTCGACACGTAACACTAGACATCCCATTGAGAAGGAACTATATCAGATAGAGCTTTGGTCTTTTAACTCTCCAAGTTGTTTAAGCTCAACCGAATAATTCAGGGCATCCAGCACGATTTTCTTGGAGAAGGGAGTTGTTCCGAGAACCAGCTTACTCATAAACTGAACACCACGGTCAGGTAACAACCTGGCGATACTTCTGGAAAGACCTCCAGAATATCACGATCCACATATAGGATATCACGACATCCCGGTGGATCTTGAGTTCAAGAGAGGATCATGCCTTTCAAGGCACAACGAGGTGGTCTTGGGAGCTTCGGCACGAACCTAGCTCTTTGACCGAGGGAGTGCATCAGATTCAACTGACTTGGTAGCACTGTCAAACTCAGCTTATTGATTGGCTAACCAATCATGCTAAGGAGGACAATAAATGTCCTTGGATTTTTGCGCAGTAAGAACTGCTGAGAATATCCGATAGTTACATTATTACTCACGTCTCATCACTCTGAAGTAATAAGTCACTCGGAGATCGGAGAGTAACAAAGTGTAAGAGCATCACTTCATCAAGAAGATCATGACACACAGCACGACCCCTTGATATAAAAGAGTTTGACACTCTAAGGTGGAGCAGCACAAAAGCTAGACACGGCCCTTATTCTGCGGATTACAATACTTTGACCTGGTCCGAGGAATGGACAAGGTACTAGAGTTTGTTTCTCTTAACTAGACGAAGTGGAAAGTCTTGACGGATTAAGAGAGTGACTTGCATCGGAACATACCAACGCACGATAAACTTTACTGTCAACAGACAGGCAAAGGTTGGAAAGCAGATCAGAGTACGAAACATGCTCAGGAGAAATCCTAAGATGTTGAAGATGCACCGGTTATTACTCAATTGTGATAACCATGCCCAAAAGGAGAGATGCAGCAGAGTCACGAACATAGATGGGGGATTCGCTAAGAGAATTCTGGTCATAACCCCGATGTTTCCAAGACAGAACCTAACACCAGGCTAAGGGGGAGATGAAGTTACGTAGCCAGCTGAGGTGTGGGAAGTTAAGGTTCAACCATTTACCACACAGACCACATAAAGGACTTGGGTTAAAGGTCAGCTTCATGTGCCGAGAATCGTGAGTAGCATAACAATCACATGGGTAACAACCCACACAATTCATCATGCCAGACTCACAGCACAATCCGGGACCTTCGGTTCAAGACCTTGGGTTAGAACCCAACAGGAATAACTGATTAGAATCGGTAAGGATAACAGTGTTCAAACCACTGAGTTAACATCGGATTGTATCGCAGCGGGAGCAACTGGACACATAACACTAAGGGTCGAACCCCACCCACGTTATACTCCTAATTTTGAAGTAACAGATGAGGAGTAAAACCTTTAAGTTAAATCGAGGTAAGGTTGCTCCGAGATTAGAGGGTAACCAGATAAGGAGTAAAAAGAATCCTAAGATGGTTTTCACAACTCATTTTTAGGTTAATAATATTTTCACAAACACTAGACTCAACGTCGACCAGTAGAAGGGTTTCCTACAGGCAGTACTGCTCTGATACCAACTTGTAGCGCCCCGACCTGACTGCTATATAGTGATGCTGAGTGTCACCGGTTAAGCGATACAACCGGAGGTTACGGGTTTACCAATCCCCGGCCAAAACCTTTGGCAGGCGTTGCTCGGAATTGATCACCGGCAACGCAACACCCCAGTTGATGCCTTAACACAGGCTCAGCCCTCAAAGCATAATAGAGAGATCAAGACTTGTGGAACAACTGGCACATCACAGACTCTACGACACAAATCAATATAGTTCAACTCTTATAATAGATAAAGATAGCAAATGACAACCAGAGGTCACAGACCCAACAGTACAACATGCGGAAGCGAATTAGGTTGTTCTAAACAACAAGAACCAAATTATGGCCTAAGAGGCCTACAGATAAACATCCAGCGCCAGCTGTTCCGGGATGTCCCAAGCTGCCACCTGGGAACCCCAGACTACTCGTCGACGTCCACAAACAACCCACCTTCGAGGTCGGTGAAGTCCTCCTCTGAAACAAAACAAACGACGTTGAGTTCGACGAACTCGCAAGATTATATATAGAGCTTTAGCTCGATGAGGCTTTCAAAGTTATATGGCTGTTTTGCATAAAGCTGATTTTATTTATGAAAAACAAGACTCCATGGCATCGTCTAATCAGAATACTTTTAAAAGAGGGGTAAGAAGTAACTCTTTCTTTCATCACCTTACTCATCATCAACCATCATCAACCATCGTACCTGTTCATCAAAGGCACCTCCCCGAATCACCCTCGAGGAAGCTCACCTTACAATCTTGAGTGGTACCTCTAGTACCCAGTTTTTAATCATTCCATTAAAGTTATTCTATGGTCTTATCGTTCTTTCCCAAGTTGTCTGTAACCGTGGACACGGCTTTTCGAAAAGATTTAACCCTGCAGGGGTGCACTGTGTTTACCTTCGGTACCGCCCGGCTCATTGCCTACGCTTAGCTCTCTTCCGGGGAAAGCCGGCTGAGTGGGAACGGTTACAACCTTTACCTTGTTAAGGACTAACCCAGGATCATCAGTGAGGACGGAGCAGCGGATCATCGACACCGTGCCCCGTGGCCACTCATTTTCCTAACACCACCATCCTCATCCCAGTCTTGGTCACCATCTCAACGCACACGCAAATGGAAAACCAAACTAGAGGACCCTGGCTAGTCCCGCTCAAGTTAGTTGGTCGACGGGGGTTCCATATAGCCCACCGAAAGGAAGCGCGCTCATTCTTGGTTCAAGAGGTAAAGAACTCGCACCTAGGCGGCGAGAGTGAGACAAAACACCACCATACCAAAGTGGCCTCTCATCCCCACCTTTAAGCATTTTATTACCTGTCTCCACAATTTCCTCCACCATCATCCGAACATCACAACACCTGTTTCCGACATGAAGTATCCATCGGACGAATACACATTTAGCTAAGCATGGCTAAGCATCAACATTGCATAGCTAAGTATTTCAGGCCAACAATACAACCCTATGGTTAATAGGAGGGAAACAGGTAAATGGCATCGGAATCTTAATGCAACTATAGGATACTCTAATCCAATCAAATTGACATTTGGAACCGCATGCAATATTATAGTGGAGAAAATATTTGCGGAAACTAGGATAAGATATGCTCAGAGGGGGATTACGCTTGCCTTGTTGAGCGAGGTAGTCAAACTGCTCGTCGGAGTAATGATGCTCAACTCCGAACTCGTGATCTACCGGAGAGCAAACAACACCGGAAAGCAAAACAACAATCAACACATGGCAATTGTGCAATGCATACAACAATGATGATATGACATTTTAAATGCACCCTAGAAGCATTGAACATGATCAACAAGTTTAATGGGGTCCCCATTATTTTTATGGCATTATTTGGAATAAACCCTATATTTAAACTTAGTGATTATAATTACTACTAGAGCACATTATTGTAATTGTGATCAATTATGCATGATGATGATGATTCTGGTTCACTCATGTTTTTCTGAGCATCTCGATATAAGGAACACATTTTTCGGAGGTCCCGATAAAAAGTTATTATTTTTATTAATTTCCTCCTTTAAACTTATGATTATAATATTACTAGAAGCACCATAATTCAATTGTGATCAAATATGCATAATATTTATTTTAAAGGTTTAATCACAATTTTCTGGGCATTTTGGTGTATTACACGCATTTCTCGGATACACCGCTAAAAAGTTATCATTTTTATAACTTTCCTTTTTGAAATGACCATTTGAAGATTTTATTAGCAACAATATATAATTTAAACATTTGGAGATGAAGGGGTGAAAAGAGAACATAAATTTTAAAATCAGTACTGCAAATCCGGTTGCCAGCCCGGAATTTTCTGGGTGTTGCACCGGGTGAAAAATCATCCGGAAACATTTCCGGTTTGAATCCGGGTATAGACCGGCTAAAACCACCGAAACCAGTAGCCAGTTCCTTATTCCGGAAAAGGATCCGGAATATTCCGGGTTCTCCACCGGAAACGTCCACTCGACGAAATGAGCTACCGCGACGGCGACTGCAGCGTGGAGCACGCTCTAGCTCGGGAGGGGAAGGGGAAGGGACCAGCACGGGCCAGCAGCTCACCACGGTTGCGTTGGTGCAGACGGCGTGGCGAGGGAGGGCTCAACGGCGACGAACACGGGTGGCGGAGCCGCGGCGGTGGCGGAGAGGGAAAGGGACGGCGCGGTCGATTCACGCCTCCTCCGGTCGATTCCTCTGGCGGAGTTGAAGCAGGCGACGCGGCGGAGATGGTGGTGGTCGCCGATTTACTCGGGAGCTTCTTGAACGGCGACTACGAGCACGGTGGTGGCGGCGGCCATGGCAGCCCGCGGGAAGAGGAATGGGGAGAGGAGATGGAGCAGGGGCGAGGGGAATGGGGAGAGCACGTGGTGGTTCTTCTCCTTGCAGTGAAGCAGAGCAGGGGGGGCCCGGGCGACGTGCGTGCGGCACGGCACGACCATGGTGCGGCGCGAGCAGCGCTCTCGCGGTCGCTACAGCGAGGAGATGAAGCTTTTGCAATTTAGCCCCTGGAAGTTTTAGAAGCATCACCGATTGGTCCTTCCTGGTACTGGATAAAAATACAGCACTGCTTTTGAATTAAAAGTGGCATTTAAACACTTCCAAAAATTGTGCAAATTTTTGTGTAACCTCCCTGTACCTTGGGCAACCACTCATAAAACTTGCTTCGACATTTGGAGTCCATTTGCTTGGGGAAATAAAATAACAAGTTACTTATAGGCATTATGAGAAATTCCAAAATAATACTCTTTTAGAATTTTGAAGCAAGTCAAAATATTGATTTGAAATCTTGGAACCTCCTTGACAAATATGAGAGGTCAAAGTATTTTTCTTTTGCAAGTTTGAAAACTCTCATTGATTTGAATTTGTAATTGAACAAGTTTGGCATTTGTTTTTAAATGGTGCCAAAACCATTTGTATGTTGTTTAGCAAGTTAAATTTGGATGCCATGATGCAATGCAACACAAAAGCGAAAATTTTACTCGGGTTTTAGGTTTTCGAACTTTGGACTGTTACACCTGCACCGGTCGGTAGTACCGGTTGAGGCCTGGTACTACCGCTACGGCCATATTTTGTCTGCAACGGGCAGATTTTTGAGAGGACCTATTTAAGGGGCTTTCTTCCCCAATGGTTCTCTAGCCCTTCCAAGCACGTTTTTCCCCCTCTCTCCTCCATTGTAGACCTTGGAAAGCTTGCCCCTCTCCCAATTCCTCCCATGATTCTTGCATATCTTTGAGGGATTTGAGAGAGGAGATCTAGATCTACATTTCCACCAATCCATCTCTCCTCTAAGTGAGGGGAAGTCTCTTGATCTAGATCTTGGAGTTCCATTTGTTGTGTTCTTCGTTGTTCTTCCTCTCTTCTCCCCCCATAAGCATTAGTTGCTTGTGGTGAGATTTGAGAGTGAAGGATTTGAGCACTTGTGCTCTTGCCATTGCTTCGTTGCATCGGTTTGTGCTCTCCACGAGGATTCGTGGAAGTTGAAAGCTTGTGAACTTGTTACTCTTGGGTCTTTGGACCCTAGACGCCCGTGTGGTGGTTGAGACCCTTGTGTGGTCACTTGTAGCTGTTCGGGAGCCTTACGCAAAAAAAAAGCTGTTCGGGAGCCCCCAATCCTGTTGTGGGTTGTGCCCCGGATCGTTGTTGAAAGGCTCCGGATTTCCGCCTCGAAGGATTCTGATAGTGGAAGGTGAACCAAACCTTTGTGATGCGGTTCATCGGAGAAGAAGGTGAAAGCTTTATGGTTGTTGAACCATTGTGTTGGTTCACACCACTCCAACGAGACGTACTCCCCTAAAAAGGAGGAACTCGGGAATACATCCTCGTCTCCGCGTGCCTCGGTTATTTCTATACCCGAGCTCTTTACTTATGCACTTTACATTGTGATAGCCTTCGTGCTTGAAGTATTCTATATTGCTATCACCTTGTTGCTTGTCTTGATTAGCATAAGTTGTTGGTGCACATAGGTGAGCCTAGTTTATTTAGGTTGTTGGCTTGTTAATTTAAACACATAGTTTTTATTCCGTAATTATCAAGGCTAAACCGGAAAAGTTTTAATCGCCTATTCACCCTCCTCTAGGCGACATCCTTGTCCTTTCAGTTGTGACCACACTTGCAACTGGAAAAAATCTCAATTGCAACCCGACTTGTGACTGGAAAAAATTCAGTTGCGGCCCCACTTACAACTGGAAAAATCTCAGTTGCAACCCGACTTTCAACTGGGAAAAACTCAGTTGCGACCCCTCTTGCAACTAGAAAAACTATCT
Source organism: Poa pratensis (assembly GCA_947311845.1). Classification (NCBI taxonomy): domain Eukaryota; kingdom Viridiplantae; phylum Streptophyta; class Magnoliopsida; order Poales; family Poaceae; genus Poa; species Poa pratensis. Next base: position 37,866,643 of record CAMZMU010000065.1, read on the forward strand.
TCCCCAAAAAAGAAACTAGAAAAACTATCATTTGCCACCCGGCTTGCAATTAGGAAAAATTCTCAGTTGCAACCCACTTGCAACTGAGAAAATCTTAGTTGCAACCCGAATTGCAAGGGCAAAAACCTCAGTTGCGACTCCACTTGCAACTGAAACAAATGTCAGTTACAACCCGACTTGCAACTGGGAAAACCTAGTTGCAAACCCCTTGCAACTAAAAAACTTCTGTTGCAACCCGACTTGCAACTAGAAATATAAAACTATACAAAAAAAACAGACATGAGTGTCTGCTCTTTTAAAAGAAAATCAACGAAACTCTAGGAAAAAAATCCACAAGTGAATGCGGCCCAAAACTGTAGACAAGGTAGAAAAACAAAAGAAAGCCCCCCCACGTGCATGCGGCCCAACTCTGGGATCGATACGTTGTGGGAATCCATCAATCGATTCCTCTGGCGCATGTAACTAGCTACTTTACCTGTGCGTGCGTACACGTCGCATACAACTACGAAACAAAAAACTATACGAATCTCAACACAAGAGCGAATGGTTAGAAAGGTGATTGAGCTCTAAGCTAATTCTCATTCGATTGAGAATTAGCAAAACCGATAAAAAAAATAAGAAACTGAGAAAAACCTTCCGCTTCGGTGAGGCCGCTCTTGGGCAGCTCGCCGTTGGCTGGAGATCTCCGCCGGTGGCGGCCGTGGCGAGCCGACCCGCTAGCTGAAGATCGCCGGCAGGCTCCTCGCCGCGCGTGACCTGGTCGGTTGCAAGCACCTCGCGGAGCGCATGGTGCACGCCGACCCGCTCCTCCCGGCGCCGACGAGCTCCTCGCTGTCGCCGACGTCCACCTCGCCTCCTAGCGCCTCCTCCCTTCCAGTCGCCCCGATCCCCTCGCTGTCCTCCAGTTTCAGCCTGACCCTGACATCGCCGACGTCAAGCGCTCGTTCTGCCGCCTCGCCAATCTCCTCACTTCTCCGCGTAATCCCCACACCGACGTTGGCACCGCCCTTCGCGCCGTCAAAGAGGCCTACGCTCACCTCTCCGAGAGGACCTCAACTGGCGCCCCTTCCGGCTCTGCTGCTCCCAGAGGCGCCTCTACCGTGGTAGATCGCCCGCCACCGCCGTGCTCCTCTGCAGCTCGCCCGACGCCGGCCGCGGCTCCACGGGCTTGGTAAGCCCACGCGCCGCGCCGCCTTCGGCCGCCCTTTTTGGCTCCCTCCGGCCGCGGCTCCACGGGCCTGGCACGCCCGTGCGCGCTGCGTTGCCTGCCGCCGAACTTATTGGCTCCCCTGTAGCTGATCGCCGAAGAGGAAGGTCCCTGTGCCCGGAGGGGGAAGAGGGGGCGCGGGTGCCCTGCGACCGGAGGGGAGAAGAAGGGAATTTTTAGAATTCTTTATTTTTTCAGATTTTTAGAATTTTTTTATTTTCTCACATTTTTTTAATTTTTAATTAGGCTGACATGTGGGCTCAGGCCGGAGACCGTCAGCGACGTTGCCACGTGCCCACGTCACCTTACAAGTGGGCTGTGTGTCAGAAGCTTTGTCAATTTCGCATCAGACCGTGGTTTTGGTTTTCTGAGAAAACTTCGGTAAAATGTGGTATGTAAATGAGACTGGGACGTCAACTGGCACCAATCCGTAAATTTTGCATGAAAACTAGTAGGTTTATGCGATTAACTCTAAAAAGGTCGACAATGCAGAGCACACATTTTCAAACGGAAATGCAAAATCCCACACATCATGTACTAGACACACGCTTTTACATACCCAAACATCAAGCTTCTTAATGAATTATCCTTCCGGAAAATCCCGGACCGCCATTTTTAAAACAGAGATGGTAATAGGACCTCCGATTCTTAATGGTCATGAGTTCATATGCTCGTGCCTGAATTTTTTTTTGAAAAAACAGTAAAACATTTTTAAAAAATTGAAAACAAATTATGACTAATATATGCAAGTGTGGTGTAACAATAATTTTGCTGCATTGTGTTAGAAAACAAATCAGCGGCCAAATGAGAGTTTAAAAATATATTTTTTGGAGCTTCGATTTTTTTTCCACATAGAGACACATGTCATCTTATCACGAAATTTGACATGCATTTATAAAACTAAATGTCTGAATACTTTTTATGAATTTCTTAATTGAACATGAGCATATGATCTCGAGAGCCAAAACGCCTCTCACAATATTTTCAAAGGCACCTTAAGAACCTGACAGTTCAACATGTCAGCCTGATACCCGATGACGTAGTTACCTGCGTCAAAAGAATATGGGTTAGGTTGAGACTCCAAGTGCAGAGTGTGTAGTAAGTGGAAGACGTGTTTTTCCCACGAGGGGTGGCTCGAGGGTTTAATATCGAACTCTCGGGGAATCAGTAGTGAAGATTTATCTTTCCTATCCTTCTTTTGGTTACCTACAAAACAAAGTAAATGTTTTGGTCCTTGACATGGGTATACATCTCGGGTACCCTACCATGTGGGTACCTGGTGCACGTGACGACTAAGGCCCAATAGCGAAGAGCCTATTCGAAGCCCAAGACCAGAGGCCCAAGAAGATGGAGTACCCTCCAAGATTAGTCATAGGCATAGTCGGTTAGGACTTTCCTTATGTGTAAATAGGTCGGTTACGTACTCCTGAGACCCAGCCTATTTAAGGACTGGGAGGGGTGCCGATCTAAGACCAAGCCATACTCAAACCACCAAAGCTCCAGCGAGATCACATCTCGCCGGAGCCTCCTTGTAACCGCATAATCTCACACGATCAATAACAGACAAGCAGGAAGTAGGGTCTTTACCTCCACCCGAGGGGCCTGAACCTGGGTAAATCTTTGCCTCTGCTTGTCAGCCGACGAAACTACCAGTACTACCACGTTCTCTCCCCATAATCTCAACCCTAGGTCCTTAACCATGGGATTTGATGAGTGTACCCCTCGTCAATTGGCGCCGTCTGTGGGAAAGAATAGTGCTGGACTCACGGTTTCTTCGGTTCCATCGGAAAACGGCGACTCGCCGATCGGATCTACAAACGGCAACTCGCCGGCTGCATCAACAAACCAGAACTCGCCGACTCAGGCGGCACACGGCAACTCGCCGACTCACTCGACAAACGGCAGCACGCCAGCTTCACCTGCAAAAAGCGCATCGGATCCTCTGATGGATTTCGAGCCACACTCGCCAGAATTCCAGGAGGCCTTCTCCGATCTCGAGTCAGGTTTGGGTTTAACCGTTGGTTCGTTCAATTTTTTCGTCAACAAGCTTGGTGTGCAGGACTTGACGGATCCACGCCAACTCGCGACTTCCGCACCCGAGGCTCCATCGGTTGCGGCTCCTTCGACTGCGGATCCATCAACTGCGTCCATACCATCGTCGATCCTCCAAGCTTGCTCGTCTGCAACAACCATGTCCACACGAGAGATGCACGAGCTCATTGAAGAACTCCAGGGCGAGGAGGCCGAATCAGCATACCGCACAAACGATCCCGAGCTCGATCTCCCACTCGAGGATAGTTTCGACTGCGGGATCTCCCTCAGCGACTTCGACGACCCGAAACTCATATCGACAACTACGTCGACTCCGAGATCTGCACCAACAACACAACCTCGACTTCGAGATTCATAACAACTTCGCCGACGCCGAGATGAGCATAGGCGATGAAGGCATCGACAGCGAGATCCGTCCAGACGGACCACTCGATGGGCATATCGACTCCGACATGAGCCTTGATGATGACGTCGAGTCCATGATGGGACTCGAAGACACATACACATACCCTCGGGTGATACCCCAGCAGGTCTACGTTGCCTTCGCCGCGAATCATCTGATGCTGCGGCCAGTCGCAGGCCTACAGAGTTCCCGTGCACGGTTACTATGCCGGACGGAGTCACAAACTCACAATTACTGCTGAGATGGCAGCAAAAGCAGATAAAGTTATCAAGGAGTGCACAATGATGCCAGCAGACAACGCGGGAGGAGATGCTGACCTTCCAGTACTTCAACTGGCAGGAATCACTTCGACTAAGCAGATAAGAGCACACTCGAAGAACGCAAAAAGCAGGCTAGCTTGTCGAGTGTGCGCAGAAGACAGCTCTCCCTGAGCTCCACCGGGCGAGCAGACACAAGACCCAGATCAAGGCTGTCACACCTCTCGCCGGACGAGAGGGCGGCACTCACCCGCAACTTAGGCAACTCTTTCATGACATACGACGAGGAGGGAGTGCCAGTACCCAAAACAGCTGCGGGTGCTCTCTTTACCGCTGCAGCATACCTAGAGGCAATCAAGCCTCCAGCTGATGACCCCAATGCAAAACTACATCGCCAACAGATCAAATCACTCGCCTTAGCGGCGAAGGCCATACGCCAAATTCCAAAACTCCAGGGGGAGTCGAGACCGTGCCCTAGTTGACACGCGTCGTGAAGAGCATAATCACAGTGGTCGCCGCCACACTCGAAGGAAAGAAGCGGCTCACGTAGGCGCAGGTCCAGGAGCAGATCACGCAGATCTTACAGTAGCGACTCATACTCTGATCGAGAGCCTGAGCCACATGGAGCTCTGTGCTTCACTCGACGCGTCCGCGAGACACGGATGCCCAAAGGGTTCAAACTTACATCTGAACAGCCCAAGTACACGGGTCGACAGGAACCTTCGGGTGGCTGGAAGACTACAGGCTGGCTGTCGCGTGCCAGCGAGGCACAAACATCACAGCCATGCAATACATACGACTCATGCTCGAAGGCACAGCCCGCGACTGGCTCAAGGCCCTACCTCCATCAACATACGACTCGTGGGATCACTTCCGCACTGATTCATCAAAAACTTCGAGCCTCTATGTGAGCGCCCAAAAACGTTCGAGGAGCTGCGAGCTGCGTTCAACGGTCAGACGAAACGTTGAGGTCATACATCAGACGATGGACTGAGATACGCAACTCAGTCGGAGTAATTTCAGAAGATATGGCCATGGACGCTTTCATAATGGGACTCGCCAGGCGGGACTTCAAAGAAGCACTTGGTCGCAAAAAGCCAACCTCTGTGGCTAACCTCTTGATGATCGCGACTGAGTGGGCAGACGGAGAAGACATGGCGCGCACCACACGCGGGTCCTCACCCCGTGACAATCATGAAAGCGGCAGTCGAAGCCGCAGAGACTCGTACAGAGACGACCGAAGGCGCAAGCGTTCAAAACGTCACTACGACGACAGACCCGAGTTCATGGCGGCTGGGTTCTCCACACCCCGCAATGACCAAGACAGAAGCGACCGACGGTCAGAAGATCGACGGGACAGTCGAGATGATCGACGGGACAGTCGAGATGATCGCCGGACAGTCGAGACCGCGGCCAACGCAGTGATAGCTACAAGAGGAAAGACTGGCGCAAGTCACGATCCGGCGCACAATCCGAGCGATCATTCGAAGAAAAGATGGATGCTGATTGCAGATTCCACCTGTACAAGGGGGAAGACGGAAAACTGCGCTCCAATCACTCGATGAGAAACTGCAGGGAGTTCGACCAAATGGCGACTGATTACATAAATCTCAGAAAGGCAGCAGCCACACCCGCACCTGTAGCTGCGCCGCAGCCAGCCAATGTACCCGTTCTGATGCCACCACCACCACCACAGCCTGCAGCAGGCGGAACATCGCGGGTGCCATACAACAAGTACCTCGGGTGGACGAACCTCAGTACCCTCCTCCAAGGGCAGATGTACATGATACAGAAAGGTCGCCCTTCCAACAGGGAGCAAAAACTTCGCACTCGACAAGTAAACATGGCGGTCATGTCACCTCCCGCCGTAACTGAATTCTTGAAAGGATCCGAAACCGCAATAAGCTTCAGCAGAGAGACCACCCACCATCGGTCGTTCGTCCAGGGCACTCTGCTCTGGTACTCGACGCACAAATTGGAGGCTACGCCATGTCCAAGGTCTTCATGGATGGTGGCAGCGGCATAAACATCATCTTCGCAGATACACTCCGCAAAATGAACAGGTCAGTCGAAAACCTGCCAAGATCTTCAAATACCTTTCACGGTATCGTCCCAGGTAAAGCAATAAGCCCAGAAGGCACCATACAACTCGACGTAACGTTCGGGGACAAGAACCACTTCAGGACATAATCGATTGAGTTCGAAGTTGTCGACTGGAAGTCACAATACCATGCTATACTTGGACGCCCGACGTTCGCTCGATTCATGGCGGTGCCACACTACGCATACCTCCAGTTAAAGATGCCTGGACCAAAAGGAGTGATCACAGTCAAGGGAAACTTCCAAAAGTCTGACTCTTGCGACCGAGAGTTTAGCAAAATCTCTGAGATGTTCGGCATACCTCCACGTCAAAGTATGGGACAAAGCCGGCAAACGATGCCACGTCAGATTTTGAAGATGGGCTAGCCCTGTAAGCGACACAGACCAGTCAAACATATGTAATGCGAGTGACGCACGGACAGACGAGACGGTTCCTCAGAAGGGCACAAACGTATATTTACTTCGCCCTCTCGACACGTCGCCAGGCGTTAGTTCATGCCACCTGCCTCCTCCTCTCCCACACTTCACCAGCGAGTATTTCCATGTGCAAAACCACCGATGCACACCTTGGCCAAAGTGTGGGAAGAGCAACCGCGAGGCAAGCTCGTCCCGCCGCGACTCCGCCTCCATGTCCGTCTTGGGAGATTTGGAACAAGAGCAATGCCCACGTCTTTTAACAAGCACGCCTCGACACTTTTGATTTTCGAGAAGATCAAGTTCGAGGCAAAGATTTGGGTTATTGGGGGTGCGAAACGTTTGGGTGAAATAATGTCGGGAGAGTAGTCCGGATGTAATCTTTTTTATTTTCTCTGTTCTTGTCCAAACTCTCTTTCTTATTTAACAAATTGGGGCAATACTTTTATCTCCCTTTCGAAAAAAAGGTCCCACACAGCACTTTAACAGGAAAAATAACTACCGCATCAACACCTAGTCTGGTTCGAGTGGTCTATGCACCAGGAAATGCAGCCTGTTCTTTCCCGCGGCGTTCCAGACAGTCATGTGGTGGAAACAACTGTGTCGCCGAGGAGTCTCAGTTCCAAGAGGTTCTTTCGTTCCTCTCTTTCCAGGTGAACCACCAAATCGACTAAAAAAACGGAGCTCCAAGCGCGGTGGTGGGGTTTCGGTGCACGACTGCGCACGACTGGTGGGATTTCGGCGCACGGCTCTCCGTCGGCAGCCAGCACATCTGAACTCAGTCGACGGGTAGTTGGCAGATCCGCCTGCATTTCAGTGAACAATATTTCACTCAAGGTTGAGTTTTCTTTCACCTGTATCTGGTCGCCTTGTTTTTTTCTTGTTTGTAATGCATTTGCGAAAGCGTAGTTCCTCGATCGGAGGTGTCCTCTGTTAGCCTGTTTTATCATATACTTTTTTTTTAAACGAGGCAAAAGTTTTTTTTTTTTTTAGGCAAAAGTTTTACCTTTTATATTGACTAGGAAACATGCCCGTGCGTTGCAACGGGATAGAAAAATATCACATCAGACAAAAGAGCATAGGTACCAGAGGCGTCCCTGTGTAATCTCCCCGGAAAGTGGGAGGACATCTCTCATTCGTGGCGGGAGAATAGGGCTGAAGATGACTGCTGCTAGTTTAGCCAAGATTCTTGGCAAGGAGGTCACCATGGGAATCATCGTCCTCTTTCGAGCACTGGTCATAGGAATGTAGGTGGAATGCGGGAGGCCGGAGAGATTTGCCGGAAGTCCGTGTGACTCCGCCATCTTTTGCACCAGTTGATCGGGGATGAGGGTGATCACGCCTTGTCGGCAACACCAAGAAGTTGCCTTCTCGTGCACCCGTCGACCTTATACAGCAACTTGATCCCTCGACCGTGTATTTTTATGGCAACATGTCCTGTCGGTTGTAGTTTTTTATGTCTATCTCGATATTATTTAATATATCAAATATGTTTGTGCGTTGCAACTGGTTGATTTGTATCGAATATTTTTAGGGCCACCGAGACAAAGATTGGTTTTTCTTGATGGACGAACAGGGGGATGCGGCTACCATCAATAATGAGGGTCATTTTGTGAATTTTATTGTCGATCATCCATTTTTCCTAACCAACTGAACTTCACGATATAAAAACGGAATTCCCCGACCTCGCTGCCACGAACCAAGTACACTTAGTGACCAAAACAATCTCCAAATTTCAACATATTAATAATGTGTGACCAAACATACAAGTATAAAGTGCGTACATCCAATACATACAAGAGGGCTAAACCACAAAAGTAATGCTCCATTTTCCAGGTGGCTGTCAATCAGCAACTGAGCCACCATGCAATGCACGAAAAAAAAGGTAATGTAACGGATCAAACATGCAGTTTAGTCTGTGAATAACAAATCGAGCAAACTATGCTGTATCAGTATAGAATGAGAACAGTCCAGTACACATTATTAGATTTAAGTTCACGGTGGCGGAGCTAGCTCGCGAATGGAGCCCGGGCAAAGTCTAAGTGCATTCTCATTGATCAGCGTTTGAAAGCACAATTATTTTATTTTAATCATCAATGCATGATAGCAATACAAGGGAGTGAGCTGCCCGGGCATGCCGGGCCGTGGCTCCGCCACTATTCACGGATAAATACAACAAATGCAATAATGCTTAGTTGCTTACTGAGCTCAGCTACTGCACGTAATAAATCAATGAACAGTCTTGTTCGCAACTCAGGTTACACATAAGCTGCATGTTTCAATCCTAGTGCTAAAGCCAAGCAGCACCTCAATTAACCGTCATGGAATGCAAAGAGTGTGGCATCGGAGGAACAGATGATTGTACTGCAACCTAACACAAAAATTTCTATCATCTTGTGTCAAAATATACAGCTTCACTGCTCCCGAACAGAGCTCTCTCTGCACAAAGGCAGTGAATGAGGCCTTCGCTGGCTGCAAGGGAGCTTGTCCTCCTCGCGGCCGCGGGGGATTTCAGAGGTGAAGGGGACGCGCCCAGAGTGGCCTCCCGGATCCCGCCGGTGGACTCCCAGCGCGCCGAGGGGAAGCGGTGGTGCCGACTGCTGTGCGTGGTGATGGCGACGTACCAGGAAGCCGAGCTCCATGCGTCGTCCTGGGTTTGGGGCAGCGGCAGTGTAGGAGGCCGGGGACGCCGCTGGCTACGGTAGAAACGGAGTGCCGCCCGCGCCGGAACCGCGCGGGGCCGGGGATTGGTGCCTTGCCCGCTAAGGATTGAGGCCTTGAGCTTGAGGGAACCGGGGAGACCGGTGCACGGGAGGAGGAGATCGTCCGGCGGGCTGGAGACGGATCGCGAGATAAGGCCGCGGGTAGCGGCAGTGGCAGGGACAGATACGGGGAGGGCAACGGCGGCGGATCGCTGGTAGGCTTCGATGAGAAGCTCGCGTCAATGGGGATGGCCACGATTGGGGATTTGTTTTTCTTTTCCGCAGGAAAACCGAACAGGTAGTCTTACTTAGCGGTGGCAGCTTGTGTAATATTGTCTTGAACGTAGGGGTAAAATAGGAAATAAAAATGACGTACCACAAGAAACCTTAATGCCTTTATTATTAGGTATAGATAAAGTAGAAACAAACATGTAGGACAATGTCTAAAAAGAAAAAATACAACTCGATCCACGCCGGCCCCGAGGCCGCGCCCCACACGGGTCGACGACCAAGTTGCCCAAGCAATCATGGCCGACACCAAAACCCTAAATGCAACACGTCGGTGGGGAGAATCCGGAGCCGCCGCTCTGACATCCATGCCGGCCCCAAAGCCGCGCTCCACACGGGTCGACGACCAAGACGCCCTAGCGACACCAGCCGACACCAAACAACCTCGGCGTAACATGGCGGAGGTGACCCCGACGCATCATAGCGGAGGCTGAGAATTCGGAGCCGCCGCTCCGGCATTCACACCAGCCCCAAGGCTGCGCTCCATAATGAGCCGACGACCAAGACGTCCAAACGATCAAAGTCGGCGCTCCACGGCCTCAACGTAGCACGGCGGAGGCGAAACCCGGAGCCGCCGCTCCGGCATCCACGTCGGCCCCAGGGCCGCGCACCCCCAAGCCGAAGACGAGAACTCGCCGCCGCCAACCACCAGCTCTCCGCAGGTCCCACTGGCCGGTGGAACATCCAAGCCGAGGCCCCAAGAGGCAAGCGACGCAGGAGCGCCGCCCTCGCCCGATCCCGCGAGGGATCTGGGGTTTCCCCCGGAGAACCCGGCATGGGGACGCGACACCACCACCTCGACGACGCCTTCAAGAAGGACGCGGCGTCCGAGGACGTCGCCGTCGTCGGCCCGGTCGACAACCAGGGCGGAACTTTCGCTCGGCGATGGGTCGCAGACCCGCAAGCCGCCCGTCGAGGACCGGCCAGACCATCCACACGCGAGCTGCAAACCACCGCAGCACCTCACGCCACGGCTGGTGGCACGCCGACGTCGACCCAGTCGAGCCGCAGCTCCGGGGCCGCCGCCCTGGCTTTCCTCCTCCCCGTCCACGCCCCTGCCGAAGCCAGGGACGAGGCACCGTTGACGCCTCCGCAACCGCAGCGCCGTCGCAGCCGCGCCAAGCGCCGGCCCGCGTGACCCAGATGGGGCCCGCATGGGCCTAGCCAGACGGGCGCCGAAGCCCGCCCCGCCGCGTCGCCGGCGACCCCGACCCGCCGTCCTCATGGGCAAGCCAGGCTCGTCCCCGCCAGATCCGGGCGCGAGGGCCCCGGATACTCCACCCCGCCGTACTCCTACGGGCCCGGTGCCGCCGCTCCGGCCTGTCATCGCCGGCGACCAGCCATCGCCGCCCAGTCGGGTACGGCTCCCGCCTTGCGACCGAGGGAGAGAGAGAGACCACCCCCGCCACCAGTTGTGTGGCAGCGGGGAGGCCGCCACCGCCGCGGCGCGGAGGCCGGCGGCCGCAGCGGCGAGGAGAGCGAGGAGGGGGTGGGAGCGGCGGCGGCGCGCGGTGGCCCTCCAGTGTCGCCTGGGCGCGACACGGGAGGGAAGGGGCACGTTTTATCATACACTCGAACACTCTTCTTAAGACGTCCTTGCACGGGTACAGTTAATATTTCAAAAAACAGAGAAAACTCATTTTAAGAACCTAAACTATAGGGCAGCATCCATTATGAATCCTGAACTGAGAAATCGTCGGGTGTAAACCTTGAACTTTCCTAAACCGGTTAAATTCAATCCTAACCCGGTTAATATAGTGGTTTTGCATTTCCACGTTTTTTGAGAAAGTGTAAAAAATTCAGAGTTGTAGGGAATGCAGAATGTTATAAATATATAAAGCACATTATAAATTAAAAATATAGTTATGTGTGGCATGTGCAAAAAGAAAAATAAATGGATTGCTCTTATCTTTATTGTACAGAAATTTTTTTATATTTTTGGTTGAATTATAGATGTGCCCAATCTTTATCATCCACGGGTTCATGGTATTTCACTTGTTCTCACCGAAGATTTCAAACCACTGTAAATAACTAGGTTAATGTGTGAAAACTGGTATCCTATTTTGAGTTACTCAAAAATTCTGAAATAATTCATGCGTGTGGAGAATGTTGTAATGTAATGAAAATAAGTCACGGGCCAATATAATCAACTATGTTCCACAGACACAAACAAAAGACAAATGAATTTCTCTTATCATTTTTGCACATAACATAAACAACCATTATTTTTTATTGTGGTCAATCATTTCATAGAATTCCCAACATATGTGGATTTTCTTTCATATTTGTTGTAATGTCCTAAAATGATATACACAATTATATTATGCCATTTTCACGGAAATATTTTCCAAGTTAAATGTTTAATGTATTTATTTAAAATTTAAGGAAGAAGCTGATGGTGAAATGTATTGTATAAGACAGCGCCATGACTAAAACAATAAAGATGAGAAAACATATTATAAGGAAATTAAACAAGGGTGAACGCGTGTGAGAGCAGACCAACCTGGCTTTTTTATGAAATAAAAGGCCTCAGGCCCGACTTTAAATTAATAAAGCCTTGTGAGTATCAAGGTTCGTACAACCGGTAGCTTATGCTGGGGTTACCAGCTTACAACATAAACGCATAGCAGCGAAGTTTCAGGTCACAGGCGACCAACAACAAATGAAGGCAAAATAGACTAGATAGCATCAGTTCTTCTGGAGTACGTTTGCGCCAGCAGCGTCCTAGTTAGCTGGATGAGCTCCTCGGTAGCTTATGCTGGCTTTTTTTATCGATATAAGAGAATACATTAAAATCAGTAAGTCAGCGATTATATCATCTCTACAACAATGCAATGTGAGAAATTAATCTAAATATTATGGACTCGCATAGCAAAAAAGGCATACAAATAAAGACAACTTGGAGAACTCCCTGTCGCAATAGTATGCTTGGATGGTCTCCTCCGGCGGTAGAGAGGTTGTCGGGACGGTGGGATAGGCCCTCTTAAGGCTTCGTTTGGCAGCAGCGTTTTGAGGTGTTTTTCTGTGTATATTACCTAGTGTTTTGGGTGAAAACACTCCCCACATCAAAAACACTTCCACCCCTCCCAATCCCCTTCACCACCGAAACCCTCCACCAGCTCACGTTGTTTGGTACACAGGTTTAACACATAAGTGTTTTAGCAATAAAAATCTCATCTTTTTTCACAGGATACACAATTACAGCAATATTTCTGATTCAAGGTCATCAACAAAATTGCAGAATTGCAGGAATAAGAACATCTCATCATTTTATTACAAAAATCCTTCCACCATCTTAAAAAACAGCACTTCACACATTCTTAAGATCATCAACATAGCAACGTCACCTTCACCTTGTCAGCTTCACCTTGCCCAAATAAATTTGAAATCAGAAGGGAAGGTAGGCACTATAGTTATCAACAATTAAACAAGATCAGAAAAAAGATAGTAAACAGGAAAGAAGACTACAGAACAAAAATCACATACGAATAAGTAGCAGGAAGATATATGATATGTATAACTGTTGTATAGCCTGAATCGCATAAATAAAGCCTGGGAGGGTTTAGGAGATTTTTTTTCTTGAAAAAAAGTACACCATGAAGTTTCTACTATGTAATGTACATTCTTGTGTCTGCCCATGAAAACGTTTCCATGAGCAATGACTTACAAAATCCACACAGAACAGTAATTCAGAATAGTAGAGTATCTCAAGAAGCATTCTAGTAACTTAAAATAGAACATCTCATCAATTTATTAAAGGTGTATCTGTATCACCTTTTGGCAGGAGAAATCTTTGCCAGACCAACAAGATCATCAACATGAACTTGCTTATATAGAATGAAGTTGCAACTGAAAAGTGTAGATGAACTAGATTATTAATTAGGTATCTGACTAAAATCTATAGATCACATTAATACAGACTAGAGGAATTAGATAATTTGCCAAAAAAAGAACATGAATATGGCTTGGTGTTGTTCATCTTCTACTTGTCTTTTGAGTAGAGAAAATAACGAAATAACCAGAATACATTGCATATCATGTTTCACATTTCACAGCTGAATACCTAATTTTACCTTTGATCAAAGTAACAATAGCAGAAGTGGCAGTATGTTTGCTCTACTTTACATAGTGACACACATTGAACAGAACATTGTATTTTTCACTAGCAGAAGAAGAACAATAGAGTAATGAGAGTAATGCACCTAGAACTGCACATATTGCTCGATTCCTAGGAGTAAACTGAATTCACCTGAACCAATGACAGTACATGCAGCTGTTATAGCACACCATTTAGATGCCATCTTTAGAAATTAATTGGACAGACAACAAAAATAAGTGAGCAATATGCCTCTACCATGTATAAGTGAGCAATAGGCAAGGAGTAGAGGTATAGTGCTTATTTATTTGATCTAGAAAACATGTTTCCTCATAGAATAATATCAGCTACGATTTGGTTAACAAGCTCCTTGCTATTCAAAGTATGGAAACGAGTTACAGAAAGTGGAATTGGATGCTGGTTAAAGATGAGACTTATATCCGTAGCAAATATAATTGAAAGGACCAGTAGATATAAACATTCAAATGCTGGTAGGTAATGTTCAGTTAGCAAGTCATTGCTGAATGAATTAAATCACAGACAAAAGTACAGCTAGAAAAGGAAGAACTGGGCATGCAAAGCTAGGCTAAGCTGAGGCTTTGATTCAATCTGTGCATACAGGAACGAAAATGGAAAGAAACAAGTGTCGAATTCGCATGTTCAGAGCTCAATTCTAACAGAGTACAGTCTTCCTACCCGTGTATTTAATTTCATGCAAGTAGTGGATCTACCGACGTGGACCTGAAGCGAAAAAATCAATCATTTTGCTACAAGTAGTGTAAAATTAAACGATAATCTCTGAATTCTAATTGAGGACTATGTACAGCGGCTGGCAAGGCTAACAATCCCTTCTGTACAATTCATGGTTCTTGGCTGCAAACATCATGCATCATTCAGAATATGGGCATCATACACAGAAACCAACTATCTCAGAATGTGGGCATATACATATTGTATCAGACATCTAGTACTAAATCAGGATTAGCATTTCAACCATGCCCACGCCCATGCAAGAGCACGCCGTCTAGTACTATGGACCGAATCAAGAACTCATCAGTTCATCCTAGAGACTCAGATCGAAACCCTAGACAGTACACACTCAGATGGAAACCTAGAACGAAATCAAGAGAGGAGAGGACGAGACGGACGAAGACGCGAGGAGATGGACGAGAGGTTGATGGAAAAGGTGTGTATTTTCTCAATGAGACGGGCCGTGCTAAATGGGCCAGCACGAGGCACGCTTTTTTTGGCCCGGCCCAAGCATGGCCCGGCACGGGACGGAGTGTGCCGTGCCGGCACGAGGCCCATTAGTGCTCGTGCCCAGCTCCGAGCTGGAGCACGCGGGCTAGCCCGGCACGGCCCGCCATATTTGTGCCAGCACGTGGCCCGGCCCGGCACGGGCACGAGCACGAGCACGCGTGAGGCCCGCGAGAGGCACGAGCACTGGAGCGGGGCACGCTAGCGGCACGAGGCTGGCACGAGGCCAGCACGAGGAGCGGGCACGGGAGCGGCACGCTACGGCACGGGGGCGGCACGCGTCGCAGGCGGCACGGCGGCCCAGGTACGGCCCGGCCGACCGTTGGAGCCTCCTTTTCCTTCAAAATTTGAATTTTGAACCCCTAAACCCCAACATTTTGTGCTATAAATATGCCTCCTCACCCACAGAATTTTTCACACTCATCCCACACTTCTCATCCTATGGATCCCTGCCTCTCCCCCCTTTAACCCATGTCCCGATGGGTTTGTCCAGGAACCGATGATCTTCTTTCCCCCCGGATCTTTAGGAATTAGTACCGACGATTACCCCTACGTAGAAGAAGCTCACACCCAAATCCCAAATCCATCTAGCCAAGAAAATCAGTCATCCGCTGCTGGTTCTAGTAGTGCTGCCGCTTCTAATAGTGCCCCCTCCTCTACCTCTACCGGCTCAAAGAGGCGTCGAACCGCAAAGGTGTGGGTGGAGGGCCATTTCGAGTATCGTCTTGCGATACTCGAAGATGGCACGAAGGAACACCAAGCGGTGTGCCAGTGGCCCAACTGCAGCAAGATCCTCAGCGGCGCCTCGAAGTCGGGAACCGGTCACTTGGATCGGCACGTGCAATCGCACAGGCTGGCGAGGTCACAGGCGTCGGCGAGAATACAGCAAGATCTACCTTACGGCCCCAGCGGCTAGGTAACTAACTTCAACTACGATCCTGCTGAATCTCGTAGAGGACTATGCCATGTTATTGCTGCACATGATTTACCGCTTGGTTTTGGGGAGTATCCCGCTATTGTAGATTGGATTAGATCTTGTCATAATCCACAGTATCAACCAGTTTCTAGACAAACTACATCTAGGGATATGAAAAAAGTAGCCAAATCCATGCAAAAAGAAATAAAAGATGAGTTTGCGAACTGTACATTTTCAGTTTCATTAACATCTGATATCTGGAGCGGTAGAGCTAAGCAAGATTATCTAAGTGTTGTAACTCATTATGTGACCAATGATACTTGGGAACTAAAAAAAAGTGTCATTGGATTTGAATTAATGGACTGTAGACAGACATACTGGTAGAGCAATTGCTGAAAAAATATTGCATGTCGTGCAAGAATTTGGTCTAGAGAATAAGGTGTCTGCAATAACTTTAGATAATGCTTCAAATAATGCCAGCGCAATGAATGATCTCAGTCCCATACTTAGTGGTTATGCCTCGGCACACCTTTTCCATCAACGTTGTGCATGCCATATTATTAATCTTATTGCTAAATGTGCTTTAAAACATCTGGCCGCACCCATTGAGAAAATAAGAAGTGGCATTGTTTTTTTAAATGTTTTTAATCCACGACTAGCTGAGTATAAGAGATGGTGTGATGCGGCTACAGCAGCCAGTCATGTCTATAATATAGACATGAGCATTAGATGGAACTCTACATACATAATGATTAGAGATTTGATCCGTGAAAAAAACCAGTTTACCACGTTTGTTAATGCAAATTCGGCGGGAACAATCTATTTAACATCTGATGACTGGGATATTGCAAACATGGTAATGCAATTTCTAGAATGTCTTTACGATGCAACGAACACTTTATCTGGGTTTTATTATCCCACATCTCCTCTACTAGTGCATCAGATTGTATTCCTTGCTGATCACTTAAAAGATCATGAAAAAGATGATAGGTTAAAATATGCTGTTAAAAAAATGAAGGCAAAGTTTATAAAATATTGGAAAGAAATTCCTGATTTGTGTGCATTTGCATTCATTTTGGACCCGAGGGCTAAAGTTGAGGGGTTTGGTGACGCTCTATCTCTCTTAACGAAGACATTAGACAGTGACTATACTCAATACCAATTTCTTATTAAGAGCAAACTCGCTGATCTGTACGACAAGTACGATAATAAGTTTGCAGAGATAGTTCGTCCGCACCGGCCTCCACAAGCCCCACGGCCCGAAAAGAAGAAGACCATCTTCAAGATGTTCGCCAGCTCCAGTTGCGGAAGTTCAAGCAGCTCCGGTGGGAATGAGTTAGCAGCTTACCTCAATGACCGTCCTCTTGCCGTCCACGACGAAGATAACTTCAACATATTGGACTGGTGGCGTGATCACAAACAAACATATCCGGTGCTTTCCATACTAGCACGGGATATGTTAACTGTCCCCGCATCAACAACATCGTCAGAGGGAACTTTCAGTCTAAGCGGAAGAGTACTCGAGCCAAGAAGAGCTAGTCTCCACCCCGATACGGTGAAGAGTTTGATGACCGTAAAAGATCGCTATCGGGCGATGCGCAGAACCCAACACATGCCGGAGGACCCCGAGTTCACTGCTGCACTGGAGTATCTTCATATGGACGATGGAGAATAATTTTCTTATCCCTTTTGTAATTTTCCTTTTTATTCTTGTACTGAACTTGGTCTGTAATATGAACAATTAAGTCGGAGAGCAGCAAGTTTCAGACGTACTCTTTTTCCTTCTAGGGGGCTGGAAGGTTTTAATGAGGCGGCTTGCTAGCTTAATAAAAATTATTAAAATCATATCACATTTGCCCCCATTTTTCTATTTTATTATTTTTATTATTTTATTATTATTATTTTCCAGTTTGTCGGGCCCTACGTGGGCCGACCGTGCCGTGCCGGGCCAACGTGCCCTAACCGTGGCGGCGTGCCCGTGCCCAAAGTCGAGCCGAGGCCCGTGTGCCGGCACGGCACGAATAGAATCGTGCCGCTAGCGTGCCGTGCCGAGTTGGGCACGCGGCGTGCCGTGCCGTGCGGCACGAATGGCCAGGTATACTCCAACCCGACGTGGTTTCTCGGGTTTTTCCGGGCTTAGCCCTATCGAGTCCTGCCTGCCAAACAATTTGAGAGTGTTTTCTGGTGTCTTTATTTGGGCCGGGAATTTACACTGAAAGACCGGCCGATACACGGCTGCCAAACGAGGCCTAAAGGTGACGGTGGCAAGCCTCTAGTGTTGCCAAGTGCGACCTAGGTATCGTTTGGATTTGAATGTATACTCATAGGAGTATATACTTGGTTGTTTTGTCAAGTCACGTGGAAGTGCACTTTACAAAACCCCAAAATAATAATTTGATGTTGGAAGCTGGGAGCATACAGAGGCCAAAGATGATATGTCTGGTGCTGCTTAATCAGCATACATGTTAGAGCAATTCTAGCATACCCGCAAAACCGTAAACGTTTTTTTGCAGTATGGCTCGGCTGCCGCTAGAATAGATTCTACAGAAGTCGTACTGCAGAATAAGTTCTCCACAAGGAACCTCCAAAAAGTTAAGTGATACGAGTGGTGCGTGAAAGTTCTCTCCCGCTAACGGAATCTTAGGTTACCGTTGCCGCGAAAACGCACCCCAGTACTCCAAATATGCAGGTTTTTAAGGTTTACCGCAAAAAAGAATGTGACACGAGCCTTTTTGTGGGATGTGCTAGAGTTTGTGCTTTCATCCGAAACCGTAAAATGACGTTTATTTGCGGTTCGGACGATTTGCAGGCTTTTGATAGAGTTTCTCGGACATCCTTCTTCCTTAACAAGTTAGCATCCTCCTCTGAGGCTCCGAGCTTTTGACCAATTATGTAAACTACACCATTGCTAGCTGCTATCTCGATGTTACTGGTTAATCCATCTGTAGTACACTATATATAGAACTGACTTTAGGATTTAGAAACATATTCTACTGGATCGATTGATCGTACACTTGGAGCATGCATAATTAAGCATGCAGCGGTCGAAGATCAACCCTTAAATTTCGTCATGTATACGATATAATTATGCTGGATCTAGGCAGCGTTGATGATGCCGATGAGAGGTATGCCCACGGCGGTGACGACGAGCGTGGAGGGGGCGCCGAAGGCGAGGTGGCTCCAGAAGGTGAGGTCGTGTGCGTTGCGCGGCACCCGGCGCGCCTGCTCGCACACGATGAGGTTCGCCGCCGACCCCAGCAGCGACAGGTTGCCTGCCACCGTGCTCACCCACGCCAGCAGCAGCCATGACCGCGTCACCGCCGCCGATGAGATCGTCGCTGCCGACGCCGCCACCTCGTCCCCCATGAGCAGCACTGTAGGAGGACACGCACTCGCGCGTTAGTTCTGTCGAGCACGTTTTCAACAGGTCTTGTCATGCACACGACAAACAGAACAGTCTAGCCACTCAATTAATCTAGCTATATTTGCTGCTAAAGAGAACAGACTAGACAAATACGCATCATGCACAGCAAAAACAAAAACAAAAACAAAAGCAAAAACAGCCAAAGCACAGTTTGAATGAATTTGGAGTAGGAAGTTACTGACCGGTTGGTACGTTGGAGGCGAGGTTGGAGAGAAGGAGGATGATGAGAGAGAGGACGGTGACGCCGCTGACGTGGTTGATCTTTGAGTATGGCGCCATGACGTTCCAGATGGCCCCAGGGAGGCCCGTCTTGTTGAACCCGCTCACCGTCACGAACATCCCCGTGAAGAACACCAGCAGAGAGTAGGATACCTTTCCGAGGCAGGCCTCGGCGTCGCGGAAATCCACGACGATGAGGGCAACGGCGGTGGTGATGGCGGTCCACGACATGTTGAGCCCGAGCATGTAGGCCACCAGCATCCCGGCGGTCACGAAGTACGCGAAGCACTTGAGGAACAGCCTCCGCTGCGGCTCCGAGCACTGCACGAACCACCGGTGCTTGGTCGAGATGCTCTCCGCCATCACCGAGTCGTTGTCGTCGGCCGACAGCACCCTGGCAGGGCTCTTGAGCGTTGTTGCCGTCAGCGGGGATGGCCGCGCCCCTCCTCGACGGCCTCCATCTCCTTCCCGGCGTTGTCGGGGCTGATCCCCTCGAGGTCCTTCCAGTACATGCAGAGCAGCATGACCATGTTGACGGCCATGCCGGCGAGCATGGCCGGCAGGATTCCCAGGAAGAAGCCCACGAAGGAGATCTTGCTGTTGTAGGCGATGACCAGGTTCTGCGGGTTGCCGATGGGCGTAGCACTGGAGCCGATGTTGGCGCTGGTGGCCAGTGCCAGGAGGAACGGCTTCGCCGGGAGGTTCCGCTCGGCGGCGAGCTCGAGCACGAACTCCGTGAGCACGACGCAGCAGGTGTCGTTGGTGAAGAGCGCGCTGGCGAGCGCGGTGACGACGCAGACACGGCACAGGAGGTCGCGGCCGCCCTGGCTCCGCCACGCAAGCAGGCGGCCCAGGTGGCCGAACATGCCGGCGCCCTTGAGGTAGCTGCCGACGACCATGGTGGCGAAGAGGAGGCCCAGGATGGGGAGGTCGACGGAGGCGTATGCGTCGTCGGGGCTGATTACGTGGAACATGACCATCAGAGCCGCGCTCAGCAGGGCGCCCGCCGTGCGGCCGATCGGCAGGAACGGCACCGACGGGAACACGGCAAGCACCCAGAACACTCCGAACGCCGCCGACCCCAGCACCACCTTGGACAGAGACGCCAGCGCCATGGCTATCTCCTACTACTATATGTGCTGATCGATCAACTTCAGTTACCTCTGTTCCCTGTGACTCGATGATCAACCGCTAACTGAAGTGCTTGTGCTGTGGAATTGAGTAGAGATCGAAGTGACTCCCTCGGGGCTTAAGTACTCGCGAGCTGCACGATATGATGTCATCGGCCGGAGCTATAGTTCGTGATAGTAACTTTCATAGCTAGCTGTAGTGAAGTAATTCTTGCAAAATTGCTTTGGACTAGCAAGCATAAGGTCTAATTAACACTGTCGGCCGGACAAAAAATATCTGCATATATGTGCATGCACACTCACGAGTCACGAAGTGACTGTGATCACAAATTAATCAGCTCATTCATACTCATCCAAATTAATGAGCTGAAAAATCATATGCCTCCAAAGTAATTAATCAGCTCACTCATGTTTTTTTTTGATAAGAGCATATATTAATATCGCGAAGATACCAATTACACCAGCCTCTGTACTAACGCGTTGCCCTAGCGGCCACACGGATGTATACAACTCAGAATAAAAAGAAGAACTAAAAAAGAAAAGTCCCGTTATAGCAGACACAACCAATTAAGTTCAGACCTTGTGTTTCACCCAGAAAGTTTAGACTTTGAAACTTCTCCTGTGATGTCGCCTCCACTTGTCGTTGCCGCTGCTCCAAGTCACGAAACATCAAGCCAATCTCTCATCGCCACCAGGACTCGAACCACCATTACTAGTCCTCAAATTTCAGCTTCCATGTCATTCTCCGCACACTGACTTCATCATGGAACATAACATGTTCACGATGGCAACAGACTGCAGAGTTTCGCGACGCTTCCTCTGAAACCAAATGGCCAGAAAAAACATGGCTGCGCGCGACCGAATCCCACCCGATCCGGCAATCTCCAGGCTTGAGTCGTCCAATGGAATTCGCTGACGGAGCCTTCCGGAACTCGACACTCCGGCCAGATCAATGAAGACATGCATCAAGTAGATCTTCGTCTTTGGGGGAGAGGGATCCAAGGACCGCCACCTTTATTGGCAGATCGGCCGGCCCCTACGCCGCCGCCCGCCATGCCCGAGGCCGCCGCCCGGTGTCCAAGTGGTGTAGGTAGACAACAGCCCATCGTTGGTGCGCAAGACGAAGCAGAGGAAACTCGGAGCCCTCTTAGCCGGCCGAGCTCTCCCCGCCGCCACTGTGCACCTCAGACCGCCGTCGACCCACATCACCACGGCTAGAGTTGTGGCCACGGGTGCCGCCGCCGCCACTCCCGGCCGTGACCAGCAGGCCCCTCCGCCGCCCATCGCACATGCCAAGCCCGGCGGCGCCTCTGGCAGCAGCGGAGGGAGCGGAGGGAGAGAGGGGCAGCTCGAGCGCCGGCGGCTGGGTTGCCCCGTTGCGCCGACGGCGCCGCTGCACGGGTTAGGGTTAGGGGTGTTAATTGTTGAAGGATGAGCAGTTTAGCTCACGCATGCTCATATCCAAATTAATGACCTGAAATAATTATACGCGTCCAAAGCAATTTTGCAAGAAACCGTTTAAAATCACATGCTTTTTTTTGACGAG
The DNA here is from genome assembly GCA_947311845.1 of Poa pratensis. Lineage (NCBI taxonomy): Eukaryota > Viridiplantae > Streptophyta > Magnoliopsida > Poales > Poaceae > Poa > Poa pratensis. Next base: position 37,888,654 of record CAMZMU010000065.1, read on the forward strand.
AAAATCACATGATTTTAGATCGTCCATCCAATGCTCCAAAATCGTACAGTACAGCGACGCGTGATTTTGTTTCGTAGTGATTTCCGCCACGTGTACCGCGTGCATGCTGAACACAACCCTCCAGCTCCATCTACAGAACAACAGCGCAGGTACTCCCTGACTGCCACGTGTACGCAGGAACCTGCTGACCATGAACTGATTTCGCGTGTACCTTATACATTTTTTTTCTTTTGAATCAAACCTTATACAACTGTGATCCTAGCAATCTCTAGGGACTGGCATTTGATAGATATATCTGAGTTCTTGTATAGGCTATGGTGGTTATCACGTTCGTGAACTAAATGAGATTGACTAATAGCTGCTGTTAGTATCCTAACTGTAACCCGATTCGGTTGTTGCTTGTGATCCTGATCGATATGATATAGGAGTATAATGGAAGTGCGCGAGTTAATAAACGGGCCAAATTTAAATAATATCACTTTTGCACTTTTGTGAAAAAAACTATTTGTGGTGTGCTTTTTTTTTGTTGCAAAAAACACAGTAAACACGAATTGATCCTATTTCTGAAAGGAGACCCATTTGTCAAGCCTAATTTGCTGATCTGGACTAGGATCCACTTGTCAGCCCATGTATCAGATGAAATATCCAGAAAGCCACACGCATATGGAGGTCGTGTCCTTCCTCCCACCTCTTGTACCCTCGGCCCGGCGATCACCACCTCCTACCTCCGACGAAGTCCCGAGCAACCCTACCACCTGCGTTGCGCCGTCATGGGCAATCCAAGTCCTTGCGGGGTGCGGCATGGGCAAGCTCTACGTCGACGTGCGACGACCATGCGACGTTGTCCCTGTAATGGTAGGATCTCTCCATCTAGTTGCAGGCCCTCACACTTGAGTTTATTCATTCAGATGTTTTGGACCTTTACCACTTGACTCTCCAAGTCATGTAATAAAAGCTCCACATGAACTCATTCATTCAGATATTTGGGGCCGTGCCCAAAACTTATTTTAGTGGAACAAATATTATGTGGATTACATGGCTTAGTGTTGGCAAGAATAACTCTGATGTTTTCCTATGTTTATACAATTCCAATGCGATGGAAAACATATTATCAATAGTAAAATTATTCATGTTCAAGCTAACTGGGATGGTGAATTTAAAGTCAGCACCTTTTCAATTGTCTAGGTATCTCTCATTGTGTTTCAGCCCCTCACACATAGACACATTGTTGAAACTGGTCTCTCTTTTAGCACATGCACATGTTTCTTTTCATAGAGCGATGCTTTCTCTACTCCCCGTTTTTTCATTATGTGGCTTCAAAGTCACGTGATCAATATGACCCCCCCCCCCCCCCCCCCCCCCCCCGACATCTTCAAGGTGAAACATTAGACGTTTCGATGAATCATACCCCTCCCCTCTTGATGACGATGCAACCACGCCAAGCCCTTGTGCTCCGAGCAACGCGTGGAGAAGCGGTGTCGTGCGGTCGCCTGGCTGATCGACGTTGTGAACACGAACCAGCTCAAACGCGGCCTCCGGCAGGACTGCATATAGTGTTTCTGCTCTGCCCGATAGATTTCCAAGCTGCAAAATCATTTTCGGGGGAAGCTGAAACTAGTTTTGCCGCATTTCCAACATATGCGCTTAGCTCATACTCATTTTTCTTTATCCCCGTGCAAATTTCTTCTGTCTTTTATTCTTTTTTGATTCGCATTAGTTGTTCAAGCGTGTTCAGGTTCTGGCTGTTCTGAATCATCAGCCGACAACCACTGCCTCGCTATATCTGAGTTTATTTATACGCCAAAAGGACCAAAGGAACACTTGCGCCATGTTGGGAACACTGATGTGCTCCTTGGACCTGTGTGCCATCCGGATTCAGCAGACATGACATACTATGTTTATGCATACCTAGTGACCTCTTTGCTAGCGAGGTGTGCAGAACAGCAGAAAGTGGCAGCTAGCTTAGCCATGTACACTACTTGCTTACATTCTCCCAATTGGTTCGTTGAAGTTTTCACCTAATTTGTGCACCGTGTGAGCCAAAGGGATAACTGAATCTTAATCTTCCTTGCTTAGCAAGTGTTGTAAAGTGCATATGTGGATCTGTCCGGGTTATTCTCTATTTTTGCTTCTGCGGGGACAGTTGAATACTGCATGCACAACACCATAATTGGTTTAACTTCGAGCACTTCAGACTAAACCCATGGTTAATCAACATAAAAACTTCCAACAGAATCTAAGAAAATAGAAGAACACCCAGAAACAGAGAAACCTCCTATATATTCCTCTATCTAACTTGGCCCTGATTATTCATTATAACTGTGATTATGATGAGAGAAAGGACTCCCGGATAGCTCTATTATGCGAGTCACATAATGCAGTTGTCACAAATTGAATTTTTGTTTCAGAATGCAAGTGCGAGGCACATAGCTTGCGATAGATGACTAAGCATGCATTACATCTCTTACTGACGATTTGATTTGTACGTCATCTCAAAGGAAATGATTTGATTTGGTAGAAAATAATATTTTGAGGAAAAATTGACGTCCATTAGCGGTTTTGCCTGATTGTTGCCCCGTATAAAAATGTATCAGGTAACTCTGATCGATTCTTTTTAAGAGTGAAGGTAAATCTGGACCTTGTATTGCCTGCATGTGTTTGCAAAAATGACAACCACCAGGAGGACAGTCAAAAAGTACGTCGACACGGCTGTTTAAATTAACCAGAAAATGACCTCAATTTGTGTGACAACCACAAGATCTTAAACGAATTGATCTCAGACAATCAAAAGACACTGAAGGGTATGGGTAGCCACATGACTCTGGCTACTTATCAGCTAGCAAAGCATGTATCCTCAAACATGTCTGACTAAATCGTCAGAGCCGTGACCTAACTTAGCCTCCTCGTACGTACTTCTTTCCCGTTTCTTTTGTGTTATTGTTGTGTCTAACAAAAAGCCTCCTCGTACGACGTGTCGATCGATGCCACTCATCACTGGCTTTGAAACTGGGCGATGTATCTTTTTTCTTAGATCAACTGGACGATGTATCTGCAAAAGATAAAACCATCTAGTGCGCCTTCAGTTGAAGTTAAATGTTGTCATGCTAGCACTTTTTTTTTGAAAGATCCAGCAATTGCTGGCATTTCAATTATAGTAGATAGAGTATATACAAGCAGCCCTTAGGCAAATGAATAACCGAAAAGAAGTGTGGAGAAAAAAAAAGAAAATTGGCCAAGCTAGCACTGGCAGAAGCCAATGCAGCATATGGCAACGAAAGGCGAAAGCCAATTAGGTGCCTGAAGAAAGCAACATACGGCGGCATGTTTGCACCTAGTATTATAGTCCGATAACCGCTATACGCTCAGTAGCTCACTCACTTAGGTAATCTAGTAAAATGTTCAGTTTTGACGCCTTTCTAATCCCGACCTAGTCGGGCATCGACAGCAAGAGCGAGAGTTCAGGTACAGGTTTGGACGCAAGAATTTCAAAGTCGATAGTTCAAATAATTTCCTGCCAGAATCGACAAAAATAAGATCTTACTGTTCCATCGACCGATCAAGGCAAACAATACATCCTACTTTTGTAACTAGAGTGGCGGGCACTTTGAGCGTGGCCAGGATAAGATTGCGGATGAGATCCGAGGCTTCCCCCATTTTTACCACAGCAGGCAGCAGTAGTGCGTTGTGACTATACCTCCCTAATTTTAGTAGCAATAATTCGTCTCTTCTCTAGCTCACTACTACGCCTAGCAGTTGAGCTCAGTGCTGGCCAATTTGGTTAAGCTAGTGCATGTGTCTATTCTTCAGGTCTTTTATGGTGTGACAACTGACTTGTACAGTTGTACTTGTGTCACCCTGTGTTCTGTCTCGGCTATCTCGGTACAAATACTAGTCTAGTAGTCTACTACTACTACTACTACTACTACTACTACTACTACTACTACTACTACTACTACTACTACTACTACTACCTGTTTTGCTGATCCACGAAGTCTTCACCAAATTGTGTATGCATGTGTGAACGATCGAAGCATATGCTGGGTTGCCACTTTTGTAGGTGCATGATGCTTCCTTTTACGTAAAACGAAGTGTGTACCTTCAAACATGCTAGATAGCTCAAGCAAGAATATTTTGATTTCCACATGATATGTGAAGCTTTTTTCACAGATAGCAAATAGTCATATTTAGTGGTCTCATATTATATATAGTGAATTGTTTTCAGAAATTGTTAGAAGTTTTGAGCCAGGTTTTCCTCAACCGAGAATCTAAGAGCAGGGCGTTGGTCCACTATCAAACTATCTAGCATTGCACGTAGATTAATTTTCTAGCAATACAACCTTATAATATTGCATAGTTTACAACTCATGGGTCAGAGTCTCACAGAAGGTTGGTTAGAAGGAAAGCCTGTTTTGTTATTCTAACTTATTTCACGGTATATTATGGAAATATTTTGGTTACATGTTTATTCGAAGAGTAATGATCAAAGTTGGTATTGTGGACTATGCAAAGTCGAAAACCGCTTTTATTTGAAACCGATGGAGTACCTAGCTGAAAGCCCTGCTCTGCTCGACTGCTCGTACTAAAAATTCCTTCAGTACGCAGAGAGGAGTAGTAGCTGGAAATGGAATCCCTCCGTCGAGACCCAAAGCACAAAGAAACCGAAAGCCAAAGGAGGAGGAGCGATGGAGTACGACTTTTGAGCACCCACAGCAAAGCGGGGCCAGCACAGCCAGTGCATGCTTGATGCTCTCCGTCTTCGATTCTTTTCCCGCCAAGAAAGCCAAAGCGCACAGACTCGATCACACAGTACAGTACACTCTTCCTCGGATCCCCTCCTCCATCTCTATACAAAGCAGAGCTAGCTGTGGTGATGGTGCACGGCACACGCGTCGACAAAACAGAAAGCTGCTACACCGGCCGCATTAAGGACGCACGCCGTGCACACAGCTACGGTGAGCACCGCCATGCCCGCCAGCAGAGGTGTCGCGGGTGATCCCCGCTCCAGGCGGGTGGCCGTGCTCCGCTGCCTCGTGGCCGCCGTGGTCGTCACCGTGCTCCTCGCGGGCCTCGCCGTGCTCGTCTTCTGGCTCGTGGTCCGTCCCAAGCCCATCGAGTACACTGTGACAAGCGCCTCCGTGCGGCACTTCAACATCACGACGCCCCCCGGCGGCGGCACTGCCGCGCTCAACGCCACGTTCTACCTCACCCTCGCTGCCGACAACCCGAACCGGCGCCTGTCCATGCGCTACGAGTCCTTGGAGCTGTACGTGCACTACGGCGAGGGCGAGGCGGCGCCGCAGCTGGCGGTCGCCGACGTGCCGGACTTCCGCCAGCCCAGCCGGAACGAGACGCGCCTCGAGGTGCGTGCTGTGGCTCGGTCCGCGCCGGTGTCCGACCGGGCCGCGCGGGAGCTCGAGCACGACCGCGGCGCCGGCGAGGTGGGCGTGGAGGTGCGCGTGAGCGCGCGCATCTGCTTCGCGGTCGGCAGCTTCAGGTCCAGGCACTACAATATGCGGGCAGTCTGCTCGCCGGTGGTCATCGGCTTGTCGCCGTCGTCGGCGCGGTCCTTCCGGAGCGTGCCGTGCGACGTCGCAATTTCATTACTGTAATTAGATAGTGTGGTGCCCTGCGGTGGGTTCAGTTGGGTTAAATGTTTGAGTCTCTTCTCTCTAGATGTTGCATACTTTTTTGTGTGAAGGCTCCTTTTTTCGGTGGTGTGGTGTTCATAACTTATTTATTTTTTCACGTTTGTAATAATACGTTGATGATTGGATTGCTTTGCTATAAACGCAAGCAGAGTGATTGGGAAGACACTATTTTCGTGATATCCATCGCATCTTATGAAACCTTTTTTTTCTGCTAAATAATACGAAAACATGTTGTATATTAGCGTGGGAATAAAACCAAACTGATTCTGTTTTGGCAGCGCCGCGCTCGACAAGTTCTTCAGGGTCAGGGATAGTGTTGGCACGGTGCAGCTGGACCCCCCTGCGGTCGATGCCTCGATTAGTAGGGAGTAGTTGAGTGGGAGATGGACCTCCGGTGTTCCTACCACTTAGTAAGTGTGTGAGAAGGGACCAGTCGAGTGAGCTGGTAGCGGCGGTGAGTCTTCATCTACGGCTAGGTGGTGCGTGGCCCAAGGGTCGGTGTGGATGTCGGACTGGCGGCTCCGGATTTTGCTTCCGCCGTGTTGCGTTGAGCTGTTGAGTGTCGACTTTGGTCGTTTGGTCGACTTGGTCGTCGGCTCGTGTGGGGGGGCGGCCTTGGGGCTAGCGTGGATTTGGGAGCGGCGGCTCCGGATGTTCGTATACGTTGTGTTGCGTTAAGACCGCATTCGTCGTGTTGTTGAGGTGTTAGTGTTGGCTTTGGTCGCTAGGGCGACATGGTCGTCGACTCGGTTTGGAGCGTGGCCTTGGGACCGGCATGGTACGTTGTGTTGTATGGTTTTCGAACGGTTTTCCTTATAAACCGTCCAACTCTTTTCGACTTAATCAATCAAAGGCATTGCCTAGGTACTAAAAAAAGAGGAGCAGTGCTACACACACTCCTTCTCCTTCACCGTCCGTCTTGTCACGATGAGATCAGACCCATACATGTTATTTGTATTTTGCTGTTCAAAAAATTAAAGATGTTTAATTTGGGTAATTAATGGGTGTGTTAATTACTCCACCGTTTTCAAATTTTCTGGATGGTGAACTGTTACGGACTCGGACGTGGGATTACTCCCCAAGTTTTACCTGACCCACACTATATAAACAATATAAACAGTCAGACGCCAACCTGAGACGCCACTAGCAATTAGATTGCATTTACCTCCTCACACCACAGTTCCACCTCGATGTGCTTCCCTCGGTTACTCCATCCCGCCGACCGCATCCACGACCATGTGGGAGAGTGGACCTCCGAAATCCCGTCTCACTGATCCTGCATCCGCCGGCGAGAGGCGATAACATTTTTGGGGAGCGTCTTGGCGTGACTGCTCACGTTTGACTACGTTCGACTACCTCGACTTCGTCACCATGTCGAGCACGTTCGATGTTGATGCTGCTGCTGCCGCCACTGCCAATAGCGGCATCCCTACTGATGGTTTGCCATTGGTCATACCATCGACCAACACGTACGTGTTTTTCCCTCATGTTGTTTTCCATCATGATTACCTACATATGTAATTGATATAGATGTGCTAGGTATTCAGTCGCCTCTATGTGGCATGTCTAATATAATATGCTTATGCTAGTCAATTTTATTAACCGTTGTGTCATGTTTTATACTTGAGACGCCAGAGGTTCAAAAGCTCCCATCATTTTTGACCGTATCGATGTTTTGGCCAAGTGTTGAGATGGAACTCGGGTAGCTCTAGCCATGCCTTGACCCTTGAGTGTGCTCCAAATCCTCATTGGATATCCGCACTTGAATATAGGAGGTGAGGTGTGGTCTCCGGCTCTCTCTTGCAAAGTTGACAAACCTCTCTCTTTATTAGTCTTATTACAACTTGATTGCCACAATCATACATGCTTAAGTTCACTACCGGCTGCTCTATTAGTTGATCAGTAGCTGTATGTATCTGGTCGTCAGAACATACATCGGTACGGTAGTAAGGTTGGCCATGCATGACAAACACCCAGCCTCTCTCTTCGTTACGAGTTACGACAAGCTTATTGCTCTGGTATCCACTTAAACGGTACATTTTGACAGATTTCACATTATGCAATATGATAACTGAGCAGACAAAGGTTTTAACTTGTTCGTCTTTTGCCATTATGTCCTCTGATGGGTGAGACCTAAAGCCATGAGCTAATGGGGTCCTGCGTGGGTGGCACTACTGCGAAGTAAGAACAAAGCTAGCTTAGCTAGTTCCATCACGCTTGAATGCTCGACCAATATATCTAATGTAGCTTGTTTGGCACTCATCATTTCATTTTATTTCACATGAATAAAATGATCGATGGTGGCATTTCATTCCATTTGGAAAATTAAATGAAAGGGTTAGGGTAGGAATTGATATAACACACAATAGTCATTTGCTGAAATAATTCCAAATGAAATGACATGTACAATTCCATGCCAACCAAACTGGTTAGGTATGGAATCACAAATAAATTTCATAATTCTAGCTTAAAATGATGGCTACCAAACGACCTTAAGATTGACATGCTTGTCGAGTTCCGTCAGCCCGAGGTCAGACCTACTCCTCCCTAGCTGCTCCGCCCTATGAATTGTGCTTACAAACTATGGTATATTTATTATCACTTTTGAGAAAGGCCACTACTTATACATATAGTTTAGTTTAAGCGTTACTCCATCCGTTTCTGAAAATAAGATGTAGTATATTTCTTTCAGAAGTCAAACAATGTAAACTTTGACTAAATTAAAAAAGGTCAATAACTATAATACTATTTGGATATCATATGGAAATATATTTCATGATATATCTAACGGTATAGATTTGAGATTGTACAAGCTAGCGACTTTTTTCAAAAAACTTGGTCAAACTTAACATTGTTTGATTTAAATATGAGTTTATACCATCAATGTACTGCAGATCCACCAAATGAGCGTCAAGGAAAAAAATGAAGGCAAGTAAACAACTAAATGGTAAATGACAAACGATGTTTCTCCTTTGAATTTGAGTACAAAAAGGAGAGCAAATGTATGTAAGCAAATAAAATGATCAAACGTTAGAAACAAAAGTAAGTAAGAAAATGTCCTAGCTTTCATTGACGTCGGGAACAAGCGGATAGATATATGCATATATAGGGAAATCGCCAACTTTACTTTCAACTTAACATTTGACAGGATCAGGTTGACGTTTGCACATTGCCACTGTCTGAGAAGTGGTTTCCGTCGACTGCGCCCAGTGGCCGGCACACTGATCAGGTCGCCGTGGATTCGCGCGAGATTTTCTTTCGTGGCGGTGGTGTCGGAACGCAGCTAGCTAGCTAATAATGTCGAGGCAAACCATATATAGCTGTTTTCACCGGAGGTAGAGTTAGGCCAAAAGTTTGTACCGATGGAGAACCCAGACGGTTGGGCCTAGTCGAAGGAGATGCTTCCGGTACTTCCAATTCCAAAACACCTACCTCAAAAGTTCTTGCTCTTCTATAAAAAAATGATTTGTAAATACTCCATTCGTTCCTAAATATAAGATGTTTTAGGTGTTACACATGTTGTCCACATACACCCTAAAGTGAGTGAACATACACATGAAATGTGTCTAGATAGACTTGTGTACATACGAATATGGACAAAACCTAAAACATCTTATATTTGGGAACGGAGGGAGTATATCATACGTAGTGACTGCCTGAACTTCTATCATAATGCACCTCAACAAACATTTCTTCATGGATATAATTACCCTCGAAGCATGGACCATCTCGAACATCAGAAATCTTTTTCTTCTATTTTAGCAAGAGAGATGATAATTCATTGGCTGGAAAAAAGATTTGTTCCAGTTTATGAGCAAAACCAGAACTAAACCAAACAGCCTTGCCTAACCTCCAGCCAAGAATCTCGAAAGCACATCCACATCGTGCCAAAACTGATGCAGGAAATCTCGGAAGCGTGATCCTAACTCCAGGAAGACACATGTCGATGTATGGCCCACCCATATCACCTAGCAGGAGTCGACGAATAGAGATGACATGACCCAACCGGTCCAAATCGAAGCATCCTCAAGGAAACGCCGCAATAGTGTAACTTGCACTCTAGGGCCCATGCTCAAGGGACGGCCAGCACCGACTCTGGTGGCCATCTTGGAACTCCACGGGCAACCCCAGACATCGCCTCCAAGTAGGGACGACACCGTGGCGCCGTCGTTGCTTGATCCAACAAACTACATCTAGGGTTTCCCTGTTGCTCGAGAGGAGGCACTGTTAGAGTATAATACGGTTTAGGTATATTTAGTAATTTAGGATGTGTTCCAAGTCTATCTCTACTAGGTTTCTGTAGTCTCCAAGTCTTGTACCCCTTTATATACAGCCCACCGTGACTCATTATAATCAATCTAGAATAAAAGCAATACAATCAATATTCCGCAATCTTACATGGTATCAGAGCGTTTCGCTCCTCGGCCTAGGGTTTAGCCACCACCGCTTCCGCCATGCCGCCCCCGGCGAGATCGACTCCATGATCCGCCGGGGGCATCACATCTCGTAGCTAGTTTTTCTTCCAATAAAAATAGATTTGTTTCATAGTTTTAGCAATTTTCGTTTTTCCAATTAGATCTATTTCTTTAGCCACCAAAATCAGTTTAGCCCTCTTACCGGTGCTATTATCTCCGAAATTCGGATCGTGGAACACGGCGACTCCAGGCGCACGACGGCTCCACCAACGCCTCCGCATGCGGAGGCCACGATTCTGATCTTGTGCAGCAGGTCTTCGCCGGCTATACATGAGCTAGCCATCAAGCACATCTTCGATCCAAGATGCATGCGAGGACAAGGCTCATGTCTCGTGCGTGCAATATGCATGGGACAAGGATGGATCCTCTACTCGTCTGCACCCCAGGTCGTTACCAACCCGATCTGGGAACTAGTCTGCACCAAGCCAATCTACTCCGAGCCATCGACTTCAACGCTCGTGGTTATCATCGCCGACAACAATCTACACCAACAAACTACTACCTCTACAGCTCAAACGTCTTCAACAATCAGCAACGCCGTCTTCGTCCACTACAAACCGCGCCGTCAGAGTTGCAGTCTATTTTTATTTGCACAATTTACTTTGTGCAACCTTTTCTTCTACTCTAGCAACAAACGGCGGAAAATTTACGCTACCCACCGACCGATCGCGGAGATCTCCTCTGCTTCTTCATCCGACTCTGGCTCGCAAGGTTCATGGTGGTCCCTGTCTTCGCATGTCCGGTACTGGCAACACCGGCACGTGCCTTCGTCCCCGACGCGCTCCTGAGTGTGTCAAGCTCGGCAAGGCGTGCCGCCTACCTCGTCTACACCAACTCCAACAACATCTACCTCAACTACCCCAACAACGACAACATCGACCACGACTACAACACCCACAACTCAGCTACATCGACATCGGCATAAAGGGCTATCACCTCGGCTCCCTCTCCAGTCCGCGACTTCGGATTGTGCTCCAGTCAGACCGTCCGTGACGCTCCAGCTGTTCGCATCGCTACCGATCGACTGCGGGGGGTGTTAGAGTATAATACGGTTTAGGTATATTTGGTAATTTAGGATTGTGTTCCAAGTCTATCTCTACTAGGTTTCGTAGTCTCCATGTCTTGTACCCCTTTATATACAGCCCACCGTGACTCATTATAATTAATCTAGAATAAAAGCAATACAATCAATATTCCGCAATCTTACAGGCACAACGAAATGGGCCACGATGAAACCTCCAAGGAGGTGACACGTCCGTAGGCGTCACCGTCGCCAGCATCCGTGTGGATTTATCCCAGCCCTAATGTCAACCCCAAGATCCATAGAGGCAAACCGGAGCACTAGCCATGCACACCACCAAAGAGAGGGAAAACTTGTCGTCTGACGAGTTAGGTAGATGAAGACCACCTCCAGCGTCACCCTGGTCAGCCCATCACACTGCCAGGGGTTGCATAGGACACCGTGTAAAAACTATTTTCATTGTGATGCCCCCATAACAAGATTTTTTTTTTAGCTAGGCCACCAAGGTGCACTCCTCCCACCAGTTCTCTAACTCTGCCCTTTGGTCCGTCAGACATGGGGCTTACAAGTCAGTGACTCCACATGGTACCATACCTCAAAGGATGCTGTCCTAATTGGATCTATGTACACTCAAAGTACCATCGAAAGAATACTATAAAAGAGAGTTTTTCTAATAAAAAAGCATATGAGAACCAAGTTCGGTGGCCAATGAAAATGGTATACCACAGTCCATCGGGGTCAAACGAGAAATTTGATACCTTATGGTATCGTTAACATCGGTGTGAGCATGTTTTTTCAGCCGCATGGTATGTCCATGTAAGGACCATGCACTCAACAAGTGATGTCGGGATAACATGTGATTTTATTTTGGTAGTGCTTTCATGAGTACCATTCTTGTGCTCCGGAATTGGTTTGATTTTAATTGGTTGTAGCTCACAATGGCGGTGTAATGCTTAAACCTTTTAAGTAATAAAATGCTCATTATCCAAAAAAAGTGTATTGTTTGGATTGTTTGGATTTTATCTTTTAGGTGAAAAACGGCCGAGGCAGCCACGACTAGCAGGCGTGGCGGCGACAAGAACCAGCCCATGCGGCGAGGGAGGCCAATAGGCGCGGCGGGCGCCGAGAAATAGCCGAGGCGGCCGCGACTAGCAGGCGAGGTGGTGGAGGGATTCAGGCACGACGGCCATGAGGAAGCAGGTGGCAGATAGACTTCTATTTTGCCTGTGCCCACTTTGATTTTTCCTCTATTCATTCCGATTTTCCTTTGTCCACTTCGATTTTCCCAGATGAGAAGAACATGTGCTGCCCTTTCTCTGATTTGTCTCTATCAAGTCCGATTTCGAGGCAAAAAAAAAAATCAAGTTTTGGCTCAAAATTAATGGATAGTTTTATCAGTAAACGGCGATGCATCTTACTTCTCAATTCCCCAACCAAACACTGAGACTTTGTTTGGCAGTGAAGTATTTTTTAAATCAAAGTATTCGAAAACCACAGTATTGGTATGCCTAGCGAACTAATACTTCAGTATTGGAAAAAAGAGGTCCAAACCTCTTTTTCATATACTTCAAAAATAGTGTAGTTTTCTAGATAATGAAGTATATAAAACTACAGTTTTGCTTATAACCAAACACCCCAAAGTATTTGATAGTTCAATATTTATAGAAACCAAAGTATTTTTTGGAATACTTCAAAAATATAGAGCTACCAAACATGGCATGAACGGGGTAATTCTATTCCACCTATTACTCCCACCAAACACGAGAATAGAATGGTTACATTCTAGTGGAATGGAGTGGAACCAATTGGGACATTCCGTTCCATTTTTCATTCCAAAACCAAATACACTTTAAGACATCGCAGGAAGAAAATTAAATGCTGTAAAGAAAGAAAAAAATCGAGACAAGGACCCGTGTTAAGCTCCCGGCCCATTTGCTAAACCAGGCGCCAACTCCTCCCGCGATTTCCTCGCCTCGAATCCCCCAATCCATTTGCATCCTCTTCCGTCTCGGCGTTCCGTCGACCAACGAAGCCGTCAGGTCCGTGCCATGCCGCGGCGGGGACGACCGGCCGCGCCTGAGCTAGGGAGGGGGTAATTTGGCGGTGGCCCTGACGGACGAGTTTCGAGACGCGGGGAGAGGCGGGATGTCGAAGTCGAATCGGGATCGGCTCGGCCGGCGGATGGAGTTCAGTTTCTCCAGCTTCTGCGCCGTCCAGGTGATTTTTTTGGAATATATTCTGTTCGCATTTGCGTTTCCAGCGATTTGGGATTGGCGGTTCGGTTGCTAGAGTAGATACATTGTAGATTTGCTCCGTTACCCGGTGATCTCAATGCAGGATCAGGCAGAGGCGCTGAATGATAGATTATTATTATTATTATTTTCGAGAATAGGCGCATTTTAAAAATTAATGTACGATTGTATCAATTATTTGGCCGCGAGAATAGGCGCATTTTTTAAAATTATTTCCTACTGTAATTTCTGCTCATGGGTTGTATCCGGAAATTCACTGGTGATGGGTTGAGCAAGCATGAGTGTGTGACTCTAATGTTCATGTTTAGGAAGATCGATAAATGTAAAAGAATGACTATGCTGGTCCTACAGTGGGAGCAGTGTCCTCCTGATTAACGAATGTTCACCTGATTATGCTTAAAGAATGTTTATGAATGTCTATGCTTAAATAATGTTCACCTGATTACGTGTTCGGGTATTAATTAATTGAGAGTTATTAGCAAAATCGACATATTTAAGCTCAGTTGTGATCGTACGTCTAACATTGGGCCGTGGAGGCATCAAAAGGTGGTGAGAGCTCCTTTTTAATTTGTATAGAAGGAGTGGCATGCTTCAATCCTAGTCCTAGCTAAGACAAGCATGTGTTTTAAAGTAGCTCGATAGAAGATCGGCTGATACCATACGATCTTTGCTAGGACAAATTCAGGATTTTTGCTACTCCATTCGTTGGCACTGAAGGATTTGCCACCCCACTGTCTCATTGATATGTAAAAGCACGAGTTGTAAAGGATTTTCTACTCAAAATAATGAAAATATATGAAGCGCTAAACCAGTGAACGGGAAATCCTCAAAATTCATCAATTGCTCGAATAGAGGGAGGAAGATCTAATAGTAATTGTTTGAATAGCTGTACTCCTTTTGTTTGGTATGACATGGAAACACATAGCAATGCAGCACACTTTAAAGGAAATACCACACCGATGCAAATGGATGACATAGGTCTGTTCATGAATTTCTAATTGGTGCTTGCTCAACAGGTACCACTAGTATCAGACAGGCTGCTCATTACAATTATTTCAGTGGGCAGTGGAAAAACAATTGCCAAATCAAGTAAAGCGGCTGCTCTTAATGGAATATGTCAATGGCCTGACTCCATCCTGCAACCAATTCGGTTTTCTCGAGATGAAGTGTCACAAGAATTTCAGGAGTGTCAGTGCAAGATTGTTGTTTCCATGGTAAGGCTATTGCTAGCATGATTTTTATAATCTTTTTTTTTTTAGATACAAGGCATTGCTGCCCAGCTTTATATTACTAAAGCCCAACAAGGTTCACAAAGGTTCAGACGAAAGGCAAGACTGCTGGGGACACCAGCTTACAAACATACGCACAGCAGCACACTGCCGCAATAACTTAACTTAAAAGTTCTGAAAACAAGATCAGACTGCACCAAAATAAACACTAGGAGACTAAGAGGCAGCAGGGCTGGAGTCTTGACGAGCTTGAGTTTGGTAAGTGGCGCGGTAAAGGCTTTGAAGCTCCGAGATCAGCTGCTCTACCACGTTCTGCTCCTCAGGTTTGTAGAGCGGTTTCCACTGCTGCAGCAAAAGACCAGTTTTATAAAGACAATCAGCAGGTTGCGATGGGAAAATCGCTTCAATGGAAAATTTATTCCTAATGTTCCAAAGCGCCCAGCTTTGGGCAGCGAAAAGAAGCCACACTGGTTTCCTAGTTTTGATGGGCAAGGAGTTGACAATTAACCACCACTGGTCAAAGGTCTGAGGCTGCCAAGGGACATCAAAGCATTGTCTCCAAGCACTCCACATAAACGTCGCCAAAGAGCAAGTAAAGAAAATATGGTTTGTATCTTCAGCCAAATCACAAAGCGCACACAATCCATCAGAAGGAGCATGTCGTAAAACCAATTGATCCCCAGCAGGTAACCTCCCCCTAGCCAACTGCCACAGAAAAAAAAAAATTTAGAGGGAACTTGGCCGATTAAAAGAATTTCGGAACACCAGGGTCAGAAACATGCAAGATTTTGCGATAAAGCGAGCGAACAGAAAAAGCGCCTGAGGGTTCTAAGGCCCATTACACTTAGTCATTTGAAAGATTAGGGGCAATGTCCTCAAGATCCTGAGTGAGCAAAGCCCATTGATCCAGCTCTTCTTCCCAAAGGTTCGACGAAAACGTAGGCGCCACCCCTCGGCAGAGTGGGCTTGGGAAACAAGAATGTCTTGTTTGGTTGAGATTTCATACAACCTAGTGAAACGTGTGCATAGGGGGCTCTCCCCTGTCCACCAGTCCTCCCAAAAGAGGACTTTTCTACCGTTCCCGAATGATACTTGGCGCCCATCTTGAAATAGCTCTTGATCTTGTGTAAGCTTCGCCAGAATTGGGATCCTCCTGAGCCATTAGAACTAAAAAAGGTCGTAGCCCCCGGGTACTTGGCTCTTATGAGTCGCTGCCAAAGGGAGTTATGGTCATCCTCAGTGAACAACCGCCAAATCCACTTTGTCATGAGGGCAATGTTGAACACTTTCGTGTTTGTAATCCCCAGACCACCCTGGTCTTTAGGACGCAAACTTCTGGCCATCTGACCATGTGATACTTCTTCTTATCCTGCGTATCTCCCCAAAAAAAGCTTGACATGTGCCTGTTAAAACCCTCATGAGTTCCGTCAGCCAGTAGGAAGAGGCCCATTACAAACGTTGGCAAACTTGCCAGGGAAGCATCAGTGAGGGTTAGACGTCCTGCTGACGACATCCCTCTACCCTGCCAAGGCTCTGTCTTATGCCCAACTGTCCCAATGAGTGGCTCCCAATCAGACATAACTAACTTCCTATCAGCTATAGGAAAACCTAAGTAGGTAAAGGGGAAGGCTCCAGATTTACAATTGAGGAGCGTAGCTACTCTAGCTTGCTCCTCGGCTGTAGCTCAACTTCGCTTTTAAGGAAGTTGATCTTGAGGCCAGAAATAACCTCGAAACAAAGGAGGAGGAACTTCAGGTTGGAGATGTCCCGATCTGTGTTCTGGAGAAGGATGATACTATCATCTGCATACTGCAGGTGAGTGACTCTTCCGTCTATCAGATGGGGCACCACCCCATGGATATGGCCAGCAGCCTTTGCTGAGTCTAACATGCCAGCAAGAGCGTCCGCCATAAAATTGAAAAGGATAGGGGAGCTAGGATCACCTTGCCTAACTCCCTTCTTGTTTCTAAAATAGGGGCCAACCTCACCATTAATCGAAATGGCAGTCTGTCCCCCAGTGACAAGTTGCATTAGGCGATGTATAACCCCTAATGCAAAACCCTTCCTGGTTAACACTTCCCTAAGGAAGTGCCAGCTAACTCTATCATAAGCTTTCTCAAAGTCGAGTTTAAGAACTACCGCCGGTAATTCTTTACTCTTCAACTCATGAATGATTCCGTGCAGCGCTAGAGCGCCATCATGGATGAGTCTACCTTTGAGAAACGCAGTTTGCGAATGTGAGATGGTTCGGTGCGCTACGGTGCCACTGTCAAGGCATACGCTTTGGAGATAATCTTAAAGATAACATTGATCAGCGCTATTGGTCTAAACTGCTTGATATCACTTGCACCTGGACACTTTGGAATGAGGGAAATGATTCCAAAATTTAGACGGGAGACATCTAACATCCCCAAGGCAAACCCATTGAGGATGTGCAGCACTAAACCTCTCACTAGAGGCCAGAATGCTTTAAAGAAAGCAACCGGGAACCCATCTGGCCCTGGTGCTGTATCAGTTTTCGTCTCTTTCATAACCTCATCTAGCTCTTGAGGTAAGAAGGATAACGAGAGAGCAAGGTTTTCCTCCTCCGAAACGCACTGCTCCTGAGGCCAGAAGTCTTTTAAGAGAGAGTAGGTAAGGTGAATCAGTGGCAAAAGCTCCATGTAGAAGGAGTAAATGTGTTCTTGAATCTCAAGTTTTTCAGATATTGGACCAGCTTCAGTATTCAGACTTGAGATGTTGCACTTCCTTCGACGGCCATTCGCAAAAGCATGGAAGAAAGCTGTATTAGCGTCTCCCTTTAACAGCCAATTCCTGCGTCCCTGTTGGCGCCAATATTCCTCTTCCATCTTCAACAGGTTGAGGAGTTGTTCTTCCAAGTGATATCTAAGCGCCCAGCCATCATCCTGGATCCCCACTGTGTCAGCACTCAGATCCAACGCTTGGATCTTGGCTAGTAGGGATGCTTTTCTTTCTCTAGCGTCTCTACCTTGGTTGGCGCCCCACCCACGCAGGTGTCTGCGGGTGCCCGCTGAGAGCAGCTGCCACATGTCAACAGGGTCTCTGCACCCCTCTCTTTGTTCAAAAATGGAAGTCCACGTTTCTGTGAGCATTTCTCTAAAACCTGGGGTTTGCAGCCACCCCGTCTCGAAAAAGAATCTGTTGGACTTTGGAGGGGCTTCATCTTCACCGGTATCAAAGATTAACGGAGTGTGATCAGACCCAATCCTAGTCTCCGCCTTGAGGGAGGAAAGAGGAAAGATGGAGTCCCAGTTGGCGGAAACTAAAACCCTGTAGAGAACACTTCTGACCGGGTTTAGTTGCTTATTAGTCCATGTATAGCACGCCCCTGTGCGTTCAATTTCCCGAAGCGCCAACCTGGCAATCCAGTCATTGAAGAGGCGTACCCGTGGCCAGTTAATATTGGCATTATTCTTATCTCTGGGACCTCTAATAAGGTTAAAATCACCACTGATCATAGCTGGGAAGCGGCATGCCTCAACTTTCCTTTCGAGCTCTTCGAGGAAGGCTGAGGATCGGCTATGATCAGCAGGGCCATATACCCCAATGAAATCAAAGAAAGATCTAGAGGCTTTATGAAGGATAGTAGCACTGATGAAGAACTCTCCTTGATCAATTGCTCCTACCTCGAGGGTACTCTCTCTAATTCCCAACAGCAGGCCACCCGAGTGGCCAACCGAGGGTAACCAGTGCCAAAAAAACTTATCATCGGTCTCTAGATTTCTAAGTTGCTGGTCCGTGAAGGATTTTTTATTGTTTCTTGTAAAAAGATTATGTCAAGTTTTTCCTTTTTCATGTAATCTCTCAGTTGGGAGCGTCGGCCACTCTGGCCAAAACCCCTAATATTCCAACCCCCCGCCTTCATTGGATCACTAGATTGTTCATCCGTGCTAGGCGGGCTGGAGTAGCTCTAAGAAGTGGCTTTTCTCTTATTAAGGGGGCTGGCTTGTTTCTTTTTCATTTCAAATCCTTAAGAAAAGTCTCAGAATTCTCAAACTCTTTGAGAGGCTCTGTGCTTGATCTGCAGGGGGAAACAGGGACGCACTGGTCCCTTCCTTACATGGGGCGTCCGAGACCGCACTGGTCCCGGCGTCACCATCTTGGTGAGCTAGTTCGATCTCCTTTGCTGGCTTGTGCAAGTTCTTTAGCCCGGATCAAAGAAAGAATTTCTAAAGGAGGAACCAAAGAGGCCATCGGAAAAACTAAACCACTATCAGCAGCAACAGCGAAAAGATGCGAATCTGGAACCTTAGCTAAAGGCAAAAAACTTTCATCAGGAGGGGAAATTATCGTGTTACCTGTTCCATCCTTCTCAACAGCACGACGGACCGCCTTTTGGAGGACGGATTCGGCCTCCTTTCCTTTGCCACGAGAGGTGCGGCGAGTCGAAGAAGACGGTGTCGAGGCAGCCGAGGCAGCGGACGCCGCGGAACGCTTGATCTTGGTCATCTTGGGGGTCACTTGGGTCGCAGCCGAGGTGGCCACCTCAGGAGAAGCTGTCAGCTTGTTGCACTTGAGTTTCGCACTGCGCGCCGCCAAGGTTTCATTCTCGAACGCCCACTCATCTGGGCTCTCCCACCCAGCTTCCTTGCGTTCCTCAGTTGAGAGCTTTTTCGCCTTGTAGGGGGAGTAGAGAGGCAGCTTCACACGTTCCCCATCCTCCGAGGAGTATTCCTCCAGCGAGGGAGACGACGGAGAAATGGGTTTCGAGAGATGAGAGGGGTGGCAGTCTTAGCAGACGGGAAAAGGATCTCACTGATCTCTGCCGCGTCGGACAAATTGGAGCCATACTCATCAAGCAAGGTACGTGCAAGTCCTTTCGGAGCTGGGGGCGCTGAGTGACTCTTTGCTGGGGAAGCCATTTTGTGCGAGACCTTGATCCCCGGCTTCTTTTTCATCCTGGGACCAGAAAGCGGAGTGGGGAACTCGGAGCCCGGGAGCAGCGGCGGATGGTGATTGGCAATTGAGCACCATTGGCCCCGAAGAGCTGCCCTTCCCACCACCGGCCGATGGGGCCTCTTCAGTGTTTCCCTTCTTCCTCTTCCAGTGCTCGTCATCTCCAGGGCCATCCTCACCATCCCTTTGATCCTTGCAGTTGTCAGGTTTTGGAGGCGGCGGAGGGGGTGGCCGCGCAGCACCACTTCCCGAGCGGCCCAGATCTGGAAAGATCTTGATGGGAAACCCTTCCCCATTGACAAACAGCTTGACTGTGGTGTTGAGCTTGGCCGGCGCCGGAGTGAGAACCCGAGCCATCACATCCTCCTCTTTGATGAGTGAGAGAGCATCCACCTGAATTGGCTGGCCCACCATAACCAGCGCTGCAAGGAGCTTGTCTTCAAAACGGAGTTGGGATGGGATACCCCGGAGTCTAAGCCACACTGGCTTAAGATCATCCACTGGTGACGGTTCATGGACAGCTTCAACCACCACCACATTGATATTGCTGTCAGGGAGCTTGAGGCCTGTCACATTCTTGCACAGCCTTAGACTTAGACTAGAACTGTTGGGAAAGAGCACGTAGAACTCGCCTTCTCGGGTCTGCGAAACCTTCCAGTCCCAGTCGTTTTCTATCAACTTCTTCATTCCTGCTTCAATGAGCTGAGGTGTGGCTCTGGGATCTTGGGTCATGATGAGGGCGGAGTTGTCCATCCACGCCTTTTGCTCTGGGACCGTGAAGTCCATTGCAAAGAACTTGGCTCCTTCGATCGCAAAACCAAAACATCTGAGCTCTAGGGGCTTTTGTGCGAAAGGACACATCCCTGTGGTATGGCCTTCCACCTTGCACAGGGTGCAGTACGCCGGCGCAGTACAGCCCGACTGGTAGTGCCCAGCAGAACCACAGTTGAAACAGGTGATCTTAGCCCTATCCTTAGGCGGCTCCCCGGCCTGCGCATCTGCCGGCGAGGAACCTCATGTCGAAATAGGAGCAGAAACCGCCACGGGTTCCTGCTGCCTAGGTTTGTTCTTCTTGGCCACCACCTTGCGCCGAGGCGGGCGTTGCTCACCCTGAGCATTGCCGCGTGACGACGAGCCCGGCCCCGAGCGCTCGGCATCATAGGGCCGGCGGTTGGCGCCGCCATAGAACTGCGGAGCGCGTTCCTGCTCCCATTCCCTGCGGAGGTTCTTCTCTCTCTCCTTTCCAACTTCCGGCGGAGGGAGAGCTTGTAGCTGCGGTCCACGCCTTGATCCATCTCGGTGAAGGGGCGTTTGCCGGCGGAGCGGCCGTCGCCGCGGTTGCGATCCATCGGAAGGGGCAGGCGGTGGCGGAGATCTGTTTTGGAGGCTGGGAAAGAAGATGGCAAGTGAGTTGTTAGGGTTTCCTTTCGGATCCAGCGCCAGTTATATATAGGAGGCCTGAGAGCTGGGCCTTGGACCTGAGCAGAGGGCCGCACCCCTTTCCCTAGCAGACTTGGGCCGGCCCGTGACTCATCCACCCGGCGCCCAAGGGTGGGATGGGCCTCAGCCAGCCCAGGCCCACTGGCAGGCGTGGCCTGCATAGGGCCCAACATGCCAACAGCAGGTGCGTCTTCTCGTTCCGGACCATCCGAGGTGGCGGCGCCGCCGCCAGAGGCGGCCTCCATGGCAGCGACCTGGATCGAGATCGCGCCAACCTGCAGGATCTCGTTCGCCGCAAGTGATTCTGGCTGCGCGCACGGCGAGGCAGAGACCGGACCGGGAGGGACGGGAAGTTTGCAAAATCGAGATCTAGGCACTCCAGATCTGGATCTGATGACCTGGCCATTGCCACCGCTCTGGTGGCCGATGGACGCAGGGAACGGGGGGGACGCCCGCCAGGAGCGAACGCCGAGCGGCGGCCACCGGAGGCTCCCGCATCGCGCAGAGCCTTGGCAACGAAGTCCTCAAGAAGCAGCCGGGAAGGTTTTGATGGTGAGGCGGTGGCGCTCGCCGTCTCTCCCTCAGAGAGAACAGACTCCTCGGCGTCGGAGAGGTCCTCCGAGAGCGCCCAGAAGCGAGATCCCGTCGGCGGAAGGATGGATCTGGGCGAGCACGGCGGAGAGCGAGAACGGGGCGGCGCGCCCTGCGGCGCCCCGCAGTCGCCAGAGCTACTTATTCCTCTCGAGTCTCACTCACGTGCCTATCAAATTTCCATTCCTTCATTATACTGCTTCCTTACGGACAACACATCTACAATTACAGGGATCGACAAAAACTGCTATCCTTGGTGAAGCGTTCCTTAATTTGACGAACTATCTCAGTTCATCAGATTCCACTGACATATCTTTGCCATTGAAGAGGTGCAATTCTGGCACAGTTTTACAGGTACATTTCATTTAGGTGTACTTGTTTTATATTAGAGGATTTCTGATTGTTTATTTTATCCCACATGATCCTCTATTTTACAATTGTTTTGGTCGATCTAGTTACCTAGAGGTTGATATTTTCTAGCCTTTGCTCTCATTGTATATACCTCTAAAAGTGCAGATGCTTCAGGTTGATAGCTCTCTGAAATGCTTTAGTTTCTCTAGCCTTTTCTCACGTTCTGTTGACCTGCCATCTATTGTTAGTTGATTCTTCGATGTACAACAAATGCTTAACTTTCTCTAGGTTTTTCTCTCATTTTATATACCTCTAAAAGTGCAGTTGCTTTGACATATAAAGATATATATGCGTTAGTTTATGGTTGCCATCCTCTGCTTGTAGCCTATTATTACTAGCAGTCTATACTTTGTACAGCCCAGAAGGAGGCATTAAATTTGATAATTAGCTATTACAGATGAACTCATAAATAATCTACCCAGTTTATTATTTCTCCGTACGATATTGTCTTTTCAACAACGATACAGCAGCATCAGATAAAATCAGGCTTTCAAGGTGTTTATGCGATAGACAATGCGATTTGACCTGTTTTTGTTATGTGAGAGGTCGCAAGTTCTGACACTCATTGGGGTGGTGGGTTTACAGGAATTCTAGGGGGTGGGGGTATTGCTTGCCATCTAACTCAAAGTTCTTCATAAAAATACAACAAATTCGTATTTATTCTGTTTATGATGATCTCCACTATTTGTTTTTGCAGCTTAAGATTCAATGTCTTGGTGCAAAAAAATCCAGGTAACTGGACCATTTTCACATTGGCATGTCCATCATTCCTATTTTTACTCCAGTGGTTGCAATCATGCATCTATCTTCATTGATGGCCACCTATTTGACAGCCTAAACTTCTACTCCGTACTATTTATTCTCTTGACTGCTCATAGGACTAATTCTATGTTTTTATATTGGCATTATATGCAGTGGGAAATCATGGGGTGAGCTATCTGCTCGTCTTGCTGACTCTAGTCCACCCAACGGTGAGATGGACAGAAAAACAGATGACTTTTTCAATATTGTGAACAAGAGTGCTCGCTCTTTGTCAGGAAATCAAGATGAATCTGGAAATAGGGTACGAAGCCCTTGACTAAAATTCATATGTTCCAAGTATTTTTTTTACATTATGTTTGTCGAGACAGAAAGCTGTTTGGTCTTCATAGATGACAGGTGCAGGCGTGCAGCAAATGAAATAACTCGAACAGTTTGGATCCTTTCATATGTTATATTGGTTCCTGCTTGAACAGTTATGTCCACTGAGAAGCTGCGAGTTTGAGCTTAAGTAGGCGCCTTTTTTGTACATATTAGCTGAAAATTATAGCGTGGGTTGTCGTAGTTAATCTGTTGCTTAATCCACCTGCACTCCAAATTTTTCAAACAAACTTCCGCCAGTTACATGCACATGTGCAACAAGATGACCATGTTACATATTATGACGTTCTTCCATATGCACAGAACACTTTCATATTGATGGTCTTGGCTTGTTAGCTATCTTGTTAGATGTCAATATGGCAGTCAGAAATTTTCACTGATGCTAAATTGATGTTTGATACTAAAAAAGTGTATTCTGAGGATACATGTCCACTTTGTTGTATAACTACTGACATATGTTAAATAGAGGATGTTTGTTTTGTTATCTGTCAGAGATAGATCCAGTCAACATTTCTATGTCCGCGCCTTTTCTACCCTACTGGTAAATGTCTGTTCTAAGTGAAGCAGAAAACAAAAGATTTTTTTCTTTCAAGTCCATGACTCACCAACCGCACCGTTGGTTATGGTTGCCACACCTCTTGCAAGTATTTTCCTAATATTATCTACTTGTTGATGTTCATTTGTCTTTTATGAGAACTCGCGCGTTATGAGTAACTACGTAATACATAAAGGTAAATGTCTGAATATGGATAACACCTAACAAAGAATAATAACTGCCTTTTTCAGCAATCAGCGTATTATTTCTTTCTTGGAATGCACATGTCACTTTTTCAGTGTACTATGTGTAAATGCAGACTGCATCTGTAATTTCAGGATGCGAGTTTCTCAGCACCAAAGTCTCGTCGAAATTCTAATTCTGGAGATAGGAAGAACTTGTCTCCTAGGGACAACTCAATTGACGGATTGCACATGGGGAGGCAGGAGGAAAAAAATTCTCGCAAGCTAAAAGTTGAACTGGAGACGTTAAAGAATGAGTGTGCTGACAAATCCAAGCAACAGGCTGAGCTAGCACTGGAACTTTCTGCTTCACATTTTGAACAGGATTCCTTGAGGCAAGAAATTGAAGAACTGAAATCATCTTTGGAGGATGTAATCGCATGTCAAACTATTGTAGGAGCTCCAAAATCTGGGGATGTGATAGTTCTTCAGAAGGAAACTATAGACGAGGTGCGGTTTCTGAAAGAATCAAATACAAACCTAACAGCCCAACTAAACAAGACCCAAGAGGCCAATATAGAGCTTGTTTCTATTCTTCAAGAACTGGAGGAAACAATAGAGCTACAGAGAGTGGAAATGTCCAAACTTCCCCAAGCGAGTGAAGTCGTTGATCATGAGGTCTCCAAAAGTGAATTGACAGTTCAAGAAGCTGCCGAATGGGCTAAAATACTGTCACTGAAAGAAGATGAAATCACGATGTTGGGAGAAATTGAATCGTATGCTCAGTATAGAAAATGCAGAGGGTGCAGGCCCAGATACTATTTATCTTGAATTGGAAAAAGAAAATGAGTTTTTGAAGGTCAAAATGCAGGAGCTGGAGAATGACTGTTCTGAATTAGCCGAGGAAAATTTGGGGCTTATATACAAGTTGAAAGAAGTGAGCGGGGTGGCAAAAATAGAGGATGCCTGCATTTCTAGTAGTGAAGAAATGCCCATTGAGGGGAGATCAACACCTGAGGTAAACGACCTAGATATAAAATGTGCTGACCTTGAGCTGAATCTGCTGAATTTGAGGTCTGAGTTCAGTGGGCTAGAAGAGAATTTCCAGAAAAGCCAAGATGAGTTAAAAGAGAGAACACTTGAACTATCTGTGCTGAGGGAAAAGCTCCTTCATACTACTGAGCTGGAGCTGAATCTTCTGAATTTGAGGTCCGAGCTCAGTGGGCTAGAAGAGCAGTTCCAGAAAAACCAAGATGAGTTAAAAGATAGAACACTTGAATTATCTGAGCTGAGGGAAAAGCTCTGCTATGCCACTGAGCTGGAGCTGAATCTGCTGAATTCGAGGTCTGAGTTCAGTGGGCTAGAAGAGAAATTCCAGAAAAGCCAAGACGAGTTAAAAGAGAGAACTCTTGAATTATCTGAGCTGAGGGAAAAGCTCCTTCATGCCACTGAGCTGGAGGGAGCGGACACCGGTAGTTCAAGACAGTACAAACTGGGAAGTGGAGAACCTGATGACACTGAAACTGACTTAGATGTGTTGAAGCGTACAGTTCTGCTGAAAGAAGAAGAGATCGATGGTTTTAAACATTGCATAAGAGAAATGGAGAACAACATTTCTGATATTCAGAAGGAGAAGAGTCAGTCAGAGGAACGTTTGGCAGCATCACTTGAACAAATTAGTATGACTTCAAAATGCTTGGATGAAGCGCGAGAAGATCTCCTTGCGCTTACCAGCAGTGTAGATTCCCATGTTACTGCCAATAAGGTTCTCGAAGCAAAGATCAATGAGCTTGTGCATACAGTTCTGCTGAAAGAAGAAGACATCGATGGTTTTCACCATTGTAAGAGAGAAATGGAGGATACCATTTCTGATATTCAGAAGGAGAAGTGTCAGCTAGAGGAACGTTTGGCAGCTTCACTTGAAGAAAGTAGCATGACTTCAAAATGTTTGGATGAAGCGCGAGAAGATCTCCTTGTGCTTACCAGCAGTGTAGATTCCCATGTTTCTGCCAATAAGGTTCTCGAAGCAAAGATCAGTGAGCTTGTGCATACAGTTCTGCTGAAAGAAGAAGAAATCGATGGTTTTCACCATTGTAAGAGAGAAATGGAGGATACCATCTCTGATATTCAGAAGGAGAAGAGTCAGTTAGAGGAACGTTTGGCAATTGCACTTGAAGAAAGTAGCATGACTTCAAAATGCTTGGATGAAGCGCGTGAAGATCTTCTTGTGCTCACCAGCAATGTAGATTCCCATGTTTCTGCCAATAAGGTTCTCGAAGCAAAGATCAGTGAGATTGTACATACAGTTCTGCTGAAAGAACAAGACATCGATGGTCTTCACCATTGTAAGAGAGAAATGGAGGATACCATTTCTGATATTCACAACGAGAAGAGTCAGTTAGAGGAACGTTTGGCAGCTTCACTTGAAGAAAGTAGCATGACTTCAAAATGCTTGGATGAAGCGCGAGAAAATCTCCTTGTGCTCACCAGCAGTGTAGATTCCCATGTTTCTGCCAATAAGGTTCTTGAAGCAAAGATCAGTGAGCTGATGCATACAGTTCTGCTGAAAGAACAAGACATTGATGGTCTTCACCATTGTAAGAGAGAAATGGAGAACACCATTTCTGATATTCAGAACGAGAAGGCTCAGTTAGAGGAACGTTTGGCAGCATCACTTAAAGAAAGTTGCATAACTTCAAAATGCTTGGATGAAGTGCGAGAGGATCTCCTTGTTCTTACCAGCAGTGTAGATTCCCATGTTTCTTCCAATAAGGTTCTAGAAACAAAGATTAGTGAGCTTGAAAGCCGGAAAGTCGAACTCGAGTCGCATGTATCAAAGTTGGAATATGAGAATATTGAGCTGTCACAGTTCATATCTGAACTAGAGGCTCAGCTGACTTCTCTGGCAAGTGAAAATGAGTCAATCAAGCTACAATTGGATGATTCTATCTCACTTATGACAAATATTAATGATTTAGTAGAACAGCAGCAAGCAGAGATGGAAGCTGCAAAACTGGAACTGAAGCAAACACATTTAGAGTCTCAAAAAGGATTTTCAGAAGTGCAAGAGGATTCGGAGGCTCTAAGAAGATCGAAAGAAAAACTACAGGCCACAATTGACAGTGTTACTGAAGAATGCAGTTCTCTTCAGATTCTAATAGCCGACCTAAAGAAGCAGAAGCTGGAATTACATGGTCGTTGTGCACTGCTAGAGCAGGAATTAGATCAATCAAAAAGAAAGACAGGGGATTTGTTCAACACAGTGGAGTTCCTAGAGACAAAAATTTCTACTCTTCAAAAAGACATAACTTTGAAAGAGCAATCTTTGCTTTCGAGCTGGAGAATATATTCCAGGAGCACAAGGAACACGAGGAAAGGATAAATCGTGCACATTTCCTGTTAAACAAGATTGAGAATGAAAAGATTGTTGAAGTGAAGAATCTTGAGAGGGAGGTCATGAGCCTTACCGCACAACTGTCCTCCACGGATGGAGAGCACGATAGTACCGCCTTGGATAGCATACTTGAGGTCTCTACCCTACGAGCAGACAAGGGTAAACTTGAGGCTAATCTTGAAGATGTCAATGCACAAATGAGACATTATGAGTGTCAGTTGGAAGATCTTCGTGTTGAGTCTAAGAGTAAAATTAAAGGCCTGACTGATTCACTTAATGCATCCAAACAGAATGAAGAAACGCTGAGAACAGATGTTGAGCATATAAGAAGATTGATGGAAGCTGCTAGATCCAATGAAGAAAACTTAAGGAAAACTTCAGACGAACTGGAGTTGAAGTATAAATCTAGTGATTATGAGAAACAGCAAGTAATGGAAGAAATTTCTGGGCTAAAAATCCAGGTCAACAAAATGGCAAGCATCCAAGAGGAAGTTTCCAAACTACAAATTTCTGTTGACCAGGCTAAGTTTGAAAAGGAAAAATTAGAAGAGCTCCTGCAGTCATTGTCTGAAGAATGTGAAGAACTCAAGGGCAGAAGGCCATGTTAACAGACAAAGTCTCTTGTATCCAGAGTACTTCACATGACGCTGATGAAGAAAACCATGGTAAATCCATGCAAGCAGAGCTTGTAATAGATCAGGTGAGCCATTTATAATTATACCTTAACTTGCGATGGCCATGTGCACTATTTTCACCTAACTATTTCCTTACTGCTTTAGGGTAATAATGATAGTGCTAATGACAATGGAGGTTCTCCTGTTCATGAGGATCCAGACATTCAATCGAAGATACGTTTACTGGAGACTAGACTTGCCGAGGCATTGGAGCAAAATAAATTATATACGGAACAACTGCAGAGGTGAATCTTATTCATCGCACACCTGATCCCTCTGGCATTCTGTTACTGGAAAAACACAAATTTTAATACATTTCCTTTGCTATACCATGCATATTCGAGTTTAAGTTAAGATCTCATGCTCTGAGAGCTGCAGCCCATCTAGGTCACTGCATTAATAAGCATCCGGAATAGATGACATCCTAGAACACATACATTCAAAATATTTTGAGTAATCGAGAGAAAAGAAACGAGACATTTGATGTTGTTCTGTAATTTGACAACTTCTAACTATAACATGATCAAGATCAGTGGCAGAGCTTAGTTGGGGCCAAGGGGGGCCATGGCCCCCAGATCAAAGATTTTTTTTCGTGCTGCTACCATGTATTTAGCAGCTTTTTTACCATACATTTGACAAATACTTCAGTTTAGCCCCCCTCAGCTCTCATTTAATCTTTTTTGGCCCCTTCTACCATGTTGGCAAGCTCTGCCACTGCTCAAGATAATATGCACACTAGAATGGTTTTCATTTCATGTGGTTTGTACTGCTATAGTGCTATGCATCAGAGGATCATATTCTCTCCTTTTACCCTGTACAGTCCAACGGGAGAGGGGCAATCTGGTAGCACGGATGAAAAGGATAACAAGGATGACAACAGGGTAGCGCAACTGGAGTCAGAACTAAAAGATATGCAGGATCGGCTACTCAACGTAAGCCTGCAGTATGCAGAAGTAGAGGCTCAACGGGAAGAACTAGTAATGGAGTTGAAAAATGCAACTGCAAAGAAGGGACGATGGTTCTAAGGGATAATAAGCAACTGCAGGCGATAACCATAAGGCCCAGACTCCACCGCACAGGTACTCCATGTATTCTCCTGCTCCTTCAAATAGATGCAGATGCAGTTCGATCTCTTAGATGTCTGATGCGAAAAAAATACTTGTGGTCAATTGAAGGTTGTTACATTTTAAAAAATTCACTTGCCATAAATATTCACAGATGCAGTAGATACTAGGTAGTGTGATATTGAATTTTACACCGTAAAACATTGATTGGTTGTGATAAAACTCAAAGAATAACATCAACATGAATGTGTAACATTGACGCCACATTGACCACATGGTTTGGTGATGGATGATACGTCATAAGAAAATGGGCCAAACTACAGTTATCAAGTGGCAAGTAACCCTCTTTCATTAAAGAAAATTATGGAAAGGAACCATCTTTCTCTGAGAAAAATTATGGGAAGAAAGGCTCTTTCATTGAGGAAATCGCCGATACTCTTATGGTCTTGTAGATGAGTGAATACCATCAATCAGTATTTGCGTCCTCTTAACGACATGGTTGTCTAATTATCAGGACAGATGTTGTCGATGTACCGGATTTTGCAGACAACCACCGTGCAAGGAAGTGCACAACTGGATGATGTGCTCTGAGCTGCACGCGAAGCTGTGCCCAAAAGAATAAAAGGCGCATGCTCCTCACTTCTCAGGTCTCAGTGATGAAGCAAATACTTGAACAGCAACCCTTCACACTTAGCACTTGGGAGGCCTTACTACACTTACTTTCAATCGATTATTAATTATTGCAAGTATACGTAGTGCTAGGGTTAGCCTAAACTTCGTCGGTTCATATGACCACGCAGATCACTCTTCCCTTTACACAGAGCCAACATAAGCGTTGATTAGTTCATCTTTGTAAATTAAATGCTACTGATAAGTGTAGTTCATTTTATCGAATAGTATAGTACATCACATGCTATTCTTGTGTAGACTAATGTTCTTTCACATGTAATATAGTACATGCACTACTTATTCGCTTGTTCTTGTGTAGACTAATATTCTTCTGTAGATATAGTAATCTGCCAAACATAGCAGTCTGGCATCGATTCTTTGAATGTACCATGACAATGGAACCCGACATAAACCCAGAATAAGTCATCAACAAATTAGGGCGCAATGGCTACAAGAGATATCCAGTAGCAATGAAAGAAATGGATCGTTTCACAATCTGAAACTGTTGGCAGACAGGTCATCACTGAAGAGAACGGTTTGGTTCAGTCCACCTGTGATAATGGTCATGGAATGGAGGCTGGAGAACTCTTGGCTTGCATCCAGTACTTTCCAGATCAACAAATTGCATTAAGCAGGTGGCCTTTCGAATGCCATTCGCACTCGCAGCTTCAGTGAAACTTTAGATCAGCTCACAGAATCGTATGTTCAAATGCAAGGGGCATGCTCCTCTTGGTTGAAACTTGAAACATGGCTTGTGAACTGAACTTTGAACTTGAAACATGCAGTGGGCGGCCTGAATTCTGCTGCATGTATTATAGACAAACAGTTATGCTAAAGAAAATGTTGTACTGAAGTAATTATTGAGCCATTCCAATATTGACCTGCAAACAATCCTATCTGACGACTGACAGGAACAGGTATGCGAGACATGTCAAATTGGGTACTCGACCTGTCATTGTCTAGCAGGCTGCAATTTTCCCAAGTGACAAATTGGCTCATACTGCAACTGGATTTGTTATATAGTTCAAGCAACCACCTAGTGCCTATCCAATAATATTATTAGCAATTTAAAACAAAACGTCTCCCAGTTGGCTTGACCCCATTGATATTTATTCTAAAATGGAGTGTCAGGTGAGGAATGGGTCAATGATTTGCGCTCCCTTTTGCCAACAAGGAGGAGACTTGTTTCTGAATTTCTGGGTTGCTGTCTATAACTGTATAATTGTATGATAGCCTTCAGAATATATGTTAGCTGGTTTATAATGTCTCCAACTAAGGTGGTTGTTGGTTATATGCTCAAATGATAAATCACTGCGCGTTGAACAAATATCGTGACAGATGCTTAAATATTAAATTTTACGTTTCTAAAGATGTTGCATTAGTTTTCCCTCTACGGAACTAAAAGGTAAAATAAAGTGGCAAACTCATTGAATCTACAGAAAAAAAAGATGCTGATTTGTAGTACTAGTTATTTTCGAACAAAGGAGGACAGTCATCACATTCTGTAACTCGGTGTGTTAAATATATAAAACTTACACAGTTGTAAATTATCTCTCAGCAAACTTACCCAGTTAGGTTAGCTGTATCTGTACACGCAGGCATGTCCGCATCATCACCCACCGGCCCTCGCAGTCGCCGGCGCGCGCCTCGCCGCGGCCTCCTCCTCTCTTATTGCTTCGATCA
The DNA here is from genome assembly GCA_947311845.1 of Poa pratensis. Lineage (NCBI taxonomy): Eukaryota > Viridiplantae > Streptophyta > Magnoliopsida > Poales > Poaceae > Poa > Poa pratensis. Next base: position 37,919,979 of record CAMZMU010000065.1, read on the forward strand.
AGGCAACCACGCGCTCCAGGACGACCTCCTGGTCGTCGCCGACATCCCGGTCTGCACGGTCGGCATAGTAGCAGACCACAGCGCACCGGCATATGGGGCAGGAGTTGCGCTCGTCGAGCCACCGGTCGATGCAGGGGGCGTGGAAGACGTGGCCGCACGCCGGAACGACCTTGACGCCGTCGTCGTCGCCGAAGGCCTCGAGGCAGACGGGGCAATCCCCCTCGGGCTGCTGCCCTTTCTTGGCGCCGGCGTAGCGCACCACGGGGAGCGCCGCGCCATCGGCGGGGCGGAGCACGACGCTCGGGAAGCCATGGCGCGTGGCGCGGCCGCCGCGCGCGCCCGCCATGGCGCGCTGCCGGGCGCAGCGGCAGTAGGTGCAGAGAAGGATGAAGCAGAGCACGATGGAGAGGAACACCACGGCGGTGGCCGCCCCCGACGAGAGGTCGAACTGGGACCGACCCGACGTCGGGGTGGCCGAAGGGTCGTCGCGCGACGTTGCCAGGCGTCTCGCGTGCGCCGCTTTGACCATGTTTCCGGCGCCGGAGCCGGCCGTGTGCGCGACGCGCTCTCTGGTTGATTGGTCGTGTCGAAAGGCGAGACCGCGAGAGGGGGTTCTCAACGGCCGTAGCCAGTAGCCTTTTTTCTTAAGTCGAACACGAGTTTGGTTTCAGATGTGCTAGGATGATTTTGGCGAATGCAAATTGAACATCAGAGCACGTAATATGTTCTTAGGAGCACGTACAGGGGTTCTTTGACTTAGTAATTGCACAAAAATTTCCCAAGACAATATTCTTTTTAAGAAATTATATACATCTCTTTGTTTCTTTGCAGGTAAGACCGAAAACCATAGTCAAGAGGAGAACATTTTGGGATTACGAGATGTTTGGCCGAAACCTCTATGTGGATGGCACATACTTAAAACGGCCCAAATGTTGGCCTAAAGCAACGGCCGAATCGGCCGTTTCCGTGAAACCAACTTTGAAAAGAGACACACGGGTGCATGTGTAGGGAAGGGCGAGAGAAGTGGCATATGTTCGGAAACACGTGCCATATCCCTTCACCGCTCACGTTCCCCCTTCCACTCATCTTAATCCCCTCCCGTCTCTCACATGTGTCTCGTTCTCTCTACATCGAGAGCACCGCGACGAGCATCTATGGCGTAAGACGAAGCCCGGCGATCTCCTTTCCCTCTCTCGGCAGGCATGATCTTCATCGACATCGACGAGATCACGTCATCCCCTCGGATCCCGAGGTATTCTTCTGGCGCGCGGAATAAACTCTAACTCCTCTTACAACTCGTATGACTCATAAATATGTAGATTGGGCCTAGTTCTCTGTTTAGTCATCACATGCATGGTAGATTTATATGTTTTAGGATTAAATGTGTGTGCATGGTTTTTTTTTTGTAGTCGTTGATTTGTTCTATGTGTAGGCATGCAACAAGGGATTTCGTCCGGTTAGGGTTTAATGCCCAACTAATCTGGGAATTTCGTTAGGTTAAGATTTCATGCAAATCGATTTGGGGATTTTTAGGATTTAGGGCTTAATTTGGGTTTTTCTTGCTTATCTATGATCGGTGATAACTTCACATGGTTTGAGCGAAGATCCCAATGGTTGCATCGATTGCATGGCCATTATGATTGATTTTCGAGCAAAGGATGCAATGTTTGGGGCTCATTGTTATAAAAATTTATGTTTAAAGTGTGTACCTATCTGCAATGGATCATGTCTTACATGGTAGTATGTTCAAACAAAATTATTGTGCATTCTCCTTGGTACATTAGAATGATCTGTTTCAATTGTTGTACCAAATTTTCTTGTGAGGCTTATTTTTACGTATTTACTATTATGTGTCGATGATTAAATAGTACCATGTTATGTGTAAGGGATGATTCTACAGTACCTAGTAGTTTGTGCAACGACATTGCTTGTCCATGCTCCCTAGCACTACTGTAGAATCATCTCTTTGCATTGTACATGTTAGCAATGTTCGTATGAGGCTTGCTTTTGTGCATCACACTAGTTTTGCATTGTTGCATCTGCATATGATTATTATGCAGGTATGTCTTCAGTGGATGGCCTACTATAACAAGGAGCATGCACAATCTTTCATGTTGTAATTTTTTCGTTTCGACGATCATATAAGGGATGTTCGAAACTATTTTTTGAACGACTTTAAAAGTGAAGTTAAAAGGCCGGTGAACGAAATCGATTTTTAAACGATTTTAAAAAGTGAACAGAAAAAAGTTTATGAATGGAAATTATTTTTGAACAATTTTAAAAAGCGAACCGACAAAACTTTAAGAACGGAAATTATTTTGAACGATTTTTTAAATATGAAACATTTTCAGATATGAAAATTTTCAAATCTGAACATTTTTTTGAAAAATGAAAATTTAAACAAAAATTTACAATACTATAAAAAGAAAACATAAAAGAAGTAAGAAAAAAGAAACAGCCAAAAAAGAAAAACGAAAATGGCGGTGAACGAAAACTATTTTTGTACGACTTTCAAAAATGAACACAGAATGGCGGTGAACGAAAACTATTTTTGAATGCTTTTAAAAGTGAACATAAAAGGACGGTAACGAAAATTATTTTTGAACGATTTTAAAAAATGAACAGAAAATGACGGTGAAAGGAAACTATTTTTGAACGATTTTAAAAGGGAGAGAAAAGAGCGGTGAACGAAATCGATTTTTCAATTTTTTTAGTTGAACAGAAAAAAGTCCGTGAACATAAAAACTACTATATATGAACGATTTTTAAAAATTGAATGATTTTTAAAAAATAAATGATTTTAAAAATTGAACATAAATTACTATATGAACGAAATTAATTTTGAACGGTTTTGAAATATGAACAATTTTTAAATCTGAACAATTTTAAAATGAACATTTTTAAAATCTGAACAATTTTCAAATACGAACAATTTTCAAATCTGAACATTTTTAAATTTAAAAAATTTAGAAAATGAAAATTTAAAATAATATCTAAAAAGAAAACAGATAAGAAGAAAGAAAAAAGAAACAGCCAAAAAAAGAAAAACGAAAAAGAAAAAACGGTACAGAAACAATAACACACGCACGAGAGGAAGAATTCTGGCTGGAGGAGCTCGTAGTGGGCCGGCCCACTGCGCGACGTAGGTGTGGGGAGCTTAATGCGCTCCGACCTGGTCGGCAAATAGGTTTTGTCGTTCTGTGGTCGTTTCATCTTCTTCATTTGCTCCTTGCTACCTCGCATCTCCCTGTTCGCCTCCTCTACCAACTCTTCCGCCACTATCTCCGCTCAACCTCTTCGCTCCCCCAGCACGAGCTGCCAAGGTCCGTCCCAAGGGTGACGGGAGGTTTTCCTGTAGCGACTCATAAGGCGACGCAGATCTAGGGTTTCCCCTGCTCGGGCCGCCGTCGTTCGATCGAACCGACTCCCCCGTGCTTGTCTCCCAACGTCCCTTCTGTCCACCCTCTCCGAGTTCGCCTCCCTCGCAGTCGTTTCGCTGTCGGCCGCCCAAGGTCCTGGCTGCGGGAGCGGCAGAACCCCACTCTTGTTCCCAGTTCCCAAACCCACCACCAATAAGCCTTTCATGTGATTCTAGGGCGCACGATCGTAATACACCACCTCCCTAGACTGTTCTTAGCCACCGAAGGCACAGGATTGATGGCGGGGATGGAGAAGGTTGAAGGTCTGCTGAAGAACCTGAAGCTCTCGGAGGCGGAGAGAAAGGGCTTGAAGATTGGCTGGGCAGGTGGAGGAAAGGTTGGGGCGATTGAACCCCAAGCAATGGGGAAACTGCTCTCAGAGAAACCGGCATTCGCTGAAGGTCTGGCCAATGCTCTCGGAAGAATTTGGTGCCTGCTTCGGGGCATTGACTGCAAGAGCGTGGGTGAGAATATTTTCCTATTTACTTTCTATCAAGCAAGTGGCAAAAGAAAGGCAATAAAGAAGGCCCCTGGATGTTCGGTAGTGATCTCCTTGTCATGGAAGATTTTGATGCCAGCAAAACAGTAGATGAGTACACCTTTGCAACAATCCCAATCTGGTGAGAGTTTTCAACTTGCCTTTAGGTATGATGAATAAAGATAATGGAGAAGCTATAGGGGCTGAAATTGGTGAATTCGTGGAGGTGGATGTGGGAGACGACGGAATGGCTATTGGGAAATATCTGCGAGTCAAAGTCAGGTTGGATATTGCTAAACCCCTAATGAGGGAAAAAATGATAGAAATTGGAGATAGTGGCCGTGACAAGTGGTGCCCATTTGAATATGAGTTCTTGCCTGATTTTTGCTACACGTGTGGTATCATTGGGCACACAAATAAGGCGTGTGCCATCCAGCTAAAGAAGGGAGAAGCACAACAGTATGGGAGATGGTTAAAATGGACACCACATCAAAAAGGTGCAGAAAGAGGTGAAAGAACTCCAAGGGGAAATAGCTACAGCTGGGACTCCAGAAGGTCTCGCAGTTTTGGGAGCAGGGGAAGTGGCTCCGGGAGTGACAGCTTGACGTGGCGCAAGGATGGCGGCTCGTCGCTGGGGAGAAATGCAGAAGCCAAACTACCCAGCGGGAAGGAAAAGGAGAGAATTGAGGAAACAAGCAAAAAGAAGCTTACCTTTACACCTACAGGAGATGATGTTACAGGGGAAAAGAAGCAGCTGGCTGAAGGTGAACAGAAAACCACATCAGAAAACATGATGGAGTGTCCGGGTGCTGAGCTAGGAGGTGGGGTAGAAGCCAAACGGGGGGAGCCATGCACGCAGGAAACTGCTCAGCACAGCCACAATTTACTGGTGACTGATTCAGCAATGGTTGGAAGGGTGGGAGAAAAGAAGGAAGAGAAAATGCAGGGATCATGTAAAGCTGCTAATCCCACAAGAAGAAGTACGGGAGGCCAAAGTGCAACATACAAAAAAAGAGGGAGGAAGGTAAAGGGCACAACAAATGGAAATTTGGTCTCGGTGGGGGAGAAGAGGAGCTGCATGCAGAAGGACATGGACATCGACACAGAAGCTATTGTGAAGAAAGCGAAGACGGATGAAGCTCATGAGAATTTGTCAAAGATGAACACGGGGCTGTCGAAACAGCCCTGCGGGGCCCAATGAAGATTGGTGACTGGAATTGCCGGGGTTGGGGAATGGCCCGGCAATTCGTGGTCTTCTGGATTTCCAGAAGAAGGAGGACCCCGATGTTCTCTTCTTATCTGAAACAAAAATGGATGAGAAGAGGTTGGAGTGGCTGCGGTGGAGGATGGGTATGACAAACATGGTTGTGAAAAATTGTGAGGGTCAAAGTGGTGGTCTAGCTCTGTTCTGGAAGAAAGATGTCAATCTAGAGGCTGGTCTTAAATCTCGGTACCATATTGATGCTACAATTACACAAGGGGATGGGCAGCAGTGGAGATTTACAGGCATCTATGGAGAACCGAAAGTGGAGAAAAGGGAAGCCACTTGGAAGCTGCTGCGAACCATTAAACATCATAGTAAGCTCCCGTGGATGTGTGCTGGGGATTTTAATGAGATCCTCTTTGATTGGGAAAAAGAAGGTGGGGCGCCTCGGCCCCAAGCTCAAATGGAATATTTTCGAGAAGCCCTGGAAGATGCTGGTCTGCATGATCTAGGATACATGGGAGATCCATTCACTTGGAGAAATAATAGCCACCTCCAGGAGAATTAAATTAGGGAAAGGCTGGATAGGGTCGTAGCAACTCAGGAGTGGTGTTCCATGTTTCCAGATTACAAGGTGGTTAATGGGGATCCACGGCACTCTGATCACCCCCCTTATTATCACCTTTGACGATGAACCTGCTAATACTGGGACTAAACGTACCTCAGGGCCGTTCTACTTTGAGGCTAAGTGGCTGGAAGAGGAGAACTGTGAGGCGGTTGTGCAAAATGCCTGGTTGAATGCAGAAAGAAACGGAAGTAACTCTGTGGCTGAAAGATTACAAGGGGTAGCTACTGATTTAAGAGACTGGAGCAAACAATCGCTGGGAGATCTGGAGAAGCGCATAGCTCGTGTTAAAAAGGATCTGGAAGCATGCCAGAGGTGCAATATATCTCAACAGCAAGTCAACTGTGAGCAGCTGCTACGATACAAGCTGGAAAAACTGGAAACTCAACGGGACTTATATTGGAAACAACGCGCCCACGCCAATTGGCTAGAGAAGGGGGACAAAAACACCTCGTACTTCCACTCGTATGCGTCCCATAGGCGTAAAAACAACAAGATCAAGAGGCTGAAGAAAGAGAATGGGGAGGTGGTGGAAGGGGAGGCGGAGATGGCGGCGGTAGTCACTCAATACTTTAACGAGTTGTTCTCCTCTAGTGCAGGTACTCGAGTTGATGAGGTGCTGGAACATGTCGTTCATCGGGTAACACCGGACATGAATGAGATGCTCCTGCAAGAGTTCACAAGGGAAGAGGTTCACGAAGCTCTCAATAGTATTGGGGACCTCAAGGCCCCTGGCCCGGACGGGATGTCGGCCGTCTTCTACAAGCGCTTCTGGGAGCTGGTGGGGGATCGAGTGACTACCGAGGTGCTGCAAGTACTAAATGGTGGAGACATCCCTCCGGGCTGGAACGACACAAATGTGGTACTCATCCCTAAGGTAAAAAAATCCTGATCAGATGAAAGATCTAAGGCCTATAAGCCTCTGTAACGTTATTTATAAACTTGTCTCAAAAATCCTGGCCAATAGATTAAAGCTCATCCTTGAGGAGATAATTGCCCCTAACCAAAGTGCCTTTGTGCCGGGTCGCTTGATTACTGACAACATTCTGCTAGCCTATGAGGTTAATCACTTTATGCAAAATAAGAGGGGAGGTGCTGCAGGCTATGCTGCCCTAAAATTAGATATGAGCAAGGCCTATGATAGGGTGGAGTGGCACTTTCTGGAGAATATGATGCGGAAGATGGGGTTTGCGGAGAGGTGGATCCAGCTCATCATGAAATGTTGCTCGACGGTTAAATACCGGTTTAAGTTAAACGGAGCCCTGACTGAAGAGGTAATCCCGAGAAGAGGGCTCAGGCAGGGAGACCCTATCTCGCCGTACCTCTTTCTCCTTTGTGCTGAAGCTTTCTCAAGCATGTTAAACCAAGCTGACCAGAATGGGAAATTGGAAGGGATAAAAGTTTGCAATGGTGCCCCGAGCTTCAACCATCTACTATTTGCTGATGACTCTTTAATTCTTCTGAAAGTTTCAGAAGAAAGTGCACATCATCTGCAACATATTCTAAATTTGTATAAGGTTTGTTCTGGGCAGACAATTAATGTGGACAAGTCCTCAATCGTGTTCAGTAAAAATACCAGAAGAGAAGACAAAAGAAAGATGATGAATATATTGGGAGTTAGCTGTGAAGGAAGGAATGGCAAGTACCTGGGGCTGCCAATTTATGTGGGCAGATCAAGGGCGAGAACCTTCTCCTATATTAAGGAGAGGATCTGGAGCAAAATCCAAGGTTGGAAAGAGAAGATGCTATCAAAAGCGGGCAAGGAGATCTTGATCAAAGCCTGTGCCCAAGCTATCCCTACCTTTGCTATGAGCTGTTTTTATCTCACAAAAGGATTATGTGAGGAGATTAGCCGGTATTTCTGGGCACACCAAGACAAGGACAACAAAATCCATTGGCTCAGCTGGGAAAAACTGACACGATCGAAGAAGGGGGACTGGGTTACAAAGACTTGTACGCTTTCAACCTGGCGATGCTGGCAAAACAGGGGTGGCGGTTACTTACCAACCCGAACTCACTCTGTGCCCACGTTTTAAAGGCGAAGTACTACCCCCACTGCACTGTGCTGGAAGCTACATGCAGGGACGGCATCTCTTATGCATGGCGCAGCATTCTCAAGGGTGTTGACCTCTTGCGCAAGGGAATTATAAAAAGAGTGGGAGATGGGACTACGGTGAATGTGTGGAGTGATCCATGGCTCCCTAGGCTCTGGTCTAGACGGCCTGCTACCCGAAGGGGCACAATATTATCACAAAAGCCAGTGAGCTTATTGATCCGTCAACCGGAACCTGGATACTGAACTGGTTAGGCAGACCTTCTGGCCACAAGATGTTCATCTGATCCTGTCGCTGCAAATCTTCGATGACATGGAGGATGAATGGGCTTGGCACTTTGAGGAGAAGGGTATATTCACAGTGAAATCTGCCTACAGACTGCAGCGCCAATTAGAGGATGCAACGAAGCATGGGCAGGTGGGCTCCCACTCGACTGGACAAAACTTTGACTGGAATATCATTTGGAAGTTTGAGTGCCCCACAAAGATAAAGCACTTCTTATGGAGAATTGCTCATAACAGCCTTCCCCATCGCACAAATCTGAAGAGGAGAGGTATGGATGTGGATCCAATTTGCCCTATGTGTAATAGACAAAACGAAGATGGAGCACACCTCTTCCTGAAGTGCAAACCTGTGAGAGCAGTGTGGAGGGAACTAAATCTGGAGCATATCCGTGAGAAACTGCTCCAGTGTGAAGGACCCACAGATGTCATCAAAGATATAGCCCAGCTGATGCAAGAACAAAAACTCCTAACTGTTGCTCTGCTGTGGAGATGGTGGCAGACAAGAAACAAGACTGCTGCGGGGGAGCGACAAAGGTCGCAGGGCTCAGTTGTGTGCCTGGCCAGAAGATCAGCGGCTGACTTCAAGCAGTTTTTTGCCAAGAATAAGCAGCCGAAACAGCAGCAGGCGCAATCCTGGGTACCTCCAACTGGGGATGAGCTAAAAATTAACATTGATGGCAGCTTTTGTGATGAAAACCGATCGGGAGGCTGGGGCTTTATTATTAGAAATTCTAATGGTGAACCGGTTGGTGCAGGTGCAGGCCATATCACTCAAGCACATGATGCGCTGCAAGCTGAAGCTCTGGCTTGCCTATCCGGGCTGCGTTGGGCAAGTAGCTGGGGCATGGTGAGGATTCAAGTTGAAACAGACTCCCAAAAGCTTCACCAAGGTGTCTCCAGTCCATCGCAAGATCTGGCGCTCAATGGCCAGATTTTTAGAGAAATTAAGTTCTTTGCTAGCCTGAACTTTAGTTCTTTTTCTATCAACTATTGACCAGGGGCATGTAATAGCGTAGCGGACGCACTTGCAGCTTTTGGTGCGAAGTCGGTGTCTGTATCTCCTGTTATTTGGCCTGAGGGTGCACCGAACTTTGTAAATGATTTAGTGGCCAGCGATTTCGCTGTGCGCACCAGTTAATTGAAACTCTGTTCCATTTCAAAAAAAAAACTCTTCCGCCACTAATGCACCGGAAACTGCATATCGCAGTATCTTTTCCACGTGGAAGAAAATAATTGTGCTAAATGAACAGCCTGCTTCGCTTTATAAGACTAGTCACAATGGGGTATCATAGGTGGTATCATGCATGCCATGTTGGCAAAAAAATGACGTGTCACTGTAGTTAATGAAGAAAGAGGTGGTATCATAGCACGTAAATCAAGATATCTTAGACTAGTCACAATGGGGAGTATCATATACTAGTATCATGCACATGATACTAGTCTATGTTACTACCTCCACAATGGGTAGTAACATATGTGTGGTATCATATAATACTGCATTTATTAGGTTGTAGACTGATATTGCATTGGAATTCGTTATGTTACGGTATCTACCTATGATACCACTATCACCTCTCTCTTCATTAATTGCAGTGCCATGTCATTTTTTTGCCAACATGGCATGCATGATACTACCTATGACACCCCCATTGTGGCTAGTCATAATAGCAGATAAATCTTGTACACATATTTGTATTGAGATTCTACAAATCAATAAATAAGGTGTGGATATGATACTACTATATGATACTATGCATTATACATGTAGTATCATGCACAAGTATTATATGCATGATACTAATCTATGATACTTCCCACTATGGCTAGTCTAAACATGGATCAACTCAATCCGTTGCCATCGTTCATCTATATGGGCACAACTGCTCAGATCGCACCACCCACACGGATCTCAAATGTTCTTTCTCCCTGTTGGTGTCGACATATAGAACGTACTTAGAATGTTCTTTCGCTTTATAACATTTACAGGGATCGATCAAGTGTTCTTTCTCCCACATCGCAAGTGGAATTCTGATTACGTTCTTTTTCTTGGGTTTCGCCGGTCGGATGAACTTGATACGAGGCACCTTCTTATTCGGCATAGCTGGAGGAAAGTTCCTGATCCGCTCTTCATTGTTGGTGTCGCCGCCTCGCCGGAGGTATGGTCTTGATCCTCTGCACGGCTGCAGATGCTTCTTCTTTGGTGTCGCCGGCGCAGAGATCTCTATCCGCGGCACATTCTTCCTCGGCAATGGTAATGTGTCGATCTCAGGCAAAGCCCACGGGAGTTGGAGCGTGGCGGCCGCCGTCAGCCGCTTATCGGGGTTGCACTGAACAAGCCCTTTCAAGACACTTGGAAACCGTCCTCTGACAGCATCACTTTGTGGAACAGCTCCCTCAACGTGCTGTGCTGCCTTGCCGTGGACAGTCACGGAAACTTGGCGGCCAGCGGCAACCACGCAAACTCCGGCCGCGTCCTTTCATCCGGCAAGCCGAGCACGCTCAAGATATCCGAGAACTGGCCGATCTTGGCAACGTCCCTATTGTTACAGCTTAAGTTGACTCTACAAATCAAGTAGTACTTCAAATCCTCATGTTTTCTTGCGTAAGGAACATACAAGTTCCATTAGGAAAACTAACAGAAACAACTTCAATTTGATCATATTCCCCATTTTTTTACGGTATCAGAGCTTACAGAAAAACATGTAACGGCAAGGGTGATGATATTAATAATAGACAATTATATTATGCTCAATTCGAGACATCACCTAGGAATTACATTTATACAAGGACAAGGTTGAAGACAACTCTTTTGTCCAAATTAATTAAGAAGTTACAACGTTTCACAAAATCTGCAGAAAAGCAGACAAACTACTCTGCAATTTTGCTCCAATTAGGAGTTACATCATTTACAGTTCCATATTTTCTCAGTCGCATGAGAATTAGCAAAACCGATTTTCTAGCATTTACATGGATCCATCAACTGTGTCTTCTTCCACATCGCTAGTGGGACTCTCAGTACGTTCTTCTGCTTGGGTGTTGCCGGTGGGATGAAGTTCATCTGCCGCATGTTCTTCTTCTTCGGTGTAGCCCGTGGGATGATCAGATTAATCTTCTCGAGCGTCGATGGCGGAGTGTTCTTGATCCACATCACGGGTTTCTTCTCCGGCGTCGCGAATCTGTCGATCTCAGGAAAAAACCACGGGAGTTGGAGCGCGGCGGCCGCCGTCAGCCGCTTATCGGGATTGCACTCAAGAAGCCCTCTCAAGACTTGGAACCCGTCCTCGGACAGCATTTCTGGGTGGAACAGCTCCCCCAGAGTGTTGTTCTCCTGCGTCTGGAATGATTGCCGCACCGTGTGGGCAAGCGGCAGCGACGCAAACTCCGGCCACGTCCTGCCATCTGGCAAGCCGAACACGCCGAAGATAGTCCTGAGCTGGTCGATCTTGTCGCCCCGTCTTGCGCCCCTGGAGTTGAACAGCATCTTGCCGCCGGTGAGCATCTCTGCCATGACGCATCCGAGCGACCATGTGTCCACCCGCGCGTCGTAGTCCGGCTTCCCAAGCAGCATCTCGGGCGCCATGTAGGGCACCGTGCCGACAACTTCGTACGGCGTCTTCTCCGTCGCCACGGACATGGCCAGCCCTAGGTCGCAGAACTTGAGGATCTTCCCGCCTTCCCCGACGAGGATGTTCGACGGCTTGATGTCGCAGTGGACGACTCCGTGCTCGTGCATCTCCTTGACTCCGTTGAGGAGCTGCCACATGTAGGCGCACACGATGGACTCCGGGAGAGGCGGCCTCTCCAACAAGAAAGCTTCGGAGTTGGGACCGACGTACTCCATGGTGAGGCAGAGCTTGGTGGTAGCCGGATCACGAACGAAACCGTTCGAACGGACCACGTAAGGGTTTCCGTGGCACGCCTCGAGGAAGCGGACCTCTTGCCGAAGCTCGCTGACGTCGGTGGTGGGGCGCGGGAACTTGATGGCCACGGTCTTGCCGGTGAAGCAGTGGCGCGCCTTCTTGACGATGCCGAAGGAGCCCGCGCCGAGGATGTCCGTCTCCTCGTACACCTCCATGCTGCCGATGATACGGATGCGCCTCCGCTTGCTGCAGCCAGTGTCCGATCCTTTTGCCGTCGCATTCGCGTCGCCGGCGTCGAGGAAGGCAGCCAGGGGCGGATCCAGTGGTGCCATGGCACCCCCTCCAAAAATGCCGTTTTTTTTACCTACTAGTATTTAGGATATTCGTATGTGTAAAAATGCTTAATTAGTGGTCAACTAGTGAGCAGCCCATTGCAAGCCCATCTATTCCTGACTAAATTCGAAGCCCAACTAGCCCAGCCACTGTTTCTTCTCTCCTCAGGACTGCATCGCATCGAACCTGATACCCAAATCCAGAAATCCCCACTCCGAAGTTGATTCAACCAGGTTGCGGCGGGCTGCTGCTGCTAGCGGCGATGGGGCGTGGAGCGAGCCGGCGACCAAGTTCGCGGCGAGGCGGCGACCAAGTGGCGGCGAACCGGCGAGCTCCAGCCTCCGCCCTCCCAGGGCCCGGGCCGGCTGGCCGGCGGGTGCGCCGTGCGCGGCGAGCCGCCGAAGCAGCCGAGCAGCGGACACTGAACGCCGAGCGGAGCATCCTCTCTCCTCGAGGTCGAGGGTCCGAGCAGCGGAATGGGCGCGGGTAAGTGAAATTATCCTCTTTATGAAATTGTGATTGCAAAATCAGAATTGAATCACTGTCCTACTTCGGTGCTATCTGTTGTATTGATTCAACAATTGGTGTTTGTTTCTTGTGCAGATTCTTGAGATTTTGAGACATGAAGAGAAACAATGCCATAGTGTCTATGTTCCAGAAGCATGAAGCGAAGGTGAAAAAGAATTCATCTTCGTCATCTCCGAGTGCCATACCAACCGAAGGAAGTGGAAATCAAGCTCCAGTTCCTCCCCAACCCCCAGTGCAGCCGGATGTTGATGTTGTCTAGTCCCCTGATGTTGTCACTCCTCTGGATATTGTGGTCGTGGCTGCCACTGATGTGAATCCAACACCATCCCCCAAGTCCCCCTTCAGAGTTCAAAAGGTTCAAATCCAATGCCCGACAGTAGCAGTGGTGAATCAGTTTACAATGTTGAGCTTCTTCACCATGATCCCGGGAAAAGGAAACCCATTGCAAGCTATCCAATAAATGAGCAAGATGCAGTTCGGCGAGGGTTTGTTGCAAAAGGTCCTTGTCAACCTCGTAACTATAATTACCCCATCCGAGAAATAGCAAATAGATCTCGCCAATTCAGCCTTACTTGGTTTGACAACTTTATTGATGACATGAGAATGGATGAGAGATTCATGAACCTACATAATCTTGGTGAGCTTTCTACGAAGCTCGTTGAAACACAAAAGAGTGGCCTGTACAAGTTGGTGTATTTGCTTCTTAAATTGGTGTTGCTTTTACCGGTGGTGACCGCAAGTGTTGAGAGAGTTTTTTCCGCGATGAAGTTAGTGAAGACCAATTTGAGAACTACCATGGGTGATCAATTGTTGAATGATTGTTTGGTCACATATATTGAGAGGGACATGTTCAAGAAAGTGACAGAGGATGATATCATCAAGCTATTCATGGCAGCGAAATCCCGTAGAGTTCTGTAAGGTTGAAATGTTGTAATTGGGGCTCATTTTGTTATCTGTTACTGTAGTTATGAGAACAATTAAGTTACTTTTATTGTCATTTTTGCAAACTTGTGAATTCTGTGCTAATTTTTTTATGCTTTTTCAACTGTGAGTTTTTAGCTTGGCACCCCCGCCGATCAATTCCTGGATCCGCCACTGAAGGCAGCAGGTCGCTTGCAGACCGCCATGATTCCTTTTCTCCGTTGCTGCCTTGCTGGACAGGACTAGGGGGAAGGGAGCGATCAGCGATGGAGGTGTGGAGGAGACGGCCGTGGATCCGGAGACGGCATTTCTGGGTGGATCGGCCGCACATATATACACAAAGCCTCGATCGACGGAGAACGAAGTGCATCCTCGACCTCGATTCGAATTCAAGCGACCTCGATTCGAATTCAAGCTGAACACGTACACTCTCTAGCTAGGGTTTTGCGTCACCGGCATCTATCGGACTACGAGGTGAGTCCGACGACATGGGGCTGCTTGGTTTGCTTGGAGCCTGCGTCACTACGGGAATCGCTCAAAACGCCGACGGCCAGATTGTACGCCGACGGCCAAATGTCGGGGCCGTCGGCGTACAAACCGAGCTAGGGCAGCCGCGACACCGGCCGTCGGCGTACGAAGGGCCGTCGGCGTAGCCATCCCGGGCCCGACGGCCGCCGTCGGCGTACCGTAGGCCGTCGGTGTACCCACGCCCGCCGTGACGGAGAAGGGGCGGACGTTGTTGCTGCGTTCATACGCCGACGGCAATGCCGTCGGCGTATATATGTTCCTTTTTTATTTATTTCTCTATATAATATTTATTTATTTATCTATATAATATTTAATGTAGGTATAATTTATACATAAATTGGATCTATAATTTCCCTCCCAATTTCGGTATCCCACTCGCATAAAATAACGGTTTGAATTTTCCGGAACCCGACCCTACAACACATACATGTAAAATAAAATGAATTTTCCGGAATTTTTCGGGCGAACCGGATGGAATCTTGTGTTGATTTGGGGTAGACTTTGGTTTCTCACCTTCCTATGGCCTAACCTAACACGGCACAAACTATCCCGGACTAGAACTCGACCAGACCTTGCGCGCGTATTTCTTACGCGGGGATCAATTTCTGGTAATTACCCTGTCTCCTCCATGTATGGCGGTGGCTGGACGTCCACCCCCCAGCCCGTGTGCCACCGCCACGCCAGATGCCATGGTATTTTCTAGCATCCGGCGTTCATCTCGGCAGAAGGAATCCCCCTGATAGACATTTTTTGGTTCATTAGGAGTATGTTCTCCTGGTCCTGGACAAAACCATGGTGTGCCCTGGGCTAGCTATTCTAGACTTGTATTGATTTTGGTCACTTCGATCTATTTTTTGGTTTGAATGTTAAGAACTTACTAATACTATTCCTACTATTTGGTAATACTAAATCCATGTGTTTACTGTACTGTGTAAATACTGGAATATATGTGTATTCTGTACTATCAAAATACTGTAATCCAAAAAAATACTCCCTCTGATCCCAAATAATTGTCGCAAGTTATACTATGAGTTGTACCTACTCAGTTGTTTTCTTACGACATTTAAAACGGATTGGAGGGAGTATTAAATCCGCAAAATTAATTTCAAAAAGTTATGCTAGTAGCGTGTGCCACTTTTATGGGGAAGAAGAAGAAGGGCAAGCTGATCCTGAGGGGCAATGGTGGGGGCAGCCGCTCCAAACAGGCTCTACAAGGAAACTGTGAGGGCAACGCTGCCAAGAGCCCGAGGAGGAGGCCTCTTAAAGGTTTGCCACTTTCATGAGCAAGTTTCTCCAACTCATTTTTGCAACGTGATCCTTGCACCTAGGTTGAAGTTGCTTCACATCCCTCCTGCCTTCCGTCGGCATCTAGGAAGCATCCTAGGGACCTTCATCCTCAAGACCAGCAATGGATGCAACTAATTAAAAGGTGAGTCTCGTTGATTTCAATGGGGCTGTTGTCATGGATCAAGGCTGGCCAGGATTTTCCACCGATAATCAAATCAATATCGACTACTTCCTGACCTTCAAGGTTTTGAAGACGGATGTTTACACAATCACCATCTTTGACTACGCCTGTCCGGAGATTGTGAAGAAGTGAGAGGAGCATCCAGTAGCCCTATTTTGTTCATACAATTTAGCTTATGCAAAATGTTTGGATCATTGTAACTTAGTTATTATCTTGTTTTGCACGACACTATCTAGAATTCTAGATGAATCACTTTTCTTGTTTTGCAACACCCATTTGTGAAAGCAAACCATTAGGGGTGACTATGTTTGATGGTGTGGCAAAGTTTCTGGCGTAAATTTCAACCTCTCAGTAACTGACGGTTTGGCTGGTTATAACTAACCTCGGTGGTTCATATTTGTTGTCGACTAATATGAAAATCGATGAGAGAGAATATGTGTCGGAAAATAAATACCAAAAAAGTAACATAGAGCTAGTATTATAGATGACCTCATTTATTAACTTATAGACTCATTTTTTTTTTCTTGGAAAACGTTGTATGAGGCCAACTCAATGAGGGGGCGCAAAACACACATATATTTTTGGTCCGTTTGGGTGGCGCTTGTACACAAACCGTTCGCCCCTTGTCCGTCGGCCCGAAGGTGCACCTGATGCGGCGACTCATTTCATTTTTCTTAATTTTTTATTTAATACATATGATGTGAAATGCATTAAAAACTAAAACTAATAAAACATAAATTAAAATAAAACCCTATGCTACATCTTAGCTTGGAAAATAAATACCTGAGGACCCACAACTCGTCGTCGGAATCCTCGATCGTGATGACGAGCAGCAGTGACCATGCCCACAGTGTGCTGGCACAGGTTGCCACGCCGGTGCTACCATTGGTGTGCTGGTGACCACATGTGATCTTGCTCTGGTGTCGTTGGTGGCCACGCGGGCCATGCCGATGTTGCCGTTGCGGGAGCTGCCTCCACTTTCACCACCACCTGCATGGGGTTGGGCCATTAAAAAGGACCAGGTGGGCTGTGGGTGAGGCTAACGGGGGGTCCAGGGTAGACGCGCAAACTGTCTGCTTGTGTCGGCGGGGACACAAACCTAGCCCAAATTTGGGCTGGAAATGGGTCAAATGTGTCTCCACGTTGGGCCTTAGTGGACATGAACAGACATGCGAGGACGCACCCGTCCCCGGCGTTGGAGTTGCGCTTATGTTAACATAATATGTTACCACCATCATTTCTTCTCATTTAATACTATGTCATGTCACCAATATCTCTAGTTAGCATTGCACGATGATGCGTGTTACTCCCAATAGAGCTAGTCTAACCATACCATAGTCTATTAGAGTAATTGCCAACCAAACATATAGACTAGAGATTGCTGATAGTCAACCGTCGGTTATACCAGTATCTGACAGTGAACTAAAATATCCGACTGTAATTGGACCCTCAGCTTAAGGGGATAAACTATTTTTTATGATATGAGATGTGCATCTTTCTTTTGTATTGCTGATTATCTATGGAATTGGTTAATCTATTATGCCAGTTACTTTTGAATTTAGAAAAAAAATACAGATAGAAATTGTGTGGAATTTTGATCATTTCAAACTGGAAGTTTGAAATATTTACGTCTGAATTTGGAGTTTATATGACTTGTATGCAGAAGAGAAATGGGAATTTTGTGTGGTGGAGTTTTAGAGTTTAGACACCCCAGTGCCTCTAAAAAAAATTGCATAGGATCATGCAGCCGTTCAGCTTGGGCCTCCAGTCGACATGCTATTCTCCACACCTCGTTGTCGCTTCTCAGCCTACGTATACTTCCGGAACAGGAAACAATTTACTACTGATTTACATTAAATGAAACAATAAACAAGGCGGTGGTCCATTTCTTTACAGTTTCGATCTATAAGCCGATGATAGCTGGAACCTGTTGCAAGAAGCGGAACATTTAGTCACATAGAAATATATATATATGCACAAGAAAATATTCCAAACGTGTCAAAATTTGAACAACAAAAGCATCTCACTTTTTGACAGTTCTGTTGTCGCTGCGTGTACTGATGTCACCCTGTTTTGCTTAGCTGCTTTGAAGATATTTTGTCTATCTCGATTGACTGCATGATAGGAGTAAATAATAAGAAAAGAAAAAAATGTAACCACTGAATGCATGTTGCATCGTTCTCTGTCAAACTGC
Organism: Poa pratensis; assembly: GCA_947311845.1. Classification (NCBI taxonomy): domain Eukaryota; kingdom Viridiplantae; phylum Streptophyta; class Magnoliopsida; order Poales; family Poaceae; genus Poa; species Poa pratensis. Next base: position 37,937,875 of record CAMZMU010000065.1, read on the forward strand.
CAACACTACTAAAGAAAACTAGAGAGAGATATTTTGGTAATCTGTAGTATCTTTAGCTCGATCTAAAACATGAAGAGTTTACCTCGGTACTAAGTCAGATTCTTGTTGAACTTTACGCATAGTTACATTCATATACAGTCCCTGCAGAAAAAAATTATGAACTGCAATTTCAGATCTGAAATAGAAATTGTAACACAGCCAAAGGAATGAAATGAAACTTGGTCTCAACTCTCAATTGATATAAACATGCATTTCTTTGTATCAGCACCATGGATACCCATTAAAGATCTACAGCAGTTTTTATCCTTCACTCTTTGTGAGGAAAAGGTGAAGCAAGCTCCAGATTGCAATTTCACTACACTTGCTGAATTTAATCTAAATTATTTCTAGTGTTTGAAACTTAATATTTTGAGCCATCTGGTTAATGGTGGGACAGGCACTATCAGGGAACTTTCAATCAGTTCTAAATCTGATCTAGACAAACTCCTAACTAAGATCAATGCGAACAAATCAGCTATTCTTTCATTTTGCATAGTCTACTCATGAGTACTACTACAGCGTTTGTTATAGTTCATACGTCCATCACAAATTTAAAACAACTTGATCATGAGCAAGACACTGGAAGTAACAACATAGTAAATACAAATAGCATGCTTTCTTACGTTAGTGGTATGGATAGTCGCCCCAGTGGTCATGTTGATTTTTTGATCTGCCACAAGCTGGATGTCCATCTTCTGTATGACGATTGCAAGTGCCACAATTGCTTCTAACAGAGCAAACTGATCTCCAACACATTTTCGAGGACCTCCACTGAAAGGAATAAACCTGGCAAGAAGAGGTGATGGGAGCACAAAATAATTTAACCATTTTTTGCAAGACTAAAAACTAATTGATCATAGATGGACCACATAAATAACCACATAAAGAATGTATCGCGATGTTATATTGTGACCTGAAATCGGTGTTTGACTCGTTTGGAATGGGGCCCTCTAAATCAAATCTCTCTGGAACAAATTCATCTGCTCTGTCCCATACCTTTGCAATAAGAATAAAAGAAGAGTTATTTCAACGATGGAATATTGTAATAATACCATTTGTTCATGCTCACACATTGCTAGAGCACGACGATATCATATGGACAAAGGTTCTGCAGCAGACAGACTACTTCATGTTTTAACAACCTCCGAAAAACTTAGCATGATAAGAATATCACTAAGATCATGGTATTACTGTACTGTGTAAATTGGTAGGTTGGTACCATAAATCCATAATATCATCATTGTTGGCTGCATCAAGGCCCTACACACAAGCCATCTAACTAGTAGGTAATGGTTTACAAATCACTGAGGAACCCTATAAATTTCTGGTAAAAACAGTAGGCATAGATATGCGATATTTCACTATACAAAATAGTTGATATACAGAGCTCAAAAAATATCAATCAACAGAGCAAAGAACATATTCAGATGGAAAAAGGTACCTCAGGTGACCTGTGTATATTGTACACGGAAATCATAACATCTTGACCAGCCTTAACCTTATAGTTTCCAGGAAGCACATCATCAACTAGTGCACGCCGTATCAGCACCTGTTAATAAAGCGTCCCTGAGTACCCAAAACTAACTCCGAAGTTGCTTGTCTGAAGCACAAGGAATTACAGGAGGATGTGGGTATAGCCGCATAGACTCATTGATACAGCGCATCAAGTACTTCAGCTCTTTTACATCTTCATATCTGGGGAGTCTACCTTGTAGAACACGATCTACCTCATCTTGAGCTCTCCTTAGCGCTGCTGGATCCTTCAGCAGTGCAATACTGAGCAGTCAACGAATATTGAAGTGACAATTTAAGTAATGTGTTGCCTCTTATTTGTGACTTGACATGATAAATCATTTGGCCAAGATAAAAAAGAGTACCTTACTAAGAAGATAAATAGTCCATGTGAGTACTGAGCCTGTTGTTTCATGACCAGCAACTAACATTGACAATAGATCATCACGTAACTGCAAACTGTTGACCTGGGCCATATAAAGAAAAGCATCTAACATAAATAGTGAAACAGAGAAATCAATAGCAAACATTGCATGCAAGCACAGCTAGCTTAGAACCAAGGTTATAAAAAGCGTGCTTAAGCTCGCTTAGGCACTGAGCAGTGGCATAACGCTTAGCGCTTTAATCCTTCAGAAAAGGGAAAAGCGGAGACAAAACGCTCAATCAGCGCCTAGCGCTAATAGAATCTTGCTTAGAACCAAAAGCATATACTATGACATATAAACTGTCGAAATACAGCAAAAATACTAAATCTTTGGCATAACTATGGAACAGAACCCACACAAAAAAAGGAATAACATCACATGGAAATTTTCAGACACCCTTATAAAAAAGGAGAAGGAAATGCTGTACAACTGTATGAGCAAATGCCAAGGGTAGGCCTGCTTCTACCAGACAAACTTCATTGTGCTCTGCTAATTGAAAATTAGGAATAAGGCAGCAGCAGTACAAATTAAATGAGGTTTGAAATAAAAGGCTACAGCTAAAAGAAAATATATATGTTTGACTGGGAACGGTAGGGCAGTCCCTTACATAGAAGTATTCAAAGCAAACAAAAATAGGGATTGTGGGATTCTCAAAAATAAAAGCTCTATGGTAAATATAACCATTTGCTATGCATAAATTTTTCGAGCTGTAATCGGAATAGGATGTCAAGAATTGCTGTAGGGCCAAACATGCTTTCTCTATCCTATCATTCAGTTGAACTGACCCTAGCAACATTGATCAGCTGAACACTCACATGCATGATGGTTCAATGCCTGATTATAGATAATCAACTATTGCAGAAATAAATAAATAATAAAAAGAAGCCATCACAAGGTAAGGGTGAAAATCCTGAATAATAACAACAATAAGAATAGTTTCCAAGATTTATATGTAATGAGAGGGTAACTTCCTACCAGTAAAAATATCAACCGGAATAAAATGCAATTGTCATCAAACATTGCTTTAGCTCAGGATAAGCTAAACTACCTCTTCACGGCTAGCAAGTAAAAAACGCAGGATGCTAGGATCTGCCTCGTTTACATATTCATCCCCGTCAATCTGTTCATTTTCAGCATCTACAATCGCCTTGCACTTTGTAATCAGCTCTTCAACGGTAGTCCGTATTGTGCTAACTGCCTTTTCTGCTTTTATCTGTCTAGGAACAATCTTGCACAACAAATCAATCTGTCAAAAATAAACAAGGATCGCATCAAACATCAGTTATGCAATTCTTTCCTACGAGTTAACAAGACCAAAGTAAACCATAGGTCCAAAATTAGGAATGCAACACGATGAAAGAACCTACCTGCCAGTATGGTAAAAGATCTGTTGAACGAGCCTCTGCTTCTTTGAGTGCGGTGTAAACAGCATCAATAACAGGACTATCCGATGTGAGGGAGTCAAAGTTGTAGTTGAACAAGGACAAACCAATCACATCTAGAGTCATTTGAGAAAACCTTGCTTCCATATTAACAGGTTCACCGCTCAAAGCATATGTCTCAAGCTTATCCACTAATCTCTCGGCGCATTTACAAAATACTTTATCAACCATCACTGAGAGAAATCTTTTGTGTAGAGATGGTACAACTGCTCTACGTCTCACCTGAAATAGATGCCAGGTTAATAGTAGGTAAAAAAGGATTAACAGATGAACAAGAGAGGGAGAGCAAGAAAACTCGAAATCTCATTCATGTGAAGAAGCAAGAAGCCTTCAAAATGCACAGGCATTCCTGCTTATTAGAAAATAGGAATTAATGAATAGTAAGTGTCCCCCCGAGTTCCAATTTCTGAAGAACTCTAATAGAGTGTATTTCTGCATGGCAACCTTTCCCTTTTTTTCGAAAAAATGTGGAAAGTACAAATAGAAAATTGCGATTTAAATCTATGTTTACCATTTAATGCACTCATTTCATTGTACAAATAGAAAGTTAGTACTCCCTCCGTTTCACAATATAAGATGTTTTAGGTGTTACACTTACATATGTGTACATGTGAATGTGTCAAAAGGCTAAAACATCTTATATTGTGGAACGGAGGGAGTACTACATAAACTTCTCTTTTCTCTATTTTTAAATACATTTAGAACTTGCACTTGAAAAAATAGAGTATTTTACGACAACTTTGCTATTGTTTTCCAGCAAAAATAAAAAAATTCCTACTTTTATATTCTTTGTACAAAACCGAGAACGCTTCAATGGTGTCACTTAAGGCTGATTTTCCGTCACATGTATCAGTTTTCTAATTCTAATTTACTGGTTTATAGCATTGTAATAATACATGTAGACTTGGAGAGCATGTACAGATTACTAGTGATAAATCTACCGAAGCAAGTTCTCATGTGCTCTTGTTGCTTCAGTTAACGGAAAATAATAAGAGCATCTCTAACGGCTGCCCTAAATTAGGCACCACCTTTTGGGTTATAGGGCACCTGTTTTAGCGTTTTAGGACACCAAAAAAATCTGCTTTACCAGCTGCCCTATAATAGGGCACCTCCTCTCCAACAGCTGCCCTATTTTAGAGCATACATAGATAGTTTTGAACTGAATTTGACACAAATTTGAAAAGTTTGACTACATTTTTTACATAAACTTGGACAAACTGACCCAAATTTGAAAGTTCGAGCTAAAACTTGGACAAACATGAACTACAGTCCAGAGTCCCTCCTAAGTTGATCCCAATCAACACTGGACTCATCATCGGAATCAAAATCCGACCATCCGGATGAATCGGAGTCATCTATGTTGATCACCGGCGAAGACGTAGAAGGGCTGGCCTCCGTCTTCGGCTTCTTCGCGTCCCGGCTCACGAAGAATTCGTACTCCGCCCTCACGATGTCGGGGTTCTCCCGCCGGAGCTTCTCCATCGCCACCTCATCTGCTTGCGCGGCACGGAGCTGGCGGTGTGCCGCACGGTCTTCCTCCTCGATGGCGCGGCAACCACGCGGAAGCTCGGAGCGTGGCGGGTGGCTTGGTCAGCGGTCACGACGTCGGAGAAATTCATCTCCGACCTCGGCCGGCCATACTGCCACGCGATGGCGTCGTAGGTGCGTGCGGCCTCCTCCGCCGAGGGGAAGGTACCGAGCCACATCCGGGTGTGGTCCACCGTGATTTCGGCGGCGTACCGGCCGGAGTCACGGCGCCGCACGCCGCGGTATCCCGTGCTGCTCCTGACCGGCAGCGCGGCACTACTCCCGTCGCGGCGCGGCCACAGCGAGTCGCGGCCGTAGCCACCGGAGTTGCGGCGTGGCCACATGGACGCGGAGGCGGCCGGAGATCAGCCGAATTGCGGCGCAGCGGCGGCGGCCAAATCCAGCGTCGGCGGCGGCCGAATCGGGGCCGAATCGGCGTTGGCGGGGGTAGGGAGTGTTGACGGGGGTGGGGGAGCGTCGGCGGCAGGTGAATCGGGGCCGAAGCGGCGGCAGGGCGGGCAAATCGCGGCGGCGGCGGGGAGGGGAAGGGAAACGGCAATTGGCTGCGCGCGCAGAAATGGAAAATATAGGGCAGGGGGCGCGCGGCCCTCTCTGCCCATATGGGGCAGAGAGGAGCAAATTTTAGGGCACCGTTTAGGGCAGCTGTTGGAGATAGGTTTTTGCCCTTTCACCTGTGCTAATTTAGGGCAGCTTTTAAGTAACTTACGATACAACTAGATAATGATGCAATTTCTCCGACCATTCACGCCACAAAACAATATAATCACGACGCGTCCATCATTTCCACTAAGTCGAAACTCGAGAGAAAGATAGAGAGATCACCGTCCATAGCGCTCCCTCGGCGATGGCGAAACCGGAGCCAAAGAGGAACTCGGAGACCTCGGCGACAAGCCCCTTCTCGTATCGCGTGCCGTACCCGCGGAGGACGTGCTTGGCCACGGCGGGGTCGCTGACGATGACGAAGTCGCGCGGCCCTGCGGCGAGGCGGTAGACAGACCCTTCCTCGCGGAACCACTTGAAGAGCGGCAGGAAGAGCGCGCCTCCGAGGAGGTCCTGCACGTCGTCGAGCTTGGCGGACGCGACGGGGATCCCCGAGTCGTCGTTCCCCCGGCCGAGAACCGATCGAGAGAGCGAAGTAAGCCAGTCGGGACTGACCCACGACGTGGTGGGCTTGTCCTCTCCCCCGCCGCCGCGGTTGTTGCTGCTGCTCCTTGGCGGGGGCAGCCGGAGGCTGGCGTGGCGAGGAGGCGCTCGTGGGCACCACGGAGGAGGCGCCGCGAAGGCGGAGGCGAATGCCGCGGAGGGCATCCCGCCGGCCGCCGCGGACTAGTGATTGGGCGGGAGAGACGGGGAGGGAGGGGAGTGGAGTCGTCCGGAATTTCTCGATGCGGAGGAAGAGGATGAGGTGGAACCCACTTGTAAGCGGGCGGGGAAGCAGCGTGGAAATCATCTCTCTTCAAATCCCACTTTCCACATTTTTTAACTTTCCATACTCTTTTCACACCAAATCAAATAATCAATTGATATTTTAATTATACCGTCAATTGAACTTCTTTAAGTCTAAACGAGTCTATGAATGTGAAACTAATTTGGTGTTGTCCAGGGCGTCTCCAGAAATTTGGGGCCCCTGTGCGAAACGTAAAATGGGGTCCGAAAATTGAAATTTTCACAACATTATATAGAAACTAAAAAATATTCATTTTATTACATATCTTCAATATGAGTTATTTCGTACAATATATAGAAACATATCAAACAGTAATTCTACGAAAAGGTACCACTAAACCAATAAACTGACCTTATGTTCTTCTGAAAATCATCATCCGTCTGGTATTTCTTGAAATGAAATCTTCAATCATATCTTCGTAATTAATCTTCTCTAGAATATCATTTTCAAGTGCTATTGTCGCCAATCCATTGAGTCTTTCTTGCGTCATAGTAGACCGTAAATAAGATTTCAACAACTTGAGTTTGGAGAAGCTCCTTTCCGCCGATGCAACCGTAACAAGAATGTTTAACAAATTTCTGTACGCAATATTAGCAACAGTTAAATAAGAGCGCTTCTTCAAATAGTTCAAAATATCAATAGCTTATTAAGGTATTGCTGCCACGAAATGTGCGGTGACCCAGCACACCACTGCATGTTGTAGTGTACAAGTCGTTGATATAATACTTACGGAAGGACTTTTCCGCAAATATTACATCCCCCTCGGAGTAGTACAACAGAAACATAGTTGGTCCAAGATAACACTATAGGATTACAACACTATTCAATACAAAATCTCGAGAGCCTCCTTTACAAACAGAAATAGGTCTCGTGCAAATGAAACTCCAAAAAGATCCAAGACGTGGTACTAAGCTGGATATCAGCTCTAGCTCTAATTTCTGATCCACTACTGCTGTTGTCACAGCCCTAATCTATCCACCTGAAATATCTTTGTCGAGAGTTGTGCTCCTTCTTCTAATAATCCTTGTCTTCTCCATAGGCATTGTTGTCGTTGTGTCCACCATTGCGCTGTTGTCGCCACTCCTCCGTTGGCATAGTAGAGGTTGACTCCTTCAAGCTCCACAAGGTTGATTTGACTCCTCGTTAAAGAATTTCCCCAACGTCGTGATGGATTCCTGTCATTCCTCTGCTGTCTCCAATAATCTAAGCAGGGGGTCAATGGAGGAAAGGGTGAGCAACACGAGCGTTACTCAGCAAGTTCATATAATAGGAAATAGGGTGTTTTATGCACTAGCTACCATCCAGACCAAAAGTCATGGATGAACATGCATATCTTTGTAAAACAATTTTAGGAAAGGTCCATTTTACTTTCAGAAAACTATGCCCTTCAACTATTCACATGTGCTAGAACTTCATGGAGCTCCTTTCCTGCAGCGTTCGCAGCTCCTTCTCGGAACAGGGAGTAACATGTCACATTTCTTTACACTCTGCAGAGGTGCGTTACTTTACCCATAAGAGATCAAGACCTTGTTGCACAACCGGGTGTTCCTACCCGTTCACACTCTCTTTGGTGTGGGGCCCGGTTGATGATCCAAGCCATTCACTGCGCTTCTCCACCACCCCACATGCCCACCCAATTCATGCATAGCAGGATCACCCCTGATACTCTACCCCTCACGGTAGATACCTAGGCTCCCCTTGCAGACCATCATAGACACCATAAACCGTGGGAATTGAGGGATCCCACCCATGTGCATGTAGTCCCGCAAGACCTACAGGCTACGGAACTGGCTGCCCGTTGACATGTGAACGGAAAAAGATCACAGATGACTTTCTCGTCCCATTCCAGGTCTTATGGTTAACGCGTCATTTACAGCGCAAGAATGATGATGGCATTGGTTGTTAAGTCCTGTGTAATACATTCACGTGCAAATGGAACCTCCACCACATCATCAAACCGTGGTTCCATTGCCAGCCAACAATATATATAGCAATTCATATCATTTGAAAATAGGTTTTTATTTTTCATGCAATGATAAACCATAGTACTTTGCAATTACTTTGATAAGAATAATCAAGTAGGACATGAGCAAGAGTGAACTTGCCTTGGGTAGAAATGACAGTTCAAACCCTTCGGGGTTCTAGGGTTTGGGCAAAACCCCGAATTCTGAAAATAGCAACGTAATCCCGATAAGGACTACAGAAAACTCAGGCAAGATGCTATTATGCATAAACATGAGATGTATCGCAAAATACCCCCAATCATACCCAAGCTTAACTAGTTGAGTAAGCTTTGTCTTACGCGATACTACGATAACATCGTATTAACTTGGCTTAGTTTCTTTTATCACCTTTAGGTGTTGTTATTGGTGCTTAAGTTGTTAATGAGTTGGGATTAGTGAGTGTTTAAGATTTTAGAATTTGATATGATTCACTTGGTTATTTTAGAATCCTATTTCTTCAAGACTTAAGTGTGTTTCACTTTTATTTAATTGATGAAGTATTATCAAATATTAAGAGCAACCACTTTTACGCTGATCTTTTATTGAAGTATCCCACTTTAAAAAAAAGAAATAAAGTAACACCATTTTATGTTTCATTTATTAGTTTTAGAATATTGACTTAAATGAATAAGATTATAACACAAAATTAATCCAAGTATTAATGATAATAATAATAGTGATCATATTTATTAAGTAGAGATTTCATTTTTAGATTATGTAAATATCATTTAATAAATATTTTCCTTATGGAATATATCATTTTAATAAACCATTTAATGCACATAATGCAGGTCATGAAATGATTAGAACACATTTTCCAATTTGGAATTTAAACATGTGAAGCATTATTTAAATGGAGTTGAAATGCATCCAAAATAGCATTTCAAATTAACTCCATATTGAAAATAATAAGTAAATTGTTGTTTCAATTTTAGAGTGATAAAATTGTAATTGAACACACATTAAATGATATAAATAGATAGGTTTTATTTTTCTTAACATTTTGGAATATTGTTTGTATTTTTATGATTTAAAATGATTCAGTTATGAATTTCCAAAGTTTAAATTCAACTTAATCAGTTTCTGGATTTTATTAAAATGGGTTGGTCCACTAGTCATGGTTTTAATAATTACCAAACTAATTTCCTAAATGATTAAAAATCCGATAGTAAGGTCCACCTGTCAGGATTTTCATAATTTCCTAAAGAATTTCCAAGGAATAATCTGATTGGTCAAATGACGTCATCGCTGACATCATCAACGGAGCTCAGCTCCGGTCGATCACGAATTCGACGATAGCGAGTAAATTGGCAAGCGTGAGAGGGTGATGCATGTAAAATGCATACATGAACTTTGCATTATTTTACTTATATTCCAATCATATTTGCATCATATAAGGGTTATATCAATGTTTTATAATGATTTTGGGAATACTTCATAGTTTTCCCATTTATTTGGAATTAACCCTGTTTTCCAGAAAACGTCTTTTTTAGTGTTTCAGACTTTCCGGGAGCTTCGGGACTCCAAAAAGGGCAAGGTCAGAGAGCACGCTTCAGAATTTTCGAGACGAACGCAATGGGCTCAAAATGAAGGCCAGAAGCCCAACCAGCTGGAAATGAGAGGGCCCCACGCGGCCTAAAATCTTGGCCGCGTGGGCCTACCTATTTTGGGCCTCGGAGCTCCGCCGCCGTTGATCTTTTCTCCACCGACCTAGTCGTGACCTAAAAACGCCTATAAAAATTGTCCCCCGACGTTCTCTGGAAGCAGCGCCGCACAAACACAGAAACACCGAAACGGAGATCAGGAGCTGCAGATTGGAGGGGGAAAACTCCGGCGGGGCGCTGCCGGGGTGGTCTCCACCTTCTCCAACGACTTCTCCACCGTCTCCATGATGAAGGGGGAGTAGTCCACCCCCTGGATTTGGGTTTGTGGTGGTAACTTATGTATCTCTCCTCTCTTTGAGCTTCACTAATTAGTACCGTATGAGCTGCTGAACATGATTACGGTCATCTATGTAATTCCCATGGTGGATATTGTGGTGTGAGATAATATTTGTTATGCATTTACTGTTGTGTTGGATCTTTTATGACTTGTCATACTTTGGAGATATTCTATGATGCATGTGATGGTTTGATTTATGCATAATGCCTTGTTTATCTTTATCATGAGGTGATTGACACCACCAAGTGTAGATAGATGAGAGAGATGTGGTCACACACACGAAATATAAATCATTGCACTAGTGTTTAGAATATTATCCATTATGAAGTATGATGTATGTGGGTACTGGGTGGCCAATGTGACAGAAGGCATAGGTATTGAGTGACACAGTACCGTCCAACATCCTTTATCTGGGGGTAAAAAGGAGAAGTATGATGTGGGTGTGACAGCAACCACGCTAGCCTTACGAGGGTGACACTAGCAACACAAATGAGTATTTCTTTCAACTATGTGTTTTAGGACATGTAGCCGTTATAAAAGCTACCATTAAAACATGACAATTATGTGTACTTTATCTATAACATGATAATCACCATAGATGAGAGAGAGAGGATTAAGTGAACCCATGAACCCATGTCCATTGTTCCTATAAGAGAAAACCTTTGTCTTGTCCTCTTGCATTGAAGAGGATTGGGACACTTTTACATTCTTGCTTGGTTACATTAAACTTCCATCCATCAAATCAACCACCTTGCTCCTTAAACTTGTTTAGTGCATAATCAACTAAAACTTGTGACACTTTAGTTGTAGGGAATAGATAACTTTTCCTTCTTGCTCCTGCGGATCGATACCTTACTTCCACATTGAGAGGTGCTATAGTGATCCCCTGCTCTTGGGGGTAATCAAGTACTTTTCTGGCGCCGTTGCCGGGGAGCGTAGCGCTTAAGTTTCTATTCTTGTGTGCACTAGACTAAGCTTGGGGAAGTCTCTTTAACTTGTTTTATATCTTGCAATCATCTAAGCTTGGGGAGGTTCCTTTAAACTTGTCTGGGTGTAAGTTCTTCATTACTTTTGCTATGGGTTTTCTGTTTGATTATACACCTGAGGAACTTGCAACATTTACACTTGAGGAACTTGAAATATTACAAGAAGCTGATGATTTCTTTTCTCGAGCAGATGCTATTAAACGTAAAAAGTTAACTCTTGCTGCCATGGAAAGAACTAATATTTTGCAGGAAGAAGAGGACAAAAACCTAAGCTTGGGGATGCCCATGCAATCTCAAGAAGATGCTGAAAAAGAACAACTGGAGAATGAAGAGTTGGATCTCCCAACTTCACCATCAACATATGATAGTAACACTCAAACTCAAAAACCTTTTGTAGTAAACTTATTGATAATAATGAGGAGTGTTGCTTAAATGTGCTATATGATAATGCTTTAGATGATGGTCCTATGCTTATTGATAATCCTACATGTTTGGAAGTTACTAATTATGTGAGGATAAAAATGATATACTTGCTGCTCATGATAGTACTCTTACTCATGAGAGTCCTGCTATGTTCTTGAATTCTCCTAACTACACCATAGAGGAGAAATTTGCTTATGTTGAGAAATACTTATGTGGTTTGCAATTATCTTTAGTTCCAAATCTTTGTTGCAACCATGATATTAAACTTGATATTGATCTTAATAACTATTTTGAAAGAGGGAAGCATGCTAATGAATTCCAAAATAAATTTAATGATCCTCTTTATGCCTAAATTATCTAAATTGGAAGATCTATTGGTTATATGGTTGAATACACTTCTATTACTTGCAACTATTATGAGAGAGGAGGTTATGAGAACCCTCTTTATGCTACTAATAATTATGGGCTGCAAGTAACTTTTGTTAATATGCATTGGAAAACTTCATTCATATACAAAATGCCAATGCATAGAAAGAAGTTAGACTTCGTTGTTATTACCTTTGTGTTTTGTTTCTCTCTCTACCAGGTTTCAACTTGACTATTATCTTCATTGGCTTGAGAGCAACATGGGACCCTGGTATAAGCATGGAACACTTCCCAAGGAAGAGGGGAACATCATTCAAGCTCCTCATGAGCTTCATCTTCGATAAACAACAAGTAAGAAGCCTAGCTATATGGCTATAAAGAAAGCGCTTTGCGGGAGGCAACCCGGTTATTTTTGTGTGTGATTTTTCTTTGTGTCCTCTTGCTGTAACAAGAGACTTTGTGCTAGTTTAGTTTCTGGAGTTTTAAATAAAGTGCCAAGTTTTACCCTTTTGGTTTGAAAAGTTGCTTATAGCGTTCGGAGATTTTATTCCTGCACGAATCAGTGCACGGTATGATTTTTAATTCTTATTCTGTAACTCCGAATGAGCTCATATTTGAACTGTAGTTGCAACTTTTCATCCTCTGTATGCATGAATTTTTTCGGAATTTTTCGAGAAAGTTTGGTAGGGTAGAAAAATACGTTTTGCTGCTGCTGTTTTTCTGGACAGATTCTGTCCCATTTTGTTTGATGCATGCTTTGAGCTTTTAAGTTGAATCTTTTTGATCCAATTGAGTTTATGAGTAGGCATACAACATTATACACTTTCTGGACATCTCATATGAATTTTTGTTCAAGGATTATATGCAGCAAGAAACCTATTTGTTTATCACTATTAATGCACCCCACAGAAAAGAAATGGGAGAAACGGTGTTTTGAAGTTTTTTCACAGGGATTGGAGGAGATGCACCAAGAGCTATCCAAGGATGGTGAAGACCATAAGCTTGGGGATGTGAAGACAACCCCACTGGACCTACACACTCTCGGTTTGCACACGTCCAACTTCTGTTTTTCGATCGAAACACTTTATCGCATAAACTTGGAGCGTCTTTTTGTTTGTTTTGGTTTGATTCTTTGAGAGACCACCACACTATCATTTATATATGGGAGAGCTACTGGAAATATGGGTTGAAATATGTTGGATGCTTTTATAAGATTGGGAAAAGGGATGTTTGAGTTGATTTTTAATGATACATATAGTTGCATGATTCATGAGCTTGTTTATGAGTAATAGTTTGCAAATCCTTTTTGAAGAGCTATCACTTATTCATGTTTTGGTGCTGATTGTTATTTTACTTGGTTTAACATGGATTAGTTAGTTCTATGGACACTCATGCATGCATCTAGATGGTCAACTTTCTCCCTTTTGCTAGCCCAAACATTCCAACAAGTTAAAACTTGTTTCCAACACCTTCAACCAAAGTTATTCCAGTGAGTCCACCATATCTACCTACTAGCTATATGCTATTCCGAGTATGTTCATCATGATATTTGTGTTATCTATACCTCTGAATGAAAATGATTATGTTATTGATTGCCATGGGAAAAGTTGGTTATATAGCTCTCACGAACTTGATGCACATTTTACTATCATTGCAATAAATAAAACATGACCCATTGTGATTAAGATTATGATGCTAGTGGCTTGATAAATGTTCGAGGTTGGGAGTTAGCCCATATGTGCTGTCACATGCAAAGCTTTCAACATGCTCCTTCATCTCATTTAGTTGATATCATGTACTTTTGTTTATGGATGCCTATCATGGTGAAATGAGTGGAAATGAAGTAGTTTAAATGAGTTTGTATAAATGGTTAGAGAGACGCCTGGGCCGCTAATCTAAGCCATGCATCATTCATGGTGGAAATTTACTTACATGCTATGGTGAACCGTCTGTGATACACCTTATAATAAATAGCTATTCCAATGGTAAATAAAAAGGGTGTTGAGGTTGTTCATCTTGTTTGTTTGTCTTGTCATTTTGATATGGGCTTGTTCCATATCCTGGGACAAGAGGTACCCCAGTTGACGCTCTTGATGATACTATTATTACTTACAATGATATATAACTTGAACTTGCTTTGTTTCCTAAGTTGAGTAATCATGGTGTAGGTACTTGTATTCAAGGGGCATGAGACACCTAACCTTTACTTTGTCAAGCACACTACTCATATTTGCTCTCACATTAAACTATAATCATTCAAGATGCTATGATAGGGGAATGAGAGCTTGACACCAAGTATTACCACATTGCAATCATTAACTTAAGTAGAAGAGTTTGGAGGTTAGATGAAACTTATGCATGCTTTACCTCTACTCACTTATACATCTTTCCAAAGTGTCCACCTATCATATTCAGATTTTCATCATCACTCTATGACCAATGTAGGATGTCCATACTTATCATTATGCATACATGTGGTCCATACTACTATCTGTTATGTTACACTTTGTGAACTATCATTGAACATCCTTACATTGAATACTTGATATCACTTCATAAACTGTTTTGCATATTGCTACTCCTTTGAAGAATGAATCATTTGACTCTATGTAGCAGTAGCAATCATCTTTGATATCCATTGTTAGTATTAAATTGCAAAGTCCATGTTAGTTTTATCACCTTCATACTCGAGGACGAGTATAGGTTAAGCTTGGGGATGTTGATGCATGTAAAATGCATACATGAACTTTGCATTATTTTACTTATATTCCAATCATATTTGCATCATATAAGGGTTATATCAATGTTTTATAATGATTTTGGGAATACTTCATAGTTTTCCCATTTATTTGGAATTAACCCTGTTTTCCAGAAAACGTCTTTTTTAGTGTTTCAGACTTTCCGGGAGCTTCGGGACTCCAAAAAGGGCAAGGTCAGAGAGCACGCTTCAGAATTTTCGAGACGAACGCAATGGGCTCAAAATGAAGGCCAGAAGCCCAACCAGCTGGAAATGAGAGGGCCCCACGCGGCCTAAAATCTTGGCCGCGTGGGCCTACCTATTTTGGGCCTCGGAGCTCCGCCGCCGTTGATCTTTTCTCCACCGACCTAGTCGTGACCTAAAAACGCCTATAAAAATTGTCCCCCGACGTTCTCTGGAAGCAGCGCCGCACAAACACAGAAACACCGAAACGGAGATCAGGAGCTGCAGATTGGAGGGGGAAAACTCCGGCGGGGCGCTGCCGGGGTGGTCTCCACCTTCTCCAACGACTTCTCCACCGTCTCCATGATGAAGGGGGAGTAGTCCACCCCCTGGATTTGGGTTTGTGGTGGTAACTTATGTATCTCTCCTCTCTTTGAGCTTCACTAATTAGTACCGTATGAGCTGCTGAACATGATTACGGTCATCTATGTAATTCCCATGGTGGATATTGTGGTGTGAGATAATATTTGTTATGCATTTACTGTTGTGTTGGATCTTTTATGACTTGTCATACTTTGGAGATATTCTATGATGCATGTGATGGTTTGATTTATGCATAATGCCTTGTTTATCTTTATCATGAGGTGATTGACACCACCAAGTGTAGATAGATGAGAGAGATGTGGTCACACACACGAAATATAAATCATTGCACTAGTGTTTAGAATATTATCCATTATGAAGTATGATGTATGTGGGTACTGGGTGGCCAATGTGACAGAAGGCATAGGTATTGAGTGACACAGTACCGTCCAACATCCTTTATCTGGGGGTAAAAAGGAGAAGTATGATGTGGTGTGACAGCAACCACGCTAGCCTTACGAGGGTGACACTAGCAACACAAATGAGTATTTCTTTCAACTATGTGTTTTAGGACATGTAGCCGTTATAAAAGCTACCATTAAAACATGACAATTATGTGTACTTTATCTATAACATGATAATCACCATAGATGAGAGAGAGAGGATTAAGTGAACCCATGAACCCATGTCCATTGTTCCTATAAGAGAAAACCTTTGTCTTGTCCTCTTGCATTGAAGAGGATTGGGACACTTTTACATTCTTGCTTGGTTACATTAAACTTCCATCCATCAAATCAACCACCTTGCTCCTTAAACTTGTTTAGTGCATAATCAACTAAAACTTGTGACACTTTAGTTGTAGGGAATAGATAACTTTTCCTTCTTGCTCCTGCGGATCGATACCTTACTTCCACATTGAGTGGTGCTATAGTGATCCCCTGCTCTTGGGGGTAATCAGAGGGCGCATGAGACGCAGCGCTACGCGGCATACCAAATAGTGGCGGCGCCGCTCCTAATTGCTCACCGGAGCATGACCGGCGACGAGCTCTTGTGGCGGCCGGAAGCTAAGCACGGCACTACGGCTACCCAGAACGAATTGAACCAAATGGAGGGCATAGGAAGATGCGCAAGCTCACCATGAGCACGCAGAGCGTCTCGGAGAAGCACGTCGTGGACGGACGGCGACGTACGCGTCAGCGACAGCCGGCGGCCGGACTTGGAGAAGATGAGCAATACGGCCGCTTCCGAGCTCCGTAGCACGCACGGATCCACCATGAGCACGTCGGAGCCACGACAAACCTCCCCAGTACCTCAGAGTAGCACCTCGAGGCCGAAATCGGCGGCGCACGATGGTGGCCGGACGAGCTAGGGTTTTGCCCCGACGAAGAAGGAGAGCCCGGGAGGGGACGTGAGGAGTACGGGAGAGAGAGGAGATCGAGTACGACGTCCCTCTTATCTTATCCTCGAAGAGAAGCAAGCAGGCAGGAGGTGGCGCGAGGGAATCGACACGGCGACGGCCTCCTCGTCCTTCTGGCGAGAGGAAGAAGAAAACGAGAAAGAAATGGACATTTTGCGAAAAAAACCCTGGGTTTCCAGGGAATTACAAAACTAGTTTTAACAGGCCCCTGTTAACTGTTTTAAATGCTTTGAGGACCTGTTTGAGATGGTTTTAATTTCAGGAAAGTCCCTGGATGTGTAGAATTTCATTATGACATTAATTTCAACTTTGAACTTTGAATACTTGATGTATTTTGAATTCACTTATCATTTAAAGTGATTTTCCTTGTTTTGGATTATTTCTCACTTTGAAATGGGTAACTTAACACCTCTATTTATATTGTTGTGCATTATTTTTAGCAACAAGAAAATATATTTCTTTATTGTTTATTCGTGAATACTTGTTATTTTTAAATACTAAAGATAATTTCTTGATTGATTTCAACTCAAGATAAATATTCAATCTTTTCTTGGTTGCTTTATTAATTCCTGGGCAACACCAAATTGTTGTCCAGCAATATAAACATGATTTGCTCACTGTGGTGACTACAAAGAGTATACACAGTGTTTCAATTCAAATACATGCCAAGCACGATGTATTGCCTCGATGTCTTGCCTTATGACACCTGAAAACTTAATTATGTGAAAACATGATCATATGTCTGTGGATGCACAAAGTACAAATATCCTGCATGAGGTCAGGTCTTATCGCTAAATAAATGGATAAAATGATGAGAGTAGAATCTTGCTTGATTCCATAACTCATTATGAAGATAAAAGGTTGATGCATTCCTCTTTGACAGGATTGATGCTTTAGTGTGTGGAAGCAAATTGTTAGAACAACTGCTGACTAAATAGTCCATGTGGTTCCAACTTCCACATGTCCAGATTTATCTCTTCTTGAGAATGAAATTTTAAACAAGCCAAATGGTCTTGGTCACATGATGAACTTGTGAACTCCTCTCATATGAGATTTGTCCACTCACATGAATGTGAGACTTAACTCATGTGATTTCAAGTTATGGGTGGCGATTATGTGGGTTTATGATTTGGCTTTACTTTCCCCTTGGAAATCATATCTTTGGAGAAACACCACAAATCTCCATGTGACTCTCCCATATAGAAACTTGAATATGTTGCCTAGGTTATAATGTGGTGTATTATTTCCTCTTTGTTCTTTCTCTTGTATGGATCATGGTTGTATCTTATCCTCGCTTCCTATTTGAATTAACCTCATTCAAATGATCCATAGTCCATTTTGGTCTTCACTTTGGTATTGGTTCCTCAAGTCAATACTGGACTTAAGACAATTTCTTAAAGTCCCTGATCTAGAATCCAACATCACTTGCCTCACCCTTGTGGTGAAGACATCCAGATTAATCCTAGCAAAGCTTTCTATTAGATGGCTATAGAAGAAGGTATGTGTATTTTATGACATCCAATTGCCTTATGCATATGGAAATAGTTTGTTAACAAGGTTGCAAAGCTTGTCACCATATTTCTTCCCAAATTCAAGTGGCTGAGATGTACTGGATTATCTGACCTTCTGTTTATTTGTATATGACACTCAAGTGTTTTGAGTATACAAAAGTGATTTGTTAACAAGGTAATTAGGCTTCTTACCAAACTACTTCTATATAACACCAACATTGGAATATCACACTATTACTAAAGAAATTAATAAGAACATAACAGATATAAGAGTTCCCAATGTCTCCGTGATAGATTGGCATAGTACTTCTATGCATATCTAGGAAATCATTCTTCATAATCTTCTTGTTGAACTTCCTTCGTTCTTGTGTTGCCTTCTCTTGTAGAATAAATTTGAGAAGATTGGGAGATAAGAAGATAAGATAGTCTTGGTAGGAAAAGTAGATCTAGATTAAGATTTAGTTTAGTCTTTTATCCTCCTTCCAAATATTCTTTCTTTTCTTTCCTTTAAGATATGTACATATTCTATAATGATGTGATTTATCTTTCATTTCATTTATTTTTTTATTGTATTATTATCTTGTAATCAAAATGTTTGAGAATTTAGATAAGATCAGATTTTGAAGTTTATAACACTCATGTTGATGACTAAGTCTAATTCACCAAAATCAGCGAAACCTCGATGTAAATTTCACAAGTTTGGTTCCAAGTTTTTAGTTACTCGTCAAACTAACGGTATTATCAACTAGTCTTTCGAGTGTTGGTCGATCACTCTATGACTTTGTCGAAAAAGTTTTTAATTTCCCCAGATTTTTAGATGCATGCTATGCAAATGCACAAATTTAATTTAGCCCCTTTCTATTCTCTGAACTATGGGTCATTACAAAATGCTATGTTGTGTTCTCCAAGAAATTGTACAATCAAAAGAATCATGTACAAAACTTTTCATAATCTTATTTCATTAACAAAATAAAATAAAAATGAGTACGAACAACTAACTATAGATCGACTTGGTGGTTTATAATTAGCACAGAGAGCACGCCAACATGTAGCAATACCTTAATCAGTAATTCCGCCTGATCGCGTCGCACGGATCATATGTCTATCCCCAATCTCTGTTGTAATGAGACATAATCAGTAATCACATCGTCAAAATTTCCAATCCCTAATCTAATTGCTGCAGCAGTGCGGCCTAATTACCTCGTCAGTACTCAGTATTCACGCGAGGAACCGCCGCAGGGCCCTTCTTTTTTTCTCGTTCTGTCGCTCGGTGGGTAGGGGAAACTGACCGTCGTGGCGTCGTCGCGTCCTTGCTGGCCGTCAGGTCGCCAGGGGAATCGTTGGTTTGATTGATTAGATTAGGTCTCTCTCCGACTCTCGGTCTCTCGATTGAACGAACAGGTAAGCTGGGGGAGTCCGGTTGAGCGATCACTGCACCAGCACGTAGGCTCGGGATGGGAGTTTTTTTTTTTGAGGGATGGCTCGGGATGGGAGTTGGATCGATCGCCCGCGCTTGGAGGAATTGGGCTGCAACAGCATCCTAGAGCTGGGCCGCTCAGATTTTTTTTGACCGAAATAAACCAGGGGAGGACCTATACACCGCTTCACAGCGGCCGTTCGTGATCGCGCCGCCCACGCACGTCTTAGATGGGCTGGCCCATATGCTCCTGCTTCCTTTCGCACGTCTCTCGTTCGGTATAGATCTTTCGAAATAGATCTATTTCGAAATTTTTGAATTTGAACAAATTCGAATCGGAACAAAATTTCGAATTTGGAACAAATTTTGAATCGAAACAAAAATAAAATCCGAACAATTTTAAAATCTGAACAATTTTTAAATCCGAACAAAAAATTCAATTCCGAACAAAAATCAAATTGGAACAAAAATTCGAATTTGGAACAAATTTTGAATCGGAACAAAAATCAAATCTGAACAATTTTAAAATCTGAACAATTTTCAAGTCCGAACAAAATTCAAATCTAAACAAAAATTCGAATTTGAACAAATTCGAATCTGAACAAATTTTCGAATCAGAACAAAATTCGAATTTGAACAAATTTGAATCAGAAAAAAAAATTCGGATCTGGAACAAATTTTGAATCGGAACAAAAATTTGAATTTGAAAAAAATCGAATCGGAACAAATTTTCGAATTTGGAACAAATTTTGAATCGGAACAAAAATCAAATCCGAACAAAATTCAAATCTGAAAAAAATCAAATCGGAACAAAATTCGAATTTAAGAAAATTCGAATCGGAAAATAAATTTCGATTTTGGAACAATTTTTGAATCTGATAAAAAATCAAATCCGAACAATTTTGAAATCTGAACAATTTTCAAATCCGAACAAAATTCAATTCCGAACAAAAATCAAATTGGAACAAAAATTCAAATTTGGAACAAATTTTGAATCGAACAAAAATCAAATTCGAAAATGGTAGAAGTGGCGACATTCCTTCTACTCCTACAACTCAGTTTTGCCGACAAGCTCACCGTCATCGTGACTACTCAACTCGCTTGAAGAGTCCACGACTGGTTTGTCACGGTCCGCAAGGGTTCTGGTTCCAACGACGAAAACAACCATGCATGTCCACACAAATCGTCACACTCTGGCTCAACATGATGTTGCTTGCGGTGGCCAGGTTCCAGATTCCATAAGAAATTTGGTGTTGCGAAACATAATGACTCCAGTGTTAGCATAACCTTTACATTGGCGGCCGGTGAACAATGGGTGACATGTTAGTTTGCTTTAAGTCAAAGGGTTGTTACTGGTGCTGAGTCAAGTGGTTCATGGAGAGGGTCTAGGAGGCGTTGCGTGTTCTTGGGCGGGGATCGATTGTTAGCGGTTAATGCATGCAATTAGTGAAGAAAAGTAGTGATGTGAGTTACATGTCGAGAATGCCTAACGACAATGAGAAGATGGCCATGGTCTAGATGACATTGCCATAAAGAGTTCATTTTCCATGTTCGAGTCTTGAACAAGGTGTGTCGTCGGCCACAACGTGTGGGGGGGGACTTCTGAGGGTTCGGTGATTCAAGTGGGTTGATGCTTGATGAAAAGGTGACGCGTGCACTTTTAATATGAAGTCGGTATTATTATGTTTGCTTCGTCAGCTTTTCTCCATTTGAGTGTTTGGTTTTTTTAATGGTTTAGTATTTGGTTTGCACGATTTTATGTACTTTGTCGCTCCCTATTTAAGTGACGCACGCGTATTTCATTGTCCAACTTTCAACACCAATTGGACCCAAAAAAATACATACTACAGAAATTATATCATTGTAGTCGCTTTTGATCTTTGTATCAAAAATTCGTTTTTGAATGATATATTTTTATAACAAATATCATATGTGTAATTAGCTAATTTTTAAATCAAGAAAATAACGAAAAACTAGGACGTCACTAAGGGGACAGGAGGAGTAATTTTCAACATCAAGCATAGCGCATCACTATTCAGCAACCGCAGGCTGAGTTGTAGGATGTTTAAAAGAAGTACTCCCCATGTTTGTAATGATAAGATGTTTTTTATATTGCAATGTGGACTACATACATATTAAAAAATGAGTAAAACATGTCTAGCTACATATGAATCTGAAAAACAGAGGAAAAAAAAACATCTTAAATTTAAAAATGCAGGGAGTACTAGCAAAACTTGCACCCTTGTTTTTTAGGGTATGCAAAGCTTGCACTGTTCCTCCAGAAATGATATATAGGATAGCGAGACATGACCAAGATTTGACATGGGTTAACTAATAGGAGAAGCCTGAATGGCCGGAAGTAGAGATGGGTACATACATGGCCCATACACGAGCTTGGTCAGACAAGGTCATGTCTTAGACAAAAGGCGACATGGCACCATACGGACTCTGCGCAAGCCCGTATCACAAGGCCGCCTTCTGGATCTGTTTTACTCGTTTACCCAAAAACAAAAGTTAAGCCTTGATAGCCCCCAAAAAAAAAGTCGTCTACCCTACACTCTGTCAGTTGAATGGGATCTACATCTACTATAGTCCAGAGCTTGAATCCAGGGTGAAATTCCACACAAAAAACCTTTTTGGCAAATTTTAACGAAAAATAACCTTTTTCAAAAATATTTCCAAATCTAACCCTTTTTTGTAGCGCCCAACGAAGGGGCGTTACACTCTTCCTGATAGCGCCGTTGCGCGTGTCGTTACAGGTCTGCCAGCGTGGCACTGTGGGCCCGCATGCCTGATGTGTAGCGCCGTGACAGATGGAGCTACACTCTATTATGTAGCGTCGTGGCACTTGGAGCTATCCTATTAAAATTTTGTAACCCGAGAGACCCGAGAACTGATTTCGTCGCATCGTCGCAAAAATGGCTAAGTCACATGTAGCGCCGTATAACCTGGAGTCACACTCTATTTTGTAGCGCCTTGTCATGGGAGCTATCCTCTTAAAATTGTGACTCGAGAGACCCTTTTGATGATTTTTGCGACCCTGTGACGAAACCATGTCTTGGACAAGGGGCGACATGGCACCATATGGACTCCGTGCAGGCCCGTATCACAAGGCCACCATCTGGATATCGATTTACTTGTTTATTATCCTTGACGCCCCGCGTCCACTGTGTCATCTGAATGGCCAAGTCGAACAGAATACAAAAGCCAAAAACGCGAGTCCTGCAACAAGATCGAGAGGAGCTAGCTAATCATCCCGACAGACAGCAAAGGGGTCAGGCGACGTCGAAAGCCGCGTGATCCGTCGATACCACCTCCTTGAGAAAAAGCTCGTCGGAAAAGACGGGACGTGGATCGAGCTCTTGAGCCCAGGACCGAGCGAGATACCTGACGCGCGGCTGACGACGTGCCGCCGCCGCTCGGCGCCGCGCCGTGGTCCACACACATGGACGCACACTCGCAGACGTGCACGTTCGTGCATGGGTCGCGAGAGAGAGATTGATTGGCCGGCGCCGGCTGGACCACGCTGCAAGGGTTGGGGCGCTGAAAGCTATGCGGCGGAGCGCGAATTTCGTCCAGCTGCCTCTTCCTCAAATTCTCACACGTGCGCTCATCTTCTTCTTCGTTTCAAACGCTTCTGCCAGCTTAATTAGGCTGTGCGCATTAACTGCCCATGTATGTCAGCGCTGCGTTTCATTCTCTGCCCTAGTTTCAGGCGTCTCAAGTTCAAGTTACTTGTACAAATTCAAGCTACTACAAATCCCTAGTTTATCTGCCCTATGAGACCGAGAGCTAGTGTATCTGCCGAGCCTAGGGGTAAAAATGGGGTACTACCCGATGAATAAAAGAAAGCTAGTTAATCCCTGGCGATAAGCACCCGGCCGGCGGGGCGGGTTCACATGTGGCGAATCACTGTGCTTCCCTGGCCACTCGTACGGCCACACGACAAACTTGTCAATAAGCGCCTCAACGAAAAAAGAAATAAGCAATAGACAGTCGCCATGCTATGTTTCTATTCTAGAGTCACCAGCAATCTTAGCATGGGATGTTCTGAGAGGGATCATCAACAAATCTTTACGCGGTACTATCTCTATTTCGAAAAATTATTACACTGGCACCTACCACTAGATTCTGTCTTTCTTTTACCCGCGCAGGTAGTACAGACCACGAAGACTGTCAGGCAGCACAGATTTTTAAAACAAACCCTTTTTGTTCAGTCGGATTCCCTCGGCGATGTCCTGCCGCCGCTGCCGGTAGGCGCTGCGCCGGGATCGATCACGACAGGACGAACGTGAGGAAGCGGGTGGTGGTGGCGAATAAATCTAGGCGCACGGGCGGCGGCATGGCATCCGATGCTGGCTGGAGCGGCTAGGCCAAGGGCCAAGAACAGGGGACACGCGCGGGAGGAGACAGGGAGCCGCGCGCAGCAGCAGCGGCCATCCGGAAATTCGCGGCGGCGGGAATCCCAGGCGCGGGTTTTTCTATTCGTCTCCGGGGGATTCCCCACGACGGTAGGTATCCGATGATCCCCTCGTCGGCTACTCTCTCCGCTCGGGTCCACAATGTTGTGCTGCTTTACGCCGGGATCCTTCTTTCTTGGCCCGATCACAACACACTGGGAGATCAGCAAAATCCATCCTCCAGGAGGATTCCTCCTTTTCATGGTACGTGCTGATTGGTGGGAAGCTTGGATTGGATGGTCACGGACACGGAGCCTATAATTTGGTTGCCGGCATTGAGTGGCGAATCGATCAGGTCCCGTCACAGATAGGCGCGTTGAAGATTTGGCCCGACGTATTATTTTTTTGAAAAAAGATCCGATCCACATATATTAAGGTAGCTCGAGCATATTACAAACAGGTCCCCAGAAGAAAAGAAAATTACAAACGAACCAAGGAATATGCAAGAAGCACCCCAAGCCACCGAGAAGAATCACGATCGGATCCGCACGCCGCGCGCCGGAGCACCTAGTCGTCGCCGGAGCCGCCGTACCACCTGCCGCCGGGGAAGGAGCACCTCCACACATTGTAGAAAACCGCAGAGCCGTCCGCCGCGCTGCGACGGAAACCGATGCCGTTGAACACGCACGGCCACATCGCCATCTTCCCCGCACCACCCATCTTCCCGCCGGCTCGACACCGCCCAGGTCCACCACCAGCAGCACTCAGCAACTTCGCGACGGCCGCTCCCCTCGCCATCACGGCCGGCCGGAGCAGAAACGCCGAGGAAGACCACCACCACAACCACCACCAAAACCGGAGCTCCCGCAGCCACCAACTTCCCCCCTCCCCGCGCGACGAGGCCGGAACGGGGAAAGGAGGGGAAGGACGAGGCCCACCACGCCGACGCCATCGCCACCGTCTTCGATGCCGCCGCCAGGCCACACACACCTAGAACCTAACTATCTACACACACAACGAGTAGCCGGAGCTCCCCCCCCCCCCCACCTCACGGTGCCGAAACGGCGACTGGAGGCGGAGGGGAGCGGCGGAATCGCCGGCGAACGCTCGAAACTTCGAGTCGCCTCGGTGTCGCCTCTCTCTACTGTAACGAGGGACACGGGGACGGGCTCAACGCTGTAGTACAGAGTGTATATGGTCCCGACGTATTGTTGTTTGCATTGTATGTTTTTTTTTGAGTTTAAAGCAGGCGCACTGCCATTCGATTAGGTAGAAAGCAAAGTTCATTTACATGAGATCCTCAAGAAGAGGAAGGAGAAATGGTCATGAAGATCTAAAAAAAGGAAAAACAGGGGCAAAAAATGGCCTCGCAGAATCGAGTTTCCTGTTTTTGGTTGGATGCATCACACCATCTCCAGCACCCCGAAATGGCCCTGCAAAGGCACATTGGAGGTTCGGGCGCCAAAAATCGTCCACAGCAGCACTCCAAGTGTCGGGCCCGAGCTGAAATATGTCCTGCCCTCCAAACATCGGGGGCCTGCTCGGGGGTGCCGGGCATTGCTCGGACGTGCCCTCCGACAGGCGGCCCTCACTCGTCTTACATGCCTAGCGGGCAGGCATGATTCATTTCCCCCACTCGTCCCATTGTTTCCTCTCGCCAGCGATTCGTACCATCGCCGCCACCCCTGACATCGCCAACTCGATCGCAGCGCGAAGTTCCGCCGCAACGACCACGCAGACCGGCTTGCCGCTGCTCCCCGACGGTCCCTGTCCTCATTTAGCGTCGGCGCGGCTCATTCAGCCGGCTCCGCCTCTTCCTCCCTTCCGCCCCGCACGTAAAGTGTTCGGCCTTTTGTCGATTGGCTCATTTGTTTGATTGTCGATTTGTTGACTAGTTTCAATGTTTCATTTTGTCCAATAGGCTATGGATAGCGACGACGAGTTCATGGTTTACCAAATGATGGGAGAGAATGCTGCCTTGGGAGACGACGACGAAGAGAATCAGATGGTCATGGCCGCTCTTTTAGATGCGCAAGCCGAGATTGACGTTGTGCCCAAGCGTGGAGGATCAGAGTAAGACCGGATGGCCAACAAGAGCCATTATAGGAGAACTGGTCACATGCTCTTGTCAACGACTATTTTTTCGAGAACCCGACAAACAAACATCATGAATGAAGAGGTAAGTGTTCAGGAGAATCGTGCATGGTGTTCGAGAATATGATGACTAATTCGAGCTGAAGAGAGATTGCACCGGGCTTCTTGGATTCTCATCCCTTCAGAAATGCACAACTGTCATACGGTGTCTTGCATATGGAGTTCCCGCAGATTTATTAGATGATTATCTCCGTATGTCTGAGTCCACCGCCGTTGAAGCCACATACAAGTTTTGAAAGGCGGTAGTGGCAGTGTTTGGAGAGACGATATATCTAAGAGCACCAAATGCAACAGGCACAGCTCATCTCATGGCACAAGGCGAAGCAAGAGGATTTTCGGAGATGCTTGGGAGCATCGATTGCATGCATTGGAATTGAAAGAATTGCCCATTCACTTGGCAGGGGATGTACAGGTCAAGATATCATGGAGAGTGGAGTGGCATACTTGAGGTTGTGCCAGATTAAGATCTTTGGATTTAGCACACATTTTTCGGCATGGCCAGTGCTCACATTGACATCAATGTGCTCCAACTCTCTCTGGTGTTTTTCGGACTTATTCAAGGCAAAAATACGGAGTGTAAGTATGTGATCAATGGTCATGAGTATGACAAGGGGTACTACCTAGCGGATGACATCTATCCTAATTGGTCGACATTTCTCAAGACAATCTGTAATACTATTAGTGAGAGAAATGGCCATTTTGCGAAGCAAGAGGCTGTCTGGAAAGATGTGGAGCCGACATATTGTGTGTTCTAGGCCCGGTTTGCCGTAGTACGGTATCCTTGTCTATCTTGGTCGCCAGATAAAATGTATGAGATCATAAATGTTTGTGTTATCAACTTATCATGCACAACATGATCATCGAGAGTGAGCGAGATGTGAGAAGGGTGTTCAATGAGACATATGACTTCCAGGGGCCTATGGCTGAGCCGCAGTCGGGCGTGCCGACCCAGTTTGCTGAATTTCTTGCCATTCATCAACAAATTCGTGATGAGACAACGCACAAGCAACTGTAAAATGATCTTGTCGCGAACTTATGGGCGATCAGACCAACCAATCACGTGATGTTTTGAGGAACTTAAAGAATTTAAATTTGAATTGTTGTGAACTATACATTTTCTATATGTTCGAATTCTTGAACTTTGCAATGATGTTTTTAAGAATATAGATAGAAATGATCAAAAGATGATTGGGGCGGGCGTTTGGGGGGCGCCGCTGGGGTCAGCACCCCCATTATGGCTGACACATGTCAGGCACCCTCCAAAAAGGGCACAATTGGGGGGTGCCGGACATAGATTGGGCGGGTTTTGCTGAAGATGCTCTCGGGGGTTTTAGTTTGGACTAATGCAAATGGTGGGTGTTTCGTTGTTTGCGTTGGTATGATGCGGTTACCTACTTCACCAGTGGTGATGTTAGGAACCACTACACCGCACCACGCTACTCACGGGGATCACAACATATCTGGAGCCACATCAGAATGTAACTAGGCAATTGGTTGAGTTGCATACTGATTAAACACCTAGGTTATCCCAACATAAACCTCCATAAAAGGGGGATTTTAGACAACATCTCTCTGAGATCCACAAAATGTAATAAAAGGAGGTTGATATCCCTAGCCTTTATATCAAAGTGATGCACACAACCATCTTTGTTTAAGTTGATGTAAAATAAAAGAGGGCAATGTCATCAGCAAGAACAATATATAGCATAAACAACTAATGCAAAAACATTACAAGATATGAATTTAACCTCTACGATTCAGTCGAGCTCTTCCGCGGCAACACTTTCAATAAGGGAAACACGCCCTTATGACATCGTCACACGTCTGGCTGAAGATGGACACGACAATGATTTCCATCCTGTTTACCAAGACCGACCAATAAGCCAGCACGTCGGCAATGAGAAGACAACTTTAGAAAAGTAATGACTTAATTTTTTCGCTGCACGAGTTGGTTTGTATGATGGATTACTCACGCCAACTCATTACTTGGGTCAGTCCAGCCACTTTTACTCTTTAGCACATCTAGTGTAAGGCAGATTAGCATCTCTATTCACTATGACATGTAGAACACTTTCATCTCACCGTCTTATACATCAGTCTTGGCAATGTGTGTCCAGCACAGACTCAAACGACTATGGACAAACTAAATTGAACTAAGTTAAGCACAATATTCTACAATAAGATCACGTAGCTGATAGCGGTGCTAGTAGTTCATTACATGCACATCTTATGAATACATAGACGAAACATATCGCCTCTAGGGCACTATTCCTAACAAGACTTTCAATCTTCCCCAAGTAGAAGAGTAGACGAGTCCTGCTAGCTGGCACATCCCATTGCAACTTTGAGCGCTCTTCCACACGCTTAATTAATACATCCACATAGGAGTAGGGTTGTTACCGAAGAACATCCCGGGACCTAAATCTGTATTCTTGCGTCTCTAATGTTGTTAACCCATCGAACCGTGGTCACAAGCCATATCACCTGCATATAAATCTACTTGTCGGATAGGAAACACCGAAAATGCTCAAGTAGTAAGTTTTTTATAGGCGTGAGGAATCTAACGAGTGCGATAAAGAAGAGGGTGAAACCTATGCTAGACATGTCATACTTCTGCGCCAACATGTCCCTCTTACCGCTACTACTTATCACTTCCACATTACTCTATGATGGCATGGCAATTAACGGTTTCCCCGTGGCATGGCGTTAAGCTAGTGGTTTTCGTTCTCCCCTGGAGTTCAAGAGGAAGATGGATTATGTCAATGTTGCACCATCCATCTCCAAGACATATTCTCAGTACGAATTCTACAAGTGTTTTATGCGAGTAACGTCTATAACAATTCGAACTAATACGAACACCACACGAGACACCTGAAAACAAACTAATTACCACTTGCGTAGAGAACATGAATTACTCAATAATTCAAAGTTAGAAGGTATTACAACATAAAATGCGATTCACGCTAGGGGAGGAAGAAATGATGGAGGCTACTGCGGCGTAGCATAGATGAGGATGGCGCCAGCCAGTGGGCTTGAGCGCGTGGAGATGGTGGCGTTCTCAACTTTCTTTTCTAAAAAAAGTTGTCTTCATTTTGTAGGAGCATTAATTTATCATCAAAGATCAAATGGAAACATAGTTTGTCATATACACAAGGTGTAGCTTGTTCCAATAGAACATGCATGAAATTGGTACCATTTTTAGTCCAGGAAGATATGACGCCATCGAAAGCGTGTGGCAAACCTTTTGTCTTAACCATCAATTTGAAGGGGGTCTCAAATAAAACTAGTATCGTTTTATTTGCCATGGCAATTATTTCTGATATTTTTATAATTAATTATTCATGTCAAAAGTAGTGGTCGAAATTATGCGTATACATTAGTTCCTGCGAGGGAGTATATATTAGAATTTGGAAACTATGTATGCTTATGTGCAAAACGTCATGTATTTAGGAAGGGTGTGTGCACACGTTAGAGTAGTATAGAGATCAAATACGGCTGACAACAGTGGTGCGCTCTAGAACGGTTCCTGCACCACCACATGTAAGGCTGGCAATCGGGTCGGGTTTCATCGGGTCAACCTTGTTCAGACCCATACCCGAATACATTATCGGGTGCATCAGCGACCCACGACCCTACCCATGGGCGGCATTTCATACCCATGCTCGAACCCGTCGGGTTTGGCTACCCATCGGGTCGCCCATCGGGTCAGCCTAATAATTAAAACTTTTATATTTTGCATCCTGTACGTCAGGAAGAGCATCCATTTCGCCAAAAACGAAAGAGCCTCAGTACATTATATAGGCAGAGGTGCTCCTCGCATGCGCTTGAGTAAGCGATGTGGGACTAAAGAGCTACACGCGCGATGCGCTTGGCTAGCTGAGGAGCCGCAGTATTCGTTGAATCCGTATAACGCATGAATCGCTGCAGCTGCATGGGCTTTTGTTGTATGGGCCAAACTACCTCGCTCAGCAAAAAAGTATACGATTGGAGACTTGGGCTGTATTATTGTGCTTCTAGTACTAGGACACATGAGCAGCCGAAGCCATGCCATTGTTTTGTTCATTTTTTACGTCAATTGATCTGTTTCTTTTCTTCTGTGAACTGTTTCTCTCCGAGAAAGCTACGTTCTTGCATAAAGAGACTACAAATAATGTTGAATAAATATTTATATTAATCGGACGACCCATCGGGTGACCCATGGGCATAAACTTGGACTCATACCCTACCCACGACTAATCGGGTCGCCCATGGGTCTTGCTCATGGACGCAAATAGCGACCCATACCCTGCCCATTAGAGTCGGGTGCCCATGGACGGAGGTACGCATGGGTCAAATTGCCGGTCTGAATCACATGTATAACTACAAGAGAAACAGTACAAGGACCTAAACGCAATAACCAAATCAAGCTAGCCGTGCTGGGTACAAAAGGACACACGCCCAATACAAAACTAGTGCCGCTACAAAGGAGGACCCTTTCTCCCAAAACCGGAGCATATCCGCAGCAAAACCTCGCATCAGCAGCAAGAAAGTGAGCCATTCCACTCCTCCGCACGCGCCGCCGTACGCACCAACCCAAGAAGCTCTCTCTTTCCTCTTCTTAGTTCTCACTCCACGAGCACAAGAAACTCGCTGTGCGTGCGTGGCTCGAGCGCCGGCCGGCATCGAGATCGACCATGTCGGCGTCGCCGGAGTTCTACAAGCCGGCGCCGGTTTTCTCGCCGTGCAGCTCGCCGCTGCTCCTGCACGGGGATGCTACCGCCGGAGCGGCCGGCGGAGTAGGTCAAGATGGGGCGAGCGGCACGTGGGAGGAGCAGTGCTGCCGGACGCCGACGGGCGTGGGGAGCGAGCTGAAGCAGGCGGCCGCGACGTGCCCGCCGGCGCCGAGGAAGCCGCGAGCGCCGGCCGCGCCGTGCCGGAAGCGGCTGTTCGAGGTGGAAGTGTTCAGCCTGCGGCTCGAGGAGCTCGAGCGCCTCTTCTGGCGCCCGCACACAGCGCCGGCGCCGGCGCCCGAGAAGAAGATCAAGCGCCGCAGGGTGGCGCCGCCGCTGGCCTCGCCGGAGCCCAAGGCAAGGGCTAGCTAGCTGGTCCGGCAGTACCTGGCTGGCCAAGTGGTTTTGGCTCGTCGGTGCGTGCTAGTTGCGGTAGCTGGTATGGGATTTAGTGCTGCGTTTTTACTGCCGTACTTGTACTCTATACTACTACTACTAGCTGCTGCTAATGTTTCCATTAATCAGTTCACAATAGTAGTTCATGGTACCTATAGTAGCTAGATAGTAGTAGTAGCCGTAGTAGTTTTAGCAGCAGTTCTTGCTTTTTACTGTATGGGATACTACTAGTACGGTGGTCAAGGAGTAATAATAGGTTGAAATTTCTTTTTAGAGGGAGGATCCGATCCATATATCAGAGTACTCGGTACAAATTACAAGAAAGTCCAACGAAGAAAAGGAACTTACAAAAGGAACCCGAAACTTGCACAAAGCACCCGAGCACACTGACAGAATCACAATCGGATCCATCGTCTTCACCCAAGAGCCTAGCCGATGCTGCCATCGCCGTACCTCCTGCCGTCGGGGAGAGAGCGGCGCCACGAGAAGTAGAGGGCTGCAAGAGTCGTCCGCCGCCGCGCGACGGAGCCTAGGCTCAATGAACGAGCACAGCCACAGCGCACAGTCCCCAGCTCCACCGAACCTCCAGCCGATGCAGCTCCGCCCAAGCCAGCCACCACCAACCTCCCCGCACCTCCCGACGCAGCTCCCCTCGCCACCACGGCCGGCCAGAGCTCGAACGCCGAAGAAGAAAACCTCCACCCGCTCCACCACCAAAAGCAGATCACCACCACCCAGCTGCTCCTCCCCAAACCACCACGGACGGACAGAGGAACAAAGCAGGAGGAGGAGACCTGACGAAGCACCTTCACTACCTCCCCGGCGTTGCCGCCGGAACGGGGCAAGGAGGGGAAGGACATAGCTCGACACGCCGACGCCTCCGCCACTGCCTTCGGGGCCGCCGCCTGAGCACAGAACCTAGCAAGCTAGAACCTATCTACACGCACGGACAGAGCCCGGGGCTCCCCCCCACCTCACGGCGCCAAGACGGCGACCGGAGGCAGAGGGGAGCAGCGGAGCCGCCGGCGAGAGCCTCGACGCTTCCGGTCGCCTCCTTTTTCTCCTCCTTTCACTGTAGCAGGGAGCTGATAAGGGAGCGGTCGTAATGGTGGCCTAATAGGTTGAAATTTCCTTCTATAATGTAATAGGTCAAATTTCCTTCCATGGAGTGCAGCCTGTATAGATGTATAATCAGATGCTTGAACGATGCTGTATCTGCATATATTAGTATGTTACACCGGTGGCCAGTCTCCAATACAAGAACTTATTCTGTCCGTCTCGTCTTTATTTTTCTGTGGAACTTTAATTGGGTTGCTTGGATTTTGCTTGCTACTACTACGGTGCTTACGGCAGCCAGCTAGGGCACGAGAAAATTCCTGATTCGTGTAGGAATTTAACAATTTTCTATGGAACTCCTGCTTCCTTGCACGATGGAAGGCTCGGTTTGGTGTGAGTTGTCTCGGACGCCGGCCTGGCCGGCCTACGTTGGTGGTGCCGTCGTGTTGTTTTCATAGTAGTACTTCGTCATGGCATGTTCTGGCCGCCGGTGGATGGTGTTTGGTGACGTTTGATTGTAACCTTCATTAGTTCTTATAATGGTTTTTTACTCCTTTCAGTGGACACAAAACAACGGTTTGCATCTTTAAAATAAAATCAGGCCCTCCTCTAAGCTGCAGCCTGCACTGCAGGCAGGGGCGGATCTGGGGCCATGGCACCCCCTAAAAAAATGCAAAACACTTTGTATTGTACTCCCTCCATTCCACAATATAAGATGTTTTAGATATTTTCCACATTCACACGCATAGACATGTATGTAGACACCTTCAGTGGCGGACCCAAAAATATTTCAAAGCCTGGGCAAACTCTAAAGTGAAGGCTTAGAATGCTAACTTTTTTGCCAAATTTTCATGAAAATAGGCTTGCCGGCCGGCCGGAAGCCCGGGCAAGCGCCCAGGCTGCCGAGACGCTGGATCCGCCAATGGACACCTTTTAGTGCATATGTACACTGAGAAGGGAGGCTCGAAGAGCCCAGCTTCGAATTAACGAAGCCACATACAACAAAGGTTACAAGGGTGCTGAGAACATCAAACAAAAACAGAAACAAGCAAGAAAGATTACAGATCGCAGCGAGAGCAAACTACACAAGAACACAAGACCAACAGGTCCGAGCAGCAGCGACCAGCACCAGGAGGAAGCAGAGGCCCTTACCCCTACTGAAACACTCCATTGTGCAAACTGCGTCTTGACACCAGGAGCTTGGGATGAAAGCCGCTCACGAGCACAATCCGAACAAAGAAAGCCGCCTGTTTCTGGAGGGACGAACTGGAGTACCCAAGACAAGACCAACGCCAAACACACAGAGGAAGGGACAACCAGCGTCGCCAGGAAAATCCGCGCAAAGGCACCACTCTCGAAAGCGCTACTGCTGAAGAGGACCCCTTTCCCCGCCAGGCTCGACGGCGCCGAACCGCCGGCAAGAAGCGCCCGCAAAGAGATAAACGCCCAACTGGGTTGAAGAACTTCATCTGGGGCCATGGCAGAGGCATCGCCTGCGCCGCTGCACGTCCGCAGACCACTTCACCAAACCGCTGGAGCACCTCGTCCCATGGCAATGTCTCCAAGGAGCCCGTGACACCAAGGCGCCGCCATTGCCCGGTCCAAAGGACCTAGGGTTTTCACCCGGGACAGAGAAAGGGGCGGAGACCACCATGACGCCTCCAAGGAGGGCTACGGCGCCCGTAGGCGCCGCCGTCGTCGGGCTAGCCAACACCAGCCAGAGCTTTCACTCGTTCTCCCACACCCCGCCACTCCCAACGTCGCTCCACTCTGCCTTCTCAGATGGCAGCGAGAGGCTGACCCTCGGATTCGGCGAGAGGAGAGCCAAGGCGAGGTGGAGAAGGACCACAACCTCCAGATCTGACGACCGGCCGAAGACCAGCCATCACCCCCGCTCACCCCGCCGCCCTAGCGGTCCGAGGAGAGCGGACAGCACCCGCGCGCGCCGCCCGCCGCCGAGCCGACGCCGCATCCGCCTCCCAGGGCCGCGGCCCCGGCGTCCGAGCTCCCCTGCGAGGACAGCACTGGCAGGGAACCACCAGGGCGACCCACGGCAGGAGAGGAGCGAGCCTCCCCGCCGCCACCGTCAACCGCATGGACCGAGGCCGCCGGCGTCCTCCGGCGGCGGTGGCGGGGGGGGGGGGGGGGGGGGAGAGAGAGACGGGGAAGGGGAAGTTTTTGGGGGCTAGGGTTTCGCCTCCCGTGTCGCCCTGAGCGGACCGACGCGGGGCAGAGGGATCTGATGGTCGTGCATATGTACACTCATTTTAGTGTGAATCTAAACAACATGT
Organism: Poa pratensis; assembly: GCA_947311845.1. Lineage (NCBI taxonomy): Eukaryota > Viridiplantae > Streptophyta > Magnoliopsida > Poales > Poaceae > Poa > Poa pratensis. The sequence continues at coordinate 37,972,641 of CAMZMU010000065.1, forward strand.
GCAATAGCTAAAACATCTTATATTATTTAACGGATGGAGTATATATTTAAGCTAAATTATACAATTTGTAGTGTATTTTTTCACAAAAATCTATTGATGTACTGAAATTTTGTTGATCCCGGATTGTATAGTTAACTTTGGCACCCCCAAGTTTAGGGTCCTAGATCCGCCACTGGCTGCAGGCAAGAGGAATCATTCTGCCGAGGTAAGAGTTGTAGCAATGATTTGTTGCTGTGACTCTTACCCAAGTTTCTGCAGCTTTTTGGCGTCGCCGCAGGCTGCTGTTGTGAGGTGGAATAATTGGTGACCGGTGCCAATGAATGTGTGGGAAGTTCAGGGACATCGCAGTGGTCAGCGGCAGTTCTGTCCAGGAATAGTTCTGTTCAGGGGGCAAATCTGCTCATGTCGTTGTGGTGGCCTTGTAGGCTCCCATCATATGAGAGCATCTCCACCAGGGCTTCCAAATTCGTGTCCGGCACCCCTAATCGAGGCCCAATTGGGGGGTGCCAGACATGTGTCCGTCCATGTTTTCGACCACGCCCACAATGGCGCACCCCAAACGTCCGCCCCCCAAACGCGAGCAAATCATCGAACACCTTGCGGGCGGATTTCAATACGAATTGATGTAATAAATATTGCAACACAAGTTCAAATTTGAAATACAAAGTTTAAATACGAATTCAAGTTTAAACCATAACCTATCAAACAGCCGCCGGCTGAGTCGATTTGATGGTCCAAAGGTGGTGCACGAGATCATCGTGCAGCTGCTTATGCATTGTTCCATCACGAATTTCTCGATGTATGGCAAGGAATTCTGCATACTGCGTCGGCACGCCCGGATGTGGATGGGTCATAGGCCCCTGGAAATCAACACTTCGCCGACCAGTTGCTTCCTCGTATCACGCTCGTCTTCAATGATCATGTTGTGCATGATAACACAAGCATTCATGATCTCACACATTTCATCTAGCGACCATGAAAGACAAGGGTAGCGAACAACGGCAAACCTGCCCTGGAGCACACCAAAAGCCCGCTCCACATCTTTGCGAACTGACTCTTGCCTCTTTGCAAAATGACAATCTGCCTCGCCGTGAGGGTTGCGGATGGTCTTCACAAATGTAGACCAAGTGGGATAGATGCCGTCAGAAAGATAGTACCCCTTATCGTACTCATGGCCATTGATCACATAGTTGCATGGTGGAGTTAGGCCATCACAAAGTTTTTTGAACACATTGGATTTGTGGAGCACGTTGATGTCATTGGAGGCACCGACAGTGCCGAAATATGCATGCCATATCCAAAGATCAAAATCTGCCACGGCCTCAAGTATAACACTGCATTTTCCGTGGTGCCCTGACTTGTACATCCTTTGCCAAGAAAACGGACAGTTCTTCCAGTTCCAATGCATGCAATCGATGCTTCCAATCATCCCTGGAAATCCTCTTGCTTCGCCTTGTGCCAAGAGACGAGCCGTGTCTGCCTCATTTGGTGTCCTCAGATATTGCTTTCCGAACACCTTCACAACTGCCTTACAGAATCTGTAGGTGGCTTCGACAGCGGTGGACTCAGACATGCGGAGATAGTCATTCAACGCATCGGCGGGAAGCCCGTAAGCAAGTCACCGTATGGCCGCCGTGCATTTCTGAAGTGATGAAAACCCAAGAAGACCGGTGCAGTCTCTCTTCAGCGCGAAGTAGTCGTCGTATTCCCGCCATGCACAATCGTCCTGAACAATGACCTGCTCATCCTAAAGCGCCGGCGAAATTCATGAGGCAAGTTCGTCGGATTGTCGGCAAAGTAATCTTGGTACAAGAGCATGTGCCCAGTTGCTCTGTTGCGTTCCTTGTTGGGCCTCCGCCCCTTCTCTGATCCTCCAAACTTCGGCGCCGCGTCTTCCTCGATCGCGGCCTGTAGAAGTGCGGCCATGACCATCTCATTCTCCTCGATGTCGGCCGCAAGGGCGGCATCCTCCTTCATCATTTCAAAAAACATGACCTCGTCGTCGCTGTCCATGGCCTATTGAACGAAAGAAAGCAATGGAACAAAGCCACAAATGAACAATCAACCAAATGAGCCTACGGACGAATGGTCGAACAGGTTGCGGGCGGGGTGGGAGGAAACAAGAGGCGTACCCGGCTTAGAAACTAGCTACGCCGACGCTGGATTGGTCGCAGATAGGTGGGGAACGGCGGCACGTGGGTCTGCGTTGCCGCTCCGGCTAGGTGCCCGAGGTGCGAATCAAGCAGGCGGCGACGAGAGTGGCGGCGATGGTGTGAATCGCCGGCGAGAGGAAAAGAGAATGACGGTGTGGGGAGCGAATGATTCAGGTCACGCCGCGCTGTCTCTATGACGGGCGGGCCTCCCCTGTCAGACGCATGTCCGCCCCCATGTCCGGCACCCCCGAAGAGGCCTCCAAATTTGGAGGCCTCTTCGGGGGTGCCGGACATGTTTTTGCTCGGGGTGAGCCTTTTGGGGTGCCGCTGGTGGCGTTTTTTGCCGTTCGGACCCCCAATGGGCCTTTGGGGGTCACTTGGAGGCCAGGCCCACGGTGGAGATGCTCTGCCGTCCGCTTTGGAGGCCTCTTCGGGTGTGTCGGACATGTTTTTGCTCGGGGTGAGCCTTTTGGGGGTGCCGCTGGTGGCGTTTTTTGCCGTTCGGACCCCCAATGGCCTTTGGGGATCACTTGGAGGCCAGGCCCCCGGTGGAGATGCTCTGCCGTCCGCAAGTAATTCTCTCTTCCAGTCTTGTTGTGCCCGAACTGGAACACTGTATTTTGGGGATTTTCTTCGCACAGCATGCACCGACAACACCACGAGTATATGACGGCCATCCGTATTAGTCATAGATACAGATTTCAATACAAATGAATTACTGGGTATCAGGTATGGTTATTACAGCATCACTTATTGAGATTATAAGGCTGTAATGAATACCCCCAATCTGCTGCATGTACAATGCGCTTCTGTCAGACATTTAAGACATCTGCAGCAAGTTTAGTAGTACACTGAGGCAGGGCACATTCATACAAGATGATGATTTGTGTTTATTGAAACAATGCTCCATGTACGGTATAGTACATACAGTACTGTTCCTTCGCCTCTGGTTGCTAGCCCAACTAAATTATGATACAAGGTTGTCGCTTAAATATACACCGACGAAGGATAGTGGTGTCAGCATCAAAATGGCTAGAGGGTGGAAGAATTGACAAAATCTGACGAGAAACAAGAGGAAAACACAGCTCTATATGCAGCTGGAGCAAACAAAAATGAAACAGTTACAGACCGCCTTCGCCTAGGGTCCTGCCTCGATCCTCTCGATGGTTTCTATCCTCGTTTTCCTTTTCCATCCTTTCATGGTAGCAACCAGGTTGACCAACCCCACAACCTGAGTCTTGCTGTACTCCTGTGGAGTTATACAAAGAAAGACAGTGTAAATAATTTCGCATTTTAAAGTAAAAGATTAGCGCATTGTAAGATCAGTTGAGCTCTTACTGGATGAGACCGTGCCCAGTGAACATACTCCGTCTCCGGCAGATAATAAGCCTGTTTGATTGACAGAAGAACCGTTAACAGCAATGACGTTTGTCCATAACCCATTATTGACGGGAAACGGACCATAAAAAGTTAGTGTGGTCAGGATAGGAGGTATTCTCCAGGCAAAAGGAAGTACTGTCATTTAGTTACTGCTATGCACATAAGGGGCGAGTAATTTGTGCTACATACCTTTACGAAAGTATCCACAATTTGCAGCTTCGGCTTAACATTTGACGATACAATGTGTTGCAGCCCATTAATTAGTACCTGAAAAAACAGCAAAACTCTTAAGTACTAAGTTTTCTTCCATGCCTCCAATTCACAAATGACCGCATAAGGTTCCAACCTGAAGGTCAAGTGACATCAATGCACGTCCTTCATCACTGCACCTTTTCACTCTAGAGAGCCCTTCAACTAGAACTTCTGCAATGCTCTCTATGCCATACCCCAGCAAGAGGTGTTGGAGCTGGAAGAACATGAGAAGTTTAATTGCCTTTAATGTTGGTAATCATTAAAAAGAGTAAGAAGGACAAACTAATTAACAACAACACAATAAACAAAGTCCAAGAAGACCAAAGAAGAAATTATTCAGTCAATTGGCTCAAACTAACCTCCTTAGAAATTCCTCCATGGTCCAATCTTGTTTTGTAATGTTTGAACTCACCCAATAATAAATCAACGTACCTGGAATAAAAAGAGGTCCAAATATTAAATCAGTGACACACATCAGTCATAGTACAAGGAACTCGGTTCCATATCAGCTTTGAGTCTGCAAGAGTAAAAGGCGTAATTTTATCTGCATAAGGTAAACTTAGCAAGAGAAAGGTAGCAGCCACAAAACTGCATGCAAATTGATGGGTTAAGGACTACGGCTCAAGGAAAACAACCACAAATTATTTGTAGTATTTCGAAAACTAATGTCTAGATGAATAGGCAGAGCAAGGTTCAAAAACGCACTAGGTGTTAATCAGGTATTTTGCCATCGCATAGCGCCTAGATAGCTTAGGCACGCCAATGAGTTCTGTACAGACAGAGCAGTTGGGTGCGCTGGGAGGTCTGAAAGGATGAATATCAATATGATAGGAAAAGGTAACGAGGAGAGGAAAAGGAGGGAAAGCTAGGTCCACTAGTTAAAATCCCATCTGGCCCATGGAGGTTACTATATATTTTGATTTGCAGGATTTCGAAAGGAATTTTGTAGGATTTGGACCCTGTGGATTTTTTTCCTTCGGTAGCGTATTTTTGCAGGAAAGCTAACATGAGCTCAGACCTCATTGAAAAATCCTACGTCTTTTTCCTATGCCCATAGGATTACACTGGACAGGCCAACTCAATCCTACACAATCCCTATTCTTTAATTTTCCTACCCTGTGAATCAACGGAAGGGTTTAGAGGAGCAGTAGCAACCGCCAACTAGTACAGGAGTAGCCACCGCCAACTACCTCCGCTTAGACGAGCAGCAGCAACCAGCAGCACCAGCGACGACTACAACGCGCCGCCGAAAAGACACCGCATCATCCTCCCTCAGTTCCCCATGCTAGCTCTTCTCCCTCCCCCCCCATCATCGATTTCTCGCCCGAGAGGACTACTACTCAGCCATGATGCTGATTTCTCGCTGGAGGAGGTTGATTCCTCGTTGGAGAGGATGACTACTGGCCGGAGATGCCAATTTCTTGCCACAGGAGGCCGGACCTCGCCGGGCCGCTTTGTTTCACCGCCTAGAGCCCAGAACTTAAGCATGCCTAAGCGAGTGCCTTTTTGAACCTTGGGACGTGCCAGAGCAGGGTTCAAAAGAAGCATACTAAAGGAGCTATAGAGAAATTCGAAACAATAATTTTCATGCTATTGACATTAAGGCTGCTTAAACTAAGCATACCCATTGTGCTCTATGCCAAGCTCCCTGAACTCCCATTTAGCATTTGCTATCTTATCCGGATACCTGAAAAATACATTTGGCAGGTGAGCTGATTCATATACATGAGTTGTGACTGAAAACATCAAATGCAGTATCTGAGCAAGATACTATTCACTTCTAATAGCATTAATGCCTCTGTGCAAATGCCTATATCACCAAGTTATACCCAGCCGAAAGAAATAGCAATATATGATTTCAGGGGATTGGCAGAGACTTGGAAGGTTATCCAGCATACCCATTAATATGCAAAAGCATCCGTGCGCTTGTCCTATGGATGTGCTCAGCCAAATCTGGAACTGTATCCACCTATCACAATTCACAAACAAGGAAAATAGAAAATTTTCAACATTTACCATCGAAAATAACAAAATGAACTTGATGATTCGAAATACAACAGCAGCAATAACAAAAGCCAAGAGATTTACCAGTGTCCCAAAAAACTCTTCAACAACAGAAGTGTTATTCTGAGACAAAACAGAATGTAGATGGGCTCTAGATCTGTTCAAAACTCGACCAACTAAAGATACTGTTTCAGCAGCTGCGCATCTCTCCTGCAATGAAAGGAGAAGTTTTTAATATGGAAAGATAAACGAGGATACCAGAACTACAGAGACTAGATATAAGGCATACATTTTTTTACTAATGTGAAGAGAAAGCTAATAACACCATCCATGGTGCTTTAAAAAGCATATGTCCAGGCACAAAAATGACCTGCTAGCCGTGCCTTTTAAACACCTAATCAAGCAGAAGGAAACTTCATAAAACAAAAAAAATTCAGTTTGACCTAGTTCATTAGAGAAAGATCTAGTGAGGCACACATCCAAAGACTTATGTAAGGATATAAATATAAGAAGGGACCCAATCAGCTCATGCCAGCACCTCATACATTTCACCCAGTCCTACACCCAGATGCTTTCCCATGTGCCATTTTTTCCTCCATGATACAGTCATCCATCAATACGCGCACAAAAATCATTTGACTCTACTCTCCTCGCAATTGACAAGTAACTTCATGAGGCTAAAAAGAACTCAGTATCCCGTCCTCACATTTAGACATCCAAAAGTTTTGCCTCCCCAACAACCAGCAGCTATAACATCTTTCTCATATTCACACAATCAAATATAACCTAGTAGACATATGGTGCCAAGGGGGGGGATAGCTATTTAAAAGAAAACCTCGAACCAAACATGTACAGTGTTCTAGAGTAACCAGCAAAAATGAATGAACTAATATTTCACAGCTGCAAGAGTTTATTTTAAACTTAGATGCCTACTGGAGCAGTTAACTTGCAGAAGCCAAGAAAACAAAAGATAAGTTGCTGATGTTATGGAACTTCATTCAGCATCTTCAAACTCTAAAAGATGCATGAAGCCATGAATTAGCAGACAAGACATGAATTCTTATGAGGCAAGCTCAAGTCAAATTTGTTTTCTATGAGAGAAAAAAAATTACATCGAGTACTGTAACTCAATTCCAAAAATATTTTACAAGCATTGCGATGTAAAACCAGTAGCTACCTTTAATCCATAGGAGGTGAGCATTGAGCTCGGAGGCGCAGTAGGCATCACATCCATTTGGGCAATAGTTGAATTCATTGATAAAGGTGATGAAGGTGGATACAAGCTGTTCTGTGGTTTGATCCACTGATCCGAATCTTGTGTTATTTTTGATAAAGCCGCTTTAAGCCGAACTGAATACAACACAAGCATCAGAAAGGACATACGAATTCCAAATCAGCAATCATGTATTTGTAAGCATTAAATAGCAAAGAACCGTGTGCCAAAAAAATCAGAAAAACATGATCCATACATGATTGAGAATCAGGTAATGGCTTGCCACTTTGACTCCTGTCCTGGTACCCAAATGTCTCGTATATATGGTGATAAAAGATGCCAAAAAGTTGGAAGATGCCCTGGAAAACATTGTTAAGTATGAACAACAGAAGATATTCCACAACTTCATGCACGTGCAGTTTATCACAAGGAAAATTTATTGACATCACAACTAAACCTTGCAACTAACCTTAAAAAGCTCAACGTTGACCATATCCAGCTTTTGCATAATTCTGGCATATTTGTCCATCATCCTGATTCCAGTGAAGAAGTGACAACTTAGCTTAGGCGGTTACATTGTAGGAATTTCCTCGAGTTAACATACATAAACATTTGATACCTTAACAAAGAAAGAGACGATCCTGTCTGTGATGAAATGTCTCCATCTTTCCAATGTGAAAAATTGCCTTTCACAATTTTTGTTTTCAATGTCCTACTGGGTAATTGGCTATCTTCATCAATGAAATCAGCGAGAAGGTCTTCATTCTCTTCATCAAAAGAAGAATTATTTCCATTGCCATTACTAGTATTCCCATGGACAGAATTATTGCCAGCTGATGAGTTGAACAGCACATTATACTTAGGGGATTCTATGGAGCCATGCTCTATCTTCAAAGAAAATGGGTTCTCAATATTGAGCCAGGCAGCAAATCCGTTCTTCTGCCTCCCTGTATTAGTTGCAGTAGAATTTCCACGGAGACATTCTTTTGGCAAGGTAAAACTACGGCGGGTAGGTGATATCAGTGCAGCACCATCACCAGTAAGCCCTGGTAGACTAATTATCTGCGTAGCTTCAGCAGACATTATTGTCCAAGATTCCTTTTCCAGTACCATTTTAAGTGCCTGCCAACCGAATCACAAAATTAACATATTAAAATGTCACGCTGAAATGCAAAAGGCAACAATTTATATGCCAAATCAACAATACAGAAAATACCAACTACAGAACAATACCAACTAATAATTGAATAGGATTTATTAGACATACGTATATATTTTGCCGGTGAAAGGTCACTATGTAGTTCAAACAGACAGTCTTCAACTTCTGCCGGAACTCACTAGCTTCAAACCCACAAAATGCTTCACCGGCCAAAATGAATATTGTGAGATCTTCATAGTTCTTCAGAAATTGGTATGTGCTAGTTGAACAAACAGCTGAACAAGACAGTAAAACAGACAAGCGACTTGTTGCCAGTTGCCAAAGATTTCTCCGCCCCCTTTCAAATGTATATGCAACAAGTTTTGTAGCATCTGCTCTCAGTTGATAGAACGGAGCATCTGCTCCTGATGTGCTAGCATCAGGATTGCTGGCATCAGAAGATGGTACTCTGCCGCTCGTTGTGGCTGCAACACCATCCTGATTAACAGCACTTGAATGACCTCTTCCTGAAGCAACTAAATTTTCACTTGGGCCCTGAGATGTGTTATCCTGAATAGAAGAAACCAAAGCTTACATTTATAACTATACCAAAATCGAGTATTCAAATGAGACATTGTTAACTCAACCAAGATATTTCATCGGATATAGATGCAACTTTTTATACCTATGGGAATATATATGTTGAACCGTTTTTTGGGCTTTATGTCCTGGCCCATGTGGCCCATCTCTTTACTCAGTGCTGAGCTATATATAGTCTTACCCCTTCAAGCTGGAACCCTAGACAGAACAGAGTGATAGAAGGCCTCCACCTCAGGTCAGCCGCCACCTCTCTTTTCTACATGGTATCAGAGCACTAGAGGAGAGAGGCAGCGGTGCTGGCAAGGATGAAGCTGGAGTGAGTGGATCTGGTGGTTTTGCATCAGGAGAGCACAAAGGAAGCGCTGTCTCAAGGCTGGACCATGGGGGACGACGTGACAACGGTGCTGAACAGGCTGGTGGAGCTGATCGTCGCCAAAAATGCAGATAGTGAGGGCAAGGCAGCAGATGGAGCTCCGCTGCTGGCAGAGGGAGTGCAGAAGCTGGAGTTGATCCCAAATGAGATCAAGTTGGAGGGGGTCAGCAATTATTTGAGCTGGTCTAGAAGAGGACTGTTGTTGCTGAAGATGAAGGCTCTGGAGGGATATGTGCTGGGGGAGGTGACTGAGCCAGAAGAGAAGAAGGGTGCTGGGTGGAAGAAATGGAGCACTACTGATTCAGGTATACTTGCATGGTTGCTCAGTTCTTTAACTCCTTCAGTTGCTGCATCAGTTGAAGCACTTCAAACTGCAAGAGAGGTGTGGGAAGCTCTGTCTCAGATGTATTCTGGGAAGGGAAATGTGATGTTGGTGTCCCAACTTGAGGACAAACTGCATGATCTGACTCAAGGTGAAAAATCAGTAATGACCTATGTAGGTGAGCTGAAGCAGTTGTGGGCAGATTTGGATCATCTTGATCCCTTGGTGCTTGCCCATCCTGAGTGTGTTGTGACAGCAAAGAAATGGATTGAAGGCAAGCGGGTGCTGAAGTTTTTGAAGGGGCTGAATCAGAATTTTGAGCATAGGAGGGCAAATCTGATGCATGATACTCATTTGCCCACACTTGAAGCTGCTATTGCTGCTATTGCTCAAGAGGAGACAAGATTGAAGAGCAATGGAAAGGAAGAGATCACTCAGAGGCCCGCCTATCTTGTGACTGAGAGAGACTGCTACAATTGTGGAGTGACTGGCCACCTGTGGCATCAATGCACAGCTCCACCTGCTCCACCTCGCCGGGGCAGAGGAGGTTTCAGAGGCGGTAGGTACAACAGGGGATACTACAGAGGTGGTAGAGGCAGAAATGGAGGAGGTTACTATCACAACTCAGGTGGTCCACAAGGAGGCGGCAGAGCCAATGTGACGTTCATGGAGGGCGGCCAATCAGCCTCTACTCAGAATCAAGGAAGTGCAGGTGAAGGGGAAGTGAAGAAAGGTGAACAACATGGAGAAACAAGCTTCGGGCAGTTTGCTCACTTTGTCTACACCAAAGGTAACATTGAAAATGTCTCACTAGCTGCTCATACACTAGCTGCTCATAAGCTAGATTCTGATTGGGTGTTGGATTCTGGAGCCTCTAAGCATGTCACCGGTAATATTAGAGAGTTTGAGATGTACCATCAGTATCCACCTGCATATCATGAGACCATACAAACTGCAGATGGTACAGCCCAACCTGTAAAAGGTGTTGGGGTTGTCCAATGTTCGCCTAGCATAAAGTTATCCTCTGTCCTACATGTGCCTGCATTTCCAGTGAGCTTAATCTCACTAAGTAATCTAGTCGACGAGATTGATTGCCGCATTACTCTTGATAAGTATATGTGCTCGATTCAGGAGAGGAGGACTGGAAGGAAGCTTGGGGACGGAATCAGGCGTAGGGGGCTATGGTACCTGGACCGAGAGAAGCCTGAGTTGCTGGGATTCTCGGTGGTGCTTGCAGCGGTCCAGGGTGACAAGGAGAGCAAGGCCATGATTCATCATTGTCGAATGGGGCATATGTCTTTTGATAAGATGAGCAAAGTCTGTCCTGATGTAATGTGTGGAGTAGACATGAGTAAACTAAAATGTGATGCATGTGAGTATGCCAAACATACTCGAACATCTTATGTGAGTAAGGGGCTCAGAAGTATAGCTCCCTTCACTTTTGTGCACTCTGATGTATGGACATGCCCTACTATGTCTATCAGTGGAATGAAATATTTTGTAACCTTTATTGACTGCTATACACGCATGACTTGGGTGTATCTTTTACGTCACAAAGATGAGGTGTTTCAATGCTTTCAGGACTTTTGTGCATATGTGAACACTCAATTTAAGGTGCAGGTCCAAACACTTAGAACAGATAATGGGACAGAATATGTCAATAAGAGATTTGGAGGTTTTTTATCAGAGAAAGGCATTATGCACCAGACTTCCTGTCCAGATACTCCTCCCCAAAATGGAGTAGCTGAAAGAAAGAACCGTCACATATTAGAGGTAACTCGGTCACTCATGTACACTATGAATGTACCTAAGTTTTTGTGGAGTGAGGCAGTTCTAACTGCTACCTTTTTGATTAATCGCATGCCTTCACGGATTATGGGCATGAAATCTCCATGTGAGCTGCTATTTGGTGAAAACAAGTTTCCTGTTGCTCCCAAGGTTTTCGGCTGCACCTGCTTTGTCAGAGATCACAGACCCTCAGTGAGCAAGCTTGATCCCAAAGCAGTGAAATGCATCTTTATTGGCTATCCTTCTGGGCAACAAGGATACAAGTGCTGGAGTCCAACCGAGCGAAAAACATTTGTGAGTATGGATGTTACCTTTCGTGAATCTGAACCCTTTTATGGTGAGAAAACAGATTTGAGCATGTTGTTTGAAGATCTTGATCATCTGTCTCAACCAACAGCTGGTCAAGAGGGGGAGAGTATGGCCACACCTGCAGCAAACTCTGAGAGCTACTCTGAGAGCTGTGGAAGAAAAAATGGAAATGGCCAAACTTCAGAGCTGACAACTGGGTCAGTTCCCATCACTATTTCAGCCCCTATAGCTGATGATTCAGTTTCTGCTTCTGAAGCTGCTGGTGCCCGCATAACTGCACAACAACAGGTCCAAGAAAAACCCCTCCTAGTGTACTCAAGGAGGCGACGTGTGGATGCTGCACAGGGGGAGAATGCTGAGCAGGGGGAGGACCAAAATCTGGTGCATGAGGAGCCACAGATACAAGAGGAAGAACAAACTTCTGGAGATAGTTCGCCTAGTGTACCACTGAATGGGAACTCAGAAGCCATGGGAGGATCATTTGACTTACCAATCGCACTAAGAAAGGCGACTAGAGCAGCTACAAGCAGACCTGTGGAGAAATATGGCTTCAATGTTCATGACATCAGCAACTATATTTCGTATGAAGCCTTGTCTCCTTCCTATCGAGCATTTGTCACGGCTCTCCAGTCGGTGTCTATTCCTACCGATTGGAGAGTTGCACAACAAGACCCTAACTGGTGTGCTGCTATGAGAGAAGAGTTGGAAGCGTTGAGGAAAAATCAGACTTGGGAGTTGACTAACCTGCCAGAGGGAAAAAGGGCAGTTGGATGCAAGTGGGTGTATACAATCAAACAAAGTCCTGAAGGAAAGATAGAAAGGTATAAGGCAAGGCTGGTTGCAAGGGGATATAGTCAAACATATGGCATTGATTATGATGAAACCTTTGCCCCTGTGGCAAAAATGAATACGGTGAGGATCTTGATATCATGTGCAGCAAATTTTGGATGGCCACTACATCAGCTTGATGTAAAAAATGCCTTTTTACATGGTGATCTTCAAGAAGAGGTGTATATGGAGGTACCACCAGGAATGGCTGCAGCTGGAAATGGGGGTAAAGTGTGTAAACTAAAAAAGGCTCTTTATGGTCTCAAACAATCTCCAAGAGCCTGGTTTGATCGATTCAGGAGGGCTGTGTGTGAGATGGGATATGGGCAGTGCAATGGCGATCACACTGTGTTCTACAAACATTCAAACCAAAGGATCACCATTCTGGCAGTTTATGTGGATGATATTATAATTACTGGTGATGATGAAACTGAAATAGGCAGACTGAAGATGTGTCTAAGCAAAGCATTTGAGGTAAAGGATCTTGGTCAACTCAAGTATTTTCTGGGTATAGAAGTAGCACGATCAGCAAGAGGCATAGTTCTAACACAACGCAAGTATGTTCTGGATCTCCTGGATGAAACCGGAATGTTGCATTGCCGAGCAGCCGCAACCCCCATAGATCAAAATTTTAGAATAACAGCTGAATCAGGAGAATTGGTAAAAAAGGAAAATTATCAGAAACTCGTGGGAAAATTGTTGTACCTATGTCATACAAGGCCTGACATTGCATATGCAGTGAGCATTGTAAGTAGGTATATGCATGAGCCAAGGACTGGTCACTTGGATGCGGTACATCGAATTCTGAGGTATCTCAAAGGGACTCCAGGAAAAGGGTTGTGGTTCAGAAGTAATGGACACCTAGTAATAGATGGCTATAGTGATGCTGACTGGGCAAGTTGTCTTGACGACAGGAGGTCAACTTCAGGATATTGTGTGTTTGTTGGAGGTAATCTAGTGTCATGGAGAAGTAAAAAGCAACAAGTTGTTTCGAAGTCAACAGCTGAAGCTGAATATCGAGCTATGTCTCAAGGATTGAGTGATATGCTATGGGTAAGGAATCTCTTAAGTGAGTTAAGGGTGCTAAGAGATGGGCATCTCAATGTCTGGTGTGATAACAAGTCAGCCATATGCATAGCAAACAACCCAGTCCAACATGATAGAACCAAACATGTGGAGATTGACAGGTTCTTTATCAAAGAGAAATTAGATGCTGGAATTATCAAGATCAATTATGTGAACACTGGACAGCAGATTGCAGATTGCTTGACAAAGGGCCTAGGAGCAAAGGAATGCAACTTGGCTTGTGACAAGATGGGGATGATAGATATCTATCACCCATCTTGAGGGGGAGTGTTGAACCGTTTTTTGGGCTTTATGTCCTGGCCCATGTGGCCCATCTCTTTACTCAGTGCTGAGCTATATATAGTCTTACCCCTTCAAGCTGGAACCCTAGACAGAACAGAGTGATAGAAGGCCTCCACCTCAGGTCAGCCGCCACCTCTCTTTTCTACAATATATCAAATTAAATTGGATTTATTCATACTGAAAACAGGTCCAGTTTTACTATGCATTCAATATATGACTGACAACATAAAATATTTTTGCCAACTACCAGCAGCATACAGAGAAGATTTTGAAAACTGTTGACATTTGACACCTGTATATAAGGAGTTTCTTCAGCTGGAAGTTTCCTACAACACTACATGTACACTCAATTGACTCAAAGATTAAATTTGCAGTTTTTAGTAATGGTTTACACTTACATACAAGTGGATTCAAGTTGCACGTATAACAATTACCTTTACTTCTGGGCAAAAGCTCATAATAGCATAATATGACCGCATCAACGAAAATATGCTCTCAAGAGTTTTTAACAAACAGGAGCGAAGTTTGGACTCAGGAATTTGAACACAAAGATCACTATATGTGAATCTGCAGAGAACAAAAGTGGAGTGAGTACTCGCAGAAACTTCGGTGCTGGTTTAATATTTGATAATTTGAAGTATCTAACCCACACGATACTCAAAAAGCTGAAATGACTGCCGAAAAAATGCCACATAAATGATAGGCTATATAGCATACATCTTATACTGCTTTAGGTCATCAGAAATGGTCAACGCAAGTCAACATCAACTGTGTACACCACTATCATTTCAGGTGTAGGCTTAGCCCAGAAAGAACCATGATTTTTCGCAGAAAGTGCAGTACTTGAGACTAGCATGCAAACATATCAAACTCCAAAGATTTTATAGTAAATAATCCAAGTGTAAGATGTACATATGACACATAGCCTATTTAAGTTATAGCTTGTTTTGCCCCAAAACAATAACATTGATCCAGGGCTGATTAAACACCCAACCATACACATACGTCCAGGCCACTATATTTCATTCAATCTTAGGAATACAGTGATGAATACATACCTATTTCTCTGCGCATTATTTCCCACCTCCTGCAGTATTAGAAATTTTTAATATTGTTATGAAAAGAAAACTTGGACTACAAGTCAATCTACTACAGATTTAGACCAATAAAATCACCAGAGACCTAGACTAATGGGAAACCAGAATAATTCCTAATAAATACCGCAAATCAAGAAACTAACAATGAAAAGGTCTGCAAGTTGCTAAGAAATCAAATACCTCTTCCAACATTTCCTTCAGGACAATATGCGTTTGAGAGAGTACTTCTTGCAAAAAGAAACTTTGCATCTTTTCAGCCATGCCACCAATGTCACCCATCAATGCGAATGCATCCATCACCTACAATTCAGACTTAATTGTTAGAAGAATGCACCTCAAGTAAGTTAGAGAAAAATATGATTAACCAATCCAAAAGCATATATAAAATAATGACCAGGTAAATACTCACGGTTAAATAGCTTTCTTCACTGAAGGTCTGACAAACTCCCAGCAAATGGTTGTCCAATTTTTGGATTGTCCTTGCTAACCATGCCTGCAGAGCAGAAATACCATTTCAGAATGAGAGTAAGAGTATGGAATAAAATCAGTTGAAGTGAGAAATGCAAATGGCTTCATCGAATTTGATGGTGCTGAAGAGTTTTGGTTCTATGGACAAACCAAGAAAGCTAAGGGGCATAGACTTGTTCCACACTTTCTAACATTGAAGACAAAACATGTTAACATGATAAGCCTGGTGAAAAGAAGAAAATCAAAAAATTACCTCAACACCTCGTCCCATTTCTTGTACAGCAGAAAGGCTTGAATAGTTCTCCAAGATTTGCAAACACTCTGGCAATAATTGAAATGCCTGCAAACATTAGTAAAGTATCATAAGAAACTAACATAATTCTGAAGAAAAAGATAGATTTCCAACCGCATAGCAAACACACAGTATTAGGGTCATTGGAGTGGAGTACCAACCAACACATATTTGTTTGCCCCAAAAAAAGCACAGTTCCAAAAGGTGATTTATCGGGTTAAAAGCTAGTACTACGATTATATAAGAAAAAATATGTTTATCTCTCTCTCTTAACTTTTTAAGTATAGAAGATAAACAAGAAACTAGAGCAGAATAGAAGTGGTTATGCCCAAAATCCACCAACCTGAAAGTAATTTTCTTTCTCAACAAAAGTTTCAAGCTCCATCTGCATATCTTGGGCATGTCGAAGTTCTGTAAGAACAGGAAGAACATCCTGCATTACACAAAAAACTAAACTTTTTTATGTATAGATCCTCAATTTGACATACCTAGAGCTAGTTGCAGTAAAACATATAGCATGAACTTAACAAGGCATTAATAACTCCATCCTTAAGAGTTAAGACAATGATGGACGAAGGAAGGGTTGATCTAGAAGGAGTTAAACACACTAAAAACCTCACTTTATACTATAATGATAGCTCAGTGATCTTTACGGACAAGCTGGCACCAAGCTTATCAAGTTAATGCAGAACATAAACACGAAACAACAGCATGCACCTACCAGCAAAGCTTGTTTCTTCTTTGATTTTACATTGACAACCAAATCCCTTGACACCTCATTCTTCGAAGAGGAAATGTGCCTTCGACCATTCTGAAATAATAATTAAATCATAAGGGTCAGATATCCAGAAGGAATAAAATATTGTTTGCAAAGAAAAGGTTTCATGAAATATACCATGCAGATTACATTCGCGACCTTTAAGTCTTGTTCTAACTCCATCACTAACTGCATCCCCTTCACTGACCAAAAATTATTATCAGAAATCTGGTTTTCCTTGATAGAAAACACTTTCAATAGATAACTGTATTATCCATAACTAAAGAGGCTCAAAAACCTAAACATGTCAAGGAAATGAACATCTATCAAATGGATCAGTAAAAGACAAAAGTAAAAAAGAATGCAATAAAATATGTCCTATCCTGTAGAGAAATAGTACATTCTGACCAGACATACCCATTTCCTCATGATGACCCATAACATGACGTGACAACCGTTCGGCAATCTTGTCAAGCTGCGCTAATCTCAAAGTAGACTGCACAAATGAAAAGTACATCGTAAACAAAATGGAGTGTGTTAAATATGGTAACAGAAGTACACATAAATGCAGGTGGAATGGGACTTTTCATGGCGATTGGCGAATATACTCATGGGTAACTAGAATGGTAGGAAACGACAAAAGGGGGTATGGTTTCTTCTACAAAGGGCATGCGTTACATTTGTGAGATAATTGCTTACGAAAATTTCGTTAACATATTGGCACCCTTAGCACGCAAATGTCACTCAAAAGCATAGTATAAATAAGTTTGTGCACATCATGCACCCTAGTGATAATGACTTAGATATGAAAGACAGGTGATGGTAACTGTCCCCGCTAACCTGCTTATCGAAATAGGTGGCATCACCGCCTGCTTCCGATATATTCGCCAGAATGTACTTTATCGGGTCAAACTCCTGCACGTAATTCAAACTCAAACACATCAAGCCCAAGTGGCACGAAGCCGCTGGCACCAACACGACATCTTCCAAAATGCAGCACCAACCTACCTCCAGATAGAACACCTCCTCGAGCTCATCCACGGCCGGGCCCTGAGGGTTGCTCCCATAGATGGAGACGAGGTCCTCCGAATTCGACGGCAGGTTGATCCTCTCGTGGGGTGGCAACCCTGCGATCGCACGTGCAGCCGCCGCAGCAGCAGCAGCTCGAGCTGGAACCTACAACCGCACGGTACAAACATTAAGCAACCACTAGCGCAGGATCCAACAGAGGACGAGAAGTGGACAGCGACGGACGGGAGGTGGGAGGGATGGATACGGAACCTCGGGGCGGGAAGGGGCAGGGGCGGGGGTCGGGGGGAGGAGGCCGATGGAGCGCGCGGAGCGGACGGAGCTGAGGAGCCTCTCGCCGACGCGAGAGAGGTCCATGCCGCCGCCCTGGATCAGGAGCAGGGGCAGGAAGACGAGGGGCGAGGGCCCCGACTCGAAGAGCTCGCCGCCGCCACCGCCACCGAACAGGGAGGAGGAGGAGGAGGAGGGTGCGCTAGACGGCGGCGTTTCGCCCCGCATCTCAGCGGCGCCACGCCCCCTCGGCGCGGCGGGGGACCATGGGAGGGAGCGCCGCCCAAGGCAGCTCCCAGATCCGCGCGGGGGCTGGGGTTCGCTCCGCGCGTCGTCGGTGGGCTGGATCGCGCGCGGGGAGGGGGAGGACCAGGTGGTTGGCTGGTCGCGTGGCTTCTTGGCGGGGATGTGTGTCAGAGTGGAGAGGACGCACGAGGGAGGCTGGAAGAGAAGAGCGGTAATAGAGACGAGGAAGGGGATGAATGATGATTTGTCTCCTTCTGGTTTTTCTCTGCAGCAATTTTTCCCGTCTGAAATAATTGTCGTGTTTAAGCAGGACACTGGTTTAGTCTTCAGTTGTTTCACGTTGCGTTGTTTAATAAGTAGCATAAGTCACTTCAAATTAAGGCTACCGTGACTACCAATTTTGCAGTATTAGGGCATGTATGATAAGAAAGAATAAAGAAATAAAAAGTTATCTTCACTTTGGGGTGATCTCTTAGAAAATAAGACAAGTCTATTTTCTTCATTGTACCAATGTCTTGTCTTAGAAACACAACTTTCTACTAAAAGGTAATTAATCCCCATAAACTGCCAGAGATGGCGATAAAAGATAGGAGTAATACTGTGCAACATATATATTTTTGACTTCTCCAGATGATATGATAGCTAAAAAAGACGTGACTTCTGTACCCTTATACATGCCCCAAGGTTCAAAACATTTTACCGGCAGCTCTCTGAGTTCAGCTGCGAAATTAGCATTTTTTCGATAAAGGGCGCTTTAATTAAACTCGGATGTTTATTAAGATGATAAAAACGTAGATCCCACATCCGACCTATGCATAACATTATGCACACAGCCGCTGAGAGATGTAGCAAGAAAGAAAGAAGGGAAAATCTACGCACAGGCGCCGCACGGAAGACGCGCTCGGGCGGCGGCTCGTTACGATTCGTGCTTACTAATCGTGCGTCCCGCGCGCGTCGCACCGAGCGCTATGTCCGGCCCCACTAGTCAGTGGGTTAAGGAGGCCTACCTTGCGTAGGGGATTTTTCTGCCCGAAATTTCTCTCCCCTGCTTCCTCTCCGCTCCGGCGACTGGGGAGGCGATCTGCCGGCCGTGCTGACCGCAGTCCGGCGTTTCGTCGCCGGTGGAGAGCCCTGCAGTCGCATCCCCCGCCGAGGTGAGCCCCCACACTCTCTTCCCTGCTTTGTACTATTCCCTTATCTCTTCTATCCCTCACCGCTCCCGGCGATTTCCAAGTCGATTCCGGATTTGTCGCGGTGCTCAGGTGGTTCCTCGCCGGCGGAGAGGGTCTTCATCGTTCTCCTCGCTGTGGTGACTCCTGCACCACGTGGATTCGCTTGTTTGTATGGTCGATTTCGACTGTGGTGCCGTAGTTTGGTCGGGATTCAACCTCCGTTACCGTCGTCGTCAACGGGTAGGGGCAGAGAGGCTTGTCGTTGCATTCCTCCCCGTGGTTAGCTTGTATCCTCTTGATTTGCTGTTTTTTTGGTCCATTTCGTCGGTGGTGTGTTCATTGAATCGGATTCGACGACCGTCGTCGTCAACGGGGTAGGGGCAGAGAGGTTCGTCGTCGCACTTCGTGGTTAGGCCTGCACCATGTTGAGTTAGTTATTGTTCTAGGGTTCTGTGGGTAATGGGTCGAATCCAGTGTGTGATGGCCATGGTTAGTCTGATTAGGTTGTTTTTTGGGCGATGCTTGACATTGTGGGTGTCATGTGCTACAGGATGGACATGGGCATCATGTTTTTTTATGGGTGTATGTGCTTGATGTGAGGGAGGTGCCCAGCGTCGTGGTGCTGGTTTCTGATGTTATACATTTGTGCTGATTCAGTATGGCTTAGTGGTTCGGTACGAGGGAGGGGTCACTGAGCACTGTTGTTTTCGGTTTTGGACTAATGATGTCGATGTTTGAGATTGGGATGTGTTTGTGTGCTGGAATTTGTTAGGGCTATTCATAATCCGGTAGGTGTGTGTTCATAATGTGGTAGCCGTGTGTTTATAATCTGGTAGCTGTGTGTTCATATTATGGTAGCTGTGTGCTCATATTCTAGTAGGTGTGTTCAAAATCTGGTAGGTGTGTGCTCATAATCTAGTAGCACTGTGCTCATAATTTGGTAGTTGTTTTTACGGAAAATCTGGTAGCCGTGTATGAAAAAGCTGATGGATGGTGCTAGTGTAGTATTGCTATATCTTGTTGTTGTCTTGATGTCTTTATGGTGTTTATTGAGTGGTTGTTTTGTAATAGGTGTTTTTGAGAGCAGCACAACATGTCTGACACCATCGATGAGTATTTCGTGTGCCTGATACGCGTTACAATTTGATCGTTGTGGCTTTTGTTTTTGTACGGAGCAACCTGATATGGGTGTTGGTCGTCTCCTCGCCGTTTTGCTTTTGTCTTGTGTGTTTTTTAATCTGGTAGCTGTGTGTGGAAAATATTGTAGTTGTGTACTCAAATCATGGTAGCTGCGTTATTCCTCTTATGTTTGCCTTTTGTATTTCAAATCCTAGTAGTTGTGTATAAAAATTCTGATAGCTTTGTATTCATAAATTGAAAGTTGTGTGTGCTCAAATCATGGCAGCTGCGTTATTTTCCTCCAGTGTTTGTTTTGTATTTAAAATCCTGATAGTTGTGTATTCATAACCTGGTAGATGTGTACTCAAATCATGGCATCTGCATTATTTTCCTCCAGTGTTCGCTTTTGTATTTCAAATCCTGGTTTTATTTTTGACATGATAGCTAGCATGAATCAACATGGCATCTGTATTCAGTTTTACTTGATATCTATCATGAATTAACCTAGTTGCTAACCTTTTTTAAAATCCACTAGCAATGATTTAACCTGATATAAACATGCCATGGAAAAAGAGTTTTAAATAACTGTGCAACTAATATGTGCTAACTATTATAAAACTTCTTGGTAAGCACTGTCATGTATACTATAGCAACTAAAATACATGTTTTTAGGTGGATTTATTTTTTACATGATAGCTAGCATGAGTCAACATGGCATCTGTATTCAGGTTTACCTGATATTTATCATGAATTAACCTGGTTGCTAGCTTTGTTTAAAATCCACTAGCAATGATTTAACTTGATAGTTAGCTTGAATGAAACTAGTAGCTGGAATGAATTAGACTGGTAGCTAACATGAATTAACATGGCAGCTGTGTTTGATTAATCTGATATTTAGCATGTTTTCAACCTAGCAGCTGTTTTTGGATTAATCTGATGTCTAGCATGTTTAAAACCTGGTGGCTAGGTTTTTCAAAAATTAACTTGGTAGCTAGCTTAAATTAACATGATAGCTAACATGAATTGACCTAGTAGTTAGCTTTTTTAACATGATAGCTAGCACAAATTAACTTGGTAGCTAGCTTGAATAAACATGGTAGCTAAGAATTAACCTAGTAGCTAGCTTTTTTATTCTCTTTTACCTTTAGTATTTTGGATAGCATTGACCGAAATGGCTTGGGTTCGATCCATTGGGGGTAACTGTTCATCACTTTCCATCTTGGTAGTTTATCCAAATGTTTTGCAATGTCGACATTTATTAGTGTTACTAATTGCAACTTTTTCTTTTTTGAAACAGGGTGAATCAAGTTCTATGGTGTACAAGGATGTGACTAAATAATACATCAAGTTATGGTGTGCAAGCCTATGACTAAAGAAATCAAATTCTGGTTGTCTAGATGTCTGTTTGATTGTAAACTATTTTGTGCTACCGAAGTTTTGGGCTAAGATGTGGGGTAATCAACTAATAGAGCCATGAATTGATAGTGGGCTCCATGTGCGGCCCAAGAAGGAGTCGGTACTCCGTTCACGCTGGCGCGCGCTCGCGCGACGGAATTCGTTCGGTCGTTTGACCGCCGCTCGGGAGCTCGTTTTAGCGGCGCCGCTCTGTAGTCCTATCCAAGAAAGAAAGAAAGAAGGAAGAAAGAGACCTCGTAAGGCAAAGATACATGTCATATGTGACCATGGACAAGCTCTATGGTAAAACTGTACGGCTATGATGGACCAATCCGCAGACTATGCTGTCACCTATGAGGGGTAAAAATATTCTTCACCACTTGCTCCACCTCGTGCACACCTCTACAAACAGGGCGGTGTTTTTGAAGAATAAAAACTGTTGAGTAACGGCAGCAAGTGATTGAGTTAAGTAGTTCCCCCCAGAGAAAGTGAGCACACTAAAAATTACCTGCATATATAGGAGTAGATTGTTTAGTATTAAACATCGTATCATTTCTACATAATCATAGCGACCATCATAATAAGGCATCCGCTCCCACCCGTATAAGTAGTCTATACCTATGATCAATGTCGTTCAACCAATTTCCAAAAATATTAGCAACAGAGTTTGCTGACCATATAGAACGTCTAAATTGGCGTTGGAAGAACAAGTGTTTTATATTCTCAGCATGGTGACAGAAGCAACACTTTATACTACCTTGCCAATTGCGCTTTACCAAGTTGTCTTTTGTTAAATAACACCCGGCGAAGGTATCATGTAAATTTTTTAGTTTTAAGAATGTTTTTATTGTTAATTACTGGTATATCAGAATGTACTAGAGCTTTGTACATGGACTCCACATAGAATTTGCATTTCACCGAAATTCATCATGCTTCTGCGATAGCTGGATCAAAGCCAACCGCGCTGCGAGCTGAGCGTGAAGGACGGTCGGCGATGCGCTCGTGATGATGCTGCACAGGTAACAGGTTCAAAGCGAACGCGTCGGAGTGGGTTAAGCGCGAGAGCTGGCGATCTTGAGAACGCCGTATCAGTTCCGGAACAAGCGCGACGTCGCCGATAATGAACTTTTTCATCGATAAATGGAGATGGTCATGATATAACTTGTTAATTATTGCTATTGCATCCGTGCGTGGCTCTCTACTGGAAATTTACATGTACAGCGGCGATGGCCAGTTACAAGTCCTACCAAAATTCTGCTCCCCGTGCATGCAGCTACTATCCAGTTCCATAGCAGAGCGGGGAAGATGAATATAAAGAATGAGAATCAGGAACTGTAACCTATTTGTATGAGCAGGAAGAAAACCGATAGGCCAATTTCATGCCCAGCCCGTGTCCTCCAGCTTTCACCATGCTCCTTCGGAGAGGGAGATCCAGGGGGTGTAGAAAAGAATGTGTATTCACAACCATGGCGCCTTCGCGTTTCGCCTCTTCTGCAGCAAGTTCTTGTTGGACTGCCACAAGGGAAACCAGGGTTATCTGCACTTATAGGCTGGATCTTGCAGCCAAAGTGATACGGATATTTCTTTTGATTGTCCAGTTTGACTGTTTCACTATTGTTATTGTCCCAGTGGCTTCTGTTTGTAACCTGACTTCTGCCTCTCGAGCAACTTCACCTTGTTCTTGAGCTTCTTGTCCAGTTTTTTTGATATACTTCTCTTCCCGTTCGCGGTCGGCGATACCGGACCAGAAAACTTGACCAGTTAACGGCCACAGCCATTGGTCATTCCCGGGGTGCATGCCGTCATCCGCTTCCTCTGCTAGATCCTCGTCCATGCTCTTCAGGAGTGTGAAATTGAAGAACTTCGCCCACATCTCGTTTCTTTCCTCACGTGGATGCTGCTCTCTGGTGTCTCCAGTGACGGGGTTAAGGTACACCATCTTCCTTCCACTATGATAAGCCCAGATATTTACAAGGATTTCCAGAATTCGACAGTAGCAGTGCCTTTTCTGTTAAAGATGATGGCAGAGTTGAGATGACATCTGCATTGAATTCTAAGGATAAGTTTATAGGAGGGAAATGGTCACCTCAGGTTGTGATGCTCCAAGCAAGCACGAAGCTGGCTCAGTATTGTTTCCATTCAAGCTATGAAGCGAATCAACAAACATCCTACAAAACACAACTCAAATCAAAATAATCAGCACATAAAGAAAAGCGAAATGCCTCACAAAAAATGTGACCCATTACCTTGAGAACATGATAAACTTCAAAAATGATGGGGTGGGCATCACCCAGCTATGAAGAGTAGACCAATAGTCGCCATCATTGGGCATTGGTGGCAGGGCTGCAATGCCTTCTGGTAGCCCGTACATGATCCTAAATGCATCCTCAAAAGAGTTCTGCCAAATAATGAAATAAAAATATTGAAGATAAAGCCTAAGCATGCAGATTGGAGTAGAGCATTCCACTTGCATAATACCATAGCACCTCCATCATCAAACAATGATTCAAAAGGTAGGCACTAAACGCATAACTCCCTTCGGATTAAGTTTAAAAAGAAGGAAAACGTAATACTAAGCCAAGAAGAACAAAATGATTTGGGAAGTGGTTCCTCGCCCTACTGCGCAAACTCAAAGGAAGATTACAAAAAGAATAAAAGTTAACATGTTTAAGACATTCAAGGCACCTGCAGTGACCAGCATTTAGGCAATCACATGTTGACCAAAAATTGGATGTTTGGTCAGTGTCCATTGGCACCCAGTAGTATATAACATCCTCATGATTTTCTCCGGCCATAGTTTTCTCTAAGATTTCTTCAGCACTTTCAGACAAGGAAACCTGACAAGAGAAGAAGAAGATTAAAAACATAATACCTATATTTCTCAACAACAAAAAAGCAGACTGACATTTGATAGTTATGACGCTCCAACATGACAATATAGGGAAAAGGTACTTTTTAAATACATCTTAAGGAAATTCAGAGGATGCACCATTATGACTAGTGAAACTATTACTGCTCCAAATATACCATGTTGTAAGGTCATTGCTGCGTGAATGGCTGGCAAGAAAAGTTACTTGATAGCTTTAATGGAGCAGGCTATCTGAATATATATTGTTCATCTAGTAAACTTGAAATGCCAAGTTATTAAATTTGAGCTGTATGTTTCAGGGTCCAGAAAGTTTCTCTAACAGCATATACTGAACATAGCACAAGACTAGAATAAAACTTCCACGGTTAAAATAGATGGTTGCAGAACATGAACTCCTACTCTTTCTGAAGAATACAAAGTTTATCTACAAGTTCACAAAACCGATATGGCCAAAATTGTCATAGAACCAAGGAGTCAATGCAAAACTCATATTTCGTACCTTTCTTCCAGCAGCCCGCCATGACTGGAAACCTATCCACGGTAACTTATGTACAGTATCAATTCTGTTTGCAATGGCAAACATAGCACCAAATTCACAGAGAAGATCACGATAGTACGGATTGTCTAGAATCGACAGACGCATAACAGCATCCACATCATCTGATCTGGGTCTCCTGCCTCCTTTTGACTGACACAAAACATATGCAAGATAATCATAAGAAGTGAATGCAACTTTAATATCAACATCAACAGGTAAAGAATAATGCAATGAACTATTTCTGTCCATCAGGATACTCCACTTCAAATAATTTCTAGGAATGCTAACAATGGCGTTGAGCTCCAAATTTATTTATTTCAAATTGATAATAAAACAAAGTGGAAATCAATCCGCACTTCTAAACTCAAAATAGAAACTGAACACACGACCAAAGTTAGGTAAAATTTATCCAGACTTACAAGAGTAATGCCACGATATAAAGAACCATGGTGTAAAAATGGCCATGCCCCCTCTCCATGGTAAATCTCATATATACAGACTGGTTGCCCAGTTCTTTCTAGTTCACCTTCATCACGTTCATTTCCTTCGGGCTTCAGCCTTTCCGATTTCCGGGCATTTCTGTACACCTCATCCCATGTTAACAGAGGTCTTTCCACCCTTTCATCAATCTACATATCACAAAAATATTTTTAAATTTTGTTCAGAATAGTAAACTTTGGTACTTCTGGAGAAAAGGAGTTAAGTCAGAACAAGCAAAAAAAAACTCGCCTCCTCCATTTCTCTCGTCTCAATGTCTTCAGATATTTCAACTTCACTCAGATCATTCCAATCAGACAGGTTAGGGTAGTCATATGAGGAAGTATCATTGGTATTAGAAGATGTTGTCTGATTACTTAGAGAGGATTCCCCCAAGAGAATACTAATGATCCTTGTGTAGCTATGTCTTTCATCTTCTGAAGAACCATTTCCTACTGCAGCCTTCGACTCAAAATGATCCCATAACCATGTTCTCTCTTTAACTTTAGAGAAAGAAAGGGGTAGATTTGCATTTGAAGGATAGTGCAACACGGTTTCAAGAAGCTTAACATGAGCAATGATACAATCATATGCTAACATGTTCTTTGAAAGTAACTTCCCCTCCAAAGCAACAGAATAAGCAATATCCAAAAGCCTTTTTTCTCCTAAAATCCTCATGAAAGCTAAAGCCGCTGTGCTTGGATCATCAGAATTAAAAAGGAAACCATGAATACCATCAGTGACCTGAAAATAACGAACACGTTGATAAAAGCGTCTCTCAATACTAGCAAAACAAAGAACGTATTATGGAAGATGAAGTAGCATACATATTTTGTTATAATAGTTAGATTTGGCGCAATGATTGGAATCTCAGAGGACATGGACCGCAATAACAAAGGGGGGAAACCAGGTTCCTGTCTTAAAGATCCATATAGAACAATGTCAACAAACATTAGCAGGTCTCTAATACATGTGTCATGGGGAAATGTTTTACAGAATCATCAGGAAATCCTATGTGAGATGCAAATTCCTGCAAAAAGAGAAAATAAGATAGTCAGGTGGAGCCAAAGAGAATCCGACAAGGGGCACCTAGCAGTCTCTCACTAAGTACCCGCAAAAAATAAAGTAATGCATTCACTTCACGATACCGATTGTAAATGTTAAAGCAAATAAAATGTATATCACATACAGCATGCCATGTACCAGTCATCTAGTCGGTTACACAATTTAACAAAACCTTTCAGTCAACCCTCTAAAAATATATTTCTATTTTCTAAAACACAAGGCATTTCTCCAAAGATACAATAAAACTTGAATATAATTAATACCCAGAAAGCAGAGTTATAGGCATCAGTGCCATTTCCACAGAAAAGGATGAACTGCACTCCCAATTTATTAGTCCTTGCTATGTCCATGATGTGTGAAGCTGATGCACGCAAGACCGTTGCATAATCCCATGGTAATTCATCAAAAAACAGGTAGCTCCCAACAACCAAAACAACAACATCTTCTTCTTTGATCCCATGCTGCTTCCTTAAAGTTTCTTGAGAATGTGATGGGCCATATCCTTTAGCAGCCCAGATATCAACCGGAGAACCAGAAATCACCAAGAAATTCCCAGCATCGAGGGGAGAGTATAACAACTGCAATCAGAAACGTAAAGTCAGGTATAAACTATGTTCATATTTAATTCAATTATTTCAGAATCTAAAGTTGAGGCGGCACATACAGGGAGGTGATTATCTGGAAACACAACATAAGTGCATGCATTAAAATGACCTCGCCAATCTTCAATATGATTTGGAATGGACAGATTCGACTCCGATGATTTCTAAGGTGCTGTCCAAGAGCATCATCATGAATAAGCCAAACCACTGGTAGATGTTGAAAAGGTTCCTGCATAAGACTGAATACAACATAAACATACTGAGTTGAAGAGCAAACAAATTGTGTCACAAAGGGGAAAGGAAACCCATATTAGTAAAAATAATGATAACTCATTTATGACATCAACTTTAGTCAAACAGCTATATTGGAGAACAACTTCCGGTGCAGTTGGAATGCTTAACCAAAATTATTTTATTCTGGGAAGATTTGTCTTTGTCACTGACCTGCAATGCAACTTTTATCATGTGCTAACATCAAGAGCATATACTAACTTTCACACAACTATTAAGTGGGACGCAATAACTGATAAGAACTCCACCACCACCACCACTAGAATACTAGATAACAATGATGCTTAAAAGGTCCTACATTTGCCTATAGCATTTCCTCTACAGCGCTATATGATATGAGACTATGACTAAGATAAAGTAGGTTAACTATATTCTCCCGTTTGCCAACATAATATTGACTCCAGAGACCAGAATCAGAAAAATATCCAACTAAACCAAGCCATAAATAATGCAATAAACCTGTAAAAATGATGCAATTAACGATAATTAGTTTCTATTTTGTTGAACTGCCATGTCAAAGTTGTCGAAAATTTGAAACAGTAAGTGGATTAGACCAGGTGGTCATGAACAAAAGGTGTGAAGGTATTAGTTGACACAGTTATATACCAAGTATAGTATTTTAGCTAATTAGACATGGAGAAGCAGTACACACTAACTAAACCTGACACTGTCTCAAAAAAGGAAAACAAACAGACTCACATTGAAACAACCCTTTTCCCTTCAAGAGAGCTTACAAGCACAGC
The DNA here is from genome assembly GCA_947311845.1 of Poa pratensis. NCBI lineage: Eukaryota > Viridiplantae > Streptophyta > Magnoliopsida > Poales > Poaceae > Poa > Poa pratensis. The sequence goes on from CAMZMU010000065.1 coordinate 38,000,799, forward strand.
ACTGTATCTACAAAACCAAGTGTAGAGAACAAAAGGACCAACAGGTTAGTAAGAAATAAAATGTGAATAATGGGAAATGCTCCACGTTAAGTATTCGGTACTCACTTTAACCAATCGACAGACTTCAACTTCTCAAATCTCACAATATTTACACGACAAATAGTACTCCAAATATCATGAGCTTTCCCATAAGCGAATGCTAAAACCTGCTCCATAACAACTCAGCCAATGAGAAACAGCATGAAGTGTTCTTAACATAAGGTAGATTGACCACGGACGGTTACAGGTTACTCCCAGTCCCGAAATATGCAAACAAATGACAACTGGACTTTCACGAGACAAGTAATCTGTGCACATCAGTGCGGAGCAACTCACCTCGATCTCGTAACCCAGGCCTGCAAGACTTTTCGCTAAAGTAGTGAGCATCAGGGATTCTGCATCTATGTTCATAGTTCCCACAACCTGAAACAATGCAAAGGCCAAAGTCAACTCCATGGCATGCAGCTGCAACATAAACAATTCATGCTTACTGAGACTTGACCAATAAAAAACAGCTACACGAGCAAACACGAGGTGCATCTATCTAGGCAAGCATGTCGGTCCCTCTGTCCAACAACCTCTGATCAGTCCAATAATCTCTGATCAGTACAGAGGAAATGATAAACAAATGTAGTAATACCAGCGATTGAGACAATCAGCATTTCGCTTTGGGTAACTCCAAAGCGAGGTCCATTAGATCGATTACAAAATGGGCATTCCTCAATTTACGAGCTAATGCAGTGAAGCTACTACTAGGTCGTAAGTGAATAAGTGATCAAGTAAGTTTTGTTTAAGGAGCAGGAAAGCGAGGGAACAGGAGCACTCACGAGCGCCAGTCTGACGGGCTCGAGGCCGGGACACCACCGGCGCGCGGATCTCGCGGCCTCGAGCCGGCTCTCGCCCTCGAACGCGCGCAGCGCCACGCGCGAGGCCGAGAACCGCATCGCCCCTCCCCCGGCGGGCGACGCCAGCGCTAGCGCATCCTCTCCGTCCGCCGCCGCGTCGCCGTCGCCGATGGGGAGCAGCTGCCAGACGACGAGCAGGGAGGCCGTGAAGAGCGCGACGAGGAGGGCGAAGAAGAGGTGGCTCGGCCGGCACGACAGCCCGGGTCGCCGCCGCCTCCGCACGGCGGCCCCCGCCGCCGCGGAGGTGGACGCGCCCGCGCCGGCGGTGGGGAGGTGGTGGGCGGCGTCGGAGTGGGCCCCGCGCCGCCACATTGGAGCACCCGCGCAAGGGCGGCGGCGATCGGAGAGCCGTCTCGTGTCGGGGGGAGTGGCTTCGGCTGGGCTGGGTCAGTGGGAGCTGCGCGTTGTTGCTACCATGCGACGCGTCGCGAGCCCAGGGTACTAGCCTGCTAGGATACGATCGACTCGGGTTGGGATTTGGCGACGCGTCGCGAGGGAGGAGGAGGAATGAGGAGGAGGGTTGGGATCAAGCCAAGGCTAGGCGAGCAACTGCCGGAGCGCGGGGGGAACGAACGAATATGTGGACTGCGTTGCGTCAGAGCCTGAGTTTATTCTAGGAGTAGGGTATCAGCACTCCGAAAATCCGTTTTGGTGCCCGGGCACAGGTGCTCCCGATATCCTGTCCCTTCTCTGGTCTCGAGATTCATAACTGTCAGACACCACTGTTCAGTATTTCCCAGGTGATGTCCCACCACTTAACGCGGCGCAGAACGGCGATGGATAGCGGCACAAGATTTACTGGGCCTGGTTTCTGACTCGCCCAATCCCTCTCCCTCTCGCCAGCCGCGGGCAATGGAGATGGAGGCGGCGGCGGTGGCGCGGGAATCCCATGAAACCGCGCGGAAGAGGGCACAGAAGAATCGCGCCCGGGACGAGACCGCCGGCGATCTCATCAGCGGCCTCCCCGGTGCCATCCTCGGCACCATCATCTCCCTCCTCCCCATCAAGGACGGCGGCCGCACGCATGCCCTCTCCCGCCGATGGCGCCACCTCTGGCGCTCAGCTCCCCTTAACCTTGAGGTGCATACCCGCCCCTAGACTTCCTACGCCCCGCCGTGCACCGTTCGCCATCTCCAAAATAATCTCGCGACACCCTGGCCCCTCCCGTCGATTCTCCTTCACCTGCCTCCGCGCCGGTGACCTCTACGCCGAAGCGGAGCACTGCCTCAACTCCCGAGCCCTGGCCAACCTCCAGGAGCTGGACATCGCCTACAAGTACGGCGGCTCCGCGCCAGCGCCAACCGGGAAGAACGGCTGCCCGTTGCCTCTGTCTGCGCTCCGCTCCGCATCCACCCTCCTCGTTCTCAATATCCTCCGCCCCGCTGACGCCGGCGCGTGCCCCGGGCGGCGGCGGCGCGGCCTGCTGCGCGTTCAGGGAGAAGGACGGCCGGTGCGACGGAGGGGGGGGAGGAGGCCGCCGCGGCCGCGGCCTGGCCGGCTTCTCCGTGCCGACCCACTCCCGCAGCGAGGAGCCGCAGCAGCCCATGAACTAAGCGTGGGCGTGGAGGGGAGAGGAAAGTCGGCCGGGCCTGGTGGCTGTGCGCTCGTGCGCGTGGGGCGTGTGTGTTGTTGTTTCTCGGGGGAGGAGACGCCACGCCGCCTCGCCGGAGAGCAGCAACAAGCTGAAGCCGCCTGATTCGAAGCAGCAGCACGAAGATGCCTGCCACCGCCATGCCGCGCCGTAAGATCGCCATGAGGCTGATGGAGAACGCGCGGGCGCGCGCCGCGACGTACGCGAAGAGGGTCAAGGGGCTCCACAAGAAGGCGTCGGAGCTCGCCACGCTCTGCGACGTCCCCGTCGCGCTCGTCTGCGCCCCTGGCGCGGGCGCCGGCGCCCGACTCGTGTTTGAATCGAAGGAGGGCGTCCTCGATCGCTACCGCGCCTCTGCCTTATCACCGGAGACGCGCGCGAGGCACACGCACCGGAGCTACCTCGAGGCCGAGCTGGGCAAGGAGAAGGCGAAGCTCGCCAGGCTGCAGCAGGGCGGCGCGCTCCCGGACTGGGACCCGGCGCTCAACGACATGACGCTGGACAAGGCACTGGAGGTGCTCGGAACCATCGACGACGCGCTGCGTACCGCGGGCGACAGGATGGTGGCCTTGGGCTTGCCCGCCGACGGTCGGGACAGATATCCCGCATTGACGGCGTCCAACGCCACCAACGATGGGACCACCGTACAGCACTGTTCCCGTCATTTTCCCCTATTTTCTACCCGCACGGTTCTTGTCAGACAAACGAATCACGAGGCATCATCTGCGGCCCTGATTTCGGGAGTAGGTGTGCCCGGGCACCAAATCGCCCTCCTCATCAGCACTCTTGCAACACACATTGAGGCCTCTTTAGACTGAAATAGTTTCATAAAAATTTGGACTCTATCAATTCATAGTAATTTTACAATGGAAATCCTTTAGGGGATCATAGGATTTGAGACCATCAACTTTCTAGGAAATCCATTGCTATGCCATTACATATGAATCTCAACATGAGATTAAACCTCTCTTTTTTTTAGAAGTCCAATGCACTCACATTTTATCTCTCCCTACTCTCTCTCCTCATTCCCGCAAAACCTTGTGTTTCTTTCGTGTGCACCATGCAAAGACATCTGTTACAAAATCCTATTTTTTTAAATAAATTCATATTTTTGAAATCATGTAGGAATTTGCAATGCATGACATCTCAATCTTTTATTTCCCTCGAAGTAGTGTCCTCGTCTTGGGTGGAAGAGACGCTGCTCCGTATACGGTGTATAAGATGTCATCATCTGAGGGACAGGGAGAGGCACAATACAGTTGGAAGACGCCCCCCCCCCCCCCCACACACACACAAAAAAAGTAAATGATGACTACCGTGGTTCTGAACACGGCATATGCCACAGAGTGGCTAAGATATGTGTGGGAGCAGCGTACTGCAGCGCGGGCACCCGCGGGGATTGCGCTGGAGCGCGGACACGGGAAGTACCTAGGTTCGGAGCCCTCCCGGAGGAGGTAACACTACTACTCCTGCTCGATCTCTCTATCATCGGTGGACAAAGTAGAGAGTTGCTCCTCGAGCTGTTCGGTGAGCTTGTCATGGCTCTGGTTCTAGCTAGCTCTCGGGGGTTCGAATCGGGCCTCTACTTGGGCACCCAGACAACCTTATATAGGCATGGCTGTCTGGCTTGGCTACAAGGGTGTTTCTTCGTGACGCTGCTTGTCCGCAGTACAGTCGAACTCCCTAGCGGCGCAGGAGGTGTCGGGGTAGACTTGGCGACGTGGAGGGCTAGCCGGCGACGGCACCGGCCCCCGCCTACGCGGCGGACAACACCTAGGACCTATCGGTGAGCGGGCGGCGCTCCGTGTCTCCCGCCTGTCGGGGCTCCTAGGCGTTGTAGGGGACGTCGGGCTAGACTTCGCTTTAGCCCATGCCTGGGCGACGTGGAGGGCTAGCCGGATGCGGCCCCGGCGCCGCCTGACACGGACCCTTGTCTCCTGCTCGTCGTAGGTAGATGGCAGCCGGTCGTCCGGCTGCCAGCCGCCCGAATCCGGCCAGCGCGGTTGACTCTGGTCGCAAAGGCGGGCGTCGTTTGTCGTTATCTGGTTGTCTTCGAGAATCGTGATGATGACGAGCTTGCAGTTCTTCTTTTGCCCATGCCGCCTCGGAGTGCACGGCGAGCTAGGCGGGGTCCGGCTGCGCTCGGGGCAGACGGACTCGGCCGAGCCGGGCAGTCGGAGGCGGCCGGGTGGGAAGCTGAAGATTTGCGCTTGATTTCGCGTTTCACTCGGGATCTTCTGTGGGTCTTCAGGTACCCGGGTTTTATCCCCGTGACGATGACCCTATGAGCTCCATGTGGTCGTCTATGATTTACGTGCTCCTATAGGCACATAATCAAAACAATAATTGATGAAATGACATAGGCTCACTCGTGAGCAAATAATGCATTAACCCAGTCCTCCCTATCTCAATTCCAAGTTACTCCTACTAATCCACCACTATTGACACCCTTCTTCTTGCCCTCTTTGCCAGTGTTAACATGTACTGCCATCGATGTAGGATGACGGAACCCCAATCACGCGGTCTTGTAAGCTTGGAGGGTAGCGGTATAGTCATCGGTGGGCCCATTTTCTCTTTTTCTCCACTATCTTCTTCCTCCCTATAGACTCTTCCATCCCCAAATGGCGTGATCGTTCACTCTGTAGGATTAGAGAGTGAGTGGTTACTCATCAGAATTTCCGCTGATAAAGTTGAACTAGTTAAGATAGACTTGTCTTATATCCATCTAACTATAGTAGATACGACAATTTCATTGAGTATTAGTTGCTTTCTTGCCTCTCAAACATGTCCATATGAAAGACGTTAAACGAAAGAGCAACAAACTGGAGGCATAAATCAGATCAAGAAGATGCAATGAGGATGTTAATTGGATTAAGCATATGACAACGAAGCTTACGGAAATTTTCATTTTTGGATTGCTAGCTTCATATATTAATTCGCCGTATAAACTCTTTCTCCTTTGTTTTTCATGCATTTCCAGAAATACTGAAACTGTAAATGAATGTAGTAGAGTGCTACTGCTTCGCGTGAGAAACAAACATATATAGACCAGCTCGTTAACCGCATAAGTCAGAGCTCTTACAAAGACCATACATACACCACGGATATTTTAAAGGCAAACGATTACGCACAAAGTATGCTAGCGACGGAACCATCCCACTCCTTTCAAAACCGAAAAACAGTTTCAAAAAAAAAAAAAACGAAAAAACTTAACCAAAACGCCAGAATCGACAGTTCCAGCAAATACATTATCGCGCGGAAATTACTATACGATCAACCCGAAATAGATCAGTAGCAGCTCTTGCCGTCGTCGGCGACGTCGCACTGCGGCAGGGTGCTGTAGTAGGGCCCGGCCGTGTAGACGTCCTCGCCGGCGCCTCTGCTGGAGGGGCGGTACAGCTTCTCGCCGGTCCTGCCATTGTTGAAGTTGGTGTACACGGCGCACCCCTTGTCCCCGGAGGAGAAGAGGCGGACGCGGCATTCGGATGGGTCGAGGCGGCGTCTGTTCACGGCGTCGTACGGCACCTCCACGTTGAACTTCCCGTCCTCGTCCGTCTTGTCCGTGCCGTGGAAAGCCGTCCGCCCGCCGCTGAGGCACGTCACCGACACCACGCTTCCTGCGAATCGATCACAACATACACGGACGTATTCGTCGATCACGTCGTGAGCTCGACGGCCGGCGAGGGCTGGTACAGCCAGGGAGGGTTAAGACGAACGTACCGGCGATGGGCTTGGCGTTGTAGGCGTAGGCGTTCCAGTTCTTGGTGCAGTCCTGGCACCGCACGGTGCCCGTCACCCTGAACTTGGACGCGCCGTAGTTCCCTCCGGCGTCGGCGCGCGTCGCCGCCGCCACCAGCGCGAGCGCCACCAGCAGCATCGACGCCATCCTCCACGCCATTGTCGACAATCTGGTTAGCTTGATGGAATGGAAGGGCCGGTCAAATGAGATCGAGCTGTGCTTGAAGCAAGCGCGGGGCGGCTTTATCGTGGAGTTCCATGGTGCTCGACGTGAGCCCAACTCGTTTGGCGACGACGACGTGCGCGCCATTAATTTTCCGGTGTCGGTACGGTAGGATAGATAGCCCTCGATCTAGCTCGTCGCAGCCACGACAGCGTCGGCCTAACCAGTCCGACGTGGAGGCTGCGCGTGCGGATGAGACGCAGACATGTGGGCCTCATTGCTCCACCGTCGCAGGCCCACGTGTCAGTGGAATCGAAGGCATCCTTTCCCTTTCACTTTCCTCTCACCGTTCCAACAGAGAAGGATTCCAAGAACCTAAGCACTACCAAGCTGCTCCACCGGCAATGGCCGTGGCTCGCACCGGCGAGCGACCGATTCGAGGCGGAAACGCATAAGCATTTGAAGCGGAATTAGTGTTCGCAGCCTAATCCTTTGCTCCAATGCTCGATCGACCCCCTCTCCCGCCATGAGAGACCCGAAGCAGAAGGCAGCAAGAGCTCACAAGCCGCGCCGCTTCCACCTCCTCCACAAGCTCAGGAAGCGGTACAGGTGGCTTCTCTGGCTAGCTCTCTCCGCCTGCCTCTTCCTCCCGGCGCTCCTCTCCCTTCGCCGCTCCAGCTCCGCGCCCCGTCCCGGCGTCCGGATCTACGCCTACGACCTCCGCCGCGCTTCAACCGGGGCTGGGTGGCCTCCGACGCGCGGTGCGCGCGCCACCTCTTCGCCGCCGAGGTGGTGTTGTTTTATGGTGTTCCAAATTCCAGCGGTAGTACCGCTGGGTTAAGCGGTACTACCGCTCGAGAGCTGCCGCCACCGCTACCGCCAGAATGGCCGTCTGACGCACTTGTCCGGTACCGACTGGTACCGCTGGCGGTACCGCCGCCGGTACCGCTGAGGTGGGAAGAGACGAACCAGCCCACCCCAGCGGTAGTACCGCTGGGTTAAGCGGTACTACCGCCGAGGTGGGATTGATTCCGGGTTGGACTGCAGCCGACCTAGGGTTTGATGCTTCTATATATTCCTCTTGTAAGCCGCCGTTTTGGGGTAAGCCACACATTGTAAACCCACGGCGTTTGTAACCTCACCCGATATAGTGAAGTATTGCTGGCTGGCGCCCGTGGTTTTTTCCTCTCCTTTGTTTGGAGAGGTTTTCCACGTTAAATCTCGTGTCCCCTTTGGTTTGATCGTTCCGCTCTTCGTCGTTTCTTTGCTATCGTTTATAACAAGTGGTATCAGAGCCCTGTTTCAGATCTGTTTTCAGATTAGGGTTTTGGATGGCATCGATGAAGTTCGATCTACCGGCGCTGGACTACAAGACGAGATTTTCGCTGTGGCAGGTCAAGATGCGTGCGATCCTCGCACAGTCCAATGATCTTGACGAGGCGCTGGAGAAATTCGGCGACAAGGATGCGGCGGCATGGACCGCCGATGAGAAGCGGAAAGACCGTAAGGCTTTATCGCTTATTCAACTTCATCTATCTAATGATATTCTGCAAGAAGTACTCCAGGAGAAAACCGCAGCGGCACTGTGGGCTAAGCTGGAGTCGATCTGCATGTCCAAAGATCTCACCAGCAAGATGCATGTGAAGATGAAGTTGTTCACGCACAAGTTGCAAGAAGGTGGTTCGGTAATGAATCACTTATCGATCTTTAAGGAGATCGTTTCTGACCTAGTGTCGATGGAGGTAAAGTACGATGATGAAGATCTAGCACTTTTACTTCTATGCTCGCTGCCAAATTCCTTTGCAAATTTTCGTGATACCATACTGTTAAGCCGTGATGAACTAACCACCGCGGAAGTATATGAGGCCCTGCTTGCCAGGGAAAAGATGAAAGGTATGGTACAGAAAGAGGAGTCGTCGTCCTCCAAGGGCGATGCTTTGCAGGTCCGAGGGAGGCCTGAGCAGCGAGATAACCACTACCACAACAACAGAGACAAGAGCAAGGGTGACAGAGTCGCTCAAAGTCTAAAGGCCGTGACAAGTTCTGCAGGTATTGTAAGAAATCTAATCATGTCATTGATGATTGTTGGAAGTTGCAGAACAAGGAGAAAAGAAAAGGTACTTACCAACCGAAAAATAATGAAGGTAATGATACCGGTGAGGCTTCTGTTGTTGATGGTAGTTCTGATGGCGAATGCCTAGCTGTTTTAGCTGCATGTGTTTCTCGTCAGGATGAATGGATTCTAGATACTGCATGTTCTTTTCATATTTGCTGTAACAAAGATTGGTTCAGTTCTTATGAGTTAGTGCAGACTGGAGATTTCGTGCGTGTGGGGAACGACCAGCAATGCAACATTGTTGGCGTTGGTTCCGTTCAGGTCAAGACACATGACGGTATGACACGCACGCTGACGGGAGTGAAACACATACCAACCATGGCAAGAAATTTGATCTCGCTCAGTACCCTTGACTGTGACGGGTACAAGTACAAAGGAGGAAATAAACTCCTAAAGGTATCAAAAGGTTCTCTCATAGTTATGGTTGGTGATATGAATTCTGCTAAGTTATATGTTCTTAGAGGTAGCACGTTATCTGGTACTGTTGCTGCTGTTTCTCATGATGACGCTAGTAAAACTAACCTTTGGCATAAGCGTCTTGGACATATGAGTGAACTTGGTATGGCAGAATTGATCAAGAGAGACTTGCTGCAAGGATGCAGTTTGGGTAAGATGCAGTTCTGTGAACACTGCATTTTCGGTAAGCACACAAGAGTTAAGTTTAATGCTTCTGTCACACCACCAAAGGTACACTTGATTATGTACATGCTGATGTTTGGGGGCCATCTCGTAAGCCCTCTTATGGTGGTGCTCGTTATATGCTTACCATTATTGATGATTACTCTAGAAGAGTTTGGCCTTATTTCATGAAAAATAAGGATGATACGTTTGCTGCTTTTAAAGAGTGGAAAGCTATGATTGAAAGGCAAACAGAAAGGAAGGTGAAATTACTTCGTACTGACAATGGTGGCGAATTTTGTTCGAATGCCTTTAATGATTATTGCAGGAAAGAAGGCATTGTCAGGCACCTCACCATCCCGTACACGCCTCAGCAGAATGGTGTAGCGGAGCGGATGAACAGGACCATCATCTCCAAGGCTCGCTGCATGATCTCCAACGCTCGCATGAGTAAGCGTTTTTGGGCTGAGGCGGCTGCCACCGCCTGCTACTTGATAAACAGGTCACCATCTATTCCCCTCGACAAGAAAACTCCCATTGAGGTATGGTCAGATTCTCCTGCTGATTATTCACAGCTTAAAGTTTTCGGCTGCACTGCTTATGCTCATGTTGATAATGGAAAGTTAGAGCCGAGAGCTATTAAGTGTGTGTTCATTGGTTATGGTTCGGGTGTAAAAGGATACAAGTTATGGAATCCCGAAACTAGCAAGGCATTTATGAGCAGGAGTGTTGTTTTCAATGAATCTGTTATGTACTTTGATAAGTTGTCCTCAGATGTTTTGCCAGATTTTTCTGAGGAGCAGGTTCGTGTCGAGGTGGAGCACTCTGTTGAAAATGAAAATGTCACTGTTGACAATGATGGTGCTGCTACTTCAGATGATTCTGATCCTGATTCTGCTGGTTCTGATGATTCTGATTCTTCTGATTCTGATAATAATAATGTTCAGAACTCACCCCCTGTTTTGCAGCCACAACAGTCTATTGCTGCTCGTAGGAACAGGAGGAATTGTGGTCCTCGACCACGTTTAATTGAAGAGTGTAACATTGTTGATTATGCTCTGAGTTGTGCAGAACAGGTGGAGCACGGACATGAGCCGTCCACCTATACTGAAGCTATTGGTTCCGGTGACCGCGAGAAGTGGCTTGCTGCTATGCAAGAAGAAATGCAGTCACTCGATAAGAATGGCACATGGGAAGTTGTGCGCTTGCCTAAGAAAAAGAAGGCAGTCCGCTGTAAGTGGATCTTCAAGAGAAAGGAGGGTTTATCTCCTAGCGAGCCTCCGAGGTTTAAGGCAAGGTTAGTTGCAAAAGGCTTCAGTCAAATTCCAGGTGTGATTATAATGATGTTTTCTCTCCGTTGTTAAGCATAGTTCAATTCGTACATTTTTGGTATTGTTGCTATGCGTGATCTTGAGCTTGAGCAGTTAGATGTAAAGACTGCGTTTCTGCATGGAGAGTTGGAGGAGGAGATATACATGGACCAGCCAGAAGGGTTCATAGTGCCGGGTAAGGAGGATCTTGTGTGTAAGTTGAAAAGGTCCTTGTACGGTTTGAAACAATCTCCTCGTCAGTGGTATAAAAGGTTTGATTCTTTTATGTTGTCACATGGCTTTAAGAGGTCTGAATTTGATAGCTGTGTGTACATTAAGTTTGTTAATGGATCACCTATATACCTGTTATTATATGTTGATGATATGTTGATTGCTGCCAAGAGCAAGAAAGATATCGCTGCTCTCAAGTCACAGTTGAGTAGCGAGTTTGAGATGAAGGATCTTGGTGCTGCTAAGAAAATTCTAGGTATGGAGATTACCCGTGACAGAAATTCTGGTTTGTTGTTTCTTAGTCAGCAAAATTACATTAAGAAAGTTCTTCATCGTTTTAACATGCATGATGCAAAGTCTGTTAGTACTCCTATTGCTCCTCACTTTAAATTGTCAGCTGAACAATGTCCTAGTACGGATGAGGATTTTGAGTACATGTCTAGAGTTCCATATTCTAGTGCTGTTGGTTCTTTAATGTATGCCATGGTTTGCTCACGTCCAGATTTATCATATGCTATGAGTTTGGTTAGTAGATATATGGCTAATCCTGGTAAAGAACATTGGAAGGCTGTTCAGTGGATTTTCAGGTACCTTCGTGGCACATCCAATGCTTGCCTCAAGTTCGGCAAGACTGATGAGGGACTCGTAGGCTATGTGGATTCAGATTTTGCTGCCGATTTGGATAAGAGGAGATCCCTCACAGGTTATGTGTTCACGCTTGGTGGTTGTGCCGTGAGTTGGAGGGCAACGTTACAATCTGTTGTTGCCCAGTCTACCACTGAAGCAGAGTACATGGCTATTGCTGAAGCATGTAAAGAATCGGTTTGGCTGAAAGGTTTGTTTGCTGAGCTTTGTGGAGATGATACTTGCATTAACCTGTTTTGTGATAGTCAGAGTGCTATTTACCTTACCAAGGATCAGATGTTCCATGAGAGAACAAAGCACATTGACGTCAAATACCATTATGTGCGTGATGTTGTTGCAAAAGGTAAACTGAAGGTATGCAAGATAAGTACTCATGATAATCCTGCTGATATGATGACAAAGCCAGTTCCTGTTACTAAGTTCGAGCTTTGCTCGGGCTTAGTTGGTATCACTGTCTAGCCCAAGAGGCTATTTGGCGCCGAAGGTGTTTCTTTGTTGTTTTCAGGGTGAAGTTCTCTTTCATGCTACAAGATGGAATTTGTCTCAAGGTGGAGTGTTGTTTTATGGTGTTCCAAATTCCAGCGGTAGTACCGCTGGGTTAAGCGGTACTACCGCTCGAGAGCTGCCGCCACCGCTACCGCCAGAATGGCCGTCTGACGCACTTGTCCGGTACCGCTGGCGGTACCGCCGCCGGTACCGCTGAGGTGGGAAGAGACGAACCAGCCCACCCCAGCGGTAGTACCGCTGGGTTAAGCGGTACTACCGCCGAGGTGGGATTGATTCCGGGTTGGACTGCAGCCGACCTAGGGTTTGATGCTTCTATATATTCCTCTTGTAAGCCGCCGTTTTGGGGTAAGCCACACATTGTAAACCCACGGCGTTTGTAACCTCACCCGATATAGTGAAGTATTGCTGGCTGGCGCCCGTGGTTTTTTTCTCTCCTTTGTTTGGAGAGGTTTTCCACGTTAAATCTCGTGTCCCCTTTGGTTTGATCGTTCCGCTCTTCGTCGTTTCTTTGCTATCGTTTATAACAGGTGGCCGTGCACGAGGCGCTGCTGTTGCGGCAGCGACGGGCGGGCCTGCGGCCCGAGGAGGCCGACCTGTTCTTCGTGCCCGTCTATGTGTCCTGCAACTTCTCCACGCCGTCCGGGCTCCCGTCGCTGGCGCACGCGCGCGGGATGCTCGCCGAGGCTGTCGACCTTGTCCGCGCCGAGATGCCGTACTGGAATCGCTCCGCCGGAGCCGACCACGTCTTCGTCGCGTCGCACGACTTCGACGCCTGATTCCATCCATGGTGAGAGCTACTCGGTCTAAGCTGTAATTCTTACTAGTAGTTGTTTCTTGCAGTGCGTTGTTGAGTCGCTCAAAGACAATTTGGTTGCTTCCTTGTTATCTGAACTAGTAATTGGTAGGAGTATGTGATTCAGATTGATTCCTTGCCAAGTTCGTCGAATCATTCAGTTCCTTGCATAAATTCAATGATGGATGCAAAATATGACCAGGAGGAATCGCTAAGCATCTTTTGGGGGTGGATAAACTTTTGGGTATAGAATGCGGTTGGTTGTGTCCGTTTGATTCTTGCCAAGTACTGAACCCAGTTGGTGCTGCAATGCTGTGACACCAATTTAGTAATTCAGTTTTGTACTTACAGTTCAACCAAAAGTTGTTCATGTCATTCCTATGTAACCATGGAGTAAACTGAGAATACTCTATTCTTTGCTTTGCACAATGGATTGATCAATCAGGAGGATGTGGCCATTGCGGCTGGTATCCCAGAGTTCTTGAAGAGGTCGATCCTGCTGGAGACATTTGGCGTGCAGGGCAGGCACGCGTGCCAGGGGGTGGAGCATGTGGTGATCCCGCCACACGTGCCGCCTGAGGTGTCTCGGGAGCTGCCGGAGCCAGAGAAGGCACATCGGGACATCTTCGCCTTCTTCCGGGGCAAGATGGATGTCCGTCCCAAGAACATCAGTGGCCACTTCTACAGCAAGTAAGCATCTAGTAGGCAAGAACATTGCCTTGCAAAAATCAAGGACACCATCAATTGACTGTTTTGCTTTATCTTGCACAGTCCATCGGTCAAATTCAGGTCTCAGAAGTTCGTGAATTGCATCAATGCATGTAGAAAATAAGTTGCATCTTACTAGTTACAGCAAATACTTTAAAGAAACTTTATAACCAAAATGAAACGCACGATAAAAATGCTATTCAGTCAGCTTTGGACAGCCTATATAATCTCTGATAGCATATGAAATTCATCATGTCTAGATGAGTTTGACCTCATTAGTCCTTGACATTTGGTCAGCTTTGGACAGCCTATATAATCTCTACTAGCATATGAGATTCATCATGTCCAGATGACAGTTTGGCCCCATTAGTCCTTGATATTTAATGTTTATTTGCACTTGCGTCAGGAAGGTGAGGACTGAACTACTGCAGCTGTATGGCTGCAACCCCAAGTTCTATCTGAATCGAAAACAGTACGATGGATACCGGTCAGAGATGGCACGCTCGCTGTTTTGCCTCTGCCCCTTGGGTGGGCACCATGGAGCCCCCGGCTTGTGGAGTCGGTCCTCGTGGGCTGCATTCCTGTTATCATTGCCGATAACATACACCTGTCATTTCCCGACGTCCTCCGGTGGCCAGACATCTCACTGCAGGTGGCTGAGAGGGACGTTGCCAGCCTCGAGGCGGTGCTCGACCATGCTGTGGCGACCAACCTGACGACGATGCAGAGGAACTTGTGGGACCCTGTGAAGCGGAGGGCGCTGGTTTTTAACCGCCCAATGGAGGATGGAGATGCCACTTGGCAGGTTTTGAAGGAGCTTGAGGCAAAGCTGGACCGGTTACGACAGCAAGGAAAACAGAGGTGAGATAACCGGGTTCAGAGAATGATAGATCGCAGTGGAATTTTAAGCATTCTATACATCCAAAGTTCAGTGGATAAGCCAGAAATCCTCTTGTCAGATGCTACAGATGCAACACATCACCATGAGGAGGCCATTTAAGAGTTCAAACTGCATAAGCTTATGCCGCAAAGGGCAGCATGGATGGCAAAGCTGCCAAGGTCTGCGCAGGAGAAAATATACACAATTTAGTTATCAGTGTAGGGAATGGTAACAACATTGGATCATGAAATGTATTTATGACGACAGGGTAACTAGAAGAAGAGAAGTGTATCAACAGTGGAACTTGATTGAAGTATTTTTTTTAACACGAGATTCAACAACAGCGTACATGTACAAGGTTTCATTGTAAGATTCATGCAAGAGCAGCTATCACTGCGTTTAGGCAAGTGAAGTTGCCTGAATCTAAACACTTGAAACTGAAAGAGTGTTCTGCATTTTCAGAGCTAGTTTAGCCTGATGATGAGCTCTAAAGTTGGATCTTCTGTTTACATCGTAGATCCTGGAGGCTTCATGAGCTATAAAGTTGGATGTTCATGGTAGATCCTGGAGGCTTCAAAAGCTGGCGAGCCAGGAATGTGCACAAGTTGTGGCCTGATGGACTAATGACCTCGAACTAGAATCATGTCCTGAGACGCTACAGCATGTGCCAAAATTGAGCTGTACCTGAGGAACTTCAGCTGTTGCAGATGAAGTAAACATGCTATCTGATATACCAACATGAGGCTAAGCGCCTCAGCCTGAATCGCAGATGTCACTGCCTGGGAGGAAATGGCGGTGACGAATAGCCTAGAACAGCGTCTATCTGTATTCATCTGCACAAAAACTCCTAATCCAACAGTTGCTAGTTGATTATCTGCACTTGGAGTCCAAGCTGCATCTGAGAAAACAATGGGATCTGATATGCTCTCGATGTTGGCGATAGTTCTTCCAGGGATGGCAAAGTGTGTTAGGCAGAGGGGTCTTGTGCTTGCATTGAGCCGTCGTGTGACATCCTGGTACTTGTTTAGCAATTGGCGCAACTGTTTTGGGAAGGAGCTGCTACCTCCAAGTTGATGCTTTGCATCATTGGCAACGCTGCTGCATATACCTGAAATGGATTGCCAAATTTTGTGCCAAAGCGGGCATCATTCCGATATGTCCAAATGCACCTCAAGAAGCTATAGACAGGATTGATATTTATTTGTGTGTGCTTTGAAGTAAGCAGTTCATAAATTCAGTTTTAATAAACCGTGGAAAGCTTTACCAATCTGATTTAGCAAAAGGACAAAGAAAAATAGATGCGTTTCATCGTCAAGATTTCCCCAAGTAGTGCAGTTTTCGCTTATGTGTTTGCAGTACTTGACTGTCCTTTTACCTGTAGGTAGTACATTCCTGAGAAGTTTCCAAGCAAAAGTTTGAACGCATGGCGCCATCTGTTTCTCATTCCACACCTGATTGAGTAAAGCTATGATTTGTGGAGAAACAGTTTTTGGTCTACAAAATTGACTTTGATCTCAATCGCCGGTAAATTGTGAGTTAAAAGTGCTAACTGCGATGGATGAGACAAGAAAAGAAGCATTTCCGGAGTGGTTAACGGAGCTGGCAATGGTGGCATAGTTGAGCAATGCGACCTTGCCAGTGTTAGGAGTTAGGGTTGTACTTGTACGTGGTTACAGTGAAGAGTGTTTGCTAGTCAGGAGAGAAGGATGGAGAGAAGGGGGAGTTGTAGTTGGATGGAATGTTTGACCTGGCGCCTGCCACTGGGCATGACAATTGACAATTGACAGATGACAAGCCGGAGGCGCAACGATATGGAAGCGGCGGCGCAAGTGGAGGCAGGACTAGTTTGAGAAGGAGAAGCATATTACCCCCTTGAACTTGATGGCAATTTGGACACTGTTAACCTCTGGACGAAACTATAACACAAAATGAACCTCCGACGAAACTATTTCACGCATCTAACCCTTTTGGGTAGCGCCTCACGATCGGGCGCAGGCGCCCGATCGTGAGGCGCTACCCAAAAGGGTCAGAAGCGTGAAATAGTTTCGCCCGAGGTTCATTTTGTGTTAAACTTTCGCCCAGAGGTCAACAGTGTCGATTTTGCCGAACTTGATCGTCGAGTTCAGATTACAACCCTGTATTTCGGTTTGGCCGAAAATACACCCCTCCCAAGTTGCAAACCCGTCCCCTTCATCCTCAATTAGCCGCTTTTGATCCTTTTTTTTTTGAGGGGGAGCCGCTTTTGATCCTGGTTTTCACCTAGGTCTGGTCCGAGAAGCCCATTTATGCAGTCGTGCGATTTTACTGTCATCCTTATCTTTTTCGACTTGTACTGCCGAACCAAAAGACTAGATTTTAGGGTTTCCTTCCATTAGCAGAGCGGTGAGGTCGTGAGGATCCCTTTGTGAGATGGAGACGGAGGAGTCAGGGAGGAAGAGAGAACCCCCTTCTCAGATGGAGACGGAGGAGGAGGAGAGGCAGAGAATGGCGAGGACGATCATAAAGGCAGATATGTCTGGAGAGGCGCAGCTGAAGGAATGGATGAGGAATACAGACAAGATAGTAAAGGATACGATGGTGACGTGCGCGGCGGCAAGGCTGAACCAGGAGAACCCCGACGCTGAACCGATCGTGGTGGAAGCGCTGACAAAGGAGGAGCGGGCGGTGCTGTTCAGTGAGCAGAAGGCGTGGACGACGAGGATGATGAGGGAATACAGCAAGAAGCGGGCGGCGGAGTACGAGGCCTTATTGGAGAAGAGGAAGACGGCGCCGCCGGTGCAAGAGGATCCGGACAAGGACTGGTCGGAAGAGCTGTACAGCAGTTTCCGTCAGAAGTGGAACTTCGCATGGGGTGAAGAGTTCGGCTCCTTCGAGGACGTCAATGAGTTTAGATCCATCTCTCCACCCTGGCTAATTGCTTCCTTAATTAAGTACCTCGGTCCCATTGTTTGGATTTGATGATCTACCTCTTGTTCTTGCCGTTGTGTTCATTGGTGTTCCCTGGTTATTAGCTTAGATGGATATGGAAGGAAGTTCATATAACCCCCACAACTATTTAAGTTTGGATGATGCACCCCCTCAACTTTAAAACAGCACACTTAACCCCCTCAACTATAGAAAACCATGCCATTGACCCCCTTACCTCCTCTAAGCTGTTTTGTAGGCTGGTTTTGCTGACATGGACCTGGTTTTGCGCTCGAAAACGGTTGACGCACACACATAACCTGTTCGACTAAATGCAACAAGAACAGAGCAGCGCAGGACCTGCTTCCGCTTCGCCTCCAACCCCTCCCGCCACGCTGGACATGCGCTCTCCTCTTCGCGCCACACGCTCTGCAGGTAGGCCACGAGCAGCGGAGCGCGTTGGAGTCCAAACCGGCGCTCGATGGAGTCCACGCCAACCCGCGCGGCCGCCGGCCGGCAACATGTGGACACGGACATATGATCCACTGGCTCCAGCTCCGGTTTGATCGAAACCTGCCATACGCGCACGTACGAACTCCAAGAAGGCAGCACGATCGATTAGCTTCGGTAAGAAGCACACCTACAAACAGCAACCAGTTAGCTTGATCGAAGGTCCCAGTGGACCTACGATGGTGCGGCTGCGCGTGCAACGATCATGCCCATGAAGTTAGACGTGACATGGTGGATCAACTCGCGCTAGCTGCTACCTGTCAGTGAGCGTCTGACGGGCAGAGGCGAGCATCGACAATGAGCGGGATACTTCAGGCGCAACACTAGATGAGTTGCCGGCTGGCAACGCGTGCCATGGCGAGCTGTTGGCAGATGCGTGCGGACGCGGAGCTGGCAGTCAGGACATGTGACGGCGAGCTGCCGGCGGATGCATGCGGCACCGTCGCCAGTGGTCAGCACGTGCCACGGCGAGCTGCTGCAACGGATCCGTGCGGCAACGGCTCCAGGCGTGGAGCCGGCTGTCAAACTGTGTAGCACAGCGGCGACGCTACAAACTAGACGAGAGGGAGCGCGTACTCGGATGCCTCCCGTGGATATTGGAGACGCCCTCTACTCCTCCAGCGCATCAACCATGGAGACGCCCTTGCTCATCCCGCTCCTGGCCCCTCATCAACATCGGCACATCGGCCAATATGAGCTGCTCTGTTCTTGCTGCATTTCGTCGAACATGTATGTGCGTGTCTGTCCACCGTTTTCCAGCGCAAAACCAGCCTCCGAAACAGCTTAGAGGAGGTAAGGGGGTCAATTGCATGGTTTTCTATAGTTGAGGGGGTTATGTGTGCCGTTTTAAAGTTGAGGGGGTGCATCGTCCAAACTCCAATAGTTGTGGGGGTTATATGGACTTCTTTCGATGGGGTATGTAGGATTCAAGCTACATGATTTTTTTGATCAATTTTAGTTTTTCATTTTTTATGCACTGATGTGGGCAATCAACTGAACTGAAATGTTCTTTCAAATACACAGCTCGTATCCCCCCGATGTATCTCACGGACAAGCCGCTGCCGTATAAGCCCGCCCTCCCTAGTACTGTACAAGTCTTTGCTGTCAAGGTTGCTGCCCTTAGTGCGGGTTTACAGTGGCCGCTCGATGTATTTGGTATGATGGCCGTGCGCGACACTATGGATCACAATCGCAATATTATCTTTAACCGCACGCGGGACAATTGCCAAACCCTCACAGAACAGGTTCACATTTCTTCACTATTCTACGTGTTTGCTGTCTGCTTTCCTATGCTATCTAATGCAATATTTTTATTATTAATCGACTGCCCGTATCTTCTTTTACAGTAGAGAAGTACATTAGTTTGCTCAGTGTCTTCACATCGTCGATCTCGGTTAACCCATTTAGTCCCAAGTATTAAATTGTCAACTGTATTGCTTATATTAGAATATTGTAGACATTCTGTTTATGATGAAACAAGCAAGGAACACATAATAAGAACATTCCCAAAACACAAAAGCTAATCTAATAACAAAACCAATAATACATTCCCGTAACAGTGTAACACACATTATAAGAACATTAGCAAATCAGTAATATTTCTAAAAAAGGAGGAACATTAAATGCCTTCTGAGCAATATCGGGAATGAAAAGTGGTCGGTAGCTCTCCACGCCTTCTCAAGGTTTGCTTCTTCATGTAAGGAATAGTGTAATGTCTTTTTTCCTGAGCGAAAGCGTATAGTTAGAACTGTACAACCTAAGACTAGGAAAGTGGATTTTTAGAGCCCGGGCTACATGGAGGCCGGATTTTTCAAAATTTAAAAACTGCATTTTAAAGTTTCAGAAAATTATGAAAAAAATGTAGATGATGATGTATTCTAACAGTGTGCAAAATCCAATTCAAAAACATCTGTATTTTGGACTTTGCAAAATTGACAAAATCACTGATCTGAAAAAGTTAACACTATAGATTTTGAAACCTCTAACATTTGTCAGATTTTGTCATTTTTGTGTAGCCAAAAATACAAGGTATTTCACCTTGAGATTTTCCCCGTTGGTAGAATGCATCATTGGCCACATGTAGAATGTTTTTCAGAATTTTTTGAAACTTCAAAATGTTGAATTTGAATTTTGAAAAATACCAGGAGCCATTTAGCTCAGGCTCCAACATAGTTTTCTGCTAAGGTTTCCGCTAAGACTAGGTCGAAACAACCTATCACTCAAGAAAAGACCACAACCATTGGCCGCTAGACAGACACTACAACCGATTCCACCAAACAAAGCCCAGCCTAGAGGCCATCTCCACAAGTGCACAAGACAGCATTCCCAGCCACATGAGCAGAGAATCCAACCCACAGAGGGGGCAGAATTCACTCTTGATTAGGAGAAGACAACATTTCAAAAGCGTCACGGATCGCCAGCCTCGCACCACGGACGGTGCCGAGGCCCTGTAACCGCTGATCACTGCTCGCATTCTGAACGCTGCACAGCCACACATCGTTGCATTCTTCGCCTGTCTGAATAGTGTTACAGTGGCTGCCTCTTTCTAGAAAGATCTCTCTCATGCAGAACTGATCAGTAAGAAACACACGATTAGAGCTTTGTGTTGTGTATTGTTGATAGCTTGGATAATTTTACTCACAATATCTATAACTAGAGATGATTTCTGAAACAATGACTGAATGGGGGCAGAAAAAAAAGAAAGATAGTATGTTGAGTTCGAGAGAATTTGGAGCTTGTCAAACCTATGGAGTATCAATGCGATCATTGGAGTTGCCCTTCTTCATTATTGCATTGTCTTAGCTGACCACTTCTGCTTGATGGTCGGCAAAATCTCCTCAATAGGATAACATCTATTAACTTGATAACATATGTCATTGTTCTTTGTGATAAGGTACCGGCTGCCTATTCTCTCCTTACAAACTCAGCAAAAGAGGAACTGTGAATAGGACAACCGGGACCTTGATCACAAACCAAGACTTGTGTTTCAAGGAAGTTAATAGATATCTTGTTGAGCAGTTTTTGACGGACATCAGAGCATAGAGAGCGGAGCCTTTATCCCTATGATAGCCGGGAATAAAGGGAGACTGGAGTGTTTACTTTACCTTACCCAATTTGTTCAGGTCTGGGATTTCGACCATAATTGCAATCCTATGTTTTAGTGAAATATTTTCTTTGAGGTAATGCATTCAACAGAACAATGCAAAGACACATTTATTTCGATGAGTATTTTTGTAGTGTGGCACCCGAGGATGGTTTAGATGTTTCACAGTTCAACTTATCACTATATACTGCATTTCATATCAATAACATGTGTTGTTCATCACTCAAGCCTTATCAGGAACGAAGGTCATACATGATTACTTAATCTAATCAATGGTTTTGCACGCATGCAGGATCCATATTTGGTACTGACAGGCCCTACCCGTGCTCCTTTATACCGTAATACACCTGTGTACTTTGAAGCCGTACTGAAAGTCAAGGGCGATACCAAATCCCAGGACAAAGACCTAAGCCTCTTTGGCGAACGCTACTACAACGGCGGGGCCGCGACTAAATCGTACGTGAGCAGGGAAGAGTGCACAAGCAAGCACAACACGTTGGAGGTGACATGTGGCGTGGTCGTCTCCTCCATCGAGGCGACGATCGCCATGCGGATCGTCGGCGGGTCATGTCCGGCTGGTCTCCGAGCACGGCTTACTGCCTACAGTGCCAGCATGGAACACGAGGAAGTCGTGCTACTTGATTCTAGAGCTGCGAAGGTGCTTGATGTTGCTGCCGATGGCACGGTCGAGCTCTCACGCCGTGTTGTTTCTGTTGAAAGTCGCGAGGAGCTGACGGTTTCCGCAGCAACGTGGCGTGGTGACGACCAGATGGCGATGAGAAATGTGTCCTTGCAGCCTAAGGATGCTGGCAGGAGCTATGGCGAGCTTGACTTGGGCTTCTGCAAGATCGGAAGTCGCCGTCGCCTGGTCGCTCATTCTGCCTTGTTTTTCAAAAAAAGATTTTCCTCTCACACCTGAGGTGTCTGGCGAGGCTCGTACCAGCACTAACTAGGAGCAGGAGCTCGTCTCCGCATATATATAATTATTTTCATCCTTTGTGGTAGTTAATTGTTGTCACGAAGTTGTCTTTAATTTGAGCTAACTGATGATAATTTGAGCTAACTAGAGATGAACCAGCAATCGAAAAACTGACGGATTGTTTTCATCGTCGTAACAGGTATCGGACAGAAGCCGTCGGACGCCTAGCAGCATTGTTTGTGCAAATACTCCCTGTCCATAAAAGGATGTCTCAATTTTACCTAAATATGCATGTATCTATTGCAATTATTTCTACAGAGTCCACCAAGAACTATACTGTATGTATCAATGCAGACATTTACTCCAGATTCAACCATCTCATGAAACTTTTCCTTTGCAGCAACAGTTCGCCTAGCCAGAAATAACCCATCCAGTATAATGTTATAGTTCAAAGTTGTTGGTTTAAATCCCTCGTACAACATTTCTTTGTATAGAATCAGCCCGTCATCAATCCTTCTATTTTTACAATAGCCATTAATAAGTGTACCATACGTAATACAAGAAGGTTCTATAACTATGAGACACCATAGCATCAAATACTTTCCTTAATATTAAGATAGAGAAGATTTGAGCCCCCACAGCGAGCGCTACAGTACGCGAGTTACTGTGCCGCCACAGTGCCGCGTACTGTAGCACGTTTTTATTTTTTATTCAGAAAAAAAACACACCGTGTTTTTCGCGTCGACGAAAAGAGGTACTGGTCCGCTACAGTGCCTGCGGTACTGTAGCACGGTTTTTTTGTTCTTTTGCAAAAAAACACACCGCGTTTTTCGCGTCGACGAACAGAGGTACTGTAGCACGGGTTTTTTGTTTTTTTTTTTTTGCAGAAAAAAAACACCGTGTTTTTCGCGTCGACGAACAGATTCCATTCCCGTGATCGGTTTTGAATTTTGTTCACTCTATCTTCTTAATTTGTGATCCAAAATCGTCAACACATTCAACGAATTTTGTCAGATTCGTCGCGCTCAGTAATGAGCAGACGCATATCACCCTTCCAAACAACTCTCATGTTTTAGTCTTTTTATTTCGCCAGACATATTAAGATTGAGAAGAATTCGGCCTCCACATTCATTCACTGTTCTGAGGAACAGTAACACGGTTACTGTGTCCGCTACAGTACCAGAACGCTTCCGCGCCGTCCGATCCGGTCGATCCGACGGTCCCCGACGGTCCACGTGGATATCTTACAGAAAAGAACCCACGCTTTCTGCAAAATGTTCCGCAGTCCACGCTTTCTGCGCACAAAGGACCTATTCGTGATTTTGCGAAACATCAGGACTTTTTTGTAAAAACTTCAACAGATCCCCCTTCTTCTCTTTTCTCTCCCGCGACGCTGGAGCTGCCGACGCTCACCGCCGCCGCTGTGCTCCTCGCCGGACAAATCGATGCCCATAGCAAGCTTCCGCGTCACCACCTTTCCCTCCTCGCCGACTCTCACCTGCAGGAACGTCGCGAATTCACCGGAATCATCTCCGCCGTCGTCGACACCCGCCGCCGTGTTCGTAGCCTCCCAGCGATGCTCCGTCGACCATTCAGGGCGGCGCCGCCACCCCCGTTCACCCGTGTCGAGGCGCGTCCAACGCCCCTAAGCGCACGTCCTGTCTCGCCGTGGTGCACCGCCGCCGTGCTCCACGCCGCCGCGGCAGTGCTACGCCGTTGCTGACGTCACTGGGACGTCAGCATGGGACCCAGTTGTCAGTGTATTTTCTTTTAACATGACATTTCCAGGAAACAATATTTTCTATGACAAGTGGGCCCTCCCACATTATTTGAATTTCAGAAACTGAATAATACAATAAATCCAACAATTTCAAAACTATCCACCGGGAAAAAATATATATATATATATGTATATGTATATATATATATATCACAAATAATCACAAGGGAAAAAAATACATATTATTTATGTCATCCAACCAAAAATTAAATTTAAATATTTTAAATTAAAACAGCTTTCAAACATGATCATTTTGTACAAATGAACACATACATATATCACAAGTAATCACAAGGAAAAAAAAATGCATACCATTTATGTCATCCAATCGAATTTAAAATTTGAATATTTTTAAATTGAAACAACTTTCAAACATGATCAAATTGTAAAACGAAAAATAATTCATACCTAATTTTTTTTTCCAAATAAGAATTTTTTTTTGTAAAAACTAAACACTTTTTAAACAAACACAAAATTTTGAACTCCAATAATCTCCAAGCCTAATTTTTTTTACAAATTACATATTTCTCCAAATTTAAACTAATTCCCAAATTGATTAACATTTGTGCACAACCATAATATAATTCCTTTGATTACAGTATTACATAGGAAAATTGTAGCAAAATAAAAATACACTAACATAGCATTTCAATTTGCTAAAAAAAAATGAGAACTGCACTAATATATACCAAAATGCTCACAAAAAAAAACAAAAAACAAATACATTTCAATTTGCTATCAGAAAGAAATGAAAACACTCTAAAATATATCCACACAATCTAAATGTAATTTCCCTAATTACATTCAGTTGTATTCATGAAATCAATTTGAACATTTCAATTTGATGAACATTTAAAAACATGGAAAAAATACATCGAACTATTCAAGGGGATATATTTGAACATCCAAAATTGCTAAATGGAGTTGGAAAAAATACATCGAACTATTCAAGGGGATATATTTGAACATTCAAAATATCCAAAAAAAAAACATAATAACTATTTACACCAAGGTGCAAACATTTTTGGACATTTTAATTTAACAAATATTTAGAGAAAACCTAAATACATTCCCTCTAATTAAATGGAGTTGGAATTAAACCTACATATTTTTGTACATTTATAATTGCTGAAATTTTGAAGCTCATCCAGACGACATCTTCCAACGAATTTTAACGTTTTAAATTGGAAAATTACAATAAATACTTCAAGGGAAAAAACAAATGCACTCTCTCCACTTACATGAAGTTAAATTTATTAAATATTCAAATCATACATTCCCTCCATTTGCAGACTTAAATTGAACATTCCAATTTGATAATTATTTTGATACAATCTAAATTAATTTATTCCAATTACATAATTCAATTCAACAAATTCAATTCAACAAATGTGTATTCCCACTACCATAGACTTAAGTTAAATATTACTGTAAGAATATAATTTTAACATTTTAATTCATTAGGTATTTAGATATACTCCACACAACAAATTTCAGCGAATTTCAAAAAATTTCAAACCCAACAGGTGCGGCGTGCGCCGCACCAAATTTACCTAGTTAGTAAATTAAATGTCATAGCATTTGGCCTCTCACCTGAGTGTACGATCAAGTCAAGGATGTCCTGTGCTTCCATTACCCTTCCTTCGGTGCATAGGTTGTGTATTATTGAATTAAAGAACGCAACATCAATTCCTCATATCAGTAACCAATTCCTTCACTTTCACAAAATTGCCATGTGTACAAAAACCCTGAATTAGTGAATTGTAAACAAATGTGTCTGGTTGTACTCCCATAGCAATCATCTGATTAAACTTGTCCAAAGCATTGTCCAACCTCCCCAGTTTGCAAAATGTATGTATTAAGATTAAATAGGTGACTGCATTTGGACTCACTCCTTGTTTCACCATTTTGTCAAATACAAGAATAGCCTCATCCATCATGCCGGATTTAGCGTATGCATTAATCAATATGCTGCAAACATGACAGTTGGGTAGAATACCTTCTCTTTCCATTGATTCAAAGAGATTATTCATATCAGCTAAGCATCCTTCGGTGGCATACCCGTGAAGCAGAGTACTCTATGAGACGATATTAGGTTTCAGGCCCTTCATAGCCATGGAGTAAAGCAGACTAAGGCATGGCCTAGTGGTGGGGAGGGGCTGATGTCTTCCCACCCACCCGAGTTCAAGTTATCATGCTTGCAATTTCGGTGATGTTGCACCTCCTCTATCAAAAATCACGTAGTTCTCCCACGTTGAAATCATAGCCATGGAGTAAAAAAATTCTGCAGCTTCTTTGCTTCTTCCATGCTTGCAAAGGTAGGTCATGAAGAAATTGTAAGTATACAAATTTGGCGTAACACTACGACTTGTCATGTCTTTGAACACCCTAAGCGCCTCCTTCCAGTGGGCCGAAGAGGAATATCCATTGATGAGGGTATTATATGTCACAGCATCAGGTTCAACACCATTATCAACCATTTGACGAAGGACCACCTCAGCCTTGTCCATTGCTTTGGCCTTGCACAACGCATCGATAACCAAGTTACATGTCACCACATTGGGCACAATGCCCTGTTGCGTCATTTCATTGAATAGATTGCATGCCTTGCCTACTTGGCCTTCCTTAAAGTAGCCACGGATAAGCGAATTATATGTCACCACATTAGGGCATCTCCAGCCGTTCGGCCCCCCAGGCCGAAATCCGGCGCTATTTTGGGCCGCCTGGGGGCAACGGCGCTATTTCACGCCCTGGGGGCGGCGTTTTCCCAGTCGTTCCCAAACCCCGGAAACATGCCCAACAAATTTGAAAATACGAATTTAGGCAAAATTCATACAACTCAGGCGAAATTCATAAAACATAGGCGAATTTCGTACTATATAGGCGAAATTCGCATAGTTTAGCCGATTACATATATAAAAACTTAAAAAACTTAAAATTAAACTAAAAACACGCCACTCTACATGCCCAGCTGGCTGTAGAACGTCGTGTAGTTGCCGCCGTCGTCGTCAGAGTCGCTCGGCGGCGCGTCGGGCGCGGCTCGGCCCTGCGCCGCCGTCGTCGCCGTGCCACCTGCTCGGCCCTGGGGTGTAGTACTCCTCCTCGCTGTCATCGAGGACTATCACGCCATGGCCGCTCGCCGGACGTCGTGGGGGAGAAGGAGGACGGCGGACAGCGGCAGCAGCATGTCGGTTCGACGCAGCCTCGTCGAGAAGACGCTGCTGGAGCGCCATCTCCTCCTGGGCGTGCTGCTCCCGCGACCAGGCGAAGATGAACTCGTCCCCGGCCGGCGGGACGTCCTTCATGGAGGCGGCGAGGGCGATCTTCTCGCCCGGGAACTCCTCATCGTCGTCCGGCGCCTCCGCCTTGATGGCTGCCCTGACGTAGTCCGGCGGCGCCGTCCACTCCATCGCCAGTGCCTTCTTCTTCTTCGAGGTCGCGCCGCCGGTGCCAGGCTCCATCTTGGGATTGACGAGGCGGAGGTGGCCTCGGGGCGGTGACGGAGCGCGGGGCTCATTGATGTGCAGGCTCCCGCTGGGCCTTCTTGGCGGCGAGGGGACGCGACACCTGAAGTTGAGGACGATGCCGCGCGGCGTGTCCTTCGGCTCGGGCTTGACCTGAGCGAACGCCGGCGTGCGCGGCGTTGAGGTCGAGCCGGGCGTCGACGCGGAGCGCTGTCCCGAGGACGACGAAGACGACGCCGTGCCCATCCTCCTGGGCAACCACGACGTGAACCGGCGGCGGGGCACCGGCGCTTGGCGCGGCGGCATGGTGAGCCGGGGCCTGTTGCCGCCGGCGATGTACTCGAGGACGTACGTGAGGGTACGTCCTCGAGCGCTCCACCACTGCTTCCGCCCGTTGGCGTTCTTCCGGCCGGAGACGGGGTCGTTGTCATTGGTGTCCTCAAGCTCCCGCCAGTGGCGCTCGACGAAGTACGCCGTCCAGAAGGCGCCGTTCGCCGGATCCCACCGTGGGTCCTCCGCCTGCTCGGCGGTGAGCCCAGCGAGCACCTCCTGGATGGCGTAGACGCGATCGGCCCCTTCCGGCGGCGGAGGCACGGGGACGCCGCCCTCGCTCAGGCGCCACTCGTCGGGGACCCGCATGTCTGGCGGCGTCGGGTACCCCGCCTCGTATAGTATGCAGGCCTCTTCGGGATGGAGGAAGCGACGACCGAAGCCGTTTGCTGCCGCTTCGTCGCCGGGGAAACGCTCGGCGATGGGTTCTCTGCGACGGGATTGAGGAGAGTGCGAGTGCGAGATTGGGGAGAGGAGAGGGCGAGTGCAGGTGTGTGCTCTCTGCGACGGCAGGCTTTATAGCGTCGAGGTAGGCGAGTGGGCGGGGCGGTGGCGCGCCATTACTGCGCCGCGTGCCATGCGATTGGACGCGTCGCCGCCCGCCTGACCGGCGCGGCAGGCCTTTGACGGGCACGGAAGACGAGCGTCGACCGGTGGTTTTTCCCCCAACTCTCTCCCGCCATTTCGCCCAGGTCGCTGACAGCGCTAGCCCACCGTGCGTTCACGCCATTTTGGCCCCCCCCCCAGGCGGAACCCAGTGGGCTGGATTTGGCCTGGCCGAAACGGCGCTATGTGCTCTCTTGTTGGGGGGGGGGGGGCCTAGGTGGACTAGACATAATACTCTCTCCGTCCATAAATGGATATCTCAACTTTGTTTAAATTTGCATGTATGTAGACATGATTTAGTGTGTAGATACATGCAAATTTAGAGAAAGTTGAGAAAGACAAAGAGTGGGGAAATGCAATTATCTATAAATATTTTCAGATTTCCAACATTCGGAAATAGATGTCGTTTGTTCGAGAATACAAGTCGTTTTGCAATTCCAAGACAAATGTCGCTCAATTGTTCCAATTCCATCAGTTTGGCGTCCATGTCCACTGCAGGAGACAAAATTGGGTTGGTAAATTGCTTCAATGGTGAGTTTAAATTCTTGAACAAGCTTTGATAAAGGGTCTGGCTAAAGGCTGGAAAACAGAGGGAAGCAGATGAATATATATGGAGGACAATATATCATGTATGAACTTAGCTTATCCTATGCTTTCATGCAATTGAGCTGCAATTTGTTTCATTCCACAAGTTTGAGATAAGTGAAAACAACCAGAAAACCCACTAACCACAAAGTCACGGTTTATAAGTTCACATATCACAGATTAATCAAAACCAAGATATCAGCACCTTTAACTTTTGTCAGTTGTCCTCATCGTCCTCATTATCTTGCAGCAAAGCTCCTCTTGCTCTTGCCCTAAAGAAAGAACATCCAATGTTAGAGCCAGATGTATTAAACTTCCATTCACATCAAAGTAGTGTTTGAAGGAACGTTTTACAACCTTCGAGACTTCGGGGCTACCCGCCTCGTGGCTTTAGCTGGAGGAACTTTATCTGGTGAAGGTACTGCAGATTTGAAATTTCATTAGTTGAGATAGTATTAAGTTGTTTTCACTTGCAGTTCTGTAGGACGCATGGTCACCTGATGCTTGCTTCTGCACAGGAGCTGTAACTTGATCAGAGCCCAAAGTCACACCAGACACACTTGGAACCTCATCAGCCATCAGCTTTGGCTTTGTTGCCTTTCTTTTGTCTAGGAAAGAAAGACCTTCAAGCTGTTTTTGCATGATTTCATTCTTTTCCTGTTACATGAAAATAACACAGAAATTGCTTCGTCGTTACAGAAAAAAATGCTCATAATTCAAAAGAATAAGCACATGCAGATGACATGTCAGAATGAACCTCACGGATATGTGATTGTCACACTGGGCCAACACACTGGGTGAATGAGAAACATTTGTGTGTAGTGAACACCCACAAATCATGTTTTAGTGTGCAAAAAATGATGACATTCCATGTAGACTTTGGAGTTACTAAACTTGACAAAGACAAGCTGGTAAACTAGACTCTTACAGAACTATTCAATATCTTAACAAGAAAATATGTAGATTAGTGCGCAACCCTGATGATCCCATGTATTCATCCAACATAAAAAACAACAACACTAGTTCAAAACTGTTGGTTAGGGGATAAGATGACCTACTCTTTCAGATGACAGACTCCCCATCAGCTGCGACATCCGTTCCTGTTCTGCAAAAGAAATAAAGAACACATTCCTAAATAAAGTTTTGAGTAAAGACTTCACCCTTACAGCAGAAAATAAACAATTAAGCTTAAATAAAAACAGTGAATGACAACAACCTCTAGATGCATGCTCCAGCGTAGTCCTATAAGCAGCATAAAGAGCCAGTGAGACCTCTGCTACCACATCATTCACCGCAGCGCCAGTAACTCTATGAAGAGAAATGGCGATACGAGGCAGGCCCTTTGCCTTGGTAGCCACAAGCTTTGCACCATCAGGACCTGAACAGAGCGAAGATGGCATTTTCAGTCATGCAGTGTTTGCCACAAGTAAAATTGGGGAAAACTGAAGTGGATAGGTGGGTGGCATGCCAGGAGACTTGCGGGGTTGGTCGGCAGCGAAGAGCAGCTTCACTTCCCCGGAAGACAAGGAGGACTTGAGGTAATCCAGGAAGTCGGACCAGGAGCCGCCGATCCCAACATCGTCTCTCTTCGATTGATTCGCAGCAGGACAAGGAATGCAAAGATGGAGAAGCTATGTGTTAGCACCAATTGCAGGCGGGTGGGTTGCAGAGGAGGAAGATGATGGAAAGGGGAGCTTACGAGGTCGTCGAGGTCCGATACGGAGAGGACACGGTCCCAGGCGAGGGAGTGGCAGTCGGTGGCGGCGACGCGGAGGGCGGCGGCGGAGCGGGCGTGGGCGCGGAAGAGGACGGGTCGCGGGGTGGGGTGACCCTCCGTCTTGGCCTCGCCGAAGACGGAGCCGAACGCGTCCTCCAGGTCTACCGCCGCCGCCATCTCGCAGGTAGACCGAACGGCGACGAGGAGCGGAGGAGGCGCGGGCGCCTGTCCTGGGCAAAAGGTGTTCTTCCCCTCCTCCTCTGCGTTTGACTCAACCACAGCAAAGTTGCGTAACTCGCTCTCGAAAGCGTAATTGTTGGTAGCCACATTTAGTTGTGTTACGTATCTTGCTTTTGAAAACGGAAAAGAATGGTGTTCATCGGAATGTTTATCTTTCAGGCATCTTCCTTGGAGTAACTCGTCTAAAATCAAGAAGTCTGATATATTTCGTGTCCACGATTTATTTCATACTTTTGAAAACTTGGAAGTCTAATATGCTATATGGGATTCGGGCACAACTAGTTGCAAATTTTAGTTTCCATAAATTAAGAATACTTTGATGTTGTTAAATTCCTGCTTTTTATTGACAAACACATCTAGAGTTTTTTTTAGAGCAAACACACCTAGAGTTGTGTCATTCATAGCGGCCACATCAAGATTAGACTCTTTTCCAGTTTCACGTCGATTCCACTATCGAGGTGCTCTTACTATGGACATAGTCATCAGAGGAGAATAGATTGAGGGAAACACTATCGAGAAAAACAGAGTTTCCTCCAGGGCTGTTCTTTTAGAGTACTCTTCTTTTTATCATAACTGAACTTTGCAAGTTTTTTGTTCCTATTTCCTCAACAAATTGAGCCTATTGCCTTACTTTTTTTAATACATTATATGCCTTGTTATTCCTTGGTGGTTATAGTTACATCAGAAATCAGAAGAGGTATGATCGATGCCGGGGGTTCATCAAGCCATACACATTGGCTTGATCCTCTAGATAACTTTGTTTATTGATGTACCACAACGTTTGCTTCTCAAGGTACATATTCAAACTGAACTTCGACAAATTCAGTTAACAAGTGATTAGCAACCATGAAAGGTTGCCGCTGCGAGTGGTCGTTCGGCACTTTGGCATGCCATGGCGACAACTGTGGCAAATTTTGTCCCGTATATAAGTGGTTCTTCTGTTTCACATTTTTCTATCCTCGATCTTCTTGCTGTTTCTACACTGGATGATTAGGGAAATATCAAGAGGCAAAAGATGGAATTAGACCATTCCAAGGACGTATAGCTATTGATTTTATCATCCATCATTGACAGTTTCTTGGGGCTGATGTAATTTATTTTACCAATGTTAAAGTCTCGTTATCTAAAAGAACTCCCTTGAACTTTGAACTTTAAAAGTAGACCCAAAATAAATTACAAATCTCAGATAACTAAAAGAAAAACCGTTTAAAACCCAAATGAGCGGCTCTATTTGATGGCATGGACCTTGAGGAGATGAGATCTTACATGACATGGTTCATATTCATTCAACCTATGCTGCAACAGAAGTTTCAAATACAGAAACTAAATAAGTTGTATCAACACTTGTAAAAATAAATTATTCCATGGCATGAAAACAATTGTAACACCTTATGATCCAATTTCCCTACTAGCACAATCTGCAAAATAGTGTTTCTCCACGTTAATATTAAAACCCTCTTGATATATCAACTGCCGAGGGCAGCCAGCCCAGGACCTTGGTTATGAAAACCTGCTATGGGCGGAAATATGATGCCACGAGATCACCAAATAGTCCCACAAAAAAGTGGTGTGAAAAACAAATCACCATATCAGCAGACTTGAAACTGCCTCCAAACTACTCCTTGTTATTTGTTTATCCGGTGACGCCAATAGCTCTACTACATCCATGCATGGTTAGCAAATGACAATGGATCATCCTATCAGGTTTAGCAACACTCATGTCAGCACATCAGTGCATACTTTTTATACTTTGCTGCAAGATTAAGTTCAGTGGAATAATGTTCTGACGATTGTTCAGCACCGATGCAGTTAGGAACATACAGAATAGATCATGAACTGGGTCCACACTGTATTCAAGCAATGACAAGCAAAGCTGGGCTTGACAAAAGAATTGTGCATACAAAGGTAAGATTACTTGACAAAAGAATTGTGCATACAAAGCTGGGCTTAAATATTTTTCATTGAGTAAATAATGTGATATGAGCATTAGAAATGCAATCTAGCAGGCCAATTTGACACCCGTACTAGCACGTATTCGAATCGAGAGAACACTCTACTGATGTTATCCCAATAGTGCAAAACAATTTAAGTACTCTCACTCACTTGTTACCCTCAATACTTCAGGTATGTTTTGGCAAAGCTAGCATGCTGAAATACCATGACAAGGTCAGCTGCAACATAATACACAGGCATAAATCTAGCAATTGACAGTTGCGGCAGGTCTCAAAATAAGCTCTATTGGCATCTCATCAGTCAGTTACAGCGGTATTTCACAGTTAGATCTATGGAACACATAGTATTTACTATGCACGAAGTACGGGACCAAGGTGTTTAGCGGCATACTAACATCCTAATTATATCACTTGATGTGGTTTGACATTGATTTGACTACACTTATTAGGATTCCTGTGATTTTCCTGTTCATGCAAACCGAACAAGCAAGTTTACAACATTCCGAACCAAACACCCAAGTTAACAAAATTTTGTTATTTTCGATACACTGTTTTGCACATGCATTCATATCCTATTCTTGCGTTTCACAATCCTGCAAACCAAACATGCCTTAATCCTGTGTCTTTCCTATTCCTGTATTTCAAGACTCCTACAATTCAAAGAGGTCTAGAGCAGAATATGCATGGATACCGAGCTTTGATCCGGTGGTGATGGATTAATATGATCGGTTATGTATTCTCTATTTGTAGCAATCCATGGGCATTTTGCTATTGTTCCAGTAATATGCTCAACTATCATACACTGAACAGCTAAAAGAAACTATCATAC
The DNA here is from genome assembly GCA_947311845.1 of Poa pratensis. Taxonomy (NCBI): domain Eukaryota; kingdom Viridiplantae; phylum Streptophyta; class Magnoliopsida; order Poales; family Poaceae; genus Poa; species Poa pratensis. Next base: position 38,033,982 of record CAMZMU010000065.1, read on the forward strand.
CCTGAAGCATATGGATATTAGGTAGTAACCTTCCATCGATCAATCTGTCGCAAGTTCATAAACCAGAATTTAGGGTTCAGTTCTAGTATACAAACGAGCAATTTAGTTTAATCCTTGAAGGGCCCAAATAGCACCAGAAAGCGCATTCACATAAATCGAATATGAATCTCACATGAGAACATATTCAAATCAAGACAAAAGCTAATGAACAGAACACACCAGACATTTTGAAAAAGCTTGTGCAAAACACATGTCCAATACACATTAACTCAAACAAAATTGTACTGTGGGTTCTCAGATCTCCCTACAAAATGACCCAGTAACCACACTAGAAAAATCTAGATGTACTCAGTGATAAGAGCATAGCAATTGCTACCCAAAGAATATGTATAATTGTGTTGAATGGATCATCACTTGATCAGTTTTCATTATTCCCTAGCCAAAATTCCCCTTTTCTGGGGCCGAAAATGCTACTTCAATTACAACAGCTTCAACTGAATCATGCTGCAGAGCGTGCCCAACTCATTCGGACAATTAAATCTATCTATGCCTCAATCACACACTTAAGATCTACTGCAAATTGTAAAGCAGAACGCAAAACCTTACGAGCTTGCCTTGGCTCCATCTACCGCAGCCGCTGTGGTCTCCTCAGCTGCGGCTGCAGCTGCCTCCGCCTCGATCTGCTTCTTATTGCGCTCGATCGCCTCTCCGACCTCCTTGGGCATGTACTTCTCGTCGTGCTTGGCGAGCACCTCGGTGCCCTGTAAGAAGCACTGTCCCTCCCGCGCCTTTTCGGAGATTTTCCTCCCGGCGCCGTCGGCGCGGAGGTCGTCGGTCAAGGGCTTGAGGAACCCCTCGACGACGACGGAGTGGCCCTCGCGGAAGAGGTCGGGAAGGGCGCCCTCGTAGCGGACGAGGACGTCGGTGATGAGATCGGTGACGACGAACTCGATCTCGGAGGAGGAGGACGAGGGGTGGGCGACGGAGCCCTCGAGGACGAGCCCGCCGAGCCGGCAGCGGGCCTTGGAGGGATCGGTGGCGAAGCGCGCGAGGGCGTCTGTGGGGGTGAGGTAGAAGACGAGCTGGTCCTGGAACGTGGCGAGCACGGTGACCACGAACCCGGCCGCGCAGCCGAAGGTGAGCGCGTAGGTCCAGAGGCGCCGGCTCTGCAACTGCCGCGCCCGCGCGCCGATGTCCGCCGCCCGCTGCCGCGGGGCACCCGGTCCGGCCCGCCGCGTCGCGGAGAAGAAGCGGACGGGCTGGAATGAGTGGGCGAACGGGGTGGTGGTGGTGGCGGCGGGGGTCGGGGGGGGTGTGGAGGAGGGTGGAGAGGAGGCGGCGGGAGGGGAGAAGGCGCGAGAAAGCCATGGGCTGGAGCTTGGCGTGGTGGGATCTGGAAGGTGCGGGGCGGAGGGAATGGGGGGAAAGGCGTGTGTGCGCGGTGCGCTCGCCTCTGCCTCCGGATTGCTGGTCGGGCGCTGATCTTCTTGCTGCGCACGACACGCCGGCCGGCGAGGTCAAAGTGGGCCGTTGGGTTTGATAATTTCTGGCCCGGAAAATAGAGTTGGAACTGGCACTTGCAAGATTAAAAAGCCCGTAAATAGTCCCTTCGGGGACATCCGATAAAAAAGCCCGTAAATATATACTCTCTCCGTCAAATAAGTATATACTTCTAATTTTTTTTAAGTCAAACATTTTAGGTTTGATCAAATTTATAGATTAACTTACCTTTACAACACCAAATTAATATCAATAAATCCATCTTGGAATGGAGTTTAATAAAACACTAATTTTATGTCATAGATACTGCCATATTTTTCTATAACGTTAGTCAAACTTAGAATAACTTGACTTAGCACAAAAGTAAACATATACTTGTTTTGGGATGGAGGGAGTAGCTCATGTAAATATTTGGATGATTCTAAAAGAAAAATGTAAATATTTGGACGAAGTGTGAAGGCGTGAAGCTACACATTTTGGTTCAATGTTCATTTTGGAATAAGAATGGAGAAAGAATTGATCCAACACACAATTGATATTAGGGCTGCACACAAGTCGACTTCGAACTGGTTAGACTAGGCTTAACTCACCTCATACTAAAATTTGAGCAAGCTCAACTGAGTCGAGTTTAATGTCGAGCTATAAAAATTGGTTCATATATAATTTATAACGACCTCGAGTCGATCTCGAGCTAGTTTGAGCTAAGTGACAATGAAAATTCTGGGAGGTGGTGGGATCTCGAAGGTGCGGTATGAAGCAAAGAATGGGGGAAAGGCATGTGTGCACTGTGTGGCTGCTCGACCTCTGATCTTCTTGCTGCGCATGACACACGGGACACAAGGTCAAATCGTTGGGTTTGTTAATTTCTAGCCCAAATAATCGAGTTGGAAGATGCCGTACTTGTAAGTTAAAAAAGAAAATAACATTGTGGGTCCTAAACTTAGCTCATATGTACGCTTTAGTAGATAGAGTATGCAAAGATATAAATGTTTGGATGGAGAATTTCTTGTCTACCGGAGGCACGAGGTGCTTCTTTAGTCGATCCCGCAAGCAATACCGGACTCCAAAAGAATTTTGCGAAGGAATCACATACGTGATGTCTCGGTATCGGTGGGAGGATGCACTGGTGAAAAATGTGTGTACTAAAGAATCATAGAGATATGAGGTTTCACGATCTTCACTGTTTTAATCTTGAATTACTAGAAATCAAGCTTGCCGCCTAATTGAGGATCCGAACTCACTTTACTGCAGAGTTTTCAATGCGAAATAGTTTTCATCCGGTTAGCCTACCCCAACTTGTTTGGGAAAAAAGGCTTTGTTGTTGTTGTTGTTGTATAGTTTTCATCCGGTTATCTTCTGAATGCAAAATAGAAAAAGGGAAACTCTTTTACTTGGCAAAGCATTTTGGGGGGAATACAAACATTAAAGAAAGGCCAAATATGGTGGATTGGAAATGGAAATACAATACATGTTTGGGATGCCGAGAAGAAAGTCAGAGGGACGAGCCCGAGAGAGCCTTTTCTATTCAAAAATTCCAAGGCAATATTTGTAGGTTACCAAAAAATCAAGGCTATTTCGATGTTAAAACTGGATGGAGATCTCAGGTGCGAAAACTATTATACTCAGATTTTGCACACTCAACTGGGATCTGTAGAACTTTAATCAAGGTCCTGGAGTGATGAAACCCGACCCGATGTGGAACAGGATCTTGAGGTAAATATTTTTTTTTCTCGCGAATAGCGCAGAACACATTGCCTTGGCGATCCACTCTAGATAGCAGACATGTGAAGGTCAGTGGACACCGGACAATGCTCGATGCATGTCGGCTGTTGGAAAATCGACCTCGCTCACATAAACAGCACAGGCAACATACAGTTGATATACAGAGCACACGCTGTCAAAGAACAATTTCCAGTAGCCAGTACACCAGTACACACGCAGTAATCAAATATTTGTAAACCAAATGTTCAAAGACATGCCACTGTCAAATCCAATGGAGATTGTTATGCATGATATTTCAATGGATATACAAGAAAACTGGACCGATTCAGCAACGATGCTGAAATCACGAATCATTCAAAATCTGGGTAGAGAGCTTGAACAGTTGGCAACCATCAACAACATGTGCCTTTGCAAGGAGCATCTTTGCAGCGGCAAACGGGTTGCCCTGAAATCTCCCATCCATTAAACCCACGTTCCAGCACCAAGATGTTCTTTATCCCTGAATCTTCCTTGGACTCTGACAGATAGTCGGAAAACATCCGAGCACATGACGGACCTCGCACCTGGAGTGTGATGACAGAACATTTTGTAAGAAAAACACAACTACAAGAAACTCCAAACAATATATGGGCAAAAACAGAGAGCATGATTTGATTCATTTCTTATCCTACCCATGGAACCCATCCGGTGTTAAAATGTTGTTGCAGAGCCAACACCGTCAGGGATAACGACTGACTGTAAGAAATAGACTTCACTACACTGTCTAACAGTCAGTTCAAGAAACACAAATTGGTATAGTACATGGGTAATAACTCTTGGTAAAACAAGGGTAGTAAAACTAGAGTATGGAGTTATAAGTAGGTTAACAATGTTAAACCACCGTGGTGTTAGAAGAAAACACTAGATATTCAGGGTACTTAGCCCAGAGTTTGGCAAATAATCCGAGAACTGTGTGTTGTCGCAGGCTTTGGCCTTTGCCGCTGTTTATCTGAAAGCAGTTCTAGTTTTCTTATCGTTATCCCATAAGATGAGTGATGCCTGTGGCCTCACTTTTCATTTTGCACCTCCGTTTACTATTTTTAGGAAGTCCTGTGTTTGATGTGTACCTGATCTAATATTTCAAGTTCTAATCGAGCTTACAGGTAAGGTAAGTCATTTTTCAGAGATTTTCTGTGAACAAAAGAATACACTGAAAAAACTCAAAGACTCTTTTAATAAGCACAAAATGTTTAATATTATTCACAAGAACATTGTAAAAGAGAACAGATCCAAGCTTCAATCACACTTTGACGACTTTATCTGAAACCACATCGAAGCAGAAATCAAACCCCTGCAGGTAAACTAGGCCACTACTCAGAGTCGGAATCTTTAATAAGAAAAAAAAAGGTTTATACTGTCCATGACATTATAAAGGACAACCTGATCTGAGGGGAAAGTAAGAAACCTTATGGATAACATTTTATGTCTGAAAATCTCTTGGTTTGGCATATGTACAAAACTTGGAATCCTACTCAGCTGAAACAAGCTTTGGCGATGTATCTGAGTATCTCGATCCTAATCTCTAATGACAAGATAACCTGAAAATCCGAAAAAGGGCGTCGCAGCAACAGTTTGGCCTAGCCTCATAACTGATTCCAGATTTAAAATATGAACACCTGAATTTTGGATATATACAAGTAGCATTTCAGCACGAGCAAAGCAGTGCATAGGCAGACCCTTTTTTGTTGCAAATAGTGCATAGGTAGACTTGATTCTAACAAAGTTGGTTTCAAGTTAACTACTGAATACGGTCAACAACAACAAAAAAAGTTAACCACTGAACTTGCCTCACCGAATTAGTTAACCAGTAACAATTTAGGTAGGATATTCCCTAGAGGCCACAAGGCAGACGATTGCATAATCTCAGATGAACCTCGTGCCAGCAGGCCTGTACTTAAATTCAGTAATAAAGAAAATCAATCGCGCGCGGTGGGCAGGTGACTGCGCCGTGCTGTGTTGGGGATCGGATTTCCATTGTAGTCGCAATAGGCGTGAGGGTTCGATCTTCACCTGGCTGAGCGCGCAGTGGAAGACGAGGGCGTCCTTGCCGCTGGTGGCCCGCGCGAGCTCCGGCAGCCGCGCCGCGAAGCTGCCGCTGGCGAAGTGGTGCGACCCCGCGATGTGCGCCTGGTAGCTCCTCTCCTCATCCCTTCCAATTTCCACACCCCCATAGAAAGACAATCAGCTCCCTAATCGGCACGGCGGCGGCGGGCACATACGGCGAAATCGCTCGTACCTGACGTCGATGACGGCCATCCGGTGGTTCCCCCGCGCCATGGACACCAGCTTCGCCGCCGACAAGTACGTCACGCTACGAGCCATCCCTGAATCTTCCTCCAAGACCTATTCCGTGAAGGATTTTCGTACAGTATACTAAATTAAATGCAATAGTGCCCGTTAGTCAAAAGTTTAATATGCATATTTTGAGAGGGGCCATTTGCTTTTATCGGACCTCGCAGTCGAGGACTAAAATTTAATTTGAGAGAATTGGTAGGGGCCGCGCGAACGCGTACCCCCCTCTACCACAAATTACGACGTCCATTCTCCCACTGTGGGGAGATGGTAAGCCAACGCGCCCAGCCAAGTGCAATGCGGGCCATTGACCTAGGCCACGGGCCTTCTTGATCGCCCGTCGACCCCGTCCAGGTAAGTAATTTGCACGTCCACACCGGCGCTCATTATATAGCCTCCCGCCCCCTCCCAGCCAGCCTCGCTAGGCGAGGTGGGACTAAAACATGTCGACCTCCGTTGCTGCGCGTAGAGGGAGCGCCGGTTCGTAGCTTACTGGGCCAAATGTTGCGCGAGGCCCGTTAGTAGGAGGCCCAAAAAACCTCCTCGCTCCTACGCGCGCGCCAACCTTTTCGTCGCCGGCGCCATCGTGTCCGAAATTTTCACCATTCTTCCTCTTTCCGTGCCACTCTCCTGTCCGTTTTCTATCCCGAATCCTGGTCCCCATGCCGGCGTCCGAGGGCGGACCGCCGGTGGAGGGGGCGCCGAGGAGGAAGAGCCGGGGCGCCCCCACGAGGCGCTCGAGCTCGGCCTCACCCTCGGCGTCGGGGCAGCGGCTCGTGAGGTACCGGCTCGGCCGGTCGTGCAGGTGAGCTCTTCCACCTCGGAAGAGGAGGAGGAAGGAGAGGAGGCGGAGGGGCCGTCTCTCCCTAGCTGCCCCGTCTGTATGAGCGCGTGGACAGCCGATGGCGAGCATCGCGTAAGGTGAGACGTAATTTTGCTGTGATCTGCTAGGTTTGCTTGGTATGGCTTTTAGATTACTACTTGGTAATGCTGCCGCGGCTCCTTAATTTCGTGGATCTATGGATTAGCAGAGACCACATGGTAATTTCATTGTGTCTAATTTCCCCCCCTTTATAAATCAAAATGGAGCTGATGCGATTTCAGTTCAGTGGATCGACTGGATGTTCATGTTTTAGATGACCCAGCACGTTTAGTGTGCCATCCGTTTGAATCATAAGGTACCGCGTTGTAATAGGGTTTATTAGGAAGTGGTTGCCCGTTAATGTCGAATTTCTATGTGATTTCAAGACTAGATCTAAATGTTAACTATGTTTATTGGGGAGTGGTTGCCCGTTAGCGTTGTAACTTGATTCATGAAGCATGTGAGGGTAATGAAATTATCCATCTTGGTTTTGTTTTTGCTTGTTGTTCACGATATAACATCTAGGGATATAATGACTGAACCAGCTCTTCTCTGTCACACTGTGTTTCTTTTCCTGAATACACAAAAGCTTTGCAAACCTGTCACACCGTGTTTTGTTTGTTGAGGTAGCAGATGAAGATAATCTTGACGATCTTAGATTGCCTCCCAATCTAACTTGGTTCACCTAAATTCTAGGTTTTCAATAGTTTAAAGCTGGTCCACTGACCTTTGATCTAAAACCGGCCATCGAATTTGCTTACAATGCTGATACTGCAGTACTGCGCTTACTAAGTTACTAACTTACGATACATCACCATGAGCCTTTAGAATATTTTGTTTCGGAGCAATGAACTACGTTTAATCCTTGATCTTGTTATTGGTTTCTTATTCGCTGGTTTTGTGGCACATGTCTATGTTTACAACTCACTATTTGTAGCCCCCAAACAACTCATCTTGGTAGAGATCTTGAATTGCTAACAGTGTGATACTGTACTTCTAGTTGCATTCCTTGTGGGCATGTCTATGGCAGATCTTGCTTAGAAAGATGGTTAGTACAGTGTGGGAAGAAAAGTGCCACGGTATGTTGGTCAATAAATCCCAATTCAGAATCACATCTTCAAGTGTACCGTACACTGATATTGGGAGAAATACTTCTCGATGACCATAGTTGTTTTTTTAATCAGTGTCCTCAGTGTGGGAAGATATTTAGACAAAAGCACATCATTAACCTCTATGCACCAGAGATTGTTGTTCCAAATAATGACCTTGAAAAGGTTAGGTTTTCTTCTTTACTTTTCCATGGATTTGTGTCTGACTATGGACTGAAGCTTGTTTGATTTATGCAGCAAGTATTGTCATTGAGAGACAAAAATGAATCTCTTGAGAATCAAGTAAGTTGCTTCCTTTTTACAATCCACATTTTCACTTTGAACTTTGTTAGGAGCACTCTTTACCATCGACACTTTCACGTCAATGTAAAATCTTATTTCATGACAACAAGATCAATATTTCTACTTCTGTATGAATCTTAATGACAACTATGAATGAAACTACATGGTTTTTATACGAGTTACTTATTGGCTTAAGGTGCGTAGCAAAGAACGAGAAAAAGGATTAAAAGACAACATGGACAACAATCTATTAGCAACATTCTGTAGTGTGTGCCTACATATTTATTTCAGATGTTTTAAAAAGTTAGACGGATGCTATAAGTGAAGCTCACATGAACTCTGACTAAATCTTAGGCATTTGCCCCTTTTGCCTGATTAGTGATTACTCTATTTTTAGTCGATTCTGAAGCTTGTGCATTCCATGATGAATCTTAACTTGTGCTATGGTATTCATATCTTTGTGCCATTTCAGTTCCCTGTAAATGTGTAATAACTACTAATTTTCACACCTTTCGAGAAACGTGTTATGGTCTGTTGTTGGTCTATACACACCTGCCATATATCCCTTCAGTGCAACAATCTTCTATATGTATTAAATCACCACAAGGCACATATTGCGTATAACTTCTATGTAAAAACTAATGCTTCTTTTACGTTTCCATGCAGCAACAAAAATTACTTGAGGAGATAAATGAGTATAAGGTGCACGCATAACTTCTTCCTTTGGTACCACTGTGTAAAGTGCAAACAATATTTTCATTGTCTAAACATGTGTACGATTTAAATTGAAAAGCTAGTGCAGCAATTATTCATAGTACTGTTGTGTAAACCAAATTGTATTTCACAGTTTATTCATCTTAACAAAGGTCTCCACTGTATGTTTTCTTATATTAAATTGCTAGTTTATGATTGACCTCTCGTGTGTCTGAAAATACCTTAAGTTCAATACAGCCTTGTATTTATTCATTTATGTTTCCATATGTCTTGCAGAAGCAGATTTTGTTGCAGCAGCATTTAATAAATAAATCAAGCTCAAAGCGACAGGTAGCATTGCTCAAATTTTAGTTCTTACTATCATGTATACAATATATGATGTTAATGTTCTTTACAATGAATTGTGAAGAAAATGACAGAACAATCATCAAATGGAGCAACGATTGCAGAGTCAGCTGTCTCACTTAGAGCAGATGGTGGCAGTAGCGATCCTTGCAACTTTGTTCTCCAGGTCTATATTATTTTCCTAGTAGTTTTGATTGTCTCTTTCTGTAGCGCATACTGTATGGAGCAACTTTGAGAGTTATTCTCTAGTGCCACTTGGTTAAAGGATCATGTAATATGACAAAATCTACCTACCGCGTACATGGCTTGATAGCTTGGTTGTCACGGCAACTTCGGACGTACCGTTTGTTGAACTACAGCAGCATAATTCATACCAAATTCTTTTTTTTCTTGTAGCTTGTAGTTGTGGGTAGCGGGCTTAATTTTGTTTCCTTCAGTTTTCAGTTTGATTAATAGGTTTTGTGCTTTGTCTGTTCCTTGTCCATGTGGAACCTTTGTAATATTTTTATTTATGTAGACTGCTTAAACTCATTAACATATTAGGGAACTTAAAAAAGAATGTTAGAATGCAAGAACCTTATCATTCTATGAGCCCGAATTACCTTTGGAACTACTGAGAAAACTTGGTAGGTTTATTTGTAATCTTTCCTGGATGTATATACCTTTCTTGGCTTTCCAACTGCAAAGCTATGTAATCTTTTGACCCAATCTGCTCGTCTGTTCCTGACTTTGTTTTCGCCTAAAACGTAAACACTTCTTCACACATTTGATGAGACTTGGCATAAAATTTGTACACATGTTGCAGGCTAGCGGGAGAAATTAACCTTTTTAATCAATGTTATCCTTTCACTGTTGGCATTTCTTGTTATAAAATTGCTGTCCAGCCAAAGCCAAATACTGGATTGTTGATAAGATTAATCGGAGGCGTAGTAGGTATTTATCATCTATTGGTATAGTTGTTAGCTACTACTGATTGGTTTGATCCTTGATAGGCATTCCTCCCTACATTTGCAATTCTTCTTCATGAATCCAAGAGGTACCATCTTCTGAAGTTGGTAACTATATCCTGTAGGGTGAGTTTTTCCTCGATGGAGCTCGAGTCATAGGCATTGATGCATCCAGCCAGATCATATTAGCTTCTGGAAGGGCTGCTGGAGTTAGTGTTGAACATGTCATTACAAAGGTACAGATTCCAAGCTAGATGTGTAATCTGTTGCTTGATGGTTTAAGGAAAGTTATGCTTCTTGCCACACATTTTGCTTATTTATGCTTACTCACCTTATGTATCTCCACTGATAATGTTGACAGATCAGCATGTTCTCTAGACAGGAAATAAAAGTCAACCTTCCTCCCAATACTAAAGCTCTCAGGGACATTTGCATAATTCCTGGGGGCCTTGCTGTTTTTGCATCTCTTGGCAAGAAATTGTCGCTATTCAGGTCTATCTGGAACCTATGCCAGTTCAATTTCCCACTGTTTAGTTTTGATAAAATTTTAACAAACTTTTACTTTTGTGCTGTATGATTATATCACAGCATGACAACCAACAATGTCGTCCTTCAGTATGATCTACCGGTAATTCTTTGAACTTGAAGTTCACAAGTTCTGCATATGTTAACTAAAACACTGCCCCAACATTTTGTCCTTCACATGATTCCTGCTGTGAACTTCATTACAAGTATATCTTATAAACTGTAGGGGACGAGTATCTAGAAGGCTTTCTATTTATGTTTGGTTCCTGCCATAGCTCTCTAGGTCAGCATGTGTTCACCACAACAGACATTTGTAAAAAAAATCAGAATATTTTACATCGTGTGGCACTTGTTTCCTACAATGATCATAACTCGAGCCTTTACAGTTTTAAGTTACATTGTGTGGCACTTGTAGACTCTATGGTTGGAATTTACTTTTGAACTACTTTAATAGTTTATCCTGGCCTGCTAAACTTATGTGTTTTAATACCATGCAGGCTCCTGGCTGGTCCTGTTCAGGGCCTCAAAATGGCCCAAATCACATATATGCTGGATTGCAGGTTGGCTTCTCAAAATCTCGAACGATTTTTTTCGTTTTGTGCTGTTTGAAAGGCTGACAAGAAACCTCTGAATTTTACAGAATGGCATGCTTTTGGTCTTTGATACCCGCCAAACTAAAGAACCACTGCATTCCTTGACGGGTCTATCTTCACACCCAGTTCATACAATCCACTCTGTGGTAGATGGCAGTGGTTCCACGAAGGTCATCTCTGCTTCTTCCATAGGACCCTGTATTTGGGATGTTGATGGCAACGAAAATAGGTACCTGGCAGTTCTGAAAAGTTAATACTGATTTAGTTGGCGCTCGTAGTATCTGGAAATGTAGATATTTGTTCACCGTGCTTCACATTGTTAAAACTTAGTCTTTTTTCCAGGCCAACTTTGCTTACCGGGACAGAAAACCAAGGGGTCTGCATATCTCTTGCATGTGCCCCTCCATCAAGTGATCTAATTGTGGCTACCTTCCGTCCAAAAGTTGAGTTGTCGGGTGAAGGCGCTTCATCGCAAGTGGCTATATCCCAATCACCGACGCTCTCCAGATCTGGAAAGCTTGGGTGCCACGCCCTCATGAGGAGGACAAGTAGCACATCCTTCGTGAAAGAGCAGACCTGCAATGGCCATGTAAGTGACCTGCGGATGTCGAAATCCGCAATCATACCCTGCAGCGGAAACAGCCCGCACCTCTTTGCCTATGGAGATGAGTCGCTGCATAGAGTCCGGACGTGGCGGCTGCCTTCGTTCCAGGCGTTCACTGATCTTGTGCCGCACCGCAAACCGATCCTTGACCTGAGGTTCGCAGAGAGCTCTGCCGGGGAGAAGTACCTTGGGTGCTTGAGCGAGGAGAAGCTGCAGGTTTTCAGAATTAGGTAGCAAAACAGACACAGTTGCTGATCACTGATCATTCATTAGTAGTAGCAATTCAGTAGATTTGTTGTATTAGCATAAACAGATCTTCCTCTGTACAGTGTCTTGAAACCACATATCTAGTGCATAAATCTATGTATGATTTTGTAGAAGCATAAGAAACTTGTCATAACTCAGAGATACAAATGCGAGCTGCCTTTTATGCTAATTACGCCGACATTTTTCCTTGTACTAGTCATCAATCAATGTCCAGCACGGTAACATCAGATACATTTGTGACGACTGTACCAGCGAGTGAGCAAATCCAGAGTAGATGAAATGCACATGCTGGCTTCAGGTTCCAGCTAGCACTCGGGGCAGTCTGCAGAGTGCGGTCAGCGGAGTAATCCTGGATTAGTAGTAGAGCAGAGCAGCTCGCGCCACTGGCCAAGCTCGCAGAGGGCATCCTGACGGCGGCGCTGGTAACGGCCAACACTGCTGGTTTTGAACATTCTTTCTTATGAAATTTACTCAAACTAGCAAAATACCCGTGCGTTGCTATGGGCTAATAAATATTTTCATGATTTATTTTTCACACAGAATATCTCTCTAGGTTCATCCAAATTTGGTATGAGTGAGGTCACTATCTTAAAATCCATCTTTCCTGCCTCACTTTGACCTCATTTTGACAGTAAAACCAATGAAAACTACACGTTCAGATAGTATACCAGAGTTGCAGTTGCTTAAAACCCCCTTATCTATCATAAGAACATTGCATCAGTTCTCTTCACGACTGAATCATTGTGCCACTGAATGCGATGCAGAGTCGCATACCAGCCCCAATGGAGCCCCTCCGCTCCATACTTTCTTTTCCTTGATGAGATGTAATAGATCAATGGACTTATTGGGGATTCTGTGATGAATTCAACCTGGCTTAACTTGTACGGAGTTACTTGTACGCAGCATTGTTGTCCACATGATGCTCAGGTTCAGCTTGCACAATCAGAATCGATGTCAGCATAGTGGATCACCGGCTTGAGCGACTCCGCTCTTATCTTCGACATGTCCAGAACTGCATCCAGCTCGACGCCGTCCGCCGGTACCATGCTCGCTGCCTTCAGCCACCAAAGTGAGAGAACGATTCGGGGAGGATCCGTATGGTCTGAGAGGAAGGGAGAGATGCGGGAATCAGGTCCTCGCCCTGGCATGCTCGCCAAGTTCCACCGGCACCAACGCCGCCATGGGAAGCTAGGGAGGCATCTGAGGGCGAGTTGTGGTGGTGGCCGCACTCTGCGAGGGCGATCGTTGCGCGCCACTGGCCGGGGAGTGCCGCCGCATGGCACCACGCAAGCGAGACGACCTGCTCCCACGCCGTTGCTTCTCCCTCGGCCTCAAGAGCAAGATGCAGGGCTGCGCCGTCCTTGCGCCTGCAATTCGACCGGGCACGCAAGCGCCAGAGTCGCGAGGCGCGACGGAGTTCCGTGCGTGAGGTGCGGAGGAGATCGATGTGTTGTCCAGCGAAAATAACGTTTCAGGCTAAGTTATGTACTGCGGGTTGATAACCCGGTTTCTGAGGGGTCAAATTGCAAAATAGGCATGACGTACCACGGACACAGTTAGCGATATTATATAGTAGAGATAAGTAGAGAGCTGGCAATGGCGGCTGACGGCGACGGGTAAACCATTTGATCAGATAATTAAAACAGAATTGCTCCTGAAAGTCGGGCCATAATCTGGCAGAAAGAGAGATTTAAAGAGATCACCGATGGATACGGTTGATGTGTTGTTGCAAATACTACTACACACAGAACACATCCAAGCATTTCGTCGAGCACATCTAAGCATGGCAGTCAGCCGCGCGAGTACAGCGTCCTGAGGGCGTCCACGACCGGGCGGAACCCGTCGCGCAGCGGGACGACGGAGACGGCGCGGAGGTGCTCGGCACCGTCCGTGGGCTCGCGCAGGGCCAGGCGGCACATCTCCCCCTGCAGGGCGTCCGCCGCGGCGAGCGCCGCGCCCCGGTGCGCGGCGAAGAGGCGTGCGAGCTCGTCGGCGGGGCAGCCGAGCAGAGTGCGCGCGGCGCGGTCGAAGAGGACGACGGGGAAGACGCGGTCGTGGGTGGCCACGGAGAGGAGCAGGCGGTAGACGCGCTCCGGGGCGGGGCCGCGGCAGGCGGCGCAGGAGACGCCCTCGGCGTGACCCGGGAGCGCGGCCCGGCCGCAAGCCGGGCAGGAGAGGTACGAGAAGTCGGACATGTCGGCCGCCACGATGGTGCAGAACGGCGGCGTCCACGTAGCCGCCGACCCGCCGCTGCCTCCGCCGGTGGTGCCGCCGAGGCGAGACATCCTGGCCCAAGCACAAAGAGTTGTCGTTCGCCTCCGGCCCATGACCATAAGCACTGCTATTTAATTTAGGCCCAGTTTGGAAGCTCTTTATTTTTGAAGTATTCCAAGAAATACTTTGGTTTCCAGAACTATTGAAGTATCAAATACTTTGAAGTGTTTGGCTTTAGTCAAAACTGCACTTTTATATACTTCAATATATATGAAACTACACTATTTTTAAAATATATAAAAAAGAGGGTTGGACCTCTTTTTTCAATACTGAATTAGTATTGCTTCGCTAGGCACAGGAATTTTTTGAATACTTTGATTTTAAAAATACTTCACTGCCAAACTAAGCCCTAGTTTGGCAGCACAGTTTTTATAAAACCGAAGTCTTGGAATACCAAAGTATTTAGCCGCCAGACAAATGAATACTTCAGTTTTAAGAAAAACAGGTCGGGACTAAAGTTTCCAATACAAAAAAAAAATGAAGTTTTGAACAATAATACTTCAGCTTTTAAAACCACAGTATTCACTGCATCTAAACATGTCAAAGTATTTAATAATGCACTATTTTTTTGAAGCCGTGTTATTTGTTGAATACTTAAAAATAGTTTGCTACCAAACTAGGCCTAAGGGCATCTCCACTCGTCCCCCCAGGAGCCCCCAGGTCACTTTTTGGGCTAAATAGCACCGAAATCTTTCAGCCGTGCCCCCAGGACGTCAAATAGCGCCGTTTTGGACGAAATTAGCGCCGGCATCCCCAGGCCAAACCCAACGCGCTGGGTTGCGCCTGGGGCGCCGTTGCATGCAAAACTGGCCCACTGTCATCTAGTGGCCACGCTCTCTCTCCTACTTTTTCCTCTCCCCACCCACCACTCTTTTCTCTCTCTTTCTTTTCTTCCCCACCAACCTCTTCTCTCTCCTCCGTGTCGGCCACCTCCAGCCGACGCGGCGCACCCCGGCCACCTCTTGCCGGCGGGGCCCGTCCACCTCCAGGCCCGGCGCTGTCGTCCCCGTCCACCCCATCCCGGCTGAGCCCACCACCCCGCGCCGCCACGGCCTACGACGCCCTCCGCCACCCCGCACCGCCCGTCGCCCTGGGCAACCTCCAAATCAGACGCCCGGAAGAAGAAGAGGAGTTGCCCAAGATGAGCAAGCTCTGGACGATACTGACTCATCTCCACACTCTTGCAGGGTATGAGCAAATCCAATCGATTCCCTCTTCGGTTCTTGCTAGATGCAGTCGATCTTCTCTGATTGAGCTTGACTAATCCTTGTGCACCCATTTATTTTTGTTCGTTCTTGTTGCTGCAGGCCTGGCGTGATGCTCCTGTACCCTCTGTATGCGTCGGTGCAGGCCATGGAGAGCCCGTCGAAGCTGGACGACGAGCAGTGGCTCGCCTACTGGATCCTCTACTCCTAGCACGCCACGACTGGGAAATCAACCCCCCTAGGAATCAAATTAGCGCCGGCGCAAACAATTTCTGCTGAAAAAAGCCTCTTGGGTTTGCGCCACGAGTGGAGATGCCCTAAGCCTTAGCTGTGAAAACCTGTGCGATTTTGTGTCGAAAGTCATTTTCCAGTGCTCCCTCTATTAAAAATAAATTCAAAACTCATATGTATAAATTTAAAAAATATCTGCAAAAAATGTGCATGTTGTTATTGATCTATCCCGCGAACGTGCAAAATCTCTATTTGAAATACTTTATATCACGAGCTACACAAAAATGAAAAAATCTTGTATATTTTATAGATGTAAAAGTGTACATTTAGATTCACACATTTTTCATTTTTGTGTGTCTCAGAATATAAATTATTTCAAATCGAGATTGTGTAGATTCGTGGGATATATCATTGACAACATGTAGCATTTTTTCACATTTAGAAAAGAGATCACTTGAGCCAGGGAGGTAGAAATCTCGTTGTGTGTGTGCACGTGTGTGTCAAAATCACAAAGTTATCGGAAAGCCAGTTTCGGGGAGCAAATTGCATAAATTACCTCGTTTGTCCGACATTTTCACACTATTTTTTAAGCTTGGGTCAATTGTTAAAGATTTTGTTGGGAAAGGAGCTTTATTAACAATTAATTAATATGATTACAATCAGAAGCCGGAGCATTAGAAGCATCATACAACCACAAATCAGTCGGGTGCTCATCTCGCGAAATATAATCTAGATGGTTTGAATCCCTATTATTTGTTTTTTTGATTATATTGGCGACAAGCTCCCTATCTTTTCCTAAAGCCTCCTTAGTTTCATTCACGACTAAATAAGATTTATTCGTTCCTTTCTCCTTCATTACCTTGGCAAGATTTGCACAGTCTATTTGAATCAAGAGGTTGTGCCTTATAATTTTTGAAAACACCAATTTTTAAATTCTACCATTAACTCTATTAATCTTTCTATCTCGCAGCTACTACTAGATGTTTTAGCTTTTTCTGATTTTTTTTTTCTAAAAATGTCCACTGATCTATTAACATGATAATCGTCAATGTAAAATGGTAGTACAAAGAAGTCTAGAAGTAATAAAATTACAAAAAAGTCTTTGGACCACCTAGCGACACCTAGAAACACTAGAGCGTGCCAAAAACACGTATTCGACCTCGATCCTCTATTTCCGGAGTGAGGCAAAGCTTGTCGTAATAAAACTTATTACGGTAGATTAAACACGTTTTAACGTGTATGTTCACTCATTATGATTTTTATTTAATCATCTTGAAATATTGAAAACACATTTTATAATTTGGAACGGAGGGAGCAGGTAAGAGCTGACGCGCGTGCTTGTCAGCTGCATACGAGCCGTGCGTATTCTATGAGCCGTCCACTGGAGATCGGACGGCCAAGAAAATCACGTGCGCCCTCTTATGCGCTGGATCTGCGTCGTCTTCCCGACAAGGTCTCAGTTTGGGGTTCGGACCAACCCAATCCCAATCCCAAATCCAACCTCGCGAGTCGCGACCGCTTTTCCTCGTCGTCGCCCCCACGGCTTTCTTCCGGCGAGCCGAAGCGCACTCATCGGCTGGCCCCGGTCTCATTGCGTTGCTTCAATCGTCCTCGACTCATCTTACCTGCTGAAGATCCGTACTCTAGGTAAGCCCTGCTTCGATTTCACCTGCCCTAGTTCGCGCCGCGTGAGCAAAAATCGACCGTTCCTCACGAAATTTCGTTCCTTTGGCTGCGGTAGAATAGATGCGAACCTTTTTGCTGTTGATCGGTGTGGTAGCCATCCCTAGGGTTTCTCTCGCTGAAGCTTGGGCTCTGTATGATAGGGGCATGGGGTGTGGGGAATTGTCGAAGCGCCCGTATGTTGATAATCTATTGTGCTGAAGTGGTTGTAGGATCAGGTGGTAAACGAAAATCTTTGTATTTTTAATTGTAAATTAGGTAGCCGTGTTGTGAGGGAAGGAAAACCTCGTGTTCGAAGAAATTTAGATGCGCCGATTGTGCTTGCACGCTGATGACAGAAATTGGGGAAGTTCGTGCGACTACCGTTGGAATTTTCCCGTGTGCTTAGTAAAGGATGATGTGTTGGCCTCATGGAGTGGATTTCGGCTCTGGTTTTGTTGTGGACAGGGAGGAAGGAAGGAAGGAAGAAAAGCGTGAGTTGTGTTGATTTTGTGGTTTGGACGCGTGGTGTGGGAGCTTGGAGACAGGAGATTAGAAGGAAGGATTGCCGATGAGCAGCCGAAGCCCGCCGCCGAGGGATCGGAGGATGCGTACTGAACGCACCTCGTACCGTGACGCACCGTACCGGAGAGACAGGGACAGCCGCCGTGGTCCAAGCAGGTTTGAGCTGCCTTATTTGAATGAAACACGATGACCATTTGGCATCGTACATCCAAACGTTACTGCTTCCTCTCCACATCATATTTGTTCGCCACCCATAATGCTACCCGAAGAGACCTTACACTTAGTCCTGGTTTGAATGATGGTAGGAGGGAGTAGTGTATCCTCTAATTATTTTTCTTCTTTTCTCCTGCAGGTCTGCTAGTGATTTGTGCAACAACTGTAAGCGTCCAGGACATTTTGCTAGGGATTGTCCAAATGTGGCTGTCTGCCATGCCTGTGGGCTTCCAGGGTAAGGACTATGAGTATTTTTCTTGTGCAGATTTTTCAATCTTCTATTGATCTCATGTTAAGATCTTCCATTATCCAGCAACATTTTATTCTATTTTTGTTCTGTTAAGTATTAACATTCCCGATAGTCTGCTGTCTTTTGTCATATTGTATCTAGAACTATGTTCATTATCCAGTAAGTATTTATTGTAAAAAATCTCATACGGGTTCCAATGCTTTTAGTATTCTCAGTAGCCTGCTGTTTTGCGCCACTGTCTACAACTCCGTCTTGAGGTGAATGTATGCATGCAGTACCGATTGATAACCATTTGATTTTATTTCGTAAGACTAAAAACAGGCTTCACTGCTGTTGTAGTTTTTAGGCATCTTAGCGCAAGTGTCTTGAACAAGGTTTTGTTTCATTTTTTATAGTCTGTTCTGAGATATAGATAGATCATCAGAAGATGGTGGTTAATGAATAATGAGACTTCAAGCTTGAACCATATGTGAATAAATCATAAGCATCATAAAATGATCAACACTCAATAAATCATGAATGTTAAGTTGTTGATAGCTCATAAGTTATTCTTCCATGTGACCAGGAAGCCTACATAGTACATTCTCCACCTCTCTCTTTTGAGGCAACATTGCTCAGTTGTTTCTTGACTTCTGCAGGCATATTGCTGCGGAGTGTTCTTCCAAAGATCTCTGCTGGAACTGCAAAGAGCCTGGGCACATGGCTAACAGCTGCCCAAATGAAGGGATATGCCGCAACTGTGGCAAATCAGGCCACATTGCAAAAGACTGCACCGCTCCGCCAGTGCTGCCTGGAGAAGTGAAGCTCTGCAACAACTGCTACAAACCAGGGCACATTGCCGTGGAGTGCACCAATGAGAAGGCCTGCAACAACTGTAGGAAGAGTGGCCATCTTGCGCGCAACTGCACCAATGAGCCTGTTTGCAACCTGTGTCATGTTGCAGGGCATTTGGCCCGTCAGTGCCCCAAATCAGATGAGATCATTGAGAGGGGTGGGCCTCCTCCCTTCCGTGGTGGTGATGCCATGTTTCGTGGTGGCAATGCTCCCTTCCGTGCTGGTGGTGCTCCTTTCCGTGGCGGCTACAGTGACGTGGTCTGCCGGGCCTGCAACCAGTTGGCCATATGAGCCGTGACTGCATGGGTGGTGCCTTCATGATCTGCAACAACTGCGGTGGCCGTGGCCACATGGCTTACGAGTGCCCATCTGAGAGGCTCCTGGACCGGTTCCCCCTGCGCCGTTACTGAATGACTTCCAAGGGCTCTTTCAGATGACCATTTCTCGATATCATATGTGTTATGAGTCATCATTTTTTGTGTGCTTCATGTTTCTGAATGTCAAGGGATTATAAATATTTCAGTTTCTGTAACTTGTTAGTCTCATCATTACCAAACGATTTCCAGCGACTCTTTCAGATAAGAGTGTACATTGCAATCTCTCCGCCATATGAATAATTATTTTCATGGGTTAGTGGATACCATGGTTTCAACTGTAATTGTGATTTCAGATATTTGATCGGGTTATTCTGCTGGAAATGGATCAGACAAGTGTTCCTATTATGTTTTTAATAAATGGTAACAAGGTCATGTTTTACTGTTTGGAGATATCAATGTTATTTCACATTTTATGGTTGTTGATACTTTAGTTTTTTTGTTAATTGTGTTATGCTTCTCTGCAATGCATAACTGAAGATGTCTTTTTTACTTATTTAGTGTTTTAATTTAATAGACATTATAGCTTAGTACGACCATTTTCAAGAGATCACCATGGCTGACAAACTTTGTTTAAGTACTAGAAGTTGCAATATTGTAAACAAAATTGAACTTAAAATGGTACCATCATTCTGACACTTTCTACTATTAAAAGCCAGCGCATAGTAGATAGCCGGCTCACTTAGCTTATCTGGAAAATATTATTGATCAGCACAAGAGTTCCAGAAATGTTTCACGAACACTGGCAAACAAACAAAAAGACATAACACATGACAAATCAGAACACTACACATGCCTAACTCAACAGATCTACTTGACAATGCCATAAGTGAACAAGATCATCAGGGCTGCACTCATAATGCGCTGTATTAGGCCATCCGATCCAGATGCTGATTTGACAACGCCATCTAATCCAACTTCGTGTAAGTGAATCCGCTGGCATCTTCTTGCTCGCCATCGCTTGGCGCCAGGTCCTTTAACTATTTAATTCAAGGGGCAAAAAATGAAAAGAAATAAAATCAGCTATCTAGCTTAATTTGCAGCTGGTAGTTTTGCAAACTGAAGATATACAATACTGTTTCTAAACCACACATAATAATGACAGCAGGTGAAAAACACTACCTTTGCTAGGTAAGCCTTATGGAATCTATAACCCTGAAAGAGCAAAAAAAAGAAAAATCAACATTAGATATCTTATGCTTCCTGAGGTCCTAAATAGTGCCGTTGTGTAAAGAAGACTTACTCTGTCAGTCCCATATAGGTAATCACAGTACGTGAAAACGGAAGCAAAATTGCTCTGGCTTTGGCCTCCAACATAGTGATGATAATCATGGTATTCTGCTCCTCCATAGAATGGAATATACTTTGTCAGGCTGAATGGGAAATCAAAGCTGCAAAATGACAAGATACAGTTCAGAAATGCCTTATGGCGTAGTCATGGGCAGCTGTCACCTAAACAAAACCAGCTCGACGTGTTCTATCATAGCTATTCAAACATATTATTATTTGGATTTAAGCTACTCCCTCCGTTTCAAATTAGATGACTTCCATTTGCCTACATGTGTATGTATATAGACATGTTACAAGTATAGATACATCAACATTTGAACAAATAGAAGTCATCTAATTTAGAACGGAGGGAGAACTTATTAAAATCATTTCAATCATGCATTCCAGATGTGTAGTTTCTATCATTTTCTCTTAGCACAGAGAAATTGTAATTAAGAAAAAAGCTATTTTTGCTAGAATTATCAGGTCACGTGAATTAAAACCACAGCCGCAAAAAACTTGAAAAAGTAGACTCTTCCTGTTAAATTTTTTTCCTACTAAAGAGTGGCAGGCATTGTTAAATTTTTATTTTTAGTTTCTTCATTACCTTGTTCTTTCAAATAAGCAGCCAGCTACAACTTTTCTAACCAATAGCTATGACCTTTCTAATGCTTAGAGAACCTTCAGGTAAGCAGCCAGCTACATATTCAAGTAGGCCTGTGCAGCTCCCCACCCTTCAAAAGTAACTAGTACCAAATTTAGCTAACGTCTCAATCGTCCACCAACTTCGTTTACAACAAATCGATCCATCAATAGCAACAAAATGTAATATTTGCCAAATACTGCATTATTGCTTAAATCGTCACATATCTATGTATAACTAGTGGCTGCACATTCTTAGAAATAATCCCCAAGAGAGAAAGTACATAGGTTCCTTACCCGCTATGCGTCTCGATGGCTTCCATCTGACGAAGTATAATCCAGAGCCAGAGTGTAATCATGTGGCCTGGTGCAATGGCTGGCCCAACAAAGGAGGGGATGCCAAGTATGAGCACCTCCGCCCAGTGTGCGTATGGCGCCGCGAACCCAATGGGCGCCGTGTACTCATGGTGGATGCGATGGATCTTCTGGTAGCCCCACTCCCCGTGCAGCAGCCGATGGATCCAGTAGTTGAGGTAGTCCTCAACCAGGAAGTAGACCAGCAGCTGCGCCGCTATCTCCCCCAGAGACGGCAGCGGCAAGCCCGTGTGGATTCCCACCATCTGCAGTGATTAGAGAGGATTAATTTATTGTTGATCTTATATAAGCACAACGCGAGACATGAAAGGATCAGTCCTTGATATATGCGAGAAAAAAAGGAAATCATTGAAATGTGGATGAGTTCTACAGGGGTTTGCAGCAGAACCCAGATCAGAGATTCCTTAAATCTCGCACCTACGAACAGACAGATCAAAAGGGCACGCGCGTGGCGTGGGATTCTAAATTCTAACTTGTAAAAGCGCAAGAACATGCGGTGGAATCTGCCACCCCAAATCTCCGGACGCATTGCACAGATTCATACACCAAAACGAGAGTGGAGAGAGAACCAGGCGGCGGAGCGGGACGGAACCGACCTTGACAGCGGGGTATGAGAGGAGCTGGAGCGGGCCGATGACGAGGAAGAAGATGCGCATGACGTCCTTGTAGCACCTGAGGAACTCGGCCCGCGAGAGGCGCACCCGCGGCTGCAGCTTGTAGGGCTGGACGGCCCGCGGCGCGCGGAGCTCGAGGAGCGCGACGGGGAGCGGCGCGAGCGTGAAGACGACGAGGAGGAAGAGGATGTTGAGGCAGTAGAGGTAGTAGTCGGAAGTCGCGGCTGTGTACCGGAACCAGAGCGCCTCCGCCGCCGTCATGGCGCGGCCCAGCGCCGCCTCCGCCTCCGCCGCCGTGGCCCACGGGAGCATCTCGTCTCGTCCGGCCAGAAGGACCCGTCCGCGAAAACAGAGAGGAGATACTGACCAATCTCTTTCCTCCACTCCTAGCTCCGCACTTCTCCCACCCACGCAGGGGTGCGTCAGCTATTTCGGTGTAACTGCAGGGGGCTGCGCGTATATTTGCCACTCCCCGTTTCCAGTCACTGTTGGCCGGCGAGTGGCCAAGAGGCGTCGTGCTCTCCTCTCTCTCCTTCATGCTCCGTTGGAGTCTCACTGACAAGTGGGGGCAGCGTGATGTGGACAATGTGGGCTCCAGTTGCCAGACATGGATTGGTGTGTTGGGCCGGCAGTTCTTTGTCATGTGCCCATGGTTTTCTATGTTTGGATCTCACCTGTCCGTGTGGCAGGCGTGCATGCTCTGGATTTTGATACTCCGAATTGTTGTTTGTTCTGGAGCTATCTGATCCGAGATCAGACATGATGCGTAAGCTTGACAAGGAGAGAACTGCATGCAACCCTAGGGGCATTCACCCCTGTCGTTTGTCAGACAATTAAGAATTTTTTGATGAATTTAATTAGCTAGATCACATCACAGATGTAATAGCCAAACTAGCCATATAGAGAAGAGATATCTAACAGATTCCCACATGGATCAAATACTGGTGTAGATCCCATGTGTTGGTCGGAAAGGTTCCTGCCACGGTGTTCTGAAGGGACGTAATCATAGCCGAAGTTTGAGTCGAAGTCGGCTTACCGTCGGTGCAGCTAGAGTATGATGAAACCGAGCTGTCGTGCCGAGACTCTCCTCAAAATCTTATCGTCCGTCTCCCATGCAGGATCTCAACGGTTGGGATTTCGGAGTCCTGCTCACCCGGCTGACCATGTGGTCGTTGGGATGGAGAGAAGTCTGCAAACCAACACATCAAAAGGAACAACATGTACGGTGTACAGACAAGAAGTGAGTGTTCTCTGTGTTTTTCGACCGTTCAATCTCCCCATTATATTCTGGGAGCAGATACATAACACATCGCCACGTGGTACAATTGTCTGACAAGTGTCCGCCATGCGGAGTATGAGTCAGATAAGTGTTAAGCATAGAAGGCACACAGTGCAAGCGTTTCTTGAATCGAGTTCGAGTTAGACCCCGTTTTACTCAAACTCATTTTTTGTATCCATACACAACGCCACGTGTCATGCACGCTCGTCGCGTTTTCTGAATCTAGTTCGAGTTAGAACGTTGACGTGCTGACACGATTTTCAAATGTGACTTACTATTTTTCTCTGTTGTAAAAATGACAGTTTGACCAATTTGCACTATAATATTCTACAATTATAAAGTAATGAAATTTGCGTAACTCAAAGGCAGACAGTTGCATCATGTGCATAGGCGTGCAGCCATGAATCCACGATGCGTCATCGTCAAAGGCAAACATTGCAACGTAATGCCAGGCTGACCGGGCTTCCATCGTTGTACAGTACCATATATACTTTGTCGTATCTCCCTTCTTTTTATTTTCTCCTCGGAGCAGCATCGGGCTTCACAAGGGTCCGTATGTAATTTCGTTTACTTCGTCGGCCTCCTCCGGGTTATTCATGGATCTGGATGCAAATCGTAGCTAGAATGCGACGTGTGTCCGGATCCAGAAACCTCTCGCCGAAGTTTCCATGTTGCAACGGAAAGCAGCAGCCGGAAAAGAAAAGAAAACCGTGATCGATGTTCCTCGGACGGTCCATTTCGCAGTGGAGACCGCACACACGTCATGTGGTATGCATGAGGACGAACTTGCCCGGTGAGCTGTCGATCCTGTCATGATCGATCTCTCGTTTTCTCTAAAGCAGTTTTTCAGTTCGCATCATACTCTCCAAGTACACCTTGGCTGCCTGGTTTGTGATCCTGCTGTGGGCGTCGCCGTGTCGATTGTTGTGGTCTATCTTTAAACGGAAGCTTTACCTCGCAAATCCAGCAAATAAGTATGCAACACGACAAGATATACTTGCAAAATGCACACACGACAGGTTACATGTAACATGGAAATCGTCTGCAAAACGGTCGTCTTGGAGTTATTGGCTCCCGCGGTGCGACGTATTCGTGAAGGATGGGCAAGATGACTATGTGGTCGGGGAAACAGACGTCGGGGCTGATGCCTGATGGTGGTAACGTTGAGGCGGCGGCGTCGATACCGTATGCAGCAACAGCTTTAGGAGGCAGGGCCGTGGCCTTGCGTGGTTTTCGGGTGGCAACCTAGGATTGCGCGGGCATCGAGTTAGTCGACCGGTATGGTTCGACGGTCGTCCTGCCTGCTACTTCAGGGTAGCTGCCTCGGAGCTGGCGTTTGCGAGCAGATGTCTGGACAGCTAGGGCTACGGCGCCTAGTAGTGGAAGTCGGGGTGGTGACCCCGTACCTAGAGGTGTGTTGCTGTGTTAGTGTGGCGCCGTGATCGTTTATGTGGTTTTCCGTTCCTATTTTTCCTCGTAAACATGCCACTGTATGTTTTTGGGCCCTGTTTTACTTATACATTGGGTAAACTCTTCTCTACTATACGGAATGCAGGAACGCTCTGCCCTCTTCGAGAGGTTCTCAAAAAAAATAGTAATGGTTTTGTATGCAACCTCTGATGTCACTTATCAGTTATCATGACACCTTGCAAAAAATAATACACATTTGTTAGTTCCCAAACATACGAATCTTAACCACGTGATCTGATTTAAAAAGCGAGCGGGCCACCACGATTTGGGGCCGGGGCAATCAAACAAGCTGATCTTGCCTCCACAGGCCTGTATGGGCAAGATGTTGGCAAACAAACACGCCGCTCTTGTTCCTCCTGCACACGAGGCAAATGTGCAGAACCACACGCAGGCGTGAGCGACAAAAGGAATCAGCGCGCGAACCGCAGTGCAGTGCACCAAGCAAGATGGGCGCCATTAGTTTCTTTCTCGTCCTTTCCGAAGCAAAGCTTATCGACTAGAGATCAGTAGCATGGCGCCCATGCGCGGCATCGTCCCGACGTTGCATGATCAGTGATTGAGTGGCACGAGAACGAGAACGAGAACGAGAACGAGGCAGACGCACTTGAAGCATCTCCACTCCAGGGTGTCAATAAGATCGCCGATAGCTCTATTGGGCGTTCGAGGTAATTTCTCACCCACTCACAGCGTCATAGGGGCCTTACGTCCGGTGCGACCCAATATATATCGTGGGGCGTGCCCAGCCCACGCCCTCCCCGTTGCTGGGAGTCGTTTGGACGCGCCAAACGAAACTTCGCGTGATGCTACATCGGGCTCCGACCGGTGGGCCAGCCGTGTCATTGCCACGAGACCTCAACCGCCCTAGGTCAAATCATTCATGGTGCCGCAGCGACGTGCAT
Organism: Poa pratensis; assembly: GCA_947311845.1. Taxonomy (NCBI): domain Eukaryota; kingdom Viridiplantae; phylum Streptophyta; class Magnoliopsida; order Poales; family Poaceae; genus Poa; species Poa pratensis. Next base: position 38,059,899 of record CAMZMU010000065.1, read on the forward strand.
CAAAGTGTCGCTTCACGGCTACATGGCGGCGTCAATGCGGCGTCCCTTTTCGAGGCGTCGCTTCAAGAACAAGCCCGACGAAGACGGCGGCGGCGCAGGGCCGAGCGGCGGGGTCAGGGAGGAGGGAGGCAGACTAAAGCCCCTTCGGCTTTGGGTCGCTAGTTTGCTTTAGTTTTATTAAGTTTATCTGAATTTCGTTCAAACCTGTAATTTTTTAAAAATCGCCGCGAATGAAATCTATCAAATTTTGTGTTTGATCGTCGTTTCAAAAAAATCTATTGGCGCCTGCCGGACATGATTTTTTTTCGATAAAGGGATCTTTATTACTTAAAAGGTTTAAATATTACACTCAGCCTCTGCATAACAAAGATGCACACAGCCGATACGAGTTCCGAAGTTCGAAACATAAAAAAGGCGAATTATATATCATAATGAGAAATTGTAAAAACGCCTATGATGGTGGAGCGCCAATCCGCAAATTATGCTACCATCCATGTTGGGATAAAATGTCACTCGCCGTATCCTCCAGTCTTGTACACGCCTCCATAAACAGGTCTCGATGCCCCACACGTTGCAACTGAGACCACAAACGGAGCGTAGCTGTACTCCTGTAGATAACCTGCATAAGAAAAAAAATTATCATTAAAAACCTTGTCATTTCTACACAGCCAAAGCGACCATATAACGGCAAGCGCTGCCACCCTAATAAGTTGTTTAAATCTATTATCCACCCCATTCAGCCAATTGCCAAAAATATTGGCAATGCTTTTGGGTGGGTATAGTGTAGAAGCTATCTGGATGATTGACCATATAGAACCAGCTAATTTGCACTCGAAGAATAAGTGTTTAATAGTCTCGTCTTTATGGCAGAAGACACACTGTTTACTTACATGCCAATTGGGTTTTGCAAGGTTATCATTAGTAAGAATTACTGCTCGACGAAGATACCACGCAAACACCTTATTTTTTAGTGGAATCTTCATCTTCTAGATTTTCTTATTATTATCTACCGGCACTTCTGGTTGGATTAAATCTTTATACATAGAGTCCACGGAGAATTTACCACTCTTGTGTAAATTCCAATGAAACTCATCGGTCCCTTGCGTCAAATTGACGGAAGCTAGACGCTGTAGTAACTCATTTCAAGCTGCTAGTCTGGGACCAACAAGATCTCTTCTGAACGTCACATTCGGAGGAGTATCCTCCAACACTTGAGCGAGCGTATCGCTTTTGTGGCGTCCAAGGACAATATTGTATAAGGCTGGATATTGTTCTTGGAGTGAGGTAGTGCCTAGCCACCTATCCACCCAGAACCTTATCGCTGAACCATCCTTAATGGAGAAAGAACCATATGGGAAGAAGAATTTCTTCGTCGCCATTAGGCCAGCCCAAAAATGGGAATCACCTGGTTTCCAAAAAACCTGTGATATCGCACTTGAGCCAATATACTTTCTCCTAAGAAGAGTTTGCCAAACCCCATCTTCAGTAAGAAGCTTAAACAGCCATTTACCGAGAAGGGCTCTATTCTTGACCTCAAGGTCATGAATCCCCAGACCACCATAATCCTTGGGGCGGCACACTACATCCCATTTGGCTAGCCGATATTTCTTTTTTTTCATTATCCCCTTGCCAAAAGAATCTAGATCAAAAATAATCTAATCAATGCAAGACTCCATTTGGTAATTGGAAGAAAGATATCATATACAGAACCATATTACTTAGGACTGAATTTATGAGAACCAATCTACCACCCAGGGATAGCAGTTTTCCTTTCCAACTACTCAACCTCTTTTGTAATCTTTCCTCAACATGTTTCCATTGAGCAATCATTAGCCTCCTAAAGTGAATTGGGATGCCTAGATAGCTTATTGGAAACTGGCCAAGCCCACAGCCAAATAACTCAACATACTGGGTGGCCTCGTCTTGAGCCTCGCCGAAACAAAACAATTCACTTTTATGGAAGTTAATTTTTAGACCGGAAAGTTGCTCAAACGCTGATAATATTAATTTTAGGTTTCTCGACTTTTCCATGTCGTTTTCCATAAATAGAATCGTATCGTCAGCATACTGAAGAATGGATAACCCGCCATCCACTAGATGTGGTACCACTCCTTCAATTTGCCCATCCAATTTTGCACGCTCAATGATTATGGTCAGCATATCAGCAATTATATTAAATAATATAGGTGATAAAGGGTCGTCTTGTCGTAATCCTTTTTTTCGTTTGGAAGTATCTACCAACATCATTATTAACTTTGATGGCGACACTTCCTCCGGAAATAAAATTATGAATCATAGCGCGCCACTCATCAGAAAAACCTTTCAAGACCACTTGACTTTATCATAAACCTTTTCGAAGTCTATCTTTAATATAACACCATTCTGATTTTTTCGATGCAACTCGTGAACTGTTTCATGTAGGATCACAACCCCATCAAGGATATTGCGACCTTGCATAAAAGCCGTCTGAGTCGGGCGCACAACATGATCAACCACCGAATTAAGCCTAATTGTCGTGGTTTAGTAAATATTTTGAAGCAAACGTTTAGAAGACATATATGTCTATATTGTTGGATCCTTTCTGCTTCATTAATCTTTGGCAACAAAATTATCTCACTGAAATTTAGGCGAAATAGCTCGAGTTGTACAACATGCAAAGCATGAAACATCTCGAGCAAGTCCGTTTTGATTATCTCCCAAAAGTTCTGATAAAACTCAGCTGGGAAACCATCTGGACCCGGGGCTTTGTTGTGTTCCATTTGGAATACCGCCTTCTTTACCTCCTCCTCGGAATAAGGGGATGTAAGGTGGGCGTTCTCCTCATCGGAAACTTGCGGAATGTCATCTGTTCGGGTTTCGTCCGTCGAGAAGTTACCCTCGTCTGGCTCTCCGAACAGATTCTTATAGTACTTCGTGATGTATGATTTAAGTTGCTCATGGCCTTCAATCGTACCCTCATCTTGGGTAAGAGAATGAATGAGTTTCTTCCGATGTCTGCCATTAGCTAGACTATGAAAGTATCTCGTATTCGATTCTCCCTTCAAAATAAATTGGGCTTTTGATCGTTGATACCATTTCAGCTCCTCTTCACGAAGAAGACCGGCCATCTCCGCATTGGATTGGTTTTTTTAACTCAATCTCTTGCGTGGACAGCGGTCTCACCTCAGCGAAAGCCTCTAATTCGTCAATAATAGATGACAAACGAAGCTTTTCCTTTTTAAAATGGCATGTCATATGTCTAGCCCAACCACCCAGGTGTGTACGCAAAGCGCGCTTTTTATTGTTCCACCTTTGAATCGGACTCTGGCCAGGCACCGGCCTTTCCCACACCATCTTAACCATTTCAAAGAAACCCTCCCTATGTAACCATCCCAATTCAAACTTGAACTGGCGTTTACAAAGTGGATTAGGTGTTCCCGTGGTTATTAGTATGGGGGCATGATCTGACAATGCCTCTATACGTTCAAGGGCCCGTAATGAGACCATTGGAAATTCTGATTCCCAATCCGAGTCCATCAGTACACGGTCCAATTTCTCGTATGTTGGCTCGGGGAGGCTATTGGCCCAAGTAAACTGCCTCCCAATCATTCAAACCTCTCTTAAATCAAGGCTATCAATTACAGCGTTGAATAATAGAGACATCCGGTTGTCAAATCTACCTCTGCCCTTCTCATGCGGGAACCTTAACAAATTAAAATCACCTCCTATAATAATAGGATATGGATTATCTTTTGCCAGATTTACCAGTTCACGGAGAAAAGCAGACTTATGGTCATCCTGGGCTGCTCCATACACAGCGACAAGGCTTCATGTGAAGTTGTCAACTTTGTTACGAATGTGAAACTTTATATGAAAGTCGCCTTCCGAACTAGCCAACACATCCATGGTGTCATTTCTGACGCCTAGTAATAAGCCCCCAGATCTGCCACGTGGTGGACGGGACCTCCATGTGAAATCTAAATCCCCAGATAGGCGGTTAAGTATATTCGCAGAGAAATCACGTTTGCCTGTTTCCGAAATGCCCACAAAATCCAATCGATGATCCCTAATAGAATCAGCAATACGTACGTGTTTAGCCAAGTCTCGAAAACCTCTGCTATTCGTGAACATGTCATTCATTGAGAAACAATTGGAGAAGCGGACAATTTCGCCTTTTTACGCGGCGTATTATTATTTTTATTAGAGGAGTTTGCTTTAGATTTACGGTCAGACGCTTTCAGGTCATATAATGAGCTGAGCATCGCCTCATCCAAGCCACCCTCCGTTACATCCCCAACTAGATGTGAGAGGAGCTGGACATCAATTGTGTCATGTAGCTCCTCCTCCTCTAAATGTGGAGTAAACGACTTACACGAAACTTTTGGAGTGACTGTTAACCGGTCGTATTCCAAATGTCTCAATGCTTTAGTCGAAATAGCAATTTTTTTGTCATTATTACCCAAAGAAATTCCTACACTATTCAATTTAGTTGAAATACTAGAATTGGAAAATGCAAGAAAAGACTTCGGGGATTTATCCATACCAGCGGTGTCGAGCTTCTGTTCGGCCTTGCGACGCATGGCCCTCATCATGGAGTCCTCGTCCGTGCAGGAGGACCCGTCCGAGGCGACGGTGTGCCTCCCACTCCTCCTCAAAGGCGTCGATGTTGGGGGCAGCAGTGTCGCAGAAGGCTCCACCCCCAACACAGATGGATACGGAGCCGCGTGCGGCGATGGCGTAACGGCCACCGAGACCACGGCCTCGTGGGCCGTTGGCGACGCGCACCTATCCACCTCCGCATGCGACGTTGCCAGAGTAGTCGTCGAGGCCGTGTCCTGCGTCAGCGTCAGCCTAGCATCCTGCTTCTCCACACCGGCACTCCTCCTGGACGCAGTAGACGTCGGAGGCAGCAATGGTGAAGTAGATACCACCCCCAGCACCGAATCCATCCGCAGCACGTCTGGAGAACTTCGCGGCGAAAACGTGCCCACCCGAGGGTCGTGCAGCTGTGATGACGTGAAACACACGTTCGTTGGGAGACCCCAAGAGGAAGGTATGAAGCAGTGCAGCAACAAGTTTCCCTCAGTATGAAACCAAGGTTATCGAACCAGTAGGAGCAGAAGCACTTCAGAAGGTTGTCAACGGCGCCAGAAAATATGGTGTTGAAGGGGATTCTGACTGTTGACGTGGAACCTGCACACAACACAATCAAACTACTTTGTCCCAACGAAACAGGAAGGTTGCAATCTCCCCGGCTTGCTAAAAACAAAGGGTTAAACGTATGGTATGGAAAACAGTGTTTAATTGCAGAAAGTAAAAGAGAACAATGAATGCAGTTGGTGGTTTTATCAGTGTAAAGGAATGGACCGGGTCCACAGTTCACTAGTGGTGTCTCTCCGTAAAGATAAATAATATGTTGGGTAAACAAATTACAGCTGGGCAATTGACAAATATTGAGCGCATGACAATGCATATATATGACAAGATGATTACTATGATATTCATTTGGGCATTACGACAAGATACATAGACCGTTATCCAACTGCACATCCACAATCTTAGTACATATGACCGTAGACATAGCATTGTTGTGTTATCCCTAGTGGCAACAGCACATCCACAATCCAAGACGTTGCTGTCACTCGCCCAGATTACTGGAGGCATGAACCCACTATCTAGCATAAATACTAACTCTTGGAGTTACAAGCATCTACTTGGCCAAAGCATCTACTAGTAACGGAAAGCATGCAAGATCATAAATAACATATAAAGATAGATTGATAATCAACTTGATCATAGTATTCAATATTCATCGGATCCCAGCAAACACAACATATAGCATTACAATAAGATGATCTTGATCATGTTAGGCAGCTCACAAGATCTAAACATGATAGCACAAAGTGGAGAGACAACCATCTAGCTACTGCTATGGACCCGTAGTCCAAGGATGAACTACTCACGCATCACTCCGGAGGCAGGCATGGTGATGTAGAGCCCTCCGGTGATGATTCCCCTCTCCTGCAGGGTGCCGGGAAGAGGTTCTGGACCCTCCCGAACTAGGGTTGACGACGGCGGCGCCTCTGGAACTTTTCGTGGATAATGGCTCGGGTCTTTAGGGTTTTCGCGTCGGGGGAATAAATAGGCGAAAGGGCGCGGCTGAGGGCACCCAGGGGGCCCACACAACCCTAGGGCGCGGCCCCACCCTTGGCCGCGCCGAGGGTGCGTGTGTGGGGCTCCCTGGCCCTCCTCCGTCTCTCCTTTGGACTCCGTGTACGTGTCGGTGAAATAGGACCTTCAGATGACTTTTCGTCCAATTCCGAGAATATTTCCAGAACAGCTTTTCTGAAATACAAAAACAGCAGAAAACAGGAACTGGCACTGTGGCATCTTGTTAATAGGTTAGTCCCAGAAAATGTATAAAAATGATATGAAGTGTATGTAAAACATGTAACAATTGGCATAATATCAACATGGAACATCAAAAATTATAGATACGTTTAAGACGTATCAAGCATCCCCAAGCTTAGTTCCTGCTCGTCCTCGAGTAGGTAAACGATAAAACAAAATAATTTTTGAGGTGACATGCTACCATCATAATCTTGATCATATAGTATTGTAAAGCACATGTAAATGAATGAAGTGATCCAAGTCAATGGTCTATAGTTTGCTACCAAATAGATAATGAGTAAACAACTGAATCATACAAGCTAAACTTTTCATGAATAGTACTTTGGAGACATTGTATCCACAGGTTTACATAAGAGTTAACTCATAAAGCAATAGATTCTAGTAAAAGGTATTTAACCAACACAAAGGAAGATTTAAGCTTCAGCATTTGCTTCAACTTTCAACATATTTATCTCATGGATATTGTCAACACAAAGCAATATAATAAGTTCAATATCTAGCATATAACAATTGTTGTACCAAAGTTGACACTAGTGTTTGCTTGTGGAAGATAGAAGAAGTAGGAAAACTGACTCAACATAAAAGTAAAAGAAAGGCCCTTCGCAGAGGGAAGCAGGGATTAAATCATGTGCTAGAGCTTTTTAAGTTTTTGAAATCATATAGAGAGTAAAAATATAAGTTTTGAGAGGTGTATGTTAATTGTCAACGAATCAGAAAATGGAAAGTACAATATGACCCCTGCCAACCAGACTTTTAAGAGCGGCTCCCATGAAGGACGTTATTTCTACCAGCAAGGCAGATCATCCCTCTTTCTCTTTTGTTTACACATGCAGATATTTCACTGGTTGTCATTGCTTGACTGATAAATCAGGGCAAAAATGTGAAGAGAATTAAGCGGTTAAAGTTGTAATTAATTGGGACTGGGCACCCCGTTGCCAGCTCTTTTTGCAAAATTAATGGATAAGCGGATGTATATGCCGCTAGTCCGGTGGTAAAGTCTGTTTGACAGGTGACATAAAGACATCCACCCCGTCCTCATGAGCTTGGTAAACATTGACACAAAAAGGAGTAATAACAGTTTTGAATAGTTTAAAGGTAGCACATGAAAAATTTACTTGGAGTGGCAAGGAAATACCACATATAGGTAGTTATGGTGGACACAAATGGCATGGATTTTGGCTCAAGGATTTGGATGCACGAGAAGCATTCCCTCTCAGTACAGAGTTTAGGCTAGCAAGGTTATTTAAGCAAACAAGAATATCAACCGGTACACCAAGTTTTATATGACCAACATATTGCAAATATTATAAGACTTCACACCGTCTTCCTTGTTAACCAAAACCTTTTACTAGAAAATATCTAGACCTTAGAATTACCACCCATGCAAACCACATTTCACAAGCTTTACGGTATTTCTCCACTAATGGGTTTAAACTTACATGATGCAACAGTTTAAACATGACCTACTTGTTAACTCAAAACAATTGACAAGTATCAAATTATTCAAGTTGTGATCTACAAGAGTATGTAAGTCTTTTCCATTATGCCATTTACCACATGCAACATTTTCTGTTCCAACCAAACACCAATCAACTTATTTCAATAACTCTCCAAACAAGTATAAGTGAAGCAAGAGAGTACTTTCTTTAAAAGAACTAATAGCTCTGACAAGAGATACATGAAAACAAGAGCTAAAAGCTGAACAGCGCTAGACAAGAATACTCAACAAGTATAAGTGAAGAATAGGAGTATTCAAATGAAAAAGCGGAGCGTGTCTCTCTCCCAATCAAGAATGCTAGGATCCAATCAAGTTGATCTCAAATAACATACTGAAAATAAAAGCACACAGACGCTCCAAGAACAGCACATATGATGTGAAAGAATTAAAATATAGTTTCACTAGAGATGACCTGATAATTTTGACGATGAAGAAGGGGATGCCTTGGGCATCCCCAAGCTTAGACGCTTGAGTCTTCTTGAAATATGCTGGGGAGATCCATGGGAGCCTCCCCAAGCTTAAGCTCTTCACTCTTCTCCATCCTATTATATCACTCTTCCCTCTTGACCCTTGAAAACTTCCGCCACACCAAACTCAAAGTAAATCTCATTAGAGGGTTAGTGCACAATCAAAAACTCACATGTTCTGTAAAGACGCAATATGACCGTTACTTTAAACATTGGCTACTGCCACTGATGTTATGTGAAGCTCTTCCACCCAAAAAAAAAAAGAATTCCACCCAACACTAGTAAAAGAGAGAATGCAAAATAAAAGACATAATCTTTCTAAAACAGAACAGTCCGCAAAGACGAATATTTTCGAGGCACTTACGTTGCTCAGATCGAAAAACCTTGAACTAAAAATTTCAGATTTAATTCACATTCTGATATTTTTAAAGAATTAATACGGTGAACAGCAGAAATCTGTTCCTGCGCAGTAATCAAAATCTAGCATCATCTTATCATTAGAGACTACTCTTGGCACAATAATACGATAAAGTAAAGATACAATGGAATTGCTACAGAAGTAAACAAGACCTTGACTCAAATATATAAAAATTGCAGAAATAAAATAATGGGTTGCCTCCCATAAGCGCTTTTCTTTAACGCCTTTTAGCTAGGCACAAAGCATGCATCAAGTATTACCAAGTGTAGAAAGGTCTAATTCATCAAAAGCTTCATCAAGAACACAACTTGTCATAATAGGATTTTTAGGTTTGTGTAATTCTTAGGAAGAAAATCTAAGTAAACCATTGTGCGATTCACCCTCAAGTTCACTAAACACTTTATCAGTTTTAAACACATTTGTGGGCTTCGGTTTAGACATTTTTGGCACATACATAAATTTTTGCTCTTTCCCCACAAAAGCTTTTTGCTTTTTAATCTTAATAGAAGTAAAAGTAGAACTTAATGTATCAATAGCCTCCTCCAATTCACCAATCCTAAGATTTTGATTATCATGAACAGTACTAGCTTCTAGAACAGCAATTCTTTTATTAATGTTTGACAGTGATTCATCAACTTTGCTAGCACTACCAATCAAATTTGGCACATTTTTCTCCATAGACTCCAACTTTTTCATGACGTCCCCCAAGGTAATCTCATTCTTAATATTATTAGTAGGTGATATTCCTACCAAACTTTCAATTATATTGCAAGCTTCCAACGCAGGAGTACCTAGAAAGTTATCTCCTGTAAGAGTGTCTAGAACATACCTATACCAGCTACTGATACCAACATAAAAATTCCTAAGAAGGATCATGGCAGAATATTTTTTAGTACATCTATGATGAGCATCACTGATTCTATACCAAGCATCTTTCAAACTTTCCCCACCTTGTTGCCTAAAGGAACGAACCTCAATTTCAGGGGCACTCATTTTAGCAAGATTAAAACAAGACAGAAAATAACAACTCGAAAATAAAAGTAACTATTTTTTGTGTGTTTTTGATAATTAAAAGCAAACAAGATAAAATAAAAATAACTAAGCAAGACAAAAACAAAGTAAAGAGATTGGAAGCGTGAGACTCCCCTTGCAGAAGTCTTCTTACTCCCCGACAACGGCGCCAGAAAATATTGCTTGATGACGTGAAACACACGTTCGTTGGGAGACCCCAAGAGGAAGGTATGAAGCAGTGCAGCAGCAAGTTTCCCTCAGTATGAAACCAAGGTTATCGAACCAGTAGGTGCAGAAGCACTTCAGAAGGTTGTCAACGGCGCCAGAAAATATGGTGTTGAAGGGGATTTTGACTGTTGACGTGGAACCTGCACACAACACAATCAAACTACTTTGTCCCAACGAAACAAGAAGGTTGTCAATCTCCCCGGCTTGCTGAAAACAAAGGGTTAAACGTATGGTGTGGAAAACAGTGTTTAATTGCGGAAAGTAAAAGAGAACAATAATTGCAGTTGGTGGTTTTATCAGTGTAAAGGAATGGACCGGGGTCCACAGTTCACTAGTGGTGTCTCTCCATAAAGATAAATAATATGTTGGGTAAACAAATTACAGCTGGGCAATTGACAAATATTGAGCGCATGACAATGCATATATATGACAAGATGACTACTATGATATTCATTTGGGCATTACGACAAGATACATAGACCGTTATCCAACTGCATCTATGACTAATAATCCACCTTCAGGTTGACATCCGTGTTCCCCGTTGGTATTAAGTTGCAAGCAACGGATAATTGCATTAAGTAATGTGCGTAATGTAAACAAGTACATATGACCGTAGACATAGCATTGTTGTGTTATCCCTAGTGGCAACAGCACATCCACAATCTTAGACGTTGCTGTCACTCGCCCAGATTACTGGAGGCATGAACCCACTATCTAGCATAAATACTAACTCTTGGAGTTACAAGCATCTACTTGGCCAAAGCATCTACTAGTAACGGAAAACATGCAAGATTATAAATAACATATAAAGATAGATTGATAATCAACTTGATCATAGTATTCAATATTCATCGGATCCCAGCAAACACAACATATAGCATTACAATAAGATGATCTTGATCATGTTAGGCAGCTCACAAGATCTAAACATGATAGCACAAAGTGGAGAGACAACCATCTAGCTACTGCTATGGACCCGTAGTCCAAGGATGAACTACTCACGCATCACTCCGGAGGCAGGCATGGTGATGTAGAGCCCTCCGGTGATGATCCCCCTCTCCGGCAGGGTGCCGGGAAGAGGTTCTGGACCCTCCCGAACTAGGGTTGATGACGGCGGCGCCTCTGGAACTTTTCGTGGATAATGGCTATGGTCTTTAGGGTTTTCGCGTCGGGAGGGAATAAATAGGCGAAAGGGCAGCGGCTGAGGGCACCCAGGGGGCCCACACAACCCTAGGGCGCGGCCCCACCCTTGGCCGCGCCGAGGGTGCGTGTGGGGGCTCCCTGGCCCTCCTCCGTCTCTCCTTTGGACTCCGTGTACATGTCGGTGAAATAGGACCTTCAGATGACTTTTCGTCCAATTCCGAGAATATTTCTAGAACAGCTTTTCTGAAATACAAAAATAGCAGAAAACAGGAACTGACACTGTGGCATCTTGTTAATAGGTTAGTCCCAGAAAATGTATAAAAATGATATGAAGTGTATGTAAAACATGTAACAATTGGCATAATATCAACATGGAACATCAAAAATTATAGATACGTTTAAGACGTATCAAGTTGCTCCAAGGCGAGTCCTGGAGTGGAGATTCGCGAGGGCGTTGGCATGTCGCTGGGCACACGAGGCAACAACTGAGGCACTGCCCCGGCCAGCTGCTCTCGACCCAGCTGCTTCCGGCCCAACAGCTCCTGGTTGAACGCAGCAGCATCTGCTTGGGCCACCGGTGGCACTGCCCCGGCCAGCTGCTTGCTTGAGCCCACCAAAGGGACCCGAGACTGAACTACCGTTGCACCTTTTCCATGTACATCATTCAGATCGATCGGTAGCTGCAGTACAGCATGAAACTGCTGCACTGGCTTTGTAATCGTCTTAGCACCAGGTGAATTAACAGTAGCAACATTATTTTTTGGCGACGATGAAGCATGCCACTTAGCCACAATTTCTTTGCCTCTTGGGGTTTGCGGCTTTGGATTAAATGGTGTCACCGCAACTCCTCGGAGCACATCAGCAGACCCAAACAGCCCAAGAGAAGTAGTACTCGGCCCCGTGGTATTAACTTGAGGTATCGGAGTATCCCCATCCGCGGACTTAAAAGGATCCTGCACATTAGTCTCTTTGTTGTTCATATCTTCCAACCCTTTTGCGTCATCATCTTTCTCATTCCGCCTCCACATGAAGGGTACAAAGTTCGGCTTGGCGACGTAATCAGCTGCCTCCTTGCTGAACCGAAATGAATACCCTTTTAGGATTACAAAGGCATCCGCTTTAACATCCCTTGTCTCAAACAAATTTGGATTACGCATAGCCACTAGAATTCTGACAACATTGTGACGACCAGTAATTCAACATCCATGATCTTGCCAATAAGAGTACCTGATGACGTGAAACACACGTTCGTTGGGAGACCCCAAGAGGAAGGTATGAAGCAGTGCATCAGCAAGTTTCCCTCAGTATGAAACCAAGGTTATCGAACCAGTAGGAGCAGAAGCACTTCAGAAGGTTGTCAACGGCGCCAGAAAATATGGTGTTGAAGGGATTCTGACTGTTGATGTGGAACCTGCACACAACACAATCAAACTACTTTGTCCCAACGAAACAGGAAGGTTGTCAATCTCCCTGGCTTGCTGAAAACAGAGGGTTAAACGTATGGTGTGGAAAACAGTGTTTAATTGCAGAAAGTAAAAGAGAACAATGATTGCAGTTGGTGCTTTTATCAGTGTAAATGAATGGACCGGCGTCCACAGTTCACTAGTGGTGTCTCTCCATAAAGATAAATAATATGTTGGGTAAACAAATTACAGCTGGGCAATTGAAAAATATTGAGCGCATGACAATTCATATATATGACAAGATGACTACTATGATATTCATTTGGGCATTACGACAAGATACATAGACCGTTATCCAACTGCATCTATGACTAATAATCCACCTTCAGGTTGACATCCGTGTTCCCCGTTGGTATTAAGTTGCAAGCAACGGATAATTTCATTAAGTAAAGTGCGTAGTGTAAACAAGTACATATGATCGTAGACATAGCATTGTTGTGTTATCCCTAGTGGCAACAGCACATCCAAAATCTTAGACGTTGCTGTCACTCGCCCAAATTACTGGAGGCATGAACCCACTATCTAGCATAAATACTAACTCTTGGAGTTACAAGCATCTACTTGGCCAAAGCATCTACTAGTAACGGAAAGCATGCAAGATCATAAATAACATATAAAGATAGATTGATAATCAACTTGATCATAGTATTCAATATTCATCGGATCCCAGCAAACACAACATATAGCATTACAATAAGATGATCTTGATCATGTTAGGCAGCTCACAAGATCTAAACATGATAGCACAAAGTGGAGAGACAACCATCTAGCTACTGCTATGGACCCGTAGTCCAAGGATGAACTACTCACGCATCACTCCGTAGGCAGGCATGGTGATGTAGAGCCCTCCGGTGATGATTCCCCTCTCCGGCAGGGTGCCGGGAAGAGGTTCTGGACCCTCCCGAACTAGGGTTGACGACGGCGGCGCCTCTGGAACTTTTCGTGGATAATGGCTCGGGTATTTAGGATTTTCGCGTCGGGGGAATAAATAGGCGAAAGGGCGGCGTCTGAGGGCACCCAGGGGGCCCACACAACCCTAGGGCGCGGCCCCACCCTTGGCCGCGCTGAGGTGCGTGTGGGGGCTCCCTGGCCCTCCTCCGTCTCTCCTTTGGACTCCGTGTACGTGTCGGTGAAATAGGACATTCAGATGGCTTTTCGTCCAATTCCGAGAATATTTCTAGAACAGCTTTTCTGAAATACAAAAAAAGCAGAAAACAGGAACTGGCACTGTGGCATCTTGTTAATAGGTTAGTCCCAGAAAATGTATAAAAATGATATGAAGTGTATGTAAAACATGTAACAATTGGCATAATATCAATATGGAACATCAAAAATTATAGATACGTTTAAGACGTATCAAGCATCCCCAAGCTTAGTTCCTGCTCGTCCTCGAGTAGGTATACGATAAAACAAAATAATTTTTAGGTGACATGCTACCATCATAATCTTGATCATATAGTATTGTAAAGCACATGTAAATGAATGAAGTGGTCCAAGTCAATGGTCTATAGTTTGCTACCAAATAGATAATGAGTAAACAACTGAATCATACAAGCTAAACTTTTCATGAATAGTACTTTGGAGACATTGTATCCACAGGTTTACATAAGAGTTAACTCATAAAGCAATAGATTCTAGTAAAAGGTATTTAACCAACACAAAGGAAGATTTATGCTTCGGCATTTGCTTCAACTTTCAACATATTTATCTCATGGATATTGTCAACACAAAGCAATATAATAAGTTCAATATCTAGCATATAACAATTGTTGTACCAAAGTTGACACTAGTGTTTGCTTGTGGAAGATACAAGAAGTAGGAAAACTGACTCAACATAAAAGTAAAAGAAAGGCCCTTCGCTGGGGGAAGCAAGGATTAAATCATGTGCTAGAGCTTTTTAAGTTTTTGAAATCATATAAAGAGTAAAAATATAAGTTTTGAGAGGTGTATGTTAATTGTCAACGAATCAGAAAATGGAAAGTACAATATGACCCCTGCCAACCAGACTTTTAAGAGCGGCTCCCATGAAGGACGTTATTTCTACCAGCAAGGCAGATCATCCCTCTTTCTCTTTTGTTTACACATGCAGATATTTCACTGGTTGTCATTGCTTGACTGATAAATCAGGGCAATGTGAAGAGAATTAAGCGGTTAAAGTTGTAATTAATTGGGACTGGGCACCCCGTTGCCAGCTCTTTTTGCAAAATTAATGGATAAGCGGATGTATATGCCGCTAGTCCGGTGGTAAAGTCTGTTTGACATGTGACATAAAGACATCCACCCCGTCCTCATGAGCTTGGTAAACATTGACACAAAAAGGAGTAATAATAGTTTTGAATAGTTTAAAGGTAGCACATGAAAAATTTACTTGGAGTGGCAAGGAAATACAACATATAGGTAGTTATGGTGGACACAAATGACATAGATTTTGGCTCAAGGATTTTGGATGCATGGGAAGCATTCCCTCTCAGTACAGAGTTTAGGCTAGCAAGGTTATTTAAGCAAACAAGAATATCAACCGGTACACCAAGTTTTATATGACCAACATATTGCAAATATTATAAGACTTCACACCGTCTTCCTTGTTAACCAAAACCTTTTACTAGAAAATATCTAGACCTTAGAATTATCACCCATGCAAACCACATTTCACAAGCTTTACGGTATTTCTCCACTAATGGGTTTAAACTTACATGATGCAACAGTTTAAACATGACCTACTTGTTAACTCAAAACAATTGACAAGTATCAAATTATTCAAGTTGTGATCTACAAGAGTATGTAAGTCTTTTCCATTATGCCATTTACCACATGCAACATTTTCTGTTCCAACCAAACACCAATCAACTTATTTCAATAACTCTCCAAACAAGTATAAGTGAAGCAAGAGAGTACTTTCTTTAAAAGAACTAATAGCTCTGACAAGATATACATGAAAACAAGAGCTAAAAGCTGAACAGCGCTAGACAAGAATACTCAACAAGTATAAGTGAAGAATAGGAGTATTCAAATGAAAAAGCAGAGCGTGCCTCTCTCCCAATCAAGAATGCTAGGATCCAATCAAGTTGATCACAAAATAAAAATAACATACTAAATGTGGAGGTTATGCCGAACGGGTATACCTGCCACGGTGGATAAAACCAGGCCCACCAAGGAGGCCCATCAGCTAAAGCCGGAAGGCTTAATGGAGAAGGCCTCATGGGCTTAGGCGCAAGGATAAGCCCTGGGCTGGCTTAGTGAAGTCCAAGATGAAGGCCAGACCGCGTTCGCCTTAGGGAGCAAGTTAGGGTTTGTTACGGTGTTAGTCTAGGACTCATGATCTATGTCGGTTAAGGCTTTCCTTGTGGGGGAAGGCTTGGCGCCTTTATAAGCCAGCCTTCCCGCAGCCTTAGGGCACGCATACAACCTCATTGTAACCTGTACACATATTCTCCTTGAGTGAATTATAGCAGCACGTAGGATCTCGCCTCCGTCGTGAGATCCGAAGCTGGGTAAGATCGTGTGTGCAATCCCGTCACTGGAACCCTCTACGTTCTTCCCCACCTCCTCTACGGTACGTATGAATCCATATGGTAGTTCCGCGTTACCAATACCTCGACACTGAAAATAAAAGCACACAGACCCTCCAAGAATAGCACATATGATGTGAAAGAATTAAAATATAGTTTCACTAGAGATAACCTGATAATTTTGACGATGAAGAAGGGGATGCCCAAGAGGCATCCCCAAGCTTAGACGCTTGAGTCTTCTTGAAATATGCTGGGGAGATCCATGGGAGCCTCCCCAAGCTTAAGCTCTTCACTCTTCTCTATCCTATTATATCACTCTTCCCTCTTGACCCTTGAAAACTTCCGCCACACCAAACTCAAAGTAAATCTCATTAGAGGGTTAGTGCACAATCAAAAACTCACATGTTCTGTAAAGACGCAATATGACCGTTACTTTAAACATTAGCCACTGCCACTGATGTTATGTGAAGCTCTTCCACCCAAAAAAGAATTCCACCCAACACTAGTAAAAGAGAGAATGCAAAATAAAAGACATAATCTGTCTAAAACAGAACAGTCCGCAAAGACGAATATTTTCGAGGCACTTACGTTGCTCAGATAGAAGGCGTCGGGAGTTTTGTTTCAGGCGGGAGCATTGGGCGAGATCGGCAAGTCTATGGCGGTTGGTCGCGCCCGCATCATCAACAACTTTGGGTGCATTGAAGACGACGGATCCTACGTCCCAGCAGACGACGCACTCGTATCAAGCTTCGTCATCCCCTTCGGCACCATCAACATCTTCATGGGTTTTACGGCTGAGGCGTACGGGTTCCCCAGGGGATCTGCCGCCTTTTGGCCCACCCACCACCCCATCGATTATGCAATCGAGCAACAATACAGATCGGATCAGGCCTTTGTCTATCGCGATCTGAGTGACTCTGATACCCAGAGCGATTCTGACTCTAGCTCTTATGAGCTTATGGAGCCCGCCTCTCGCTTTGTCGGTGTCGTTGACACATCTGGCCCTAAGCCGGCCGAATCTGACCCTGAGTCGATATTACCTGCCTTACAGACAGGAGCAGACTCAGAAGCCGGATCTGATGGCACCGCTCCAATGGCGGAAGATTCAGATCTCGATGAACATAAGGAGGAAGACTTTGCAGCACTGGTTTCCGCGCGACGCTATGGCTTATCTGACCCAAACGAAGTCTTAATGACTTACCCGACACAGATAGCTGTGGAGGATGGTGCTGTCGCGGCTAAGCCAGACGAGGCTGAAGTTTCCTCTAGCATCAAACACATTGGTGACAAGGCAGAAAAGCCAGAGGAGGTATTGGACCCCAAAGGGCCTTCCTCGGCTACGCCTATTGAAGAAGACCTGGAACGGTTAAAGGAGGCACACATGCGCGCGTTGGAGCTTCTCAAAACACCTTTGGGGCCAAATCCAACCGCGGCTGAACTTGAGGAAAGACGGAAAGCGCTCCTAGCTGAGACTGAAGTCAACATCAAGTATAAGTTGTCCCTCCTTAACAAGGAAAAAGAGCTGATCCTAGTTGGAAAGGCTCTAGAAGAGGAAGAGTATCAGCGTGAGCGCGATGTCGAGAAATTCCGCAAAGTACGAAGTATACGTGACCCTCTTCTGCATCGGGATCCGCAGGGAAACTTCGAGAAGCATTCTGCCCAAAAGCCTTTAAAGCCTTGGCAGAAATACTCTTTCAGAGTTAACCCTGATGGAGTCATATTCTTCTCCACCCCGGCCAAAAATATAGAGGCAGCCAGGGAAATCATGGGAGACGAAACAGTCCCAATTGAAGAGCGCCACCACTATTCTAAGATGCTCATCGAAAAGGCGGTAGAGCAGCAGGCTAAGGCGGACTCAAACTCAAAGCTGGCGGACGACACGCGTCTTTGCAAGACGGCCGTTGCTTGCGGTGGGGATCCAGAGGAACCAGCTGGTTCCAGTAGCCATGGCAATAAGGGTAAGGAACCTAGGAAGGACAAAATTCCTGACAAGCACAGGGATGAGTCAAAGACTGGGTCCAACCGCCATAGTGACAAAGGCAAGGACGACCACCGCAAAAGGATAACACGCGCCACAAGAAGAATGATCCGCCTCGCCGTGAAAGAGATCAAGACAAGGGAAAGGACGCAAGGCGTGGAGCGACCGGCTTAACATGCCACCTCCACCCGCAACACGGGCAAGAGACGAAGGAAACAGGGGCAACAGAGATCCGCCTCAAAGGTGATCTCGCTCCCGCTCCCCTCATCGCCAAAACCGTCAGGAGGAGCCACGGCGTAGCCAATCCAATAAGGGGTCAGCCAGGGAAAACACTCATATCTCAGACGCCCGCATTCGTCTCGATGAGATTAAAGCGGCCAGAGAGGAGTCTTACCTGGGCCCTGTGTGCTTTGGACCGGCGATTCGCAAGGTGCAACTCCCATCCTCGCTGGGCAATGTCAAGAAAATTGTGAACAAGTACAATGGCATTGACAAACCGGACATATGGCTGCCTGATTATATCCACGCCGTTGGTATTAATGACGGTGATTACAACGCAGCTGTGCGTTTTCTTCCACTCATGTTGGAGGGAACGGCCCGGTTATGGATCGACACATTGCCAGAAAAGAGTATCCACAATTGGCAAGACATGCAGAAAACATTCATGCAACACTTCTCATGCACATACAAACGTCCAAAGGCTTACTCAGATCTACTAAAGTGTGCTCAAGTGGAAGGGGAGTCAAGCAGAGCTTTCATAGCTCGATGGACAGAGACAAAGAATGCATGTGAAGACGTTTCTGAAATCCAGGCCATACACGCTTTTATGAACAGCCTAAAGAAGGGCAACATGATGAGGTACATGTTAGCCAGCCAAAACATCAAACACCTCGGCGAGCTCTTAGACAGCGCGAATAATTACGCTGCAGCAGAAGACGACGCTCGAGCTGATGATGGCGATCTGCGCATGGACATAGCTGTTAACCCGGAAAAGCGAAACAACAATCAAAGCCGGAAAAAGAAGGAAGCAAACGATGCGCCAGGACCATCAAAGGAGGTAGCCTTTGCCAATAAGAAGGGTGGCCAGAGCGGGGTTAGCAGATGGCAGAAGAAGGGCGATGATAGTCAGGGGTCAAGACCCATTAAAATCACCTATGACGACATCAAAGATGAACCTTGTGCCCATCATAGCAAGCTTGGCAAGTGCCCCCATACCAACAGGCAGTGCCGCCTTAACGATGATATCAAGAAGGATCCTGACGCTGGCTTCAAGGCAAAGCAGTTCAAGCGCAAGAATCGTAAAGACAAAAAGAGCAGAAGGACAACGAGGAAAGTGCTTCGGAGCCGGAAGATCAGGAGCCAAAGCACAAGAGGAGCAACAAGTTTCCAAGGGTCGAAACAAGCCTTGTTACTTTCCTTGCCACTCCTTCGGCCAAAAAGGAAAAGGCTGTCGGAGAATGACTCCCACGAAACAGGGATAGTCAAGCTCACGAAGAGAGTTCGTGTAAGGGGCTGAACACGTTGGTCAAACAACCCTCAACCTGCACGGCGACGGTGCTCGTCGAGCAAGTGGAGGGACATCACGGCAGAGATGAACACCAGCCCGTACCCAGGTTCACGGCCCTCGTGAGGAGGTAACACCGCTACTCCTGCTTGTCTGTATTGCACTGCTTATAGAGGTTACAGTACAATGAGCTTGCCGAGGGCTCTCTTTTGGCAATGGAGTACACGAGGAAGGGAAGCTGTGGTCTTCTTCTTCCTTGCGCGTAAGTGGTTAGGCTAGAATGAGAATGCGATCCCTCGCTACGGTGCTGCTCCTCCTTCTTTTATAGGCGCCCCGGGCTTCCTCCCGTGCTTGCGCTACGGAAGGGCTATCACGTGGCGGCAGAAGGTAGAGCGTGGTGCACCGCAGCCGGCTGTCCATGGACACGGTCCATGGGCGTAAAGCTGAAGCCTATGGCAGAGTAACCACCGTCCATGCAGGACGGCCAGCTGGGGCCGCAGAGGAACGTGGGGGTGCCCACGGTGACGTTGGCCGTGGAGCGTAGCGCCGGCCGGTCCCCTTATCACCAAAGAGGAAACCTTGTAGTCCGGTGCGGATGGCACAGCTTTGTTGACCCCTTTAATCACCAAAATGGCAACTGCGGCGTCGTCGTCACCGCGCGCAGAGGCGCGCGTCACTCTGCGGCCGCTGCAGAGCCCATGTGCGCTCTGCAGAGGTTGCTTTGCAGCGAAGCGATCTCCACGAGGGCTTGGATGCCCTGTAGAGAATTCGGCGTTGACCTCTCTCCAGGGGAGATTTCCTTGAAGAGGGGGCAGCAGTGGAGAGGGCCTCCGCAGGCCTCTGCTGCCTCAAAAGCCCTCGAGGCAATTCGCCTCGCGAGGCTCTCCAAGCCGTAGGCTTGGTCCTTAGCGAAAATTGCCATCAAGTGTCGAGGGCCGTAGAGGACAGGCCCAGCACACCCTGGATTTCACTGGGCCGACAGTAGCCCCCGGGCCCATGATGGGCACGATGTAGTCCAATGGACGCAGGCGAATCGTCATGGGCCCAAAGTGTCCGGCCGGCCTGAGACACGTGTAGGGCAGTTACGCCGCGACGACACGTTCTCCTCGGAGATGATGGGCGTAGTGGGGGGACCCACCACGTCTCGGTAACTGCTCTGAGGGGAATAAAGCCTGCAGCGCCGGTTCAGGCAGCAGTTACTGCATCATTTGCGCGCCCGTCTCCTCGCTCTTGACTTCCGCGCTCCTGTGTCTCCGGCGCTCCTCCTCCTTCGCAATCCCGCTGCAATGGCGCCCAAGAAAGCCTCCGCGGCCTCGAAAGGCAAGGCCGTGGTGCAGGGCGGCGAACCTGCCGCGATGCAGCAGGTCGGAGACTTCGAGCCGGCTCTGACCGGCTTCCGCTTCAAGAAGAAAGCGCAGCTGGAGAAGGTGCGTCACATGGCAGCTTCAGCGACCAACGAGCACGGCGCTACGGTGCTTAAGACGGCGGACAACTCCTTCGGCGGCTTCTACCCCATCTTCATGCACGCCCTATTCGCCGGGCTCGTGCCTCCTTTCTCCGACTTCTTCCTGGCGGTTCTGGAGCGCTACCAGATCCAGGTTCTTCATCTCCATCCTAACTCCATCCTCGTCCTCGCCATCTTCGCCTACCTCTGCGAGGCATACATCGGCATTCCACCCTCGGTGGACCTCTTCCGCAGCTTCTATGCGCTCCGGTTCACGGCGAACAAGGAGCGGTCAGGGTGCGTGTCCTTCCGCATCACCGATGGCATGAAGGGCACCTACATCCCCATCGCGCGGAACGGCGAGAACATTGTGACCAATGTGACGAAGAAGGTGGAGGACTTCCGCAAGCGCTGGTTCCTCATGAAGTTCGGAAGCCGGAGCGCCTTCTTCGAACTGCCCGAAGCGCCTCCGACGAAGAGGGCGAGCTGGTCTTCTAAGGCGCTCAAGGGAGCCGCACTCGGCCCCGTGGTGAGGCGCTTGAAGGACCTCCGCGAGGCAGGCCTCACCGGGCAGATGGTGGCCAAGGACTTCGTGAGGCGCCGCATTGCTCCGCTCCAGAGGCACGCGGACGCGATGTGGCTGTATTCCAACCAGAGGGACAAAATGCGCCTGAGCGCAACCCTCTTCACGCAGCAGGAGGTGCGCACCATCATGGAGACTCTTCACGCTCCAGACATCCCCAAGCCCAGCGATAAGGCGGTCCCGCTCCACAGGATCGATCTCGGGCGTCGCGTCTCGCTCGTGCAGACGATGCCGAAGTTCGACCAGTGGGGCCTGGTGCCCAAGGGGCATGTGGGGCCTCGCGAGGATCCTGAGTCTGCGGCGCAGGGGGCGCCAGCTGAGGGCGACGAGGAGACGACGGAAACGCCTGTGGAATCCGACGCAGGCGCAACCGGCGCCTCGGGAGGCTCTGCCTCTCAGCGGAGAACTCGAGCACCTCGAAGAGCGCGGCGCCTGAAGTTGAGACCCACGAGGCCTCCTCAGGCAGCAGCGGCCAGTTCGTGGTCGCTCCCTCGCAGCGTGCTGAGGGGCAAGAGGAGAGCGACGACGACGGAGCTTCATCAGGCCACTGCGAGCCCCGCTCCAAGGCCATTCATGACAGAGCCGCCGGGAGCCCAGCGGGCATTTCTCTCAAGAGGAAAGCCGAGGCTGCTCTCGAGGGGTCCGGCGCCGGGCCGCGCCGCCGAGGCCGTGGCGGTCGTCAAACACGGTGTGGGTCGATTCCCGCGCCAAGACATCTGGGTAAGAACCGACTCCCTTTTCTGTTTGAGCTTATTCTTGCGTAGGCTCCTCGAGGAGTTTTTGAGCTTTTGCCTCTCCAGGCGCCCCGAGGTGCCAAAACGGCGGAGACTCCGGAGGCTTGGAGAGATCCCCAGCGCTGCAGCGGCGTCTGCAGCGTGTACAGTCGACGAGGTGCCTCCCGAGGGCACTGCTTCTTCTCCTGAGGCTGCGGCACCGCCTCCTGAGGCAAAGGGCGCCGCGAGGAGAAGGAGGGGAGGCAGAGGTGACGACGCCTCCGCCTATGCGGCCTGACGTCTCCCCATGCGGCCGGAGGGGACGCCGGAGGTGGATGCGGCGAGGTTCACGCCGCCGGCGAAGGAGCGTGCCGGAGACAGGGGCGTCCGCGGGAGCGTGCGCTGACGTCGAAATGGAGGAGGCCGCCGCGTCATCGCCCCCACCGAGCACGAAACTTGGAGAGGCCACAGCGGACTCTGAGGCCGCTGGGGAGGCGGCCTCAGCTGAGAAGGCCAACCCTGTCCCTGGAGAGGAGAGTGCTCCCCAGGGGCAGAAGAATGGTGGGGTTGATGGTGAGGGTGCCACGAGCCCCCAGAAGGCCTCCAGCGCGGGAGGCGAGGGGGGTTCTCATCAGAGCCCCAGAAGGCCCCTTGTGTGGACGAAGAGGGGGCTCGCACCAGAGCCCCCAGGCGCGTCTCGAGGCCACTCGGAGCCCAAGGCGGGACGCTCCGGAATCCTCGGCAGGCGCCGGCGTTTCCAGGCCTTCCGGCGAGCCATGGGCCTTAGTTCTGCGGGGGCGGCGCCCCGTTGCAGCTCGCCGTGGGGCTGTCCTCCGCTCGGCGAGGGAAATTCTCGACGGGCTTGAGGCCCAGCTTGCTGAGGAGGATCGCTCCAGGGCGGAGGAGGACGCCGAGCTTGCGCGGGGCTGGGCTTGTCTTCATGAGACCGTGGAGAGCTGCCGCCGGAAGAACGAAGCTGCCCAGGCGCAACGCGAGGCAGCGCTGCGCTCCGCTGAGGAGATCCGCATCAGTGTGGTCCGCGAGGTCGAGGAGACCCTTGCGGACCTGGGTGCTAGGCGCGAGGCTCTTGAGGCAGAGACCGAGGCCAAACACCAGGAGCTGGCGGCGCGCGAAGCGGCGGTCTCCGCCAAGCACAAAGAGCTTCTAGATCGCGAGGCGGGGATCGTTGCCGAGTCGGAGAATGTGCGGCAGAGTTTGGAGAAATTCCGTGAGAGCTTGAGCATTCGCGAAGACTTGATCGTGCAGCGCGGAGTTGAGCTCGACGCCCGCGAGACCGAGGCGCGCAAGCGCGAGGAACAGGTTGAGCAGATCGAGAAGGATCAATCCGCGCAGCGGGAGCACCTGGAAGCCCGCGAGAACAAGGTCACCCAAGACGAGGAGTTCTACCAGAAGCGCCTTGTGCAGACCAACGAGAACCTTCGCAAAAAGGAGGAGAAGATGGCGGAGGAGTCTGCGACGAAGGAGAAGCTCTTTCGCGACAGCTGCAGGAAAGACTTCGCGGAGAAGGTCAAGAAGCAAGAGGATCGCTTCACGAAGAGACGCAACGAGCTTGAGGCTCGCATCAGGATCTTGAGGCCCAGAAGAAGCGATTCGACTCTCGCCTCCAGGCTGCCGCGGAGGCACGGGCGCGCGCGGAGCAGAACCTTTGCCTCTTGATGGCTGACATGAAGGAGTTGACCGCTCAGGTGGGCCCCGTCGTGGAGCGCGCTGAGAGGCAGAGCATCGCGTGCAGGCGACACAGGTCTTGACGCAGCAGCGGGAGCGCATGTTCCAATCCTTGGTGACCCGGGGGAACACTCTCGCGGGGCAGCTAGGAGTGGATGCCCCTGCTGTTCCCGTTCATGGGAACGCTGACGCCGCCACATACCTCGCCTACTTCGATCAGCTCTTCACCGCGCTCGAGGGCCCTGTGGCGGAACTTGGCGATGTTGTTGATGAGGAGTGCCGCAAGCTCTTGACTGTGGCGATCGATCGCGTCTTCGCCAACCTCCAGCGCCTTCAACCCGGCTTCGACTACGAGTCAGTGACCGAGCCCGTCGAGGAGGACCAAGCCTTGGAGCTCTCCAACTCGGTTCGAGAAGAAGTCAACGATTACGTCGACCGCTTCAAGAGGGTTGAGGCGGAGCAGGCCGCTGAGGAGGATGAAGGCGCCGAAGAAGAAAGGCTGAAGAGGACGGCGATGGTGAACCCTCTGCCTAGGCCACTCCTGCAACAAGATGCGCTTGACGCGCAACTATCTTTGTTTTAAGACATTCTATTGTAAGATACTTTGATCGTACGCAATTATGTGTGTGTGTGCCCCTCGATGGGCCTTTTATCCCTGTTCCATGTCTTTCTTCGCTCTACGTCGTCAGGACCCATCTCTTTGCGCTATGACACCGCCGCTGCGGTATGCCGGAGCGTGACTCGGCAAGGCCGGGGGGTGTTTAAGGCTTGGAGAGGTAAGGGCTCTCGAGTCGCGGTGCTCGAGGGCCCCCCTTTGACGCACAAGCAGTCCATGGAGTGTGAGAGAGAAAAAACCCGCTCGAGGGACGACAGGTGCTCGTGAGAGGGAGAAAAACTCCTGAGGGGCGCGAGCGCTAGACTTAGCTTGGCGAGACTTTGGCCTCGTAGAGGGCGTTGGCTTCCCTGGTGGGGCGTTGGTTTCCTGATGGTGCGCTCCCCTCTAGGGGTCGGAGCGTGACTTCTCGACCTTGGGGAGGACTCTTGTTCCCTGTATTGGTTAGAGAGGCAAACCCAAAGCAGGCACATGGTAGTAAACACTCATGCGCGCTTATAGGCTTCCTCATGAGTATCTCGCGAGGAGAGTAAGTACCAAGGTCCTTCGGTGAGGTGTAAGGCCGGCAATGGGTCGGGTATTGGGCGGGTCGACCTATTCCAGACCCATGCCCATATAACAAATGGGCGAGGGTCTCTACCCATGACCCTGCCCATGGGTCAGATCTCAGACCCATGCCCGTACCCGTCGGGTCACCAGACCCAATGGGCGACCCATCGGGTCTGTAGGCAGCACATCAATATATAATATTATAGCATTTCAAACAGCAAAATAAGCACAAACAACAAATAGTGATGTACTGATTGCTCACACAAACAGCAAATCAAGTTCCCAGGAAACAACAAATAGCATGGGTTGTGGTCATATTTTACTATGAGACCCCACATGTCAGCTAATCGGGTTACCCATCGGGTCGCCCATGGGTACACATGTCTACCCATACCCTACCCACGACTAATCGGGTCACCCACGGGCGAGACCCATGGCAAACATAGCGACCCATACCCTGCCCATTAGGGTCGGGTGCCCGTGGGCGGACGTGCCCATGGGCGGAATTGCCGGCTTGAGTGAGGTGGCGTGTTTGGGAGCGAGCCCATAGGCCAGAGCTCTTTGAGGAGGTAACAGGCGTGAGAGCGTGCTCACGTGTTAGAGCTCGGATCCTTTGGATTTTGCGGTGCTGTTGGGGTGCTCTTGAGGCATAGCCACCGTACTCAGCCCCCGCTCGCGAGGTGCGCATGGGGAAGAATATGAGCGCGAAATGAACTAAGACAGTGAAAGGTAAAAACTCACCATCAAAATATTACATAGCGGCGCCTCAGCGCAATGTTTCATTGAGAAACGAATTGGCTCATTACACTTGGTGTTACCAAGATAAAGTTTTCCATGTCGAGGCATGGGGACCACATTCAGTGGCTGAGACTCTTCACGGCCTGCGGCGGCACGTTATCAGGAGAGCTCAGAGGGGCTGGCCCTCGGGAGGAGAAGCTTTTGTGAAGCTTGGAGGTGAAGTTGTGTGCTTCCCTCTAGAGACAAAAAATGTCTGGCGTGACTATGATCACGGGTAGAACTTGCGTAGATGCGCGATGTTCCATGGATTCTTGACCGGGATGCCGTCCTCCGTTTCGAGGCGTACCGCGCCGGGCCTGGCGATGTGTGAGACCCTGTAGGGGCCTTCCCACATTGGCGAGAGCTTGTGGAGACCTTCCCTGGAGAGGATTCTCCTGAGGACGAGGTCGCCTGTCTCGAGAGTGCGTGGACGTATGTGGCGGCTGTGGTAGCGTCGCAGGTCTTGCTGGTACTTGGCTGCCCTGAGGGCGGCACGGCGGCGCAACCCGTCAAGGAGCAGCAGGTCGTCGCTGTGGAGGTCTGCTTGATCGTCCTCGTTGAAGGCAAGGACCCGTGCGGATCCGTGCTTGATCTCTGTGGGGGGGACTGCTTCAGAGAGTGCCCGGAGTTGTGGTGCACCAGAGAGCGCGACGCCGCCGGAGCAGCGCGCGGTGCCGCGGCAATGTCGACGAGGTGCTGGAGGCGGCCGAGCCAGTTGTCGTGCGCCTCAGCTGTGGGGCGGTAGCGGAAGAGCTCCGCGGCCATGAGTAGCGCGGTGTTTGGGCTGGGCGCTGGACGCCCAAGAGTGGAGGCGCTGCGGCGCTGGGGCGGATGCGAGGACTCAGCGTCCTCGCCGTGCCCGTGGTCGACGTCTTCGTCGAAGTGGTCGTCGTGATGGCCGTCATCGTCCTCGGGGTGCTCCACACGCGGTTCAGCGGTGTTGCGCCCCGTGGCACGGCTGGCGCGCGGACGGCCGCGAGGGTTGGTGGTGTTGGCAGCGGGCTCAGTGGTTGCCCTGCCGGACGCCCGCCGGGTGGCGCGAGCTGCGCGAGTGTCCGCCATGGTGCAGAGGACGGTGAAGGTTGAAGACGCGCCTCAGCCCCCTACTGGCGCGCCAATTGTCGGAGAATGACTCCCACGAAACAGGGATAGTCAAGCTCACGAAGAGAGTTCGTGTAAGGGCTGAACACGTTGGTCAAACAACCCTCAACCTGCACGGCGACGGTGCTCGTCGAGCAAGTGGAGGGACATCACGGCAGAGATGAACACAGCCCGTACCCAGGTTCACGGCCCTCGTGAGGAGGTAACACCGCTACTCCTGCTTGTCTGTATTGCACTGCTTATAGAGGTTACAGTACAATGAGCTTGCCGAGGGATCTCTTTTGGCAAATGGAGTACACGAGGAAGGGAAGCTGTGGTCTTCTTCTTCCTTGCGCGTAAGTGGTTAGGCTAGAATGAGAATGCGATCCCTCGCTACGGTGCTGCTCCTCCTTCTTTTATAGGCGCCCCGGGCTTCCTCCCTGTGCTTGCGCTACGGAAGGGCTATCACGTGGCGGCAGAAGGTAGAGCGTGGTGCACCGCGCTCGGCTGTCCATGGACACGGTCCATGGGCGTAAAGCTGAAGCCTGTGGCAAGTAACCACCGTCCATGCAGGACGGCCAGCTGGGCCTCAGAGGAACGTGGGGGTGCCCACGGTGACGTTGGCCGTGGAGCGTAGCGCCGGCCGGTCCCCTTATCACCAAAGAGGAAAACCTTGTAGTCCGGTGCGGATGGCACAGCTTTGTTGACCCCTTTAATCACCAAAATGGCAACTGCGGCGTCGTCGTCACCGCGCGCAGAGGCGCGCGTCACTCTGCGGCCGCTGCAGAGCCCATGTGCGCTCTGCCGAGGTTGCTTTGCAGTGAAGCGATCTCCACGAGGGCTTGGATGCCCTGTAGAGAATTCGGCGTTGACCTCTCTCCAGGGGAGGTTTCCTTGAAGAGGGGGCAGCAGTGGAGAGGGCCTCCGCAGGCCTCTGCTGCCTCAAAAGCCCTCGTGAGGCAATTTGCCTCGCGAGGCTCTCCAAGCCGTAGGCTTGGTCCTTAGCGAAAATTTGCCATCAAGTGTCGAGGGCCATAGAGGACAGGCCCAGCACACCCTGGATTTCACTGGGCCGACAAAGGCAGCCTGGAGGGAACTCAATGCCACTATGCCTGCGGTTCCCCAGTATCTCAACTGGTCCGAACATCCCATTACATGGGACCGCAACGATCATCCTGATCATATTCCGCAGAACCCAGGGAATTACGCGCTCGTTGTAAACCCAATTGTGCAGCAATGCAGGCTTTCTAAGGTGCTTATGGATGGAGGGAGTAGCACCAACATCCTCTATCTTGAAACCGTAAAGCGCATGCGCCTTTCTGAGACAGAGCTAAAACATAGCACAGTCAAATTTCACGGCATAGTGCCAGGCAGGCAGGCCAGTTCTATGGGAACAATCGTCTTAGATGTCACCTTTGGTGACGAAACAAACTATAGGACTGAGGAAGTTGCCTTTGAGGTGGTGGAATTCAAAAGTGCGTATCACGCAATCTTTGGCCGCCCAGCCTTTGCCAAATTCATGGCACGCCCGTGTTACATCTACAGCAAGCTCAAAATACCTAGACCAAACGGCGTCATCACGGTCAATGGCGACTTCAAGAAGGCGAAGGAATGCGAAGCAGGAAACGCCGTCTTAGCAGAAGCAGTCATCAGCAAGGAAGAGCTGGAGCAGTACAAGAAAGAAGTTAATACCAACGAAATGCCGGATGGTAAAAAGCCTCCTTGTGCTTCGGATGTTACTTTCAAGGCCAGCTCAAACTCGAAGAAGATCGTGCTGGACAACGCTGATGCAAGCAAGACGACGAACATAGGCGCGGACCTCAGTGACGCATAGGAAGGCGCGCTCGTCAAGTTCCTCCGTGAGCAACGGGATATTTTTGCATGGTCACCATCAGACATGCCAGGAGTACCCCGGGAACTTGCCGAGCACAGCCTTAATGTCGCCAAAGGTGCCAAGCCAGTAAAACAAGGTCTTCGTCGCTTCGGTCCAGAGAAGAAGAAAGCAATAGGAAAAGAGGTAGCTCGGCTTAGTGCCGCTAATTTCATTAGAGAGGTTATCCACACAGATTGGCTAGCAAATCCTGTATTAGTACCTAAGAAGGACGTGAAAGACTTGCGCATGTGCATAGATTTCACCGGCTTAAACAAAGCCTGTCCTGAAGACCCCTTCGCATTGCCGCGAATTGATCAGGTCGTAGATGCTGTATCAGGTTCTGAATTACTATGCTTTTTGGACGCTTACTCTGGCTACCACCAAATTAAGATGAAGGAGTCTGACCAAATTAAGACTTCCTTCATCACACCTTTCGGAACGTTTTGCTACATAACTATGCCTTTCGGGCTTAAAAATGCTGGCTCAACGTACCAACGGTGCATACAACGTTGCCTACACGATCAAATAGGCCGCAATGTTCACGCTTATGTCGATGACATTGCAGTTATGTCGCGAAAACGCGGCGATCTCATCGTTGACCTTCAAGAAACCTTCGATAACTTGAGAAAATATAACATGAAGTTAAATCCGGGAAAATGCTTTTTTCGCGTCCCAGCAGGAAAACTTTTAGGCTTCATTGTTTCAGAGAGAGGTCTTGAGGTTAACCCAGAAAAGATTCGAGCTATCATGGACATCAAAAAGCCTACTTGTCTTAAAGATGTTCAAAGGCTCACAGGATCTGCAGCAGTGATGACGTGAAACACACGTTCGTTGGGAGACCCCAAGAGGAAGGTATGATGTAGTCAGCAGCAAGTTTTCCCTCAGAAAGAAACCAAGGTTATCGAACCAGTAGGAGCAGCAACTCTTCAGAAGGTTGTCAACGGCGCCAGAAAAATAGCTGTCGCAGGGAGTCTGGACTGTTGACGTGGAATCTGCACACAACACAATCAAACTATTTTGCCCCAACGAAACAGTGAGGTTGTCAATCTCACTGGCTTGCTGAAAACAAAGGATTAAACGTATGGTGTGGAAAATGAGTATTAAATTGCAGAGAATGAAAAAGGAACAGTTTGCAGTTTGTGGTTGTTTAATCAGTGTAAAAGAATGGACCGGGTCCACAGTTCACTAGTGGTGTCTCTCCATAAAAGATAACTAACATGTTGGGTGAACAAATTACAGCTGGGCAATTGACGAATAGTGAGCGCATGACAATGCATATACATGACATGTTGACTACTATGATATTTAATTGGGCATTACGACATAATACATAGATCGTTATCCAACAGCATCTATGACTAATAATCCACCGCCGGGTTGTCATCCGAGTCCCCCGTTGGTATTAAGTTGCAAGCAACGGATAATTGCATTAAGTAAAGTGCGTAATGTAAACAAACACATATGTCCGTGGACATAGCATCGTTAGGTTATCCCTAGTGGCAACAACACATTCACAACCTTAGAACTTTCTGTCACTGTCCCAGGTTAAACGGAGACATGAACCCACTATCTAGCATAAATACTCTCTCTTGGAGTTACAAGCATCTACTTGGCCAAAGCATCTACGAGTAACGGAAAGCATGCAAGATCTTAAATAACATATAAGATAGATTGATAATCAACTTGACATAATATTCAATATTCATCGGATCCCAGCAAACACAACATGTAGCATTACAATAATATGATCTTGATCATGTAGGGCAGCTCACAAGATCTAAACATGATGGCACAAAGTGGAGAGACAACCATCTAGCTACTGCTATGGACCCGTAGTCCAAGGATGAACTACTCACGCATCACTCCGGAGGCAGGCATGGCGATGTAGAAGCCTCCGATGACGATTCCCCTCTCCGGCAGGGTGCCGGGAAGAGGTTCTGAACCCTCCCGAGCTAGGGTTGACGACGGCGGCGTCTCTGGAACTTTTCATGGATATTTGCTCATGTACTTAGGGTTTTCGCGTCGGGGGAATAAGTAGGCGAAAGGGCGGCGGCTGCGGACCCCCGAGGGGCCCACACCACCCCAGGGCGCGGCAGAAGGGGGGCCCGCGCCCTGGTGGCGTGTGGCCTCCTGGTGGCCCTCCTCTGCTGCTCCTTCGCTCCGTCAGGTGTGTTCTGGAAAAATAGGCACCCCCGTGTAGTTTCGTCCAATTCCGAGAATATTTCCAGACTAGCTTTTCTGGAATACAAAAACAGCAGAAAACAGGAACTGGCACTTCGGCATCTTGTTAATAGGTTAGTCCCAAAAAATGTATAAAAGTGATATAAAGTAGATGCAAAACATGTAGCAATTGGTATAAAACAAGCATGGAACGTCAAAATTATAGATACGTTTGAGACGTATCAAGCAGCTGTAAGACGATTTATTAGTAGGCTTGGGGATAAAGCTTTACCCCTATACAGGTTGTTGAAGAAAACTAAGACGTTCGTCTGGACTGAAGAGGCAGATGCAGCCTTAGCACAGTTAAAAGACGCCTTAGTTTCAGCACCAATATTAGCATCTCCTCTACCCAAGAGCCGATGCTACTTTACATGGCGGCTACCAACTAGTTATTAGTGCAGTGGTTGTTGTTGAACGAAAGGAAGAAGGAAAGGAGCTACCGGAACAAAGGCCGGTATATTATATCAGCGAAGTCTTCTCCGAATCCAAACAACGATACCCTCACTATCAGAAGCTGGCTTATGGAGTTTTCTTCGCAGCCAGAAAATTACGCCATTATTTCCAAGAGCACCCAATCACGGTAGTCAGTAAGGCGCCATTGGGTGACATTATAAACAACACTGATGCCACTGGACGTGTGGCTAAGTGGGGAATTGAATTGGCAGCCTTCGATATCCAGTACAAGCCACGTACAGCCATCAAATCCCAGTCTTAGCTGATTTCATCGCAGACTGGACGGAAGCAATGGATGAACTTCCCCTCCCTGACGAAGAATATTGGGTTATGCACTTTGACGGCTCCAAAATGTTGCAGGGATCGGGAGCTGGCGTGGTACTGAAGAACCCTAAAGGAGACAAGATGTGCTATGTCTTGCAGATACACTTCAATGCCACTAATAATGTTGCAGAATACGAGGCTCTGTTGCATGGATTGCACGTCGCAAAGGATTTGGGCATTAGCCGTCTTTTGTGCTATGGCGATTCAGACCTCGTTGTTCAACAGTTAGAAGGGGCATGGGACGCGAAAAGCCCTACAATGGCTGAATACCGACGCACGGTAGACGAGTTTGGTCGGTGTTTTATCGGCTTAGAAGTCAAGCATATCAAAAGGGAGGAAAATGAAGCAGCGGACGCCTTAGCCAGAATGGGCTCGAAAAGATCGAAGGTGCCCTCCGATATATTTTTGGAGCACCTGTACGTGCCGTCTATTAAAGGCGGAGATGAGGATGACCCCATGGCTTCGCAGTCTGTTTCCGTCATGCTGGTACACCAGATTGGACACAGCCCTACATAAATTTCCTCCTTAACAAGGAAGAGCCAGAGGATGAAGTCTTAAGGCGGCAAGTTGTGCGCAGAGCTAAGGCATACACAATAATAAATGGAGAGCTATACAAGCGGAGTACCACAGGTGTATATCAACGATGCGTTTCGCCGGAAGAAGGACAGGAGATACTAGAAGAGATCCATGGTGGATGTTGCGGTCATCATGCCTCTGCCCGAGCAATTGTCGCCAAAGCTTTTAGACATGGATTCTACTGGCTCACAGCAAAGCAAGACGCAGAAGAACTCGTCAAGAAATGCGTTGGATGCCAAAAGTATGCAAGACAGCCAAAGATGCCAGCCCAGGAGTTGCGCACCATTCCAATCACGTGGCCATTTGCGGTCTGGGGACTGGACATGGTAGGTCCATTCAGGACTGCGCGAGGCGGCGTCAAACATCTCTTAGTTGCGGTGGATAAATACACCAAGTGGGTTGAAGCTAAGCCCATAAAAAAGCTTGATGGGGCAACAGCCAAGAAGTTCGTCATTGAGGTTATAACGAGATTTGGCGTCCCCACAGTATCATTACGGACAATGGGACAAACTTCGCCGTAGGAGAATGGCAAAGTACTGTGGTGAAGTTGGTATTCGTTTGGACTTAGCATCTGTGGCTCATCCACAATCGAATGGCCAAGTTGAGCGAACCAACAGTATAATTCTACAGGGAATAAAGCCAAGATTAGAGGTGCCTTTGCATAGAGCAGCTGGAGCATGGGTAGAAGAATTACCTGCTGTCTTATGGAGCATACGCACAACTCCAAGCAGCGCAACAGGCTATACCCCTTTCTTTCTCATATATGGCGCTGAAGCGGTACTCCCAACAGATGTCCTGCACGACACACCTCGTGTAACAGCCTACGTCGAAGCAGACGCAGAAGAAGCCCGACAGGACGGCTTAGACCTTCTCGAAGAAGAGCGTGAGATAGCGCTTCAGCGCTCCGCCATTTATCAGCAGAACATGCGGCGTTACCACAGTCGCAAGGTAAGACGGAGATCGTTTCGGAAGGCGATTTGGTGCTTCGCCTTGTTCAGCAAAAGGAGCACAAACTATCTCCCATATGGGAAGGACCCTTCGTTATCAGCAAAGCGCTTAAGAACGGGGCATATTATCTTGTGGACCTCCGTGATATCAAGAAAAGAAGAAAAGAGGCCGCAAAAGGAAAAGGAACGAAGAAGCAGTGCTCAAGAGACGAAACGTCCTTGGAACATTGAGCAGCTACGTCCTTTTTACACTTAGCAATTCTATTGTAATCACACCATATATGATTATGAAATAAAAGTCTTTGGTTCCCTCAATTATTTTTATGCATGAGTTCTCGCCGTCTTTTATTTCCATTTGATCATATATTTCGATAAAAATATCAATGTTAACCCGAATTGGCTCCGTGCTTGTGGTTACTCACATGATGCTTTTGCCTTAAGGCCTTACAAAAATTAAAATTGCATCCGTCTAAGAGTATTTATCTGATCGCGTATATGCTGGCTTGTCTTAGTAGATGCTTTACGCACCAAAAGCCGGCGCCGTTTCTGTGTTTAAACAGTTTGGTTACTAACCCTGTTGCCAGCGAAGTGTTCCGTGCCTTAGGTTCTGCCAGCATACGAAAAGGCTAAAGCATATAAGCCAGAAAACTTAAAGACGGATAAGGAGCATAGTTTGCAAGCCTTTTAAAAATAAGTGCATGCGTCGCAAAACAAACATGTTCAACAGATAAAAAGGCTCCTGCCATTACAAAACATAACTTAACAAGTCTTTTGTGCCATCTTTCATGACACGCTTAATGCAAAGTTTTTCCTGCATCTTATGCAGGGGACTGAGGAGGCGAAGACGCAGGGGACTTGGATGGATCCAGCGTAGCTTCAGACTCGCCTTCTTCTTCTTCTTCATTTCCGTCTTCTGACTCATCGCCATTACCAGTGTGTGGGTGCTTCGGCTTCGTCATCAGACACGTCGTCAGGACGGGGAGGCACAGGCTTCTTGGAGAAGAAGATAGACAAGTCTACCATCTCAGCAACGGCTGAGGCAAAGCCAGAGACAGAGGCATAGACCTTTTCTTTGACGAGCTCGTTGCCGTCTCTGTCCTTGGCTGGGAAACACTTGATAACGCGCCACATGTTGACCTCGGGGTAGTGGCCGCGAACAAGTCCTAGAGCAAGTTTTGCTCCGCCTCTAGCTGCTGAGCGAAGACGCTCCACCACCTCTGGGACGCAGTTCTGAAGAAGTGGCAGCAAGTTGCTGGTGTTTGTCACTTGGGGCAGCTGTTTTGGGAAGATGTTGGCGACAACGTCTCTTCCCGCAGCATACAGCCCTGACACAATTTCGCCACACTCCAAGATAAGCTCCAGGCGCGTCTCAGAGGTAAGCCTTTCCCCAAACCCAGCTGGAACTGTGGAAAGGAGGAATGGAAAAAGTTAAGGCGTAATGAAGTGTTGGAATAAAGGCGAAAAGTGACAGAAAGGCGAGAAGTAAAAGAAGAGAGGCTTACTTAGCAGTTTCTCGTCAATGGCGGTGCTCTCATCAGCTTGGCGTTCAAGACGACCTTGTAAGCTCTGGATTAGGAGCCCATCCTTTTCAGCCTGTCGCTGCAGTTTCAGAAGTTCTGCCTTCAGTTTGTCTTGCTCTCAGCGGCGCTGTCTTGGACGGCTTTAAGATTGGCCTCGGCCGTCTTTCGGTTCTCCTCCAGTTGCTTAAACAAGGCGGCATTTTCCCGCCTCACACTTCTATATCGCCAGTCTCGCTGACGATCTGTTTCGCCTTCGCCACAACAGCTGTGCAAAACACATTGCATGTGTTGAGCATCTTATGCCTTAAAGAACTAAACTCACAACGCATGTGAAAGAACAACATTTACCTTCGTTCGCCTTTTTTCGGCGACGGCTTGCTTGAGCACTTGCCTTTGGTTACTCAGTGAGTACCATAGATCGCATGTAAGTTGCTCGCTGCTCTGCTAAGGCAAGGGCAGTAGTAAGTAACAAAGGTAAAGCTAAAGTATAGCTACAAGGGCTTGGGGACTGAGTCTTTATCAACATGAAAGAAAGGCCATTACGTCGGCTTAGTCAAAGCACAACGTAATGCCCGGGGACTAGTATGTACATAAAGACGGAGAATTTACCTGCATCATGGCCTTCAAGGCTTTGTAGCTCTTCTTCATTGTGACGTACAGCTCGTCACAATTGTCTTCCAGATTCAAGATGGTCAATGTCTGACCAACTGGCCTTAGCTTCGGAGGCGGCTCGTTGCGCTCCTTCTCATCGGCAAGCATGGCGGCGATGTTGGGTAAGATGTACCCCTCGTCGTCAAAGAGCTCTTGCTTCACCATGTTGCGGATAGCCTCACGAGTAATGGGCTCGTTCGGCTCTTCTGACTGAATTACTGCCGCCTTCCCAGCAGCGGCAGCCCTGGCCAACTTTTCAGTTTCCGTCTTATCAGGTAAGACGGATGGGTCCAGATCTGTATGATCTTCAGATGGGCCTGGGGCTGTCTCTTGTTGAACGGAGGGGGGGGGAGCAACGGCCGGAGAAGGCTCAGCTTCCTTTGCTTGGAAGAAATTACTTTCTTCCTCTTGAGAGGCGCAGTTGGCTTGATCCTGCGAATCATATACAAAATAAGATAACATTCATAGACATGTTCGCCTTACTACAGAAATTGAGGTTCGGCTTACTTCTGTACTGGAGCATTGAAGGCCGCATCTTCATCGTCCTCAATGTCGAGCACTTCGGCATTGCAGGGATGGCTTTCTCGCGTTTCCGCCTTTCTGCTGCTGAAGTTGCTGCAGAAGCTCCTGAAGCCTTTCGTTTCCGAGTCTTTGAGGGCTCGGGTGCCGCTTCAGGCACGTAAAACAAAGGAGCCAGCAGATTATCTGGCAAAAGGGCGAGCTGAAATCAAAAGTGGTGTTAGTAAGGCAAATTGTGGAAGTATAAAAACAGTGACGGTAAATGCCTTACCTTGGGAGCCGGGTTGGCGGCTGTGTACATAGGACGCTGCTCTGTGAGCTGGATCCTTTCCTTGGCAATCCTCTTAAAGCGATACACGAGGGCGTCGTGCGTGAGGTCGCTCTCACTAACACGGAGAGGATCGTCTTCTGGTCCGTGTAGTGGCATAAGAGGCCCTTGCGATCTTCAAAGGCTGGATTCGCCTTGACAACCAACATAGATGGTGTCTGCGCCCGTGAGTTTGGGCACAGCAGTCTTTGTCAAGTACTCAATTCGCCTTTGCATGCGACGGAGGTTGTCAGGAAGGACCTTCAGTGGTTTCTCGCCCCAAGAAAGGCGGGGCTCCGCAGGCAAAGGAGAAAAGCGAG
This sequence comes from Poa pratensis, assembly GCA_947311845.1. Classification (NCBI taxonomy): domain Eukaryota; kingdom Viridiplantae; phylum Streptophyta; class Magnoliopsida; order Poales; family Poaceae; genus Poa; species Poa pratensis. The sequence continues at coordinate 38,096,663 of CAMZMU010000065.1, forward strand.
GAAGTCCTATGTCTTTGCCTACTGGCGCCATGTCTTTGCAGTAGAAGAAGGAGCTGTTCCAGCCTTTAATGGAATCTATTTTTGGCGCCTTAGGATACCAGTCTCTGCCTCTACGAAGGTTGATGCTAACTGTTCCTAAGGAAAGCAGTTCTTCCTTCTCTGTTTGGCGCTTGCAGTAAAGCAGTACTTGAAGAATTCTAAGCTGGGTTCTATGCCTAAGTATCCTTCGAATAAGGCCATGAAGCCAGCTATGTACAAGATGCTATTGGGGCCTACGCTATGAGGCTGAAGGCCATAATAGTCTAAGACAGATTGGAAAAAAGGATGTGGTGGCAGAGACAAACCGCGGAGGAGATGTGAGACGAAGCACTCGTTCATCGCCGGCGGGATCTGGAGCAGGGTGGCCGTACGCTGACCGCCAGTGGCAGTTCTCCTTTGGTGGGAGAATGCCCTCCTTTTGCAGCTGCATGAGGTCCGCGTCGGTGATGGTGGAAGCTGCCCAGTTGCGGGAGGATGCTTCCTCTCCCTCCTCCTCTGCCTCCGCCGCGTCGCCCTCGTCGGAGGGCTGGGCGTTCTTCTCTGCTCGGTGGAGATGGCCGCGGAGCTTGTTGCCGCCGCGCGAGAAGCAGATGCATCCGCGGCGCCCGATCCCCTCGTGGCCAGATCTTGTCCCGCCGTCGCCGCCGACGCCGCCGCCGCTGCCGCTCCCGTGGTCGCGTCGGAGCTCTCCATGAGTGGGTGCGCAGGTGGTGGTGGTGGAGCTCGCCGGAGTGTAGATGGGGGACGGCGCGGGGAGGAAGATGAACAGGGAATGGATCGAATGGAATAATGAAGAAAATATGTTTCCTTATATGGGGGTGCGCCGCGATTAGTGCGGTGGCGCAACGTCCGCGTGATTTTCGCCACGCGTCCCGCAACGGTCAGATAGTGGGCATCTTCTCCCTGACGCCTCGGAGATCGTGTGCGGAGAAATAGCGGTGATGGCGTCACAACGTCTCTTTGCTTGTCCAAACTGTCGTGGACTGGCTTTGACTGCGATTTGACGCTGACAGAATCTTTCTGCCAGATTGTTCAAAGTGCAGGAGAGTTCGGCTTAATCCTTAAGGCAGACTGAACGTCTCATTTTGGAATGCTCCAAGCTCTTCTGTTTGCCTTTCGCAAAGACGAAAGCTCGTGTCTTACAAAGACAGAAAACGAAGAACTTAAACCTTTCCGGGGACTACTGTGGAGGTTATGCCGAACGGGTATACCTGCCACAGTGGATAAAACCAGGCCCACCAAGGAGGCCCATCAGCTAAAGCCGGAAGGCTTAATGGAGAAGGCCTCATGGGCTTAGGCGCAAGGATAAGCCCTGGGCTGGCTTAGTGAAGTCCAAGATGAAGGCCAGACCGCGTTTGCCTTAGGGAGCAAGTTAGGGTTTGTTACTGTGTTAGTCTAGGACTCATGATCTATGTCGGTTAAGGCTTTCCTTGTGGGGAAGGCTTGGCGCCTTTATAAGCCAGCCTTCCCGCAGCCTTAGGGCACGCATACAACCTCATTGTAACCTGTACACATATTCTCCTTGAGTGAATTATAGCAGCACGTAGGATCTCGCCTCCGTCGTGAGATCCGAAGCTGGGTAAGATCGTGTGTGCAATCCCGTCACTGGAACCCTCTACGTTCTTCCCCACCTCCTCTACGGTACGTATGAATCCATATGGTAGTTCCGCGTTACCAATACCTCGACACTGAAAATAAAAGCACACAGACGCTCCAAGAATAGCACATATGATGTGAAAGAATTAAAATATAGTTTCACTAGAGATGACCTGATAATTTTGACGATGAAGAAGGGGATGCCCAAGAGGCATCCCCAAGCTTAGACGCTTGAGTCTTCTTGAAATATGCTGGGGAGATCCATGGGAGCCTCCCCAAGCTTAAGCTCTTCACTCTTCTCCATCCTATTATATCACTCTTCCCTCTTGACCCTTGAAAACTTCCGCCACACCAAACTCAAAGTAAATCTCATTAGAGGGTTAGTGCACAATCAAAAACTCACATGTTCTGTAAAGACGCAATATGACCGTTACTTTAAACATTAGCCACTGCCACTGATGTTATGTGAAGCTCTTCCACCCAAAAAAGAATTCCACCCAACACTAGTAAAAGAGAGAATGCAAAATAAAAGACATAATCTGTCTAAAACAGAACAGTCCGCAAAGACGAATATTTTCGAGGCACTTACGTTGCTCAGATAGAAAAACCTTAAACTAACGAAAGATGCATACATATATCAGGATTACGCACAAAAAATTTCAGCTTTAATTCACATTCTGATATTTTTAAAGAATTAATACGGTGAACAGCAGAAATCTGTTCCTGCGCAGTAATCAAAATCTAGCATCATCTTATCATTAGAGACTACTCTTGGTACAACAATGCGATAAAGTAAAGATAAAAAGGAATTTCTACAAAAGTAAACAAGACCTTGACTCAAATAAAGAAAAATTGCAGAAACAAAATAATGGGTTGCGTCCCATAAGCGCTTTTCTTTAACGACTTTTAGCTAGGCACAAAGCATGCATCAAGTATTACCAAGTGTAGAAGCATCAACATCATAGTTTGTTCGAATAATAGAATCAAAAGGTGGCTTAATCTTCTTCCTAGGAAAGTGTTCCATACCTTTTTTGAGAGGGAATTGATATTTGATATTTCCCTCTCTCATATCAATAATAGCACCAATAGTTCTAAGAAAAGGTCTTCCAAGCACAATAGGACAAGATGGATTGCATTCAATATCCAAAATAACAAAATCAACAGGGACAAAGTTGTTGTTAACCATAATAAGAACATCATCAATTCTACCCAAAGGTTTCTTTATAGTAGCATCAGCAAGGTGAACATCCAAATAACAATTTTCCAAAGGTGCTAGATCAAGCATATCAAAAAGTCTTTTAGGCATAACAGAAATACTAGCACCAAGGTCACACAAAGCATTGCAATCAAAGTTGTTCAACTTCATTTTAATGATGGGCTCCCAACCATCTTCTAACTTCCTAGGGATAGACACTTCACGTTTCAGTTTTTCTTCCCTAACTTGTATGAGAGCATTAGTAATATGTTTAGTAAAAGCCATGTTTATTTCACTTTCTTTAGGACTTCTAGCTAGCTTTTGCAAGAACATAATTACTTCAGAGAGATTACAACCATCAAAATCAAAATCATTATCATCAAAAGTAATGGAACTATTATCCTCATCATTACTAGAAATTTCAGCATTTTTCTCAAGAACAGTTTCAGAGTTATCAGACAATTTAAAACGTTTTGCAATAGAGGTAGAAACATTGCCAACACCAATTACTTTACCATTGATAGTAGGAGGTTTGTTAACACTTGAGACTAAAGCATTTTCAGTAGTAGAAATAGTATAAACTCTAGCAATACTATTCCTTTTAGCAATTTCATCCTTTCTTGCCCACCTAGCATGCAACTCAGCTACCATCCTCACATTATTATCAATTTTAACTTGTATAGCATTAGCTGTTGCAAAGGTATTGTTGTCAACAGCTTCGGGCTTAGCCGCCATCTTATTGATCAAAGAGGATTGTGCTTCAGACATAGTTGAAATACGAGTTTCAGCATTAGAAATCTTAACTTGCAAACCAGAAATTTCCCTATTTAAATTCTCAATTTGAAGGCTTATATTTTTTAGCATAGCAGATTGTTCATCCATAGTTCTAGTAAACAGTTGATTTTGCTCATATTGCATTTGCATAAAGTTCTTAGTGGCCTTTTCAATTCCTAGCATCCTTTCTTCACTAGGCATTCCAGATCTACCATAAGAATTTCCATAACCATTACCACTATTAGAAGGATAAGGCTTATAATTACTAGTACCAAAATTATTCCTATAAGCATTGTTGTTGAAATTATTATTTTTAATGAAGTTCACATCAAAATGCCCTTCTTGAGCAACCAAAGAAGCTAAAGGAATATTATTTGGATCAACATGCACTTTTCCATTTGCAAGCATAGACATAATAGTATCAATCTTATCACTCAAGGAAGAGGTTTCTTCAACAGAATTTACCTTCTTACCTGTTGGAGCTCTTTCGGTGTGCCACTCAGAATAATTTATCACCATATCATCTAAAAGCTTTGTTGCAGCACCCAAAGTGACGGACATAAAGGTACCTCCAGAGGCCGAATCCAATAAATTCCTTGAAGAAAAATTTAGTCCTGCATAAGAGGTTTGGATGATCATCCAAGTAGTCAGTCCATGAGTGGGACAATTCTTAACCAATGATTTCATTCTTTCCCAAGCTTGGGCGACATGCTCATTATCAAATTGTTTGAAATTCATAATGCTACTTCTCAAGGATATAATCTTAGCAGGAGGGTAATATTTTCCAATGAAAGCATCTTTGCATTTAGTCCATGAATCAATACTATTTCTAGGCAAAGATAGCAACCATTCTTTAGCACGTCCTCTCAAAGAGAAAGGGAAAAGTTTCAGTTTAATAACATCACTTTCTACTTCCTTATACTTTTGCATTTCACAAAGTTCAACAAAGTTATTAAGGTGAGCAGCAGCATCATCAGTACTAACACCAGAAAATTGTTCTTTCATAACAAGGTTCAATAGAGCAGGTTTAATTTCATAAAATTCTGCTTTAGAAGAAGGTGGAGCAATAGGCGTGCATATGAAATCATTGTTATTTGTGCTAGTGAAATCGCACAACTTAGTGTTCTCAGGAGTACTCATTTTAGCAAGATTAAAACAAGACCAAAAATAACAACTCCAAAATAAAAGTAACTAATTTTTTTGTGTTTTTGATAATTAAAAGCAAACAAGATAAAATAAAAATAACTAAGCAAGACAAAAACAAAGTAAAGAGATTGGAAGCGTGAGACTCCCCTTGCAGAAGTCTTCTTACTCCCCGGCAACGGCGCCAGAAAATATGCTTGATGACGTGAAACACACGTTCGTTGGGAGACCCCAAGAGGAAGGTATGAAGCAGTGCAGCAGCAAGTTTCCCTCAGTATGAAACCAAGGTTATCGAACCAGTAGGAACAGAAGCACTTCAGAAGGTTGTCAACGGCGCCAGAAAATATGGTGTTGAAGGGGATTCTGACTGTTGACGTGGAACCTGCACACAACACAATCAAACTACTTTGTCCCAACGAAACAGGAAGGTTGTCAATCTCCCCGGCTTGCTGAAAACAAAGGGTTAAACGTATGGTGTGGAAAACAGTGTTTAATTGCAGAAAGTAAAAGAGAACAATGATTGCAGTTGGTGCTTTTATCAGTGTAAAGGAATGGACCGGGGTCCACAGTTCACTAGTGGTGTCTCTCCATAAAGATAAATAATATGTTGGGTAAACAAATTACAGCTGGGCAATTGACAAATATTGAGCGCATGACAATGCATATATATGACAAGATGACTACTATGATATTCATTTGGGCATTACGACAAGATACATAGACCGTTATCCAACTGCATCTATGACTAATAATCCACCTTCAGGTTGACATCCGTGTTCCTCGTTGGTATTAAGTTGCAAGCAACGGATAATTGCATTAAGTAAAGTGCGTAATGTAAACAAGTACATATGACCATAGACATAGCATTGTTGTGTTATCCCTAGTGGCAACAGCACATCCACAATCTTAGACGTTGCTGTCACTCGCCCAGATTACTGGAGGCATGAACCCACTATCTAGCATAAATACTAACTCTTGGAGTTACAAGCATCTAATTGGCCAAAGCATCTATTAGTAACGGAAAGCATGCAAGATCATAAATAACATATAAAGATAGATTGATAATCAACTTGATCATAGTATTCAATATTCATCGGATCCCAGCAAACACAACATATAGCATTACAATAAGATGATCTTGATCATGTTAGGCAGCTCACAAGATCTAAACATGATAGCACAAAGTGGAGAGACAACCATCTAGCTACTGCTATGGACCCGTAGTTCAAGGATGAACCACTCACGCATCACTCCGGAGGCAGGCATGGTGATGTAGAGCACTCCGGTGATGATTCCCCTCTCCGGCAGGGTGCCGGGAAGAGGTTCTGGACCCTCCCGAACTAGGGTTGACGACGGCGGCGCCTCTGAAACTTTTCGTGGATAATGGCTCGGGTATTTAGGGTTTTTGCGTCGGGGGGAATAAATAGGCGAAAGGGCGGCGGCTGAGGGCACCCAGGGGGCCCACACAACCCTAGGGCGCGGCCCCACCCTTGGCCGCGCCGAGGGTGCGTGTGGGGGCTCCCTGGCCCTCCTCCGTCTCTCCTTTGGACTCCGTGTACGTGTCGGTGAAATAGGACCTTCAGATGACTTTTCGTCCAATTCCGAGAATATTTCCAGAACAGCTTTTCTGAAATGCAAAAACAGCAGAAAACAGGAACTGGCACTGTGGCATCTTGTTAATAGGTTAGTCCCAGAAAATGTATAAAAATGATATGAAGTGTATGTAAAACATGTAACAATTGGCATAATATCAACATGGAACATCAAAAATTATAGATCGTTTGAGACGTATCAGTACCCACTGTCCAAAGACCCATAAAATGACGAACTGTGTTCGGGACACCCTTCACATGTACCCAAGTCGGTGTCAACTCCTCCGATTGTAAGATCTCCTTAGCTCTCCATACATCTAGAGTAATCCAGGACTGCTGTTTTGGCACCCCTAACTCGAACCCATCCACCCGCTCCAAATCCTCCATAGTAGGGAAGTTAAGCAGAAAAGAATTTTCCTTGTGGGGAATAGCTTCCCAACTCCAAGCGGACTGCACGGGACATATACGAGCCACCAAAGTCTGGATAATATATCCGCTGACACTGGATCTCCAGTCACCGTCACAATAGCCACCGGTGAAAAGCTCGGAGCAAGATGGGGCTTGAACACACCGTCGGGAAGGTGGCTGAACATAGTGTCCTCGCATCCAATACCAGCCAAGCCAGCATACGGCTTCGGTAACCTCAGCGTAGGGCATCGAGCAGTTGGGTGCACAATCCTGTCACAAATATAACAATAGCGGTCCACGGAGCACCCTTAGTGTCATGAGAGTCAACCTTACAGTGAGAGCGGCGCTTCCGCTTTGCCTTGGGAGCCCCTGGGACAGTTGCGGCAGCAGGCGCGGGAATCTCGCGGGAATCTCCACAACGGCAGTGGTAGCCGTAGCGTTAACCGGCGCGACCGCAGCAGGTGTCGACGCGGCCGGTTTCTTCTTTTTCCGCTGGTTCTTGGAAGACATTGCTGCACCCACCACAAAAGAGACCGAAGTCATATTCAGCGGGTTGATGGGCACCGACGCGGCGGACGGCTGCGCAAAAGCATGACCTGCCGTAGCGGATGAACCCGCAACCCGACCAGTTCCGGGGCCGGTGTTTCTGCCGAAGAGCATGGGAGGCATTGTCGATGGAAGAGGGTCCGGGACCTGATGCTGAGGCCTCTCGTGTCCACCAGACGGCAGCCCGCCCGAGCCACCCGACGGCGGCCCTCCCGAGCCACCAGACATGGCCGCTGTCCGTGACGCAACCACCTCGGCGAACGAGCGCGTTAGTGAGGGCGAGGTCGGAGTAGTAGTACGTGTCGTCGGCGGCGCGGCGAGGGTGATTGGCGAAGTCGGCGTCGTGGAGTTGCAGCTCGGCGTCGGCGTTGAAGGAACGGGAGCGATGGAAGGATTAGCTATAGGAACCCTATCGAAACCTGGTCGTCTCCACAAAGCCGCGAAACGACGTGCCAGATACGCCCATGGGGATGGACGGACTGGATCGGCATGCAGGTGGGGCCCATCTGGCATGCAAGTTTGAAACTGCTCATCCTAGGTAATCACGCGAGTCGGAACGACCGCGATCTCGCGATCCGCCGTTGCCGTAGCCAGAGTGCGGACGCCGTCGCCTCTGCGTCACTAGTAGGAAAACGGCTATAGGTGGAACCACTATCTGTGGCGCACCATTTTTTCCATGCGCCACAGAATATATTCAGTGGCGCATCGACCGCGAATGCGCCACTGAATGATAGATTTCTGTGGCGCATGCAGCCACATGCGCCACAGAAATATGGTGGGGCCCGCCACCAATGATTGGCTTTCATCCTACTGTGCCTTTTCTGTGGCGCATATGACCACATGCGCCACATAAAAAATACTTTTTGTGGCGCATGTGATCCCATGCGCCACAGAAAAGAGCTATTTCTGTGGCGCATCTGACCACATGCGCCACAGAAATGGTGCTTTCTGTGTCGCATGGTGACCCATGCGCCACAAAAAGCACGATGCGCCACAAAAATACTTTCCCATATCTACAAAAGGTGGCAACCCCTACCTACCACCCATTTTGTTCTTCTCCCTCCTCCCACGCAGCTCGTCTTCCTCCTCCCTCCCATCCCATTTTGCCCATAATTTTCTTCATTTTTTGTAGTTAAACCTACTTTGTTTGATAGATAATTGGTGAGGGCCAGGGGAGCCTCCATATATACTCTCCTCCTCTCCCAATACATCTCTTTTTCTCCACTATTTTCTCTCCAACACCACACACTCTCTCATCGATCACGGTCACGTCTCGGTAACAAATCTACTAGGTGAGTATAGTTGGATGGACATGCATATGCATGTTTTGTGTGGCCGGCGATGTGTATGGATGTTTGTTGTAGGTGAAGCGCTTGTCGGCGCGGGCGGTTTGCACGATGGCGAGACGATGTTTATACATGAAGTTTGTGTGGTTTGCATGTGCGAAGAAGCTTTTTGTTGTTGCTTGCCCGGCGTGGTGCATGGATGTTTGCCGAAATGTTGATTCATTTCCGTTTCGGCAAATTTTTGCACTACCCATATGTCCTACTTTTAGGAGAGGTCATGCCGAATTTTTCCGGCGACCATGCATGTGTGTGTCTATGTGTGTGCATGTTGCGGTTCTAATTAACATACTCTCGTTTCTCGTTTCTGCTCTATGTATACTGTGTAGGCAACCATGGTCGTCATGATGAGCTCCGATCGAATCAGTAGATACAAGGAAGAAGCGAAGGCGGACATGATTCGGTGCAACAGGCGCCAGATAAGATGTCCGTGTCGAACATGCAAACTCGTGAGCTGAATCGACCCTGATTCCGGACAATTGGAGGATCACCTGCTCAGGCGCGGTTTCATGCTAGGCTTCAACCAGGCACCGACAGCAAATGGTGCGCATGAAGACGAGGGCGGGCGAGAAGACGAAGAGTCTCCCGGACATGGTTATCATGACGAAGGAGATGTCGGCGGACAAGATCATCATGACGAAGGAGATGTCGGCGGACAAGATCATCATGACGAAGGAGATGCCGGCGGACACGGTCATGATGAAGGAGTAGATGTTGGTGGAGAAGACGCGAACACGCAGACCCCGCTAATTTCGGCCTTGCGGGACGCTCATGTTCAAGAACTTCTCCTCAAGGAGACGAGCAACGCCAGAGCTGCAGCCAGAGAGAAAGCCAAGCTGGCGCAAATGGAGATAGACGGGAAGACTCCGTTGTATCCTGGGTGCCGGCCACAGGATACGCGCTTGCAAGTAACGCTTGATGCTCTGGAGATGAAGGCGGATAACAAATGAACCGACGTGAGCTTCAACAAGAACATGCAATTCATGCACGATCGTCTTCCCGAGGGGAACACATTGCCAACTAGTATCGAGGAGGCCAAGAAATTCGTGTACCCTCTTGACCTACCGCACGTTAAATACCACGCCTGCATCAATGATTGCGCAATTTATCGGGGCGAGTACAAGGACAGAACCACATGTCCGGTGTGCGGCCACGGATGGTACAAGAGTACTGGGAACAAGAAAGTTCCTCGAAAAGTGGTATGGTACTTTCCTATCACTCCCCGTCTGCAACGGTATTTCGTGGACCCTAAGGAAGCAAAGCTCATGCAATGGCACGCAGAAAGGGAGAAGACCGAAGAAGATCCGGAGAAGGGCAGGATCCTGACACACCCTTCAGACGCTAGCCAGTGGGAAGCATTGGACATCGCCTTCGAAAATTTCGGGGGTGACGCAAGGAACGTCAGGCTGGGTATGAGCACCGATGGACTCAATCCGTTCGGCAACCAGAGTAGCACGCATAGCACCTGGCCCGTGTTTGTATGGCCTTACAACCTTCCCCCGTGGCTGTGCACGAAGCAAAGGTACATACACATGAGTATTCTCATTCAGGGGCCGAAACAACCAGGTATCGACATACATCTGTATCTCGCGATGTTGAAAGAGAAGTTAGCCACGTTGTGGGAGATGTCAGCCCGTACGTGGGATGCCTACAATAGAGATTATTTCGATATGAGAGCCGCGTTGCTCACGACGGTGCAGGACTATCCTGGTTACTCATATGTATCGGCCCAGGTAGGCCACGGATTCTGCGCATGTGTCAAGTGCATGGATGAGACCCCGCATCTCCAGCTACGAAGGGATCCGGGTCCTCAAAAACCGTGTTCCCAGGGGCTCGAAGGTGGCTTCGCATGGATCACCCGTGGAGGAAACGCGGTGACCTGTTCAATGGTAAAGACGAGCTCGAAAGAGCCCCGCGCCCGAGGAGCGGCGCAGAAATCGATGAGCTTTTGAAAAATTGGGAGGAGTGCCCTGCGCCGGGAAAGAAGTGACCGAGGGTAGATCCGCTGCTGGGTGTATGGAAAGCGAGGTCTGTTTTCCACGACTTGGAGTACTGGAAGGTTCTCCACATGCCCCATAGCCTCGATGTAATGCACATTACGAAGAATGTTACCGAGAGTCTGCTTGGCACTCTTTCCAACATGTCGGATAGGACCAAGGATGGGACGAGGGCAAGATACGATCTGAAATGGCTTGGCATCAGGAAAGATCTTCAGGCCCCCGATAGTGATGACGGCGATGATGATGATGATCGGATGGAAGGGACTCAATGTCGCCGCAAAATGGTAAAGAAGAACGCGGTGGTGCTTCCCGCTGCCTGCTTCACTATGAGTCCGGAGGAGCTCGAGCAGTTTTTCAGTGCCTCCTAGGAGTCAAATTTCCTCACGGTTACGCGGGGAAGATAAGCAGATATCTGGACGCAACGAAGAAGAGGTTCAGCGGGATGAAGTCTCACGATTGTCACGTGCTGATGACGTAGATACTTCCCATTGCGATCTGAGGGATAATGGACGAGCACGTCCGTGATACGCTGCTTGGCCTTTGCAACTTTTTCGACGTCATCACCAGGAAGTCGATCGGCGTGAGGCAGCTCAACAGGCTACAGGAAGAGATCGTGCTGATATTATGCGAGCTCGAGATTTACTTCCCGCCCGCATTCTTTGATATCTGCGTGCATCTCCTTCTCCATGTCGTTGATGACATCAGGCAGCTCGGGCCGACGTTCCTGCACTACATGATGTCGTTCGAAAGGCAGAACGGTGTCATGAAAGGATACGTTCGCAACAGGGCCCGTCCAGACGCAAGCATGGCCAAGGGCTTTCTAACCTACGAGTGCATCTCCTTCTGCCAGAATTATCTAAGCACCGAGAACCAGGATGTTGGTCTGCCCACCAGGACGCACCTCGGCAGGCTCGATGGATTTGGTCACCGCGAGGGCTACCGCTCACTCCATGTCGGCATTCATGGTCGACAAGACGACTTCGATAGGGCTCACTGGGTCGCGCTACAACACTAACAATTGATCGAACCTTGGGTGGAAGAGCTCAAAAGCTTAATCGAGCAGAATTACATCGACCTGGGCCGGCCGAGGAAGAAGGGAGACGTAACCAGAGAGCACAACTCCAGCTTCACGCGTTGGTTCAAGAAAAGGCAACTGGTTCAAGCATAGAGCATAATGCATCTACGGAAGATGAAAAACTCATATTCTCCTTATCACAGGGCCCCGGGCACAACGTAAGGACCTATCAGTCGTACGACATCAGCGACTACAGATTCTACACCGAGGAAAAGAACAGGAATAGCGAATATCAAAACTCATGAGTAACTATGCTATCCTACGACGATGATGAGGCTACTGTCAAGGAAAGATTCTTCGGAAGGATCGAGAAGATATGGGAGCTCAACTACTGTGGAGAGTCGGTGCCAATGTTCCGTGTGAGATGGGCTAAGAACATCGAAAAAGAAGGCCGGTATTTCACCACCATGGTTATACCCGATGCCAAATCGAAGAATGCCTCCGCGAAAAATGAGCCATGGGTACTCGCTAGCCAAGTTGACCAATGCTTCTTCATTACCGACCCGTCAAAGCCTAGCCGTGTTGTCGTGAGGAGGGGCAAGAGGAGCATCATCGGAATGGAAGGAGACGCCAACGAGGAAGACTTGGACAAGAACGACGATCCGAAGATCGAGGAGGAATTCGACAAGTACTTCGACATGCCTTCTACTAGTAAACAAAGAAGGAAGACCTCACTACCTACTAAAGGCTGTCCGTTCACGCGAAGAAATCTCAAGGTGCCCGGCCTAAAGTATTCAACCGGGACGAAGAAGACTTTTTTGTGTATTAATTTGTGTGTGTGTGAGACAAGCATATATATGTATATCATGAATAAAATAATGGTCTACTAACAAATGTGTGTATATTCTTTTCTTTAAAATGTGTGTCTGTTCTTTCTTTAAATATAACTAAAAATATTTTTTTAAAGAATAACAAACGTGTGTGTTCTTTCTTTAAATTTAACCAAAAATTTATTTTTTTAAAGAAAAAATGTGAGACAGCCAGGATTCGAACCTAGCTGCCCCAAGTTCCAGGGGCACACTAACCATTGGGCTATGCTTCTGTGACTGTCATATAACAGACAGCACAACTTTTTAACAACTCTAGCCACGGAATTCTGTGGCGCATCCCTCCAACAGATGTGCCACAGAATCACAGAATTCTGTGGCGCATCCGGGACGATGTGCCACAGAATTACTGGACTTAGCTGTTTTCCCACGCCCGCGCCCGCCCCTTCCCTTTCTCTTTCTCTTCCACGCCCGCGTCTTCGACCACACGCCCCAACTCGCCGCACCACCACCGCCCCAACTCGCCGCCGCCGGCCGCCCCAACCCAACCCTTCCGCCGCGGCACCTCGACGTCGGCGCGTCCACGCGCTCGGACCGCCGTCCGCCACCCGCGCCGCGCTCGGACCCGCGCAGACCTCGGACCCGTCCGCCGCGGCACCTCGACGCCGGCGCGTCCATCTGCCGTCCATCCACGCCCACGAGGAGCACCTCCACCGGCGTCGACGACCTCCCCTCCCTTCCCTCCCCAAGGTGCTGCGAACAGCTCCGGTGCTCGTTTTGGTCGGTGAGTTTTTTCTCTTCCTTGCGTCTCTCGTGTTCGATGAAATGTCTGATCGAAAGCTATTTCTCTTCCTTGCGTGTCTCGTGTTCGGTTGAATGTGAAAAGAGAGGCTGTTTAGGCCCTGCTTCGGCTATATTATTTCTTGCCCTCAGATCTGACTGTTTCTGTAGGTGTTCGTTGCTTCGATCCGTTCGTGCTTGTCGTTTCTACTGGATCTGTTGCTACCTATCTGTTGGTAAGCAAGGGATTCTTTCGAAATAACCATTGCTCTCGGTTGTCCATGTAGGGTCTCGTTGCCAATGTAGGGATTTTCTTCAATGCTTTGAGCTTGAAAAGTATATCTGTTTATCTGTTACATGTAGTTTCAGGTGTAGTTTGTTGTTGTTGCTGGAAGCATCTGCTTCTTATTTACACGTGCCACGCTGTAGCTGTAGATGTAGTTTGCTGCCGTCGTTGCAAAGACCTGCTTCTTATGCACATGTCACATGTTGCTGATCCAAGAGACTTGGAGTCGTTCCTTTCTGTTTTGGACCTAGCTTTGATGTTGATGGTTGTTCGTTTTGTCCCTTTGCTGGTTTGGAGGATTTCTCCTGTTGTTGTTTGCCTTGTCTGTGGTATTGTCGTCCTGCTCATCCTCCGAAGGTTTCTTTCTTCTCCGCAGGATGTGAAATTTGATGCTGGTGGTTGCTCCTGTTTTGGTTGCTCCTGTGTATTGATGTTGCCATTGTTGTATCTGTGAAATGTTGCTATGTCCATTTGGTGTGGTGATGTGAATTTTAATTGTGTGGTGGATGTGGTGGTGGAAGTGGTGAATGTGAATGTGAAGGTCACAATGCGATCGACAAATTGTCGATAATATGAAATGTTTGCAGGTACCCCGAGAGGCCCTTCAGATTGCCGGAACGTCGATTAACTTCCGTTCCGGCAAATTCGGGTACTCCATACGTCCCTTTTTTAGCAAAGGTCATGCCGAAATTTTTCGTGAATTTTAGCATGACTTTGCTAAAAATAGGACATATGGGGTATTGCGACTAATGCATGGGCCAGGGTATCTTAGTACTTAATTAAGTGATTTTTTCTTATATTTGTTGTACTAACTTTTTGCCTCTTTTTAATGCAGTGCAAACATGTCGGCCGACGCGGAGCCCGACCCTTCTAAGCACATGAGCGTCGAAGAAGTAGCTAGAGACGCCAACAAGTCGTTCTGGGCTCTGTCCCAGGAGTTGGAGGAGGTGTAGGCCGCCGGAGCTGCTAGTGGCGACCGTGCCGACGATGAGCAAGCGGGCCGGGAGGACGACGCCGAAACCACCGATGGAGCTGCTAGTGGCGGCCATGAGGATGATACCACCACCGATGGCGGCGACCACACGGATGGCGGTATCGGCAGCAACCCGCCCGCTCAGAAGCAGAAGAAGCAAAGGAGGGATCGGACACCGCAAGTGCTCGCCAACGTCACAGACGTGTTCACTGAGGTCACGCCAAGTGGCCTTCCAGTGGAGCCTAAGGAGCTTGCCAAAGGGTACAGCATGCAACTAGGGTGCATCGTCCGGGAAAGCATGTCGATCAACACGAAGGACCTCAGAAGCAGGGCCAATGAGGCTTTGATCGAAAACCTCCTCAAGAAGCTTCACCAACGATACACGTTCCCGGAGCCGTTCAACAAAAAGGTGGACAGTTTAGCCATCACGAAGATGAGCACCGCCTTGAGCAGCTGAAAATCCCGGGTGAAGAAGAAGAATGATAAGGGTGACAGCTGGGAGAAGATAAGTGTCAAAGAGCCGATGCTCGACAAAGAAGAGTTCGAGGCATTCAAGTTGTCCTTAAAATCTGACGAGGCTAAAAAATGAACCAAGTGGGGGAAGGAAATGCGGGACCTGAACATAGGTAACCACCGTTTGGGAAGCGGCGGTTACCGAGGAAAACAACCCATTTGGGACAAGGAGGATGCCAAGATTGCACGTCTGGGAAAAGAAAACCCGTGGGAAAAAATCACGGACGAGCAGGTTAAGAACTTTGTCCGGTCCCGCTACTATCTGAACTCGGCGACGGGGGAATTCGTTACTGACGATGACGATGTGAGGGCATTCGAGAAAGTGCTGGTAAGGAATTTAATTACCGCGGATATCTCAAAGTCCATTGCGTTGATCTAATTAGATAACGAAGCCATATTTCTAAATGGGTTCACCTTAATTTCCTTTGTCTGCAGGAGGACGAGTTGAAGGCTGACGCGGAGGCCGGCCCGTCGTCCTAGGGGTCGACGGAGCCGTGGGACACGACTTTCAACAGGGCGACGAACGTTTACAAGAATAGGGACAAGTCGGCGCCGCCGACGTCAGCTGGCCGTGTGTCCGGCTTTGGTACGAGCATGAAGTTCCTCCAGTACTACAGCACGGACGCCGAGACGAGAAAGGAGAGGAGGAAGCCGACTAGGGATAAAGCCGACGTTGTGGAGCTAAGGAAGAAGGTGGAGTCACAAGAGCAGGAAAAAGTGGACTCCGGCAAGGTGGACAAGTTAGTGGACGAGAAGCTCCGGGCGATCTTACCCCCTGGGTTGATGGAGGGGTTAGCTGCTTGGAATGCGGGAGGTCGACAGGGGCCGATACACGTGCCCAGCTTCGCTGGCAGCAACTCCAGCATGAACCAGCAGAACGTGTCGCCGGATCTGGTGACCCCCGCCGCCCAACGCCGCGGCGCAGCCGGGTCTCGATTTGGTCGCACCGACGCCCCCTATCGCGGAAGATACCGAGGCGCAGCCGGCGGCGGCGGTGCTTGATAATGCACACGAGCGGCCGGAGAATGATTGATACGTCCAAAACGTATCTATATTTTTGATTGTTTCATGCTACTTTTATGCTTCTAGCACTTGTTTTTATATTATGTTTATTATTTATTTGGACTAACCTATTAATAGTTGCAAAAGTGCACAATGTTCTTGTTTTACACTTTGGTGTGTAGGAATTATCAAGAATACAAGAGGAAACCTTGTTGGAGTCGAATTGGGACTTTCCTGAAATCTGTCTGAAAACTATTGTCGAAGATGGACCCGTTTCGACCCGAAGATGACGTCAAATGGAAAAGGTCTAGTCGCGAAAGTTGCAGGGAATTTTCTGCCGAACGATCTGGACTTAAAATTCGGCCCAATCGGAGTCCGGACGCTCCAGATATCTGCGTCCCACTGCAACCTAGATGGGATGACGGGAATCCGAGAAGCTATATAAAGGGAGGTAACCTAGGTCGTGGCCAACACCCCATACCCACGAATTTCCAACCACCAAAGCCACGTTTTTGCCTCCCCCATGGACCTCATCTCCATGGGGGAGGGCTCCAAGAAGCCATGAAGGAAGGAGGCTAAGGGGCGGCGCTCCCCATGGAGCCGGCGGCGCAGGAGGAGCCCCCTGCGCCACCGCCGGCGCCGACGCCGCCCTGCGCCTCTCGCTGCCCTCTCCACCATCTTCACCGTCATCTCCATCGCCAATTCCTCCTTGTATACAGTGGTTCATCCTCCCACACACCTCCGTACCGCTCTATGTAAACATGGTGTTTGATGCTATAAAGTATTATCCTATGATCTATGTCATGTTTGTGTAGTTTCTTTGTTCTTAGATTGAATGGTTGAATGTCTTTGGTTCATTAGAGTTGTATGTTGATATGGTGCAGTCCTTTGGTGTCCATTATATTTGTGCGCGCATGGATCAACATCATAGGGTTTGTAGTATGTGTAAAGGAAGGAGGTAGACCTGCCGGAGCGACAGAAACCTGAGGGCTCGAACCGGTGAGTTGCACGTATGGGAGTAAGAGGACCATGAACTTAAGGCTATGGTTTGGGAAACCTTAATGCATTGTTAGTATTTGCGGATGCTTGCTAACCATCCAATCATATAGTATGTGTAATCCCAAGTAGTGGAGTGCATGTATATTTAGCCTCTCCCACATAGAAAACTGCATCGAAGACAATGAACCAAATATCTTCACTAATTAATCTTGGACAAGCCATCACAATTACCACCACTTTTCCACACTCATGGTACTGTTAGTTTATGGTTACTTAGTGTATTTATTGCTGCAGCACCAACATTTACTTTCTTGTATTTATTATCTCGCAAAGCTATCTCTCATACCCGTATTATTACTCCAGTATTATTTCCTAGATAAAGTAAACGTTTAGTGTGCGTAGAGTTGTATCAGTGGTTGATAGAACTTGAGAGAATACTTATCCTACCTTTACCTTCTCGTTGGGTTCGACACTCTTACATATCGAAAAGGCTACACGCGATCCCCTATACTTGTGGGTTATCAATGATAGGCCGGCCGCCGGCACCGGCGCCCTTGTCTCGACATTAGCCGAGCTCAACGCCATCACCAAGGTAATTAATTAGTTAGTCCGCGTCATCTTCTATAACTATGCCTTTGATGACCGCCATCTCATGATGCGGCCAACATGTGTTGACTCAGGACATGCCTTGCATACTCCTGCATAGGGTGGTGGCCGGCGGCGAGTTGAAGGAAGTTGCTCAGGGCACTGTCGTACAACCAAAGACCCGCGATATGCACAACACTAAAATGGATGAGGCCGTGATGAGGGTCAGGTTGGCTACGGTAGTGCCTGAGTTTCGCGACATCGACCCCCCCCCCCTATCAACCTCCGGAAGCCGAGGAGGACCACATGGTCCTTGGAGATTGCCTCAACTGGGTCATGCAATGGCGAAGACCCAGATTCGTCTTGGGGGGTCTTCAGGGGTCCCGGCGCCACCTCGATCTTCCGGCCCTCGAAGACGCCACAAAAAACTGCTGGGAAGGAACCGGCACCACCGGCAGCCGTCGCCACCACCCGGAAGGAACCGACGGTCGTCGCCACCACCAGCCGCCACCAAAAACTGTTGGGAACGTCGGTTGCACCTCAACTTGGTGGCAATGACGACGATGATGAGGATAATGTCGACGTCGATGGCTTCCTCAACACTGGCACCAGCAAAGATTTGTACATGCCTCCTGTACATGTGGATGACGAACCCTTCCGCGCTCACGGCGATCAACCTGGTCGTCCCACTTCATGCACGCAGCGCCTGACCTTCCAGGGTTTATCTCAAGACACGCCTCCGGAGGCCGGCGATCAAGCTCTAGATAAACGGCTAATGTTTTTAGCCCTGGCACACTGCGTAAGTCGGTTTGCAAGGGGTTAGCACCCCCAGCATCCCCAGAGATGAAGAAGAAGAAGGACAGGAAGAGAAGTAGGCCAGGCGCCTCTGCGAGCCAGCAAGCTCCTAAGAGTATCCGGGGTCATGAAGACATGGTATCACCCCGTGCGGATGGCTTGACCCGAGTTCATGAAGCTGGTAAACCAATACTGCCTCCGGAGCTGCTCCGCCTCGCAGAAGGACCCATGCACTCTTTGCATGAAGCTATCTTGATTCTAGAGGGCCTCCTTAAAGACGAGCATCCAAATTACCCGGTGTTCACGGCCCAGGTGCCAAAGGACTTGGACTTCGTCCATGAAGCCCCGCGGATCTGTTCTTCATAGCGTACGAGGACGTCTTTAAGCTGTTTCACTCTAGACGGCTGGACTATAACTTGGTCCGCCTATACGCGCTCAATATGGCGATGAAGATCAAGAGAGATAATACCCCGTACGTCGCGGTAGTGGATCCCTACTACATGCGTGACAGCCAGCTGGCGGAAGGATATAGGACACGGACCATGGCGACGGAGTACCTCCAGAGGTTCATGCTGAACAACAAGAGGAAGAACAGCCTTCTTCTGCCATTCTTTCCCGTGTAAGTCCGCTCGCTGCCGTCGTAACTTATGTTTTCTTATAGATTTCTTCCATTGCTGATCATTTCCAACATTCCGTTTCAATTGGGTTGAGTAGGGACAAGTACTGCACACTCATCATCCTACAGCCGAGGTGGTCCATTGCCACTTATTTCGACTCGGGGAGTTTGAGTATGAAGAAAGACTACACCAGAATAAAGGGTGTTCTCGATGAGGCTCTCGAGGGCTACGCCCAAAAGGGAGGCCACTTCGAAAAGAAGGGGAATGTCTCAGGAATGACAACACACACCGGTTCAATCATGTGACCGAGTTCCCTTGCATCAAGCAGAAGCCTGGCAGCGTGAAGGAGGCCTTCTACGTCCTCCATCAACTTAAAGGGTTTGTCCGGAATGCAGAGAAAACGAGGATGCCATCTAGTCTCTGAGAATGGACCAAATGTGCGGGGATATCACCGATGCTGATCTTAGAGAAGACTTCCATCGCATCCAGATGATGTTATCGCAAATCATCATCGAAGATGTCAACACAAAAGGGGGGTCCTGACACAGCGCCAGAGGTAGGATGTATTATAAAAGAAAGCTTGCCTCACTCGCAAAAAGTGCTTCTTTATTTTCTTTATTATAGACTTATCCACTTAGATGAATAAATCATACTCTATTTATATTATTAACCAATATATATCCCAATCCATCTCCAGGGTTGCCTCAGAGGGAGATCGAAGAACAGAGAAAATGACAAAAAAAAACCACCACAATTGCGCACAAGACGACGATGAACCACCACCTTAGGGTTTTGTGACACATAAATACCACTATTGGGGCTAGGTCGTGACGCGGAGCACTGATCACCTCTGTTTAGCGTTTTGACAGCATTTCTGGAAGGTGGGGCCCACTCGTCAGATCTACGTGGCAAAGAATCTGGTCAATAGTTAGAGTCAACTGATGTCGCCGTCGTTCCCCTTCCTTCTTTGCCACGCCCTCCACCTGCTCAGGACCCAGCACACCGCCGCCGCCACCACATCCTCGACCTCCTCCACCTCCAGCCGCTCGAGCCTAGCCGCCGCCCGGAGATCTCCCGCCGCCGGCACGTCCCTGCCGACGCCGCCGCCACCAACAACTCCCTCCCCAACAACGCCGAGCACCACCACCACCTCCTCCGCTCCCCAACGTCCCCTCCTCAGCTCCACGCAGCACCAGTCAACCTTCAACGCCGACGTCGTCGTCGCTTCGCCGCCGCAGGGCCCCACCCCCGTGATCTCCTCCACCTCGTCGTCGCCCCATCCGCCGCGCCTCAGCAGGGACCCTGCCCACTCCAGGTACGACCGCAGCCAGGAAGGGGCGCGCGACGCCGCCGTGCTGCCGCTGGGGGTAGTCTCCGTGCGGACCTCGAGTAAGCGGTCCAGCGCGGCGCCCTGCCGGTCACGGAGTTGAGGCTTCGGCGAGCGGTGGAGTGCGGGGCGGGGGACGGCGCCGGCGGGGGCACTGGCGCCGAGAGCTGCCGACGGAGGGGCGCACCGGGGGGCGGCTCCGCGGCGAAGGCCCGGAGAAGGAAGTCGGCCACGTTTGCGCCGGCGAAGGCGACGCCCGAGTCCGAGACGTGGAACACGGGGTTCCCGGCGAGGCAGGGGCTCGCCGGCACGTAATGTCGTCCGTGCACTGGGACGAGGGGCGGCGGAGGCGCCGCCGCGCGTCCTCCTACCCGGTGGCCCGGCAGGAGGGGCAGCGTCGCCGCGACGGCGGCAGGGATCTCCTGCGCGGCGAAGCGGAGGTGGCAAAGGCCGGCCGGGGTGTGGTAGTCTGGGAAGCCGTCGCCCGAGGGCACGCCGAGGGCGAGGAGCTCGCGGAGTTCGGGCGGGAGCTGGAGGCCGCCGAGAGCGGCCTCAGCTACGGCGAGCTCAGATTCGGAGAGGCCCGGGAGAACGGATACGCCGGCCGCGGATAGGTGAGCCAGTACGGCGGAGGGGGAGGGCGCGGGTCCAGCCGCAGCGGACGGGGGCGGCGCTGCCACGGCGCGCGGGGTGTTGGGGGCGGATGCGCGTGTGGAGAGGCGGCGGAGGGCGGCAGCGTGGGATGGAGGGCGAGGGAGGCCGTGCGGGAGCGCCGGCCGGCGGCCAGACGGCAGCAGCACGGCAACAACACCTTAGAGATAGCGTTGACCTTTTTTTTCTTTTCTTTGCCACGTAGATCTGACGAGTGGGTCCCACCTGCCAGAAATGCTGTCAAAACGCTAAACAGAGGTGATCAGTGCTCCGCGTCACGTCCTAGCCCCAATAGTGGTATTTATGTGTCACAAAACCCTAAGGTGGTGGTTCATCGTCGTCTTGTGCGCAATTGTGGTGGTTTTTTTGTCATTTTCTCTCGAAGAACGCCTAGATATGCAGCATGACACCAGGACGTGGACGACGAAAGACTGCTATAAACCGTTCCCGGCGCCGATCAAGAAGAAGGCTCCATGATCGTGCTCCCGCTCTTGCTCACCATCATCACGGCTGTACTCTATTTGATCCTAGTGTAGGCGGTGACCACTTCATTTGTAACGTGTGACATGATGAACTTTTGTACCACGACTTGTGTAAAAATTCGGCACTTTGTCACTATATGTATGTATCTCGGGCTCTAAGTAATGTGATGACATAGTAATGTGTCTGTTTTCATATACCGTGTCAAATATATTATTGTTTCTATTATGTCTGTATAAATCCTGTAATATACATGTATTTGTACAGCGGGCAGCAACAAATTGCGAATACCTGTATAAGTATTTTGTGGCGCATGTTAAAATTATTCTGTGGCGCACGGTATTCAGTGGCGTATGCCTGGGGATGCGCCACTGAAATATTTCTTTGGCGCACGGTGGCGGGTACGCCACAGAAACTTGGTCTTTCTGTGGCGCATCTGGGGGTGCGCCACAGAATTACA
This sequence comes from Poa pratensis, assembly GCA_947311845.1. Classification (NCBI taxonomy): domain Eukaryota; kingdom Viridiplantae; phylum Streptophyta; class Magnoliopsida; order Poales; family Poaceae; genus Poa; species Poa pratensis. The sequence goes on from CAMZMU010000065.1 coordinate 38,118,609, forward strand.
ATTTAGTGGCGACATATCTGTGGCGCACCACCATGCGCCACAGAAAGCCAAAAGTGGTGCGCCACTGATAGGCTATTTTGTACTAGTGCGTACACCACTCCATCAGAGGCCGCCACACCATCAGTGTCTCCATCAACTCCGGCCGGCCGGTCCAGCACGGCCTCAGGCTCCTTCGACGGCGGCGGATTAGGCATGAACATACCCAAGATCGCCGGCGGCGTAACCCGTGGCTGGGGTAGGGGGCCGCGCCATCCGAGCCGCACCGGGCGAGCCACCCCGGTGCCTTGCCATGAAGGTGTCGGTGAAGTTGAAGGCATCCTCCGGATGGCATCGCTCGACGCCGGCATCCCCAGTGGCGAGCTCGTAGGCATCTGCACCGGCGTCGGACGCGACTGCGACGAACTCGACGCCCGCTCCCAAAACCTAGACGCCGGGGTGGAGAACCCGATCTCGCACCAGAAGTCATGGGCGAGCTCCTCGTCCGTTCTCCGCCCCTTCTTCGTCACTGTTGTCCACCCAGCCTCGGGCGTCACCTCGTCCAACACCTCCATGGCCGCTTCGAACGGAGTCTCCGACGCGCAATCCTCCTCCCCCTCCGAAGAGACCTCTTCTTGCAGGCACGGATACCTCGAACCCGCCGATGCACTCGCCGGCGAGTGGACAGATCGCTCCGGCGAGAGGCCATTGGGCGGCAGCGTCAACCGCCGCCGCCGCGGCACCCTGCTCCCTTCCGCTCATCCGTGTTTTTACGCTCCCTCGACTAACATTTGGGTGGTCTAGCTGATAAGCTTTGCTTCAGAAAGCTTATCAACTGGATCCCGCGTGCCTTGGCCAAATGGGAAGATTCTCAGCCTATTGCCGAATCGTGACTCAATATTTGGACTAACCTTAGACAACTTTTCTGGATTCTATTGGCAAACTGTGACACTCCTTGGAACGAAGCTTAATACAATACTGATTCATTTGGTGTAAGTTATTTTCAAAATAGGTTCATTTGTGCCGAAGTTTCGTCAAAGAGTCGGTTTTATCGTTCTTCGCGTGTTATGCACTAGCGGTACAGCGAGCCATGCGGTTTGTCGTACGCTTATACCATCTCATCCGAGCTACTACCTTTTTTTGCTTGTATTTTTTTTTGCACAGGATTGTTTGCTTTTAAATCACTTGATTACATTATTCTGTCAAGATTTTGGATCCCTTGTACTGCCAATGAGGCCTTGTTCTTTTTTCCATAGAAATGACGATTTATAAAACTCAAAAATTCGCATCAAGTCGATAAAATCTAAGGGTGTGTTTGGTTTTGGAACAAGTGGAATGGAATGGAACCGTTCCGCACCCAGAGCCCATTCCTGTGTTTGGTTGAGAAGTGAAATGGAATTCACTGATTTCTCAAAAGGGAATATTCCCCTTACATCATCCTAATAATGCTCAACCAGACATCTCAAATGCCGGGATGCTCATCCGTACTACTTAAAAACCAATAGTACCACAGTTGAAACGAGGATTCAGAGTACCCATCCCCATTCTTATCATGTAGTAGAAGGAATAATGTTGTGTGTGGATAAGTACGCTGATAGATACTGTACCCTATTCCAATAATATCTGAAGAAAACAGTGTAAGATTTGAAAGTGCTTCCGAAAAGAAGAATGATCTTACTACTAACATCGTTACATCAAGAAAAGTCGGCTTCAGTAAAGTTCATCTGACTTTCAAACTTACACTGAACTAACTATGCAGCTCTGTGTATGGAGCAGTACATGGTAGAAGTAAGAAGCTGCTCAACTTCTCCAGAGAATGGCATTTACCAGAAGAGAGACATTTGAAGGGATTAACATTTACCCGATGGATCACATGGAGTTGGCGATTTCAGAGATCATTATTTGAGGATTAGTTCAATGCAGCCTGAATTGCATCTGCCGGTAAGTGCTACTTTGAGATCTTCATGATGACTTCTTTCCCGTCTGCAGGCAGTAAATGAAAAACTCATTCTGTGTCCAGGTAGTACAGACAAAAGAAGAAAACACGAAGGTTGCGCCAGCAGTCAGAAGCAACAAACCAGCATCTCGTGGTCGCCCATAATTTCCTCGATCACCTCACCAAGAAGTTTCTCTGCGCTGTTGGGATCAAGTGCTGCGAAAGCGGCTTGTTCCAACCCTGAAAAATAAGTAACAGACCGTCAGTCTAATGAGAGGCGACCTGAGACGAAGCATCGAAAATTGGATTTATCTAGTCACATAATCATTTGTTTTGTGTGGAAAGAAGCTACATTCTCCTATAGTTTCATAACTTCGTATGACATTAGACTTGAAAATTACCTGTTTCCGGGAAGGCGTTGATGAACATCATCATCTCCTCACCAGTCAGACCCGAAAAGATGCATATTCTTTGTGGTGATTTTGCTATCTGAGAATGTAACACGCATGTTAACTAGAGGCCGGCATCCAAATTTAAGGCTAGGAAACAATAGACTGATAGGTGTTTTGCAAGCTGTTAGCGACCTTTCCCTATTACGTCGTGGACTGGGCCATCCTCTGCCTATACTGGGCTTGGGCTTCTCGGAAGCCACAAGACGCATCAGCTACTTATACGAGAGGACGGCTACTGGAGTAGGTGGCTAGGAACGGAACGGCTTCGGCCTCTCCTCTGCTTGTGTCTCTCTTCCTCCTTTCGTGTTCTTCTCCTCTGTAATGGCTTGGAGCCTTGGACCTCCGAATCCATGGGCTTGTAGTTCAAATTGATGAGCAATATATCTCTGGAACTACTGTGTTGTTAACATTTGGTATCAGAGCCAATCGATTCCTCCACGAAAAAATCCCCAAAATTCCAACCAATTTTTCTCCCACAATCCCCAAATACGAGCCAAACAAATTTCCACACCAGACGCTTCGATCCAGCCTTTCCGGCCATGTTGCACGGAGCAGCTTGGGCTGTTTCGACCCCGAGCCAGCGGTCGCGACTCCCATGCTGGATGTCCTCGACTTTGCACCTACATTGATTGGTGAGTCTGACTATTGGTGTTCAAATGTTGCTAGTGTTCTTGTGCCTCAAGTGTTAGATGTGGTTCCTGTGACTACATCAGAATATTCGAACGATGATACGGCACGAAACAACCAAGGTCTACTCAGCAAAGGGGTAATTCAGCTCACATATAACTATGACCTTGCCCTTACACTCCAGCAGGCCACGGTGCAGTCACCTGGTAACTGTGATATGTTCAGAACCTTGCCAAGAACTTTATGGTCGCCAAAAATCTCAGATGTATGCACAAGCTTTGTTGAGGTGCAACACTTGGTGATATTAGAACAAACTGAATCTGGGTTGTCTTTGGAGCTGCATAATCTTGTCATAAGTGATGGACCAAGGTCCCGACCAATTCCTTGGCCTTGGCCTCTATTTACTCGAGACGGCTGGCAATACAAGCTTCCCTGGACACCAATTCAAGTGCCTAGTTCACAAAAGTTTTATCTGGCTGGCACGTTTCAGAAGCATTTAATTATCCTGGTAGTATTTAATCCTTGGCCTTACTGGGAGCTATCCATACTTGTTGTGTACTGCCATTCTACAAGTATGCATTTTCAGAGGAGATTCTCAATGCAAAAGTATACCTGCTCGGGTGGATTTTTTGTTATCCTCAATGGGACAGCTGAAGTACAACGACATTATTATTGTCCGAGGGCCTAGCTGATTGTGATCGCAAGGGATGGATTTCTCGTCAAATTCAGCGAGGTAATACTCAATGTTCTGAGCTGATTGAATGGTCTTCCTTCCAGTCTGAATTTGGGTCTTGCACTCCGGGAAATATTCTCTTCTATTCTTATGTGTTGGTGCCCTGGGAAATTCCACCGTATGTTATCCTTGAGTCATGGAAGCTCTGGTTACAATATTGCAGTGCTGGACATGAGTATCCGTCTGGTTATGAGAATTTTCGGTGGATAATTGTTTGGTCTCTCAGTTGTCATTACTCTCTATCAAGTCGTCATACTCTATCAGCTTGTGTCTTGTTATTGGTGCAACAAAATTATCTTACCATATGCAAAGAACTATTGTTCAGATTTCTGATTGGTTTCAGGATTGTCGGTTACGACATGCTTAGCAGATCGAATAGCAACTGTTCCTCGTCAGAGAGATTTGTTATTGAGCATTGGTTAATGCTGAGGAATTCAGGCGATGTCCTAGTATACGTCCTATGTCCAACCAGACCACATGACGTCCTATGTCCAACCAGACCACATGCTCATGTTCCGATCAGTCGACCTGATGATGACGGTTTCTCTTATGTGCTTGTGCTGGGACAAGAATGCATAACACTGCAACCGACAAAGAATGTTTTGCACTTGCAACAAGCTAAAACTACTTTCTTGCAAGTCAGTACTGATGCTGGCTTCATTGAATATTCTAGTCTGATTGGTTGTGAATTGCTAAATTGGAAAATCGCATGGCCACTCTACTTGGTGTGCTCTACTAGTGGCAACAAGTCTGGTAAACTACTCTATCCAACAGAAGTGAGATGTCAAGGAACGGCAAGTATTGTACCAATTCAGTTCCTTGCTTACAATTCCATGTGGAGCTTCAGCGGTCTGGAGTTTTGTCAAAGGAAGTTGTCATGGGATCCAGGCATATGGGCACTTCTCCGTTTGTTCAGATTTTTGGGCTTGTAGTTCAAATTGATGAGCAATATATCTCTGGAACTACTGTGTTGTTAACACAAGCCCATAATTTCAGCATAAGAGACAGAGTGGTATCTGGTCTGTATGCTCAGAGCTCAGTAAAGACTGTTTGCAAACGACATTACCTTGATAGCTTGTACATTAGGCTGCTCAGTTTGCATGGCATCCCACAAAGTTTGTTTCGTCATTTCTTCTGTACAATGAATCACCTGACACACGGAACAAGATTGCTGAATTTTAAGGATTCTGTTTCAAGAAATGCTAAAAAATCAAAGTAAATTCATCTGACATGATTATTTCAGAATAAGAGTATGCTTTGGCAAGTCTAGATTTCAGTGTCTTTTTCTAGATTCCTTTCCCGATCCTAGTAAATACTCCTATTTGTTCAATCTCTATTCACTTTTTCTGGATAAATTGGCAGATGCCAGTTACCCTGAGAAAATCACCGTCGAGCTCTTTCAGGAACTCCTCAATCTGCACGAATCACGAAAACTCACACAGATTACATGAGAACTAACGTTCTACCAGCCAATATCTGCATGCAAGTATAATCCGGGTTCAAACAATCCTGTGCAGCAAATACCTTGCCCGTCTCGCCTTTCTCGAATCCAATGAGCAATATTGCCTGAAAAAGGGGCACAGCCGCACAGTTCAGTGAGCAGTGAGATCATCCCAAAAATAAACACCATCTATCACCAGGAGTAGTAACAGAAGCTAAGTATATGCAGCGAAGGCGTGGAATAGCACTCAGTGCTCGCCGCCAGGCGCAACCGGCGGCGACTCACCGGTGGTCCGTACATGGGGTCCTCGGCGTTCAGAGGCACGAATTTAGAGTCCTCTCCCACCAGCTCCGCCGGGGCTCCTGGGACAAAGTATTCGCATCAGAGGCGTGGAGCGAAACCGAGTACGTTGCAGCTACTTGCCGAGGCGGAAGCACCTTCGGGAGGCAGCGAAGATCGGAGCTGGGACAGGCACCATTTTCTCCCCGGTGACGACATGGCAAATGATACGGCGGTGTGGAGCGAGCCGCGGTGGGAGGGAGTGGCTGGGATGGAGATTATTGGGAGGCAGAGCACGGTGGCGGGCGGAGGAATCATCGGTGCCGGCGGCGAGGTTATCCTCTTCTCTTCCTGTCGTCTGGTGTTTCGCTGCTCTAGTGTTACCGCTGCCACGCGATGCTAGCCCTCCGAGCCACGTGTAGGGCTCAGATTGACTGTTGGTAAATGGCGGGTAGTCCTTGCTTTGCCTTTGCTTGTCATCAATTTCGTCCAATTGCACAATCCACCACTATTTTGGTGAGGCTTTTTCCATAACACCACCAGGGTTTTCTGCCGAAACCACCATTTTTAGGGTTATTTGTTGTACGTAGCTCCAAATTTTGGATTATCTCAATTAACAATAAATATGATGGCTGGGGGTGTGCAAACGAGTACTTACCTCAATACTTGTCTAGCGACACATGGTAAAAAAGGAACCAAACTTGAGCACTAGAGTCTCCTATACATAAAGTTTCACTATCTTGGATGATAACAACAAGATTTAGAGCACAATAGTTAGTTGGGGATTGGAATAATTAAACAAACAGGGTGAAATCACAATTTAAAGGAGACAAGATGGTGAATTTGAACTTCACAACCTTTGGTAACACAATTTTCTTGATGACAAGATTCTTCATTCAACTTCCTCTTATTTTCTTTTCTGGTGGTTTTCTCTTTCTCTTGATAAAGGCCAGATGGGAGACTTAACGGTGGACTCTTGCACATGTTTAGACCATCTAAAAGACCTTAAATTATCTATCTCCATACATTCCATGCGAGGAGAACAACCCAGCGTCGCATGGCTCCCAAATCATGATATGGAGAATTGTTTTGGTGATAGAGGGCCCGCTCTCGGGACTGTGGTATCTTGGTGTGGCACGGGTGAGACTCCGAGCGAAATCCTAGCATTCTAGCGCCAGCGGTGGCGATGTATGTAGGTATTGTGTTCCTCTTGAGGGCATCTTTGTGGTCCTCCTCCCACCACCAAGTTCCGGTTGAAATCCTTGATCGTATCTTCAGTCTCGTTGGTGGGGGTGCGTTGCGTTTCACCCTGTTGGGAGCGTCGTTGAGGAGCTCACATATGTGGCACCCCGATCCAGATGATCGAGCTACCCCATATACCAGTCCCAGAAACACTGGATATATGACAACTTGATAACAAAGACATAACCAAATATATATTTATGGCTCCGAGTTCGGATGGATTCAATATTACAACACGGGTGAGGCTCCAGCGCTTGCGCAACATGCGCACACAACAGTATGTACATTATTTATCCCACATCGAGCCTCTAGCGGAGATCGTAGCGGAAACGTAGGTAGTAGCGTGGCGACAGCGGGCCTTATTCCACGGGGTCCTGCCTGGGATACGGGTTCCTAGTTCTCGTACAGCGGGTACCCGGCGACGGGTGCAGCAGGGTCTGGCCACATGAAAAGCCAGGTGAGTACATTGAATGTACTCGCAAGACATTAGCCCAAAATCAAACAAGGCCTATCTATATGGCATGGCATAAGTTCAGAAAGTAGCATGGCATGATTTCGGGTATTTAAGTGCGAGTCCAAGCTTAACGGTTGGACTTAACTTACCTACTTACCTTAGTAGGGATGTTTCTTGTTATCAAGTGAGATCACGTTTCTCACTCAACAACTCGTAACCACATCTAGGCTACCAAGCCTCTAGCCAACTCTGGCTTAATTCACAACTCTCAAGTCCTTAGCCAACTCTGGCTAGACTCTCAGATTTCCCGTGTTCGTTGAGTCTCGTCTTAATTAATTTCCCAAGTTCGACTGGACTGACTCATAGTGTGACTTGACCCAAACATCGTCCCATAACCTAGGGACAAGGCTAGAATCTAGATTTACACTCTCGAGAGGTTGCAACATTATCCACACGCCGAGGTCTAGGCTTGTACCGCCGGTACCGAAGTATTAGAACCGATCCTGGCGACAGCACAAACCCACACTTCCACAACCGTTATTCTACCCGGACACTCCCTATGTAGCCACCGACACGTCCAAGGGACCAAGTCTTATGACGAAGTGAATCCGGCACGCCCCCAACAGATGAGCGACGCCTAGCTCCGGAACCTTCGCAAGACTAGCCCCGACCACAAAGGTAACCGACTAGACTTGCCAAATGGGTGGCATCAAAGGAGGCTTGATAAAATAACCGGCTATGGTCCGCCCATGTGAACGACGCGTTGTTGTGCTGGTTGTGCTTGGTGAGTGGCACTATGTGACTCAATCTAGTCGAGGGAGGTGATTATCTTCTTAGTCAAATTTTAATTTCTAGTTTTCATCAAGATACAAGCAACACAAGGTAACCACATAATAATATCAGCGGTAAATAAACTCATCCACCTGCATGTCCCCAAGTCCAAGCATAGCAATAAATAAACGTCGACCGGAAGACTACGGCGGCGAACCCGCCGACCAGCGCCTTCTCGTTCGACAAAAGAAAAGAAACGTCAATCGGATAACTACGGCGGCGAACCCGCCGACCAGCGCCTTCTCGTTCGACAAAAGAAAAGAAACGTCAACCGGAAGACTGTGGCAGCGATTCCGCTAGCAAGCGCCTTCTCGTTCGACAAGAAAAAGAAACGTCAACCGGAAGACTGTGGCAGCGATTCCGCTGGCAAGCGCCTTCTCGTTCGACAAGAAAAAAAGAAACGTCAACCGGATGACTACGGCGGCGAACCCGCCGACCAGCGCCTTCTCGTTCGACAAGAAAAAGGGTGTTGCGATGATCCACAGATATATATAAGTGCGGCAATATTAAAGTGCAACATGGCATATGAGATGCAACAGATATCAATTCAGACAGTCAAGCAAATTTTCTAAAGTTTGACCGAGCTTGAGATCGGGTTAACGGCTTGCCTTCGGGTTCGGAAACAACTTCTACTCCGTCGGAGAGGTTTGAATCTACCAAAAACAACACAAACATGCATCAAATACCCCTCTTAGGTCATTTGAATAAATGCCAAAAAAAATTCCAATTAAATCCATTCTGGTTCCATTGGAAAGAGAAAATTCAAACAAAGCCAACAAAATTGGTCTCATATTTTTCTGAAGATTTTTGAGTGAGATATTGCATTTCAAATTTGGCTTCAAATTCTGCCCTTTTTCAATAGAAAAATAAAACAGAAAACCAAACAGAAAATCGGTTCGGAAATGTTTAAAAACCTGACCTGTGGGACCCACTGGTCAGTGACAGAGAGGCCGAACCGTTACGCGCGCTGGAAAAAAAGAAAAGAAAACGAAAATGGGCGGCGGGTCTTCTTCCCCGGCGAGCTCACCGTGCTCGATCGCGGCGTGGGGAAGGAGAGAGAGCAGGGCGAGGGCGGCTACGGCTCTATGGTGGTTGCGATTGGAGGAGGGGGTGATGGGTTGGTGGCGGGGAGGCTCTGGAGTGGGGAATCGACAGGAGACCGTGCGGCGGAGACGTGCTCGTTGCCGGCACCCTGATGCTCCCCAGGAACTGATTCTGGAAAGGAAGGAAGCTGAGGGAGAGGGGTGGGTGGTGTGGTGCTTGCAGCGGCCGGGTGGTCTTCTTATAGCGTTTCCGCGCGGTGGCCGCCATCAATGCCACGGCGAGGTGTCGAGCACGGCGTGGAGGCTGCGGTGGCCGGTGTGTCGCGCGAGCGTTGTCACAGGAATGCACGCGGCACAGGAGAGGAGGGGTGGATAGGCTCGGCGGCGGTGGTGAGGCTGACGAAGGGGCCCAGCGAGCACAAGGCTTGGACGGCGCGTCTGGACTCGTCGGTGGCGAGGGGGGACGGCCTTCTCCGGCGACGCGTGGCTACTGGACGGTGGAGAGGGGAGAGGGGGTCCGTTGGGCAAGGTCTGGAGAGGGGAGAGGCAGAACGGCGTCGGCCCAGAACGGGCGGCGCCGCCTGGCACGGCCACGTCGGCGGTGACCACGGTGCTGTTCATGTCAGAAGCGGCATCGGCACGTTTTCCCAGCTCCTAGCTCCAAATGAGATGAGGTTTGAACCACTGTGCGCCAAATTCAAAATCCAACAACTTTGCTGACTACGGTTTCTGCAAATTCAAAGTTGGTCCGACTAGAAAGTTGGAAAAACAGTACTGGTCAAAAAGGAAATTAAATGTTTGGAGTGGTAGATGGAGTTAGATGGAAGTGCCCTTTTGTCCTGAGGTAGGAGTGATGAAGGGGAGTCTATCCATGCCTTGGATTCATCCAGGAGAATTATTTTTGATAGACTTAAAAATGTTTTGAGAAAACAGGCAGAATGCAAAAAGAAATGTGGAGGGAAATTTTCTTAAATCATGGCACCATATTTTTTTATAAATGAGGTCCACAACCACTAGGGAAGGTTCCCTAATTTTCGCAGAATTTTTGGGGATATAAAAATAGGGGTTCCTTTGGAAGGCCAAATAAAAGGCTGAATTTTAAAAGAGAAAAGGAATTTCCCAAATTAATATTTGTCCAAGGTAAAATCACAGATCCAAGTACCAAGTGGGAGGGAAATGGAAAGCACAAGATCCCAACTTGATTTGTCAGATTAAAAAGGTTTTAGATTTAAAATGATTTTCCTGGGGTTTAAATCCAACTGCAATGAATAAATAGAAATAATGCATTTTGGATTTTTTTTTTAAAAGGCCAAAAATCCAGGGTGTTACAAACCTTCCCCCCCTTAAGATGAATCTCGTCCTCGAGATTCCTGTTGCTCGCTGAATAGATACGGATACTCTGTCCTTAGCAAATCCTCTCGTTCCCATGTAGATTCTTCCTCAGTGTGCTTGTCCCATTGTACCTTGTAGAACTTGGTGACCTTGTTGCGGGTGCGGCGTTCTGACTCATCCAAGATTCTGACGGGGTGTTCCTCGTAAGTCAGTTCGCTGCTCAACTCTAGTTCCTTAAAGTCAGCCTGTTTGGTTGGGGTGAGATGCACTTCCTTAGCTGGGACACGTGGAAAACGTCGTGCACTCCAGTCAACTCCTCGGTAGTTCCAGCTGGTAGGCTACTGACCCTTTCCTTGCCAGGATCTTGAAGGGTCCAATGAATCTCGGGGCCAGCTTTCCTTTCATATGAAATCTTTTCAGGCCCTTGAGGGGTGTTACCCGAAGATAGACATAGTCGTTCTCTTCGAAGTGGATCTGACGGTGTCGTCGGTCGTAATAACTCTTCTGGCGGGACTGAGCTGCCTTGAGTCGGTCTTGAATCAGATGCACTTGCTTCTTGGCTTCCAACAAACATCGGGCCCAAAGATCTTGTTGTCTCCAACTTCGGACCAGTTGAGTGGGGTCCGACATTTTCTCCCATACAGTGCTTCAAATGGTGACATTTTCAGGCTGCCTTGGTAACTGTTGTTGTATGAGAACTCTGCATATGGTAAACTATCTTCCCAACCTGCTCCATAGGCGAGCACACACGAACGGAGCATGTCTTCTAGTACTTGATTGACTCGCTCGGTTTGGCCGTCTGTCTGCGGGTGATAGGCTGTGCTGAAGGATAACTTCGTCCCCATGGCCTGATGCAGGCTCGTCCAAAATCTGGAGGTAAATTGTGTACCTCTATCCGACACAATGGTCTTCGGGACTCCATGGAGTTTGACAATCCTGTTTACATAAGTTGTGCCAGCTGGTCCGAGCGGTACGTTGTCTTGACGGGAATAAAGTGAGATACCTTCGTCAAACGGTCGACAATGACCCAGATAGAATCATTCCCTCGGCTGGACTTGGGAAGTCCGACAATGAAATCCATACTTATGTTGTCCCACTTCCACTCGGGCACTTTAAGAGGTTGGAGAAATCCCGCGGGTTTTTGGTGCTCGGCCTTCACTAGATTGCACACGTTGCAACATGCGACATAGTAGGCGATATCCTTCTTCATACCGCCCACCAGAATATTTGTTTCAAGTCTTGGTACATCTTGGTGCTTCCCGGGTGAATAGAATAAGCAGACTCGTGGGCTTCCCTGAGGATCTGCTGCTTTAGCGCGGCCTTGTCGGGTACACAAAGGCGGTTACCGTAGCGGAGCACTCCTTGGCTGTCCAAGGAAAATTCCTTGGCCTTCCCAGCGGTATTTGGTCTTGATCTTTTTATGCCGGGGTCGTTGGCCTGCTCGGTCTTTATTCTTCCTCCAGGTTTGGTTTCACCTCCAAGGTGCTCAAATAGGCCCTACTTCCCACGCACAAATTTAGCTTTGCGAACTCCTTCTCTAAGCTTGGTCGCACCTTTGGGGGCTTCCTGCTTAGGGCATCTGCTACCACGTTGGCCTTCCTGGATGATAATGAATTCCAAGGTCGTAGTCCTTGATCACCTCTAGCCATCTCCTTTGCCTTAGGTTGAGGTCAGGCTGGGTGAAGATGTACTTCAAGCTTTTGTGATCAGTGTAGATCTCGCATCTTCGACCAATAAGGTGATGTCGCCAAGTCTTCAGGGCGAGGATGACGGCGGCCAATTCCAAGTCGTGTGTGGGGTAATTGAGCTCGTGGGTCTTGAGTTGCCTTGACACATAGCGATGACCTTCCCTTCTTGCATGAGTACGGCCCCTAGTCCATTTCTGCTTGCATCACAGTATACGGTGAAATCCTTGGCATCATCAGGCAAACCAGAATTGGGGCTGTGGTTAACCGAGTCTTCAACTCGTTGAAGCTTTCTTCACACTCGTCTGTCCAGCATACTTGCGATTTTTCTTCAACAATCCGTCATGGGCTTGGCTATCTTGGAAAAGTTTTCAATGAACTTCGGTAGTAACCAGCCAATCCTAGGAAACTCTGATTTCTGACACATTGGTGGGTGTTTCCAGTTCAGCACATCAGAGATCTTGTTGGGGTTTACGCCACACCGGCTCCAGACAACACATGTCCTAGGAATTCCACTTCCTTTAACCAGAACTGGCATTTGCTGTACTTGGCATAAAGTTGTTGCTCACGTAGTCTTCCGAGAACCAACCTGAGGTGCTTGGCGTGCTCCTCCTCATTCTTGGAGTAGATGAGGATGTCGTCGATGAACACCACAACAAACTTGTCGAGATACTCCATGAATACCTTGTTCATCATGCCCATGAAGTAGGCAGGGCATTCGTTAGGCCGAAGGACATAACAGTGCACTCATACAGTCCATATCTGGTGGTAAAGGCGGTCTTGGGAATATCACTCTCTCGAATCTTCAGCTGGTAGTAACCCGTACGGAGATCAATCTTGGAGAATACTCGGGCACCACGGAGTTGGTCAAATAGATCATTGATCCTTGGGAGTGGGTACTTGTTCTTGATGGTGACATCATTGAGTGCACGATAGTCGATACATAATCGGAGTGTACCATCGCTCTTCTTTGCAAATAAAACTGGTGATCCCCAAGGTGAAATGCTCGGGCGAATGAACTTCTTTTGAATTAACTCGTCAAGCTGCTTCTTCAATTCCACTAGCTCGGGACTTGTCATACGGTAATGTTTCTTGAATATTGGGTTTGTTCCTGGTACCACTTCAATGGCAAACTCAATATCACGGTCAGGGGGCATTCCGGGTAGTTCATCTGGAAAGACATCTGGGTATTCACTGACCACATACACTTCCCCTATCTCCGGGGCTTGAGCAAGAAACATCTTTGCATTTATCTGGTGGGGTTTATTTGGCAAGTAGGTGGTACGTATGCCTTCTGGGTTGGTGAGAGTAACTGCTCTAGTTGCACAGTCAATCTGAGCTGCATGCTGGACTAGCCAATCCATACCCAGGATGGCGTCGAGGCCGGGCACATTGAGAGTGTTGAGATGAGCCGGGAATTTTACTTGGTTGATGCTGATGTCAGGTCTTGACAATGGTATTTGTTTTCATCTCAGAGGCAGGGGTTTGTATCACCAAAAGATGGCCCAAAGGGGAAACGGAAAAAGGTGTTTGGCAACAAAATCCTTCGAGATGAAAGAGTGGGAAGCTCCAGAATCGAATAAAATCAGCGCGGGTTTAGTGTTGATAGTACACGTACCAAGCACTACATCTGAAGCTTCATATGCTTCCTCCGCAGACATGTGGTGGACACGGGCAACTTGAGGTGGCTTGATCGCACCAGCAGGGTGGTTGTTGTTGGAGTTGTTGTTGTTGCCGTTGTGAGGGGGCAATCCTTGATGTAGTGTCCTGTCTTGCCACACTTGAAGCAGGAGTTCTCCCTCTTGCAATCATCCACTAGGGGCGCTTGTGGTAGAATCCTTCACGGGGATACCCCTCCTTCCTGGGTTGATTCCAAGTATTCTGTGGCGTTGAGGTACGGTTGTTGGGCTGCCATGGGCGTGGCTTTGAAGTAGCCCCTTCATGCTGGTTCTTGCGTGGCTCGAACTTCCTTTTGTGTGAGTAGCGTTGAGGTACGGTTGTTGGGCTGCCATGGGCGTGGCTTTGAAGTAGCCCCTTCATGCTGGTTCTTGCGTGGCTCGAACTTCCTTTTGTGTGAGTCATAAATGGTGCGGTGCTCCTTTTCTGAGATTAGAGCCGTGTTGATCATGGACTGGAAATCTGGAAACTGCAGGACACTGAGCTGAGTCTTTATGGTCTGATGCATCCCATGAAGGAACCTGTCCTTTTTCTTTTCTTCTGTGTTGGTGTCCTCAGGTACATAGCGAGCAAGGTTGTTGAACTTGGTCAGATATTCGCTGATGGATTTGCTGCCCTGAGTGAGCGCCAGAAATTCCTGTTGCTTCATCTTGATGAGACTTGAGGGAATGTAGGCTCGGCGGTAGGCTTCCTGAAATTCTGTCCAAGTGACAGCGGGTCCATCGCCCCTGGCGTCCTTCTGATTGTCCCACCAAACGCTGGCGGGGCCCTCAAGGTAGTGGGTGGCGAAGGGCACCTTGTCCTGCTCGTCCACGCGAGCGAGTTCCAGTTTCTTTCCCATAGTACGGAGCCAATCGTCAGCCTCAAGTGGGTCGTCAGCATATGAGAACTTTTGGGGTTGAGTACGCTGGAAGTCTTGCAGCTTTGAGCGGCCAGCGTGCGGGGCACCTTGGGCTTGCATGTACGTGCCAAACTCTCTCATGATCTGAGTCAGATGCTGGTTGTGACGTTCATCCATCATCATCATGAACTGACTTGGGCTTGGTTCCTGAGCTGGTGGAGGAGGAGGTGGTTGCGGGGGCACGGGATCCTCGCCCGCTTGTCGTGCGGAACGACGAACCGGGGTCCCTTGGCTGCTACTTGCACCGCTATTGGGCCTCATCCTGAACGGTTGAACGGGTGACGCGTATCATGAGCATCCATATGGGGAAAGTGTAACATCCAAGGAAAAACCAAATGGAAACACGGTTTGCAAAAACAACAAGCATGGTGTTATACAATGGATGGTTGGGTTACAAGATTCTAGCACTCGCTATTTTACAAGAGATGCAAGATAAAAGATACAAGCCACTCGATACAAGATACACCATACAAGGTACATGATACAAGTTGTAGGATACAACCCTACCACTACATTATTCGAGCGAGCGATACAACGGAAAGGTATAATACACCAAACGATACTGTCTCCGTGCGTCTAGAACTCCATCTCGAGGGGTGTCTCCGGTGGGATGAGGTCGATGCCCTCCTCCGCGGGGCTGTAGTCGGGTGAAGCGCGGCCGTCTCGGGAGTCTCCGGAGTAGGAGGGTGGGTCGGCACGGACGCGGCGACGCTGAGACCGGACGGGGTGGAGCGCGGGTAGTAGTGAGTGGCGCTGCTACGGGTGCGGGGAGGTGGCGACGGAACGTGGGGTGCGGAAAAACGGGCGATTCCCCTCCTGATCTGCTCGAGGGAGCTGTGGGTAAAGGTGGGGAGACGAGGTGGGAGGCGAGAAGTACCAGCTCCAGAGGCTCGCGTCATATCGGCCAAGGCCACGTTGGCGCGAAGCGAGGCAAGCTGGAGAAGAGTGACGTGGAGATACTGGTGGAGGAGGGTGGTGTACTGAAGGATGGCGGTGAGGGGTGAGCTAGGGTCACCGGGGTTGGGAAAAAGGATGTCCCCGTTGTCTAAGTCTAACCTCGGAAAGTAGGCGTAGCGGGTGCACTGCTTCATGACGGGGTCGAAGGTGCGAAGGAAGAGGATGGCATCTCCTGCAGCCTCCTGTATGGCTCGAGTCGCCTGAGTAGAGACACCGGAAGTGAGGGAGTGGGAGATCCAAGCGGCTGCTGGCTCCGGGCGCAAGTGAACGGTGGCGGTGAACTCCGAGGTGGACCTGTCGAGGCGGTTGTAGAACACGCGGTAGGTCGGGGGAGGTGCGCCTGGGTAGAGGTGGTCCCAGACCTCACGGAGAAACTGCGGAAAGCCGGGAATGTGTACGGCGGTAGTCTCAGCGAACAACTCTGCCATCTGTACCAAAGACATAATTTAAAAGGTGAGCGTTAAAGTTAAAGGCACAAACAGACAGAGAAACAGTGAAGAAGTTGGCAACACATCGAGTTCTATCTTACGTCGCCCAATGAACTAGGGTATCCTACAGGCAGTTAGGCTCTGATACCAAGCTCTGTGGCACCCCGATCCAGATGATCGAGCTACCCCATATACCAGTCCCAGAAACACTGGATATATGACAACTTGATAACAAAGACATAACCAAATATATATTTATGGCTCCGAGTTCGGATGGATACAATATTACAACACGGATGAGGCTCCAGCGCTTGCGCAACATGCGCACACAACAGTATGTACATTATTTATCCCACATCGAGCCTCTAGCGGAGATCATAGCGGAAACGTAGGTAGTAGCGTGGCGACAGCGGGCCTTATTCCACGGGGTCCTGCCTGGGATACGGGTTCCTAGTTCTCGTACAGCGGGTACCCGGCGACGGGTGCAGCAGGGTCTGGCCACATGAAAAGCCAGGTGAGTACATTGAATGTACTCGCAAGACATTAGCCCAAAATCAAACAAGGCCTATCTATATGACATGGCATAAGTTCAGAAAGTAGCATGGCATGATTTCGGGTATTTAAGCGCGAGTCCAAGCTTAACGGTTGGACTTAACTTACCTACTTACCTTAGTAGGGATGTTTCGTGTTATCAAGTGAGATCACGTTTCTCACTCAACAACTCGTAACCACATCTAGGCTACCAAGCCTCTAGCCAACTCTGGCTTAATTCACAACTCTCAAGTCCTTAGCCAACTCTGGCTAGACTCTCAGATTTCCCGTGTTCGTTGAGTCCCGTCTTAATTAATTTCCCAAGTTCGACTGGACTGACTCATAGTGTGACTTGACCCAAACATCGTCCCATAACCTAGGGACAAGGCTAGAATCTAGATTTACACTCTCGAGAGGTTGCAACATTTATCCACATGCTGAGGTCTAGGCTTGTACCGCCGGTACCGAAGTACTAGAACCGATCCTGGCGACAGCACAAACCCACACTTCCACAACCGTTATTCTACCCGGACACTCCCTGTGTAGCCATCGACACGTCCAAGGGACCAAGTCTTATGACGAAGTGAATCCGGCACGCCCCCAACAGATGAGCGTGGGACCCACTGGTCAGTGACAGAGAGGCCAAACCGTTACGCGCGCTGGAAAAAAAGAAAAAGAAAAAGAAAATGGGCGGCGGGGTCTTCTTCCCCGGCGAGCTCACCGTGCTCGATCGCGGCGTGGGGAAGGAGAGAGAGCAGGGCGAGGGCGGCTACGGCTCTGTGGTGGTTGCGATTGGAGGAGGGGGTGATGGGTTGGTGGTGGGGAGGCTCTGGAGTGGGGCATCGACAGGAGACCGTGCGGCGGAGACGTGCTCGTTGCCGGCACCCTGATGCTCCCTAGGAGCTGATTCTGGAGAGGAGGGAAGCTGAGGGAGAGGGGTGGGTGGTGTGGTGCTTGCAGCGGCCGGGGTGGTCTTCTTATAGCGTTTTCGCGCGGTGGCCGCCATCAATGCCACGGCGAGGTGTCGAGCACGGCGTGGAGGCTGCGGTGGCCGGTGTGTCGCGCGAGCGTTGTCACAGGAATGCACGCGGCACAGGAGAGGAGGGGTGGATAGGCTCGGCGGCGGTGGAGAGGCTGACGAAGGGGCCCGGCGAGCACAGGGCTTGGACGGCGCGTCTGGACTTGTCGGTTGCGAGGGGGGACGGCCTTCTCCGGCGACGCGTGGCTACTGGACGGTGGAGAGGGGAGAGGGGGGTCCGCTGGGCAAGGTCTGGAGAGGGGAGAGGCAGAACGGCGTCGACCCAGAACGGGCGGCGCCGCCTGGCACGGCCACGTCGGCGGTGACCACGGTGCTGTTCATGTCAGAAGCGGCATCAGCACGTTTCTCCCAGCTCCTAGCTCCAAATGAGATGAGGTTTGAACCACTGTGCGCCAAATTCAAAATCCAACAACTTTGCTGACTACGGTTTCTGCAAATTCGAAAGTTGGTCCGGCTAGAAAGTTGGAAAAACAGTACTGGTCAAAAAGGAAATTAAATGTTTGGAGTGGTAGATGGAGTTAGATGGAAGTGCCCTTTTGTCCTGAGGTAGGAGTGATGAAGGGGAGTCTATCCATGCCTTGGATTCATCCAGGAGAATTATTTTTGATAGACTTAAAAATGTTTTGAGAAAACAGGCAGAATGCAAAAAGAAATGTGGAGGGAAATTTTCTTAAGTCATGGCACCATATTTTTTTATAAATGAGGTCCACAACCACTAGGGAAGGTTCCCTAATTTTCGCAGAATTTTTGGGGATATAAAAATAGGGGTTCCTTTGGAAGGCCAAATAAAAGGCTGAATTTTAAAAGAGAAAAGGAATTTCCCAAATTAATATTTGTCCAAGGTAAAATCACAGATCCAAGTACCAAGTGGGAGGGAAATGGAAAGCACAAGATCCCAACTTGATTTATCAGATTAAAAAGGTTTAAGATTTAAAATGATTTTCCTAGGGTTTAAATCCAACTGCAATGAATTAAATAAAAATAATGCATTTTGGATTTTTTTTTTAAAAGGCCAAAAATCCAGGTGTTACAACATACCTTCCGGTCACACTGTGTCGTCTTCTTGACATGCTCAGATCATGTGTCGAAGTTCCTTTTGTTCTGGAGTGGGGCGATTTCAGCTATTTCTTACCATATACCCCCTGACTTAGTTGTCACAGGTCCCAGTTCTCGCGTTGTTCGTTGGCAGGATCGGTACTCCAGGTCCGGAGCGAGAGGGCAGACGACCATACTTTGGTTCAGTGCAACGATGTGTTTTCCAAGGAGGCGTGATTCACCTCTAGTCACTAGTCTAGGATGCCGCTTGGTAGATATTATGTTACTCTCTTCAATTCATATTAATTGTCGCTGAGTTGAATGTAGGTAAACATGTTTTAATGTTAGATACATCTGATTCATCGATAATAATATGGATCAGAGCGAGTATAATTTTATATGAGTTCGACCACATGACTTCTTTTATAGACTAGTGAACGTGCACGTGCCACGCACGTCTATATTTTTAAAAACAAAAGTTCTTGTAGATGTTTCAATTTAAATGGGTTTTAAGATATTTATATGTTTATATGTACTAATCGACATAAATAGAAAAACTTTGACAGGAATATGTTCAAGTCAATTTCTCATTTTAGAATGAAAAGAAGAAACCTTGAATGCCCTTCAGGCAGGTTCGAATTTTTTACCAAGTCTCACAACCAACATCTCCGAAACAAAATGGGACAAAATGTTCCTGCTATGCTGGGGCATCTGAAACATTTTTTCAGTACAATAAAAATAACGTGCAAATGTACTTGTATATAAACTGCTATAAGAAGAACATGAATATATTTAAGATCAATGGAGTCGATCGGTGGTCCTTGCTCTGCTAGTTTGCACCTAAGTCTGCACAGTTGCCTGCTCGCCCGCCTCTTGTCGCCGACTGGCCGCCGCGCCTTAGATTATTGTCTGATTGTTTTGGGAGTTCACGACAATAGTCTATCCTGTCTAGGACCCTGAATACACCACGTCGTCCTGCACGGACACGGCGAGGAAGGAGATGCTGTTGGGCGTTGGCGTGCTCGATCCAGAGTTTCCGTCCAGCGCCTCACCTTGTTTGCATGTAGCTGGCCTGCGAGAAGACCCTACTTCCGACGAGGTTGAACACGTACTTGGACGTCCCACGACGCCAGACCCGCCAGACGCTGACGCGGCCATCCTGTTGCACCAAGAAGACCCGGCTGCTGGCGGCTGCCAGCGGCTTGACGGATCCCTCACCGCCACCGACGAAGCGCGCGAAGACGCGGGGCTCGCCGCAGCAGGTGGGGTGGATCCAGAGGCGCTCGCCGCCGCTGAACTACAACCAGTCTGGCCCGCTCGTGCCGCTGCTCTGCAACCCATACACGCCCGACCTCCGCGACTGCGCCTGCGCCCCCGGCGAGGTCCTCGGCCCGGACGCCGCGCGCCAAGCCTAGGAGACCCACGTGTACCAAACCTCGCCGACGGGGGAGGTGTGCGCGACGGCCGGCCGCTTGACGCCGTCCATGCTCGAGCAGATGGTCAGCGCCGCCAGCGTGAGCTACGGGCAGTCCCGGTACGTGCCGATGCTGGTAGACCTGGCCGACTGCACGTTCGTGCGCCGCGCGTTCCAGGCCGTCTGCGACGACCACTGCTCCGGGCTCGCCAGGTACAGCTGAACGGCGATGCATCTGCCTTCCCGAATGGGAAAAGAATTCCATGTCCAACAACGCTTCGTGATCGCCGTCCCGGATCTATTTTAATTCCAAGCGTTTTCTTTTTTAGCTATGGCAATCCTTTGTAATTACTCATAACACGAAAATGTGTGTTGAGTTGTCAACCGATATGATGGCATTAGCAGTATTATGTGATTTGGTGGGAGGGTAAAACGGGCAAAAGTGGATTTGTGTTGAGTTGTCAAACATTGGAACGATCTGGACCATTGGCCAAATATTGAAGGGCTCAGATTCAATGTATCAGTATAGATAATGAGGTGGAAGTCTAGTTCGAGAGGGGAACATCCAAGTAGTGAAGGGTCACCGGAGAGTCAACTCCTTCAACCTGGAACAGAAAACGGAAACGGTTAACCGCTAGGAATCAGGCTGGTGGCGGGTAAAAATAACGGTTCGCGCCGGACGCGAATACCAACGCCCGATGTAGTCCCAGCCCAGCCCACTCCGGAACTGCAACACGCGTCCCAGCCCCCGTCTTCCCGTGCCACACCACGCCTCCCAACGACCTCGATCAAAAGCCGCCGCCGCCCAGGGCCGTCCGCCGCCATGGGGAGGCGATCCGGTGGCAGGAAGCTGCCCTTCTTCGCCTCAGCGGCCTCCACCTCCAAGCGCACACGCTCCGCTCGCCGCCTCCCTTCTCTCCCCAAGCCCGCCTCGCCGCCTCCCCCCTACCCGACCTCTCCACCCCCCGCAGCGCAGACCACCACGCCTCCGCCTTCCCTTGCTGTTGCCGCTTCCGGTGGTGGTGGCGGAGGTGCTGCCGCGGCCGCCGGGTCCGGAAAGGTCGGGAAGAAGAAGGCCGGCGCGCGCCTGTGGATGCGGCTTGACCGGTGGGGGTCCTCCGAGATCCTGGAGCTCGACAAGGCCTCCATCATCCAGCGGGCAGGCGTGCCCCCGCGCGACCTCCGCATCCTCGGCCCCATCTTCTCCCACTCCTCAAGCATCCTCGGTGAGCGCACGCCAATTTTGGTACCGATCGCCATTAATTAGGGTCGCGGCTTTGGTGTATAGTACTGATGTACAAAGACTAATCGCGCAGCTAGAGAGAAGGCGATGGTGATCAACCTAGAGTTCATCAGGGCGATCGTTACTGCCGAGGAGGTCCTCCTGTTGGACCCTCTCGCGCACGAGGTGCTCCCTTTCGTCGACCAATTGAGGCAGCATCTCCCTCTCAGGAGCCTGGTCGGTGGGAATGGTGGTGACGGCCATGGGGAAAAGCAGGATGGCTCTCCTGGGAATCGAGTGCCCTGTCTCAACGAGGCGACTGGGGCAGAGCATGAGTTGCCATTCGAGTTCCAGGTGCTGGAGGTCGGGCTTGAGGCTCTCTGCTCCACTTTGGACTTAAGTGTGGCTGATCTTGAGAGGCATGCTATTCCTGTACTCGATGAGCTGACCAAGAATGTGAGCCAGCGGAACCTGGAGCGCGTGCGGAGCCTCAAGAGTGACCTTACCCGTTTGCTTGCCCGTGTTCAGAAGGTATCGTTAGAGAGAAACATATATTGCAAAGTTCCTTGATCTCTCTGCAGTCTAAACCTTCAGTGGCCTAAATACTGTTTGTTATCATTTGCACCTTGATTTACAGATCAAAAGTTGTAGTGCTGCTATGTCATTTGTGCTCTTCTGCAACCCTTGAATTTAGTTACCAAGACAATACTAGTTGAATCAACCGCCTGATTGTTCTAAGCGCAATTAGGATATAGGTTATAACTAATGGTTTACTCACAGCATGTGTACCAAATATATGCAGATTTAACTTAAACCATCGTCACCTCTAACCTTTATCATTTATGGAAGGGTCATACACCGTGTTACTTGGGATTAGTGAAGATGAATTTATTTAATTCCACTTCTGATTGAATTGTTAGATCGACAATTTATAGTTAGAACAAACAGATGTCATAAACAGCTGAGAATTTCGGTTCTTGTCGTTAAGTTTTGTTTCCCTTCTATTCTTGTTAAACTTCTCGATCTTATTGCTTACATTGTATGGCTGCTGGGTATTTCTGTCTTACTTTTGATGACTGATGGGAACCCACACGCTGCTCTAAACTGGGTCTTCTTCTGAAGCTATTATTTTTGCTGTCGTGTCTTTTTAGGTCAGAGATGAGATAGAACATCTTCTAGATGATAATGAAGACATGGCACATCTGTATCTAACACGGAAGCAAGCACAGAATCAGCAGGTTGAGGCTATAATGACATCTGCTGCTTCCAATAGCATTGTTCCTGCAGGAACAAGTCTGCACAGGCTGAACTCTAGTTTTCGGCGTAGCGTGAGCATTGCTACCAGTATGTATTTGGATAATGACGTGGAAGACCTAGAGATGTTGCTTGAGGCCTACTTCATGCAACTGGATGGGATTCGCAACAGAATTTTATCGGTTAGTCCGATTTTTAACATAGCCTTGTTATTGTTCTCTTCAGCTATTTAACAACGTGGTTTGCTTAATTCTTGATATTGTACTTATTTGGTTCATAGTCGTCATGTAGAGTTTAGTTGTTGTTTCGTTGCTAAGCGTTTCATGCACAGATAAATTGTCATTTGTTCTGCAGAAAACAGGTGTCAGTTGAGTAGCAAATTATCATATTGTGAATTGTTTCATTATCAAGAGCATATCTGGTGGCTTGAGGTTCGGGGCGGAGTAGGAAAAAAAACCTCCGCGTGCCCCCGCGTCGCCTCCCCGAGCGAGGCGACCGGGCGGCCTTCTCTCTCTGCCCCGGCCAGGGTCCTCCCTCCCTTCCCTCTCGCCGGCGCTGCCGGGCGTTGCCCGCGCGGTGCCGTGCGCGGCCGGCGGCGGCGGCCTTCTTCTCTTCCCGCGGCAAGGATGCTCGGCTCGGGAGGCGGCGTTCTGGCGGCGGTGCGGACTGGCCGGCGGCGCTCCGGCGCAGGCACGGTGGCGGCAAGGCGACGGCGCAGCCTCTTGGCGGCGGTGGCAGCTGGTGCGAAGCTTGGCCGGCAGTGCCCTATAAGCCCAGATCTGGGCCCTTTGGGCCCGATCTGGGTCAGGGCGGGCTGGCTCGAACTCCGACGTGACGCCTCCGATTGGACTTAGAAGAAACTCGGGATGGGGATGGTGGCTACGGCGCCGGGTCTGCTGCAGCGCAGCGGCAAGAGCTTCACGGGCCCATTTTGGGCCCGGCCGGGCAGGTTGGCCTGGTGTGCTCCCGCTGCTGCGTCCGGTCTGCTACTGCCATTGGCGGTGGAGGTTGTTCCCTCCCACGTGGCTGCGGTACTGTCGTCCCATGTCTTCGGATGTTTCTTCTTGGTCCGATCGGCCTCGCGGCGTTTGCCGTGGTGAGACGTCGATGAGGGCCTCATGACCGTGGTGGCGCATGTTGGTGGACGGCGAGCTTGGTGGAGCCAACGGTGTGTCCGGGGTTGTGGTTGTTGGGGGTTGGGAGAAATCCATGTCGGCTCTTGCCGACACCGGCGCGGCGACGTCTATGGGCGCCGCCGTCCTTGTTGAAGGGCGTCGGGTATACCCATTCCCACTTCCCTCCGTGTACCGGGAGAAATCCTAGCATGCAGCAGCGTCGTCGTCGTCGTTTTCCTTCTTGAAGGTGTTGCTTGGTACATGACCTCTTGGTGGCTTAGGGGTGTGGTGGGAATTCTCCGGTGGGTGAGCGCAGCGGTTGCGGTCATCGTCGTTTTCGTCGATCTGGTGTTGTTGGCTTTAGTTTCTTTCCTTTTTCTCTTGTTTTTCTCTTGGGCTAGATTGTGCTGTTTGCCTCAGCAATGGTCTCATGCTTGTATGGTGTGGTTGCTATATTAATATAGCGGGGCGCAAGCCTATTTCGAGAGCATATCTGGTCATATTTTAGTTGAGTTGCTTGGTTTCTTATTTCATATTCGCCTTGATGTGGACATTAATTTCTCATTTGGAAATGCACAGGTTCGAGAGTATATTGATGACACAGAAGACTACGTCAACATTCAACTCGACAACCAGCGCAATGAACTCATTCAGCTTCAGCTTACACTGACCATCGCATCCTTTGGCATCGCTATCAATACCCTCATAGCTGGGGCATTTGCGATGAACATACCATGTTATCTTTATGACACGGATGGCAGCTTCTTTTGGCCGTTTGTTGGAGGTACCTCGTCAGGCTGCTTTGTGATCTCCATCGTTTTGTTAGGGTACGCCTGGTGGAAGAAGTTGCTCGGTCCTTGAAGACGGAGTGGAGCCAATTCATAAGATGGTGAGAGAGCTCGCCGTTGTGAAGGTGGTAAGGCACGTCACTTAGCAAGCACTCAAGGACACAGGAGCACCATGGGATTAGGGAGAAAACTCTGATGTGTTTATGTTTCAGAGTATTAGATAATAGTATTATGCTGTGATTTTTTATTGCCATAAAGTATACAGCTGCTTGCTGAGAGTATGTTATGGACAATCTGCTTTTTCATCAATTGCATTAGATGTTGCTGCCGTGGCCAACAGAAAATTGGTGCCAGTGTCTCAAAGAAATCGTGTTCGCTATAACCTAAAATACTCCCACGACTCTGTAGTTATTTTTATACGCAGCTTAGCAAGGCATGCCATTACACATGGCTTTCCCTGGAATCGAAACAGTTGTGTGTGTTCCGTTCAATGGGAGTCCTTGCAGGAGCCTTTGAAGATAACTACAAGATCACATGACATCTGTTTCATCATGTCAAAAGAATAATGTTGAAGACCGTGTTGATCAAAGATCAGCAGATTCAGCATCATGAAAGCAACCTGCTACATGACCGTGTTGATCAAAGATCAGCAGATTAAGCATCATGCGAGCAACCTGCTACATGTCCTAGATTGGCCTTGAGGTGGCGAACAGAAACAGCACTCTGTAAGGAGCTAAACAAAACGAAGTGGTGATGCGATGAACTATTATCACAAGATGATCCAGAGAATGTACACTAAGAATAATCTAATCTTATACCTTGCTATCAGTACACTAGTAACCAGGTTTGAATCTAAAAGTTCTTTTTGAGAGAATGCAGAGGAAACAGCTACAGTTGATCGTGGCTGCTGTTTTCTTGTCTTCTTTTTGTCTCCGTGTCTTCTTGACTCAAGTACAGTTTTCAGAAAGAGCTAGGAACCGATAATGGAGCAAGGGAATTTGCAGGGAGGGTAACCCCGCCGCCTCTGAGAGATACTGTTGGTCTGCTCCAGTTGTCCATGGCTATGGAATTCGAATCGAAAAATACCACGACGACGGTTATGTCATCATGGAAGTGGCGCCTTACCCCGCGGTCAATTTTCTTGAGATCCGAATACCGCATCTCCCTCTTCTTTGCTGCTTCCTGCATTGCAGTCTTCACTAGCCTTCGAGCAATCCCCTGATTCATATAAGTTAAAATACATTAACAAAACAAGAAAACAATATTTGTTCAACCAAACGAATAAAGAGTATATAGGATTAAACATAATGAAGCTGGGTTCTATTGAGGCGGATCTATAGTGACTGCTATGAGGTACCAACTGCCCATATTTCAAGACGGTGGGAGAAATATAAACAAATCAGTTGTAAAGTAGCACATTCACACTGTTCACCATGTAGAATGCAGATGTTGAAGAGATCTACAGATTATTCACTTAAAAAAGATATCAATAAGTGAGCAACTAGGTATAATTGTATTAGGAACAGTTGAAGTTAAACATATAACATTCAATTCAACGACTAGGGGTTCCATAGAAGTGACATTAAATCGGCTTAGCCATATAGAATTAAAAATAGAACCTGCCAGATTAGCCAGAACATGATCCAATCCAATAGACCAGAGAAACACAAATTTCTAATAACTAAACCACATCGTTGTCTTCTCGAACTACATTTTGCTACATACAAATATAAATACCGAAAAATCAAACATTGAGAAACTGCTACAAACTTGAGAACTTGATGCCATTTAATTCAGTAGCAACCATTGTGACATTGAACAATCTAAGGTGCCTTCATATCATAACATATATGTCTATGTTCTTGCAGAACTTCTATTACATCTTAAAGAAACTTAGAACGAGTTCTAAAGACGTTCAGATATGATGTTCTCTATTTTCTGAACTAATCATGACCACTTACCTCGACAGAAACATCAATCAAAGCACAATGACATTACTGCAAAAGCAGAAATAGGTACTTCTGGTCGGACAAGCAATAGCATGAACTAGCACTTAGCTTTCAAAGAACAAAGTAAAACAAGCTAAACATAGGAAGAAGACATACATTGCGAGGGCTACTGTGGACTAGCTCAACTGCTTTCTGATTACTAAGATGCTCCCAGAGTCCATCAGATGCAAAAATGATGAACTGATCAGTTAACTGTATTTTGTGTACAGTAATTGCTGGGTCAGAACTAAGAAGTGGTCGCCGGAAAGTTTCTGGAAGCCGAAACTTGCTATGCAAAGGTTCCCTGTTGAACTCTGGTCTCTTTAGATATACATCTCCAATGGATCTTGTTATCTGCAACAAATTATCATACTATGTGAGATGCATGGAAGAAGCAATTGTCATGCCATTTGCGAAGACAGAGACAAATAGCAGAGCAACGTGATTCGTCTACGAAATGCCCATGTAGATATTATACTTGATAAGCACACCCACATCTGTGTAAGAAATAAATGTATGAATAATAATTCGTCTGGGAGATCGGCATTAAGAAATGTATCCAACGGATGAATATCACATCTGTCTGGCTCATAACAACACAAATATTCTTACTTTATCATAAAATTGTCTACACATGAAATACAAGAATACACCTAATAGTGGTGTTAACTGAAAAAAAAATGCGTAATGCAAAAAATGCAGCAACAATTCTAATAAAAGCACCTGGGCACAGCATGTAAAGTGTAGTTATTATTAGAACAAGAAGTTAAGCCTAATGTCTGAAGACTATAAAATTAAGCTACTTGATCACATGCTGACAACAATTTCTGAACTCTGGATATTTATACCTGTATAATACCCTTCACTCGCCAAACATTGTGCTTTAGGACCACAATGTGGGGATCATCAGGATGCATTGCCTGCATCTCTCTCCTAACCTCCTCAAAGGATGCATTATGTTCCGCTGAGAGTTGCATTGCCAGAACCTCTCCAGTTCCCTTGACAAGTCTCCCAAGAATAGCACGCGAGTCCCCAAGATTTGCAATATAGAGAGTTCCAGCACAAATCACACCAACTAGACAGCAAGAGCCTACCGCCGCTAATTGAGGCCTCATTGACCATTGACTACTAACTACAGAGAGAAATCCCTCCTCGGTTGCTCGGAAAGCCTTTCGAATCACTTCCACTGACATGCACTTTTGCTCAGATGCAAATCCTGAAAAATGAAGGTCATCATGCAAGGGAACAAAGAGATTGACATGTAGTTGAAAGTTAAAACATGCAATGAGATGTTTGTTTACAGTCATAACTTTTTTTGCATATTATCATTTGTAATACTTTTAAGTGCAATGATATGCTTCCATTCTTTTTGAAATAAAATAAATCAATTAGGGACTGAAACTAGTGTAAACTAGGCCACTGGTCTTAAGCATGGATTACGAGTCGCACGACTAGTCGCGACTAGTCGACGACTAGTCTATGAGTCGCAACCTGGAGGTCGACTCAAAGGTTCGACTCGACTAATTGGACGAGTCGAGCGACTTGTTCGACTAGTCATGACTAATCTCGACTAGTCACCCCTCCTGAGTCGTTCGACTTAAAAAATGGCCCACATGTCATTTTTCGTCTTCAATATTGGCGTTGCCCCGATGAAAACCTAGATTAAACTGGCCCAGATTTCCCCCCTGGCGCTGCTCCCAGGCTCCTCTCACAACTATCCTTCACCGGCTGCTGCTTTGCTCCTCACTCCCCTGTTTCCATCCTTCTATTGCAAATCTGATTGCTAGTATTAGACTACTAGTAGTTATATAATATGGTATTTTATAGTACTTATTACTGTATACTCATGTCGACTAGTCGATATGAGTCATGACTAGTCACGATTAGTCTATGAGTCGCTACCCCAGATCGACCCGTCGACTCGTCGACTCGTAATCCTTGGTCTTAAGGAAACGAAATTTAGATAGAGCTTGTTTGTTTTCAGTAGTACAGCAAGTACAACTATATCCCTGCAATGCAGGCATAAAATGAATATCTAGTTCAATGGCAAAAAGACTTATGGTTCGTTTTGCAGTATTAATAAAAAGAGCCCGCAATCTCTTTTTTCAAAACCGAGAAACACAAGAAAAAGCTCCTTCGTCTCACTCGCTAATCTCGCTAATCCGACTGTTATGACGCCACTTGTCAGCTCCGTCGATGGTATGTCGGAAAACATTGACAAAAAGGAGAAGCTAGCGGAGAAGAAAATATGTGTTCTTTACTTGCTTAAACTCTCCTAATTTTTTTCCATTGATTGGTGTCGTCGTGGCGGCGTGGCTTACGTGTAGGTAGTCAGGCTGTGATGTGCAGCGGTGGAAACTGTATGGCAGGCGTGGGCATGGTGGGAGAGGAAGAGTGTGGGAGATCTGAGACAGCGTAGAACACGCAGTGGACTGAATGTATGTGCGTTGTTGACGGCATGCATTCCTTTGCAATTTTAGCACATATATTGTTATGAAATCTTCCATTATCCGGCCTGTGTTCTTCATAAATCTTTCATGATTCTGACTTTTACATATATTCGATTCCAAATTTTGAATGTAAGCCCAATAGTTTTAGCAATGCTGTAAAAGGTTGAGTATTCTAAACTGTGGTATTGTATACCCTGGGCATAATAAACCGGTACTTTACATCCAAACAGACCCTTGCAATCAGCATCAACTCAAGCACACTTGCAGGTCATAACAATTAGGCAAATACCCTATGGGCTAGATTGGCATTTGGTATAAATTATAAAACATGAGAGCCACATCAACAAGTTGAGGTCTTACCTCTCAGATGGTTGAACATGTGGTCATTGATGTAGCGTGCCGTCTCCGGACCTCCGTGCCCATCATAGACGCCAACGAAGGTTCCCTGCAAGTTAGGATCCGTGGTGCTCAGCGGCCCGGATTCCACCTGACTGTGGTCCTCCAGCAGGTTATTGGCCTGGACCACGGCCATCGAGAACTCGCCGGCGACGAGCTGTCCCGCGTCCTTGTACCACAGCAGCCCGTCCTGCCGGCCGGCCGCATCCACCCCCTTGCGGGGGCGCCCATCCGGCGACGACGCCGGGCCCCAGCAAGATCTCAAGTAATCCATCGCAGCCGATAGCATCCCTCATCTCCACCTCCCGACAGCCCGCTCCGTCACAAAAGCCATCATATCTATTCGTCTCTTCCCCAAATAACCTCCCTTTTATCGTCTCCTCTCGAAATCTGCAATCGAAATCAACCAACAGAAACACCAAGATCAATAACGATCATCCACGGCAGAAGCTGCGTGATCGAAGGGGAGACTCTACTCGCATTGGAAGACGAGGGACCAAACAAGAAAAAAAGAAGTCACCTTTTCTTGGATTCGTGCGATCTCGAGAACGGAGAGGGGCGGCCTTGGATCTGGAAACCAATCGATCTGGAGCACGCGGAAGATTGATTTTTGGTGGAAACGGTGGGCTCCTCTCTCTCTCTATCCGGGATCCAGAAGAAGCAACCCAGAAGCTGATCCGGGAAGACTAAAATAAGATGCGCTTTTCCGTTGTCTTTCCCCGTTTCCCTCACCCGCGCTGCCAAATTTTGCAGGCAGGCTCGATCGACGAACAGATCAGGAATCTCTCTATCTCCCCTCCTCCACTCCTCCTCGGCACAAAGAGAGAAAAGCACTAGCAAGAAAGAGAGAAGACGAACAAGGCAACCAAGGCGAGAAAGGGGGGTCAGGGCCAGCAAGGCAATGGCACAGAGATGGGACCTAATTTTCATTCGGGAGTGGTGACTATATTTCGTTGGCATGCTTCCGTTAATTCCTCCCCTGTTTTTTCTCGCGGTGCCTTTCTTACACAAGAAGAAAAGGCATAATACTCCGATTATTTTCTACAGATGACGCGAGTAATTTTTATTACGTAGACTAACTTTGGTCTTGTTTTATTATAAATTCGTATACTCCATCCATTCACGAAAGTAAGACCTATCAGTTCTTTTTAACTTAAACATAACAAAGTTTGACCAAATTTAAGAAAAAATCATTAGCATCAACAATACCAATTCAATACCTTCAAATACATCATAAATATATTTTTATATGTATCCATATAATATTATAGTGGTTGATCTTTTTCTAAAAGATGCAGGCATGTTAATAAATGACAATTTTAGTTTCATAGTGTTGTATTCTTATTTGATTGAACTTTTCATGTCATGGTATAAGACATAACAAGTATTGATGTGTCAGTTTTAACACCTCCAGACATGTTGATGGAATAAAAATCAAAGGTAAATAAATAATGAAAAATACCAATTTTTGTAAAACTACCCAACAAATTAATGGTGAGCATGTCATGGTAATGATCAACAGAGGTAACCTATGTGTTCTCGTATTTTTTTCTTGCATTTTTTTTGTTGATCTGAAATCATATGATTTCATTTATATTGTTTGGTTTGTTATACATGGTATAAATGGTGAAATCTCTAATTGTTATCATACGTGATACGTGTTGTAGACTTTATACTCCTTATATTGATAGTAAGTAGGCAAAGATATTTCGATGACATTGCATTTGAAGCTCCATAGATATTGACACCAATCTAAGAATGCACCTTGCCATTTTTTGGGCAATCTTCACTCCAGACGGCTAGAAAAAGAGGAAATCTGGGATAACCAAACTTGTTAGCTTGGTCTAGCTGATATTTGTGTGTAAACCATAAATACAAATTGATTCTAGCTTTTCGTTGAAAAGGCAGAGAAACATGAATTATAGGATTTTTCGTTTTGTGAGAATGTTAAAATACTATATGTTTATTTTATTATACTAATTTATTCCCGTATATAGAGAAATAGGGAAAATGAATGCTTTTTGTCAAACATCACACGAGTATATTGCCCTCGAACCAGGCAAAAAACGATGATCAAGCTCAATAGTTGTTCCATACACAATGTAGTTATTGTCGTGTAACAACACAACCAGTACATGTAAACTTGGTATCGTATGCTAACACACTTACTCCCCGCGTAGAAAACATTGGGCTATGTTTCGCAGCCAATGTTTCTAAAAACAGTGTTAGAAAACTGCAGTATTTTCATGTCTAGACAAGAAATACTTCAGTTTTGAAAAAACAGTTCCAAACCTCTTTTTTATATACTTCGAAATTGGTGCATTTTCTCAAATATTGTAGATTTTTTTAAAGCCAAACAGACGAGTGTGTTATTAAAAGTACGCACCCTTAACATGCAACTTCGAGCACTATTTTTACATGAGTGTGTCATTAAAAATGCGCAAATTATCGCACTCTGAACAATCTGGCGGTTTCATTTTCAGATCTGGCAGGGCATCATTTACTTACTGAAAAAAGAACAGATGCTCGCCTTTGGAACAAATCATCAAATTCAAATGTTATTTAAATGACGTGTACTCTTTCAACTAACACGAAGCTGCGGTGGTTATTGCATATACGCCGACCAACGACGTGTCAATCACTGGGACATATTGCTCCCCTTGAGAAATGAAAATACGGAACAAGTGAGCCGGTGTCTTTTACGAATTCAAAACCTGATCTTAAACAGCTCGGTGGTGTACGTCCGAAAATGTAGGGATTTGGTAGAAGAAAAATAGAGGACTCAGGTATTTGCCTCCTTAATGTCAGTTTCAAGATTTTCACAGAAGTAGGTACTAATAGGGTAACCTCGATTGCAAGTAGAGTTGTGAGTCCAACTCAAACAGCCTTCATCCCAGGGAGAAATATTTTGGAAGGGGTGGTAGTATTACATGAGACAATTCATGAGATGCATAGGAAGAAACTCAATGGGGTGCTTTTTAAAATTGACTTTGAAAAGTCTTATGGCAAGGTAAAATGGTCCTTCTTACAACAAGTTCTCCGAATGAAGGGATTTGATCCGATGTGGTGTGAATGGATAGCAAGGTTTGTTCAAGGAGGGAGTGTAGGTATAAGGGTTAATGATGATATTGTACACTATTTTCATACACTAAAGGGCCTACGACAAGGAGATCTGTTGTCACCTTTGTTGTTTAACCTTGTAGCTGATATGCTGGCCATTATAATTGCGAGAGCTAAAGAAGATGGTCAGGTGGGGGGGTTAATACCGCACCTGGTTGAGGGTGGTGTTTCGATTCTCCAGTATGCGGATGACAAATATTATTTCTAGGGCATGATGTTGCGAAAGCTGTGAACATGAAATTATATTGGCATTTTTTGAGCAACTTTCAGGTTTGAAAATCAATTTTCATAAGAGTGAGTTATATTGTTTTGGAAAAGCGGTGGAGGAGCGAGATCAGTACCGAAATATTTTTGGGTGTGAATTAGGTTCCCTCCCATTCAAATATTTAGGCATTCCTATTCATTATAGGAAGCTCCTCAATAAAGAATGGAAACGGGTAGAAGATCGCTTCGAAGGGAAGTTAGGATCTTGGTAGCTAAGATGTTATCATATGGAGATCGTCTTGTGCTTATCAATTCGGATTTGACCAGTCTACCGATGTTCTTATTGTCTTTCTTTGAAATACCTAAGGGGGTACGTAAAAGATTAGATTTTTATTGGTCAAGATTTTTTTCGCAAAGTAACCAGCAGAAGAGAAAATATAGACTCACTAGATGGAATATTGTGTGTAGACCAAAGGACAAGGGGGCTCGGTATTGAAGTGCTTGAGATAAAAAATAAATGCCTTTTGAGTAAATGGCTATTTAAATTACTTACGGAAGAAGGAGTGTGGAATGAGCTGTTAACGAATAAGTATTTAGGGGACAAGAACTGTCTCAAGTTCAAATGAAACCTACGATTCACCTTTTTGGAAGGGGTTGATGAGAGTTAAAATGATTTCTTAAAGCTGGGGTCGTTTAGTATTGGTGATGGCCAACAAACTCGATTTTGGGAGGACATTTGGATGGGTAATACCTCACTTGCGAGTGAATACCCATCCTTATACGCTATTGCATCCGATAAACATCTTACAGTTGCGTCTGTTTTCGAAGCAATCCTATCAATCTACACTTTAGAAGGAATTTGGTAGGAAATAATAGAGAACTTTGGTTTCATCTTGTTGAATGGTTGATGCGAGTTCAGATTACAGATGAGCCAGATAGGTTTAACTGGACCTTAACAGCAACGGGAGTTTTTTGGTTAAATCTTACTACGCGGAATTAATGAATGGTCATACACGGTACTTGCGAAACTACTTGTGGAAACTTAAAGTCCCTTTAAAGATACGTATTTTTCTGTGGTTTTTGCACAGTAAGGAGCTTTTGACTAAGGACAACCTAATTAAAAGAAAATGGATTGGGTGTAAGAAATGTGTTTTCTGTGATGCAGATGAGTCTCTCGAACACCTGTTTATATCTTGTCCTTTTGTGCGTGATATTTGGCGAATGATACATTTTACCTTCAACATTCACCTCCTTCTAGTATACCGAATCTATTTGGAAATTGGCTAAATGGGGTGGATAAAGTCCAAAGAGCTTATTAGGATAGACATTGCGGCTATTTTATGGGCTATTTGGAACTGCAGAAATGACATTATATTTAACAAGGCAACATCTCTCATTATCTGTAGGTTATCAATAAGACGACTTACTGGATCCACATGTGGTCATTTCTTCTCCCTGTGGAGCGGCGTGGTCTCATGCATTTCGCTTGTACTCGAACGATTATGGTCGTACGGGCTATCTTCTGCCGGGTGGGTGACGACATCATAAGAGACTAGATGGATAAAACTTTTTTTTATGTGGTTGATTTTTATATTCGCACTAAGTGATCCATAAATTATAAACTTCGTGATTCTGAATACTTTAATAATTGCGGTGGTTGTGTGCATCATTTTAATGCAGAGCCGGGATCCGCACCCAAAAATCTCAACTCACAGGTCCCAGCCATGCGGTCCAAATCCTCTTTGAATGACAAGCCACGGAAACGCGATGCGATTCCTGAATCAAGAAGGCCGTACCGCGACGCGCTCGGATTAACTTAACTCGATCACCACGTACGACCACCAGAGTCCCCGCCAGCCATTGTTACCGTCCCCAAGGAAAAAAAAACATCTTTTCTCCTGGTCCGCTCGACCGCGGAATTTAAAATTGCGCCGGCGTTGTTCCACGAAACTTCCCCGCTACTCACACACACCGGGACA
The DNA here is from genome assembly GCA_947311845.1 of Poa pratensis. Taxonomy (NCBI): domain Eukaryota; kingdom Viridiplantae; phylum Streptophyta; class Magnoliopsida; order Poales; family Poaceae; genus Poa; species Poa pratensis. The sequence goes on from CAMZMU010000065.1 coordinate 38,153,138, forward strand.
CCGGGTAGAGACAGAAAAGGAAAATGCCGATTGTGAAGATGAAGATGACGACTTGACGAGTGACGACTGACGAGGTCGCTGCTGCAGAGGAGAGGAGAGGAGAGATGCCTTGATCGATCTTCTGTAGCACGTAGCAGCACGAGGCAGTACTACTGAATAATCACGTAGTACTAGCTAGATACGAGCGCTGGAATCTGATTGCGAGGGAGGGGAAGATATATTGGATTGTTGTGTGATGGAGCGGCCATTGGTGCCACGCGAGCAAGCTAGGTAGCGAGAGCGACAATGACGCGTGCGTGCGCGCGGAATCGCGGGTGATGTTGCGCAGCTGTTCATTCGCTGGTCTCCAGTCTCCACTGCACGCGCAACATGCTCCACGGCCGTCAAAGAAAATGGCGCAGAGATGGGAGCTAATTTTCATTCGGGAGACTGGGCCGGGAGTGGTGACTACATTCGCTCTCCTGTTTTTTATTTCAAAAATAAAATCTTGCTTCCCAAAACCAAACTGCCCTAGAATTGATAAGATACAGATTAAACTACTCTACACAAAAAAACAACACACCCCTCGCGTCGCTCCCCCCGGCGGCGCCAGGGGAGAAAACTCGCGCCGCCACACCCTCTTCCGTCCGGCGTCCTCCTGCCGCTGCCGTCGCCGGCTTCGGCCGCGACGGTGGCGGCGCCCCCGCTGCCAAAAGGGTGGTCGGGGGGATGGTGCTCGCGTCTCGAGAGGTGGAAGACCGGCGCGGGGGCGGCGGCGGTCGGGGCCGGGGAAGCCGAGCCGGCGGGCTCGGGTGGTGCTGGTGATGGGCGAGGTCTTCTGGCGGAGGTGCGGCGCGTGGGCGTCATCGGAGCGGAAGGTCCTCGTCCTGCGGTGCTCGTGGCCTGCGGGCCCGATCTGGGCCTGGCAGGCCGTGCGGGGGGGGGGGGGGGGGGGAGCTAGACGAAGAGGCGCAGACGAGGAGCGGAGCGGGAAGCAGGTGGGGCGCCGCAGCTTGCGTGGCCCGCGAGGGGCGGGCCGCATCTGGCCGGGGTTCGTCCCGCGGGGATGTTGGTGCTCGTCCGTGGCGATGCAGTGCGTTCACCGGGGCAGCCGCCTTTGGTGCGCAGCTGCGGGTGTGCTGCAGAAGCGGATGGAGGTGGATGGCCTGGTGGGGGCCAGCCACGGGGGCAAGCCGGGGCGGCGGCCCCGGACAGTGGCTACTCCGGCGGAGCGGCTGAAGCGGGCATGGCCATGGCAGCGGCCGTGGAAGGTGGTGCCGCGGCTGCTGCGGCATGCGGTGGAGCTCGGTGGTTGACGACATGGCCGGGATGCCATCCTGCTGCTCCCGAAGCTTTGCGGTCGGGTTGAACTCCGGGCGAAAGCTCGCATGGACTTCGGTCAGTGCCGACGATGGCGGCGCCCTCGGGCGTCGTTCCCTTTCTTGATTGCGTCGTCGTGGAGCTTTTCGACCTCGTCTAACGCGTGGTGGTTCCAAGTTCTCCGGGTGAAAACCTTTGCTCCTTCGTGAGCGGGCGGCGGTGACGGTCTCGTCACTACCTTGTTGGAGGCGCGCTTTGGAGCCCTTGGCCAGCGCGGTGCAACGGTTTCGCGACGGATGTGCAGAATGGCGTGTGGTCGTGGGCGGTGGATGTCGGGGCGGCGGCTCCGGAAGGTGGTGGTGCGTCGAGGCGGCGGCCTCGATCTCCCACGCTACGACGGTTCTAAGAGGCAGAACCGTTGTTTAGTGTGGGTTTGGGTGGCGACCTGGATGAAGACTGCTTGGGCAGAGGGTTCGTCGACCCGACTGGATCGTCTTTGGGCAATGCGAAGGTCCATCTGGTTGCTACACCGGGGCGGCGGCCCCGGAACAGGTGGTTTTGGTGGCAACCTGGATGAAGACTGCGTGGGCAGAGGGTTCGTCGACCATGACTGGATCACTTTCGGGCAATGCGAAGGTCGATCTGGTTGTTACGCTGGGGCGGCGGCCCCGAAGCAGGTGGTGTGTGTTGTGGCGTTTGTCGACTTGGGTCATGTGGGCGGCGGGTCGCTTCGTTTGTGTCATTCTTTTGTACAGCTTGTATGATTTTTGGACCCGGTTTGCCTTATAAACTGGGCCAACTCTTTGTATCTATTTGGGCGGTGGATACGACCACTTTATAGCTAAAAAAAAACTACTCTACACATACAAGGTAGTAAAGGTGCACGCATGATGATTAATGTCATATTTAGTTTCTGTTGTTTCTTTTTTCCTTGAAACTATTTTTTATTTTCTCAGCCCACATGTAAAAAATGAAAAGATGCATGCATGCTAATAAATGAAAAGATGCTCCACACGTTTCTTTTTGGTATTGATGTTTCCTAGTATTATTTATTTATTTCTTTTTTTACTATGTAAGCCCACATGTGGAAAGAAACGATGCATGCATGTTGATACAAATGTTTGTATTGGTTTTGTATTTATCGTAGTCTATTTCGAGTAAACTTTTCATGTCACGGTGTAATCCTTAACAAATATTGCAGTGTCAGAGTATTGTGCAATATTTCATCCAGTTTTCTCGTAAGAAAAACCCACTAGCTGTAATTATGATAGTTTATGCCATCCTGCAAGCAACATCAATCAAATATATTTCTAAGCCCTGAGGATATTTAATTTTTCAAATACACAACCATTTCATGTTGAATAAATTTAGCTTTTTAACTTTTTTCAGGCCACTGATTCTTCCATACCCTTGTTAATCAAATTTATGTTAAATGATTGTTACATCTTATTGTAGGGGGAGGGGGCAATTGCCCCCATCCCCATCCCATGGGACCTTAATTAGATAATGTATCTTTGATAGACTGAATGCTGAATGAAGAGAAGACTTATCTCCCGCCGTTGCTCGAGCCCGAGCTGCCGCTGTAGTGCAATGGGTCTTTCAAGGATCGAATTGGGCGTGATCTGGCCTTCATCCTCGAGGAGATCCTGGACCTTCACATGAACACATTCAACGGGTCGATACCAGCAGCTTTTGGTAACCAGTCTCGGCTCTAGCACCTTGATGCAAGCCAGAATAACCTCACTGGATCAATATTCCCAGGAATAACAGCGTTGGTGAACCAGTTGACACTTGATCTCTCATCAAACATGTCATACCAAGTGAGGATCTATGCTTTACTATATAGGGAACTGTTGTGCTGCTCGTGACTGCAGTGGTACCGGGAGCACGACCACCACAAAACGATCTGGGCCAAGCTTTGTCTAGACGCCCAACTTGCAGAATTGTTTTCATACTTACCATGCTTTTATTGCCACAACCTTAATTGTTGCAACTTGACCACCTACGGGAAGGGCATCATCGCAATGCGAACCTGGTTCATCGCGTCGACGATCCTCACCGTACTATATACGAGACCATCTTCTTGTTGGGATCCGTCCTATACAACCGGGTGGATGTTGCCGCAGCCGACCCTCGTGGAAGAAAAATTAGGAGGCTCGAGAACATATGAGAAGAAACAATACTTTTGAGGGAAGTTCTCAAAAGACGACCAACCATGTTAGCAAACTAACGGATGACCAAAGCACACACTTGTTGCAACTTCATGATTCGGTTTTGACGAAATGCAACTTCGTGAACAAAACTCTCATGCGGGGCAACTTCATGTACTTCTTGAAGGAGATATGCCCTAGTGGCAATTAATAAAGATGTTTTATTTGTCATATCTCATTTGTTCATAATACGTTTTATACCATGCTATAATTGTATTTAGCGGAAACATTAATGCACGTGTGATATGTAAACAACCAGGTCCCTAGTATCCTCTTTACTAGTCCGTTGTGCGACTGATGATCGAGGTTTCCCGATCATGTGACATTTATGTCAGTTGACAATGGAGTCAATCATTAGGAGAATGATGTGATGGACACACCCAATATTTGTAGCACATAGTCATTACGCATTCGACCGTGAGATCAACTTTAATTGTTGTTTCTGAAAGATACTTTGATTCCATCAAACGTCATATCTTACATAGTGTGATAATAAAGGTGTTCCTCTCGGGTATCGGAAGGAAGTAGTTGAGGCGAGGGATCAAGAGCGGGATTTGCCAATCCGCATAGCTGGATAGATACTCTGGGCCCACTCGGTGAGATTACATCAATGAGCTTGCAAGCATGTGACTAGGTCACGGGGATGCAATATCTGAAAGTGCTTGGTGTTCCCATGTGTGGTTTTGGTAATTAATGACAATCCTTATGGACTAATGTTTGCATTGAGATATTCTTGTAGATCTTGTCCATAGGAAAATATTGGAGTTCATGTGTTGAACTCTAGAAGCTTACATGGTAAAGTGTGGCTTGGAAAAGAAGATTAAGTGAACATTCATGTTCATCTCTAAGCCATCATATATATTTAGAAGATATGAAGTATAAGCTCAATATGAATCATCTCGAAAGATATCATTTGATTGAATCTTGCAATGGATTCATGAAGACGGAGCTAAGCGAGGCTCTCCCATAATGGAGTATGGGGGAGCATTTGGAGAAGTCTTCATCAAGCAATGTGCTAGCAAGCACGATCAAGAAAGATGTTCCAACTTGAAGAGATCAAGATCGTCATCATCTAGCTCAAGTGGAATGCGCAAGGCAAAGGTATGATCTTGATAGAGTTTCTATTTTACCGGTCTCCTGGTGTAGTGGGAGACCGGGTTATACGATAGATGGCGTACTATCAAGAGGGGCTCTCAAGTGAGTAACTTGATCGCATCTTTGTGGAGAGTTCAAACCTTTGCATACTTGCATATCATCTTTCTTGGTTCTTATTTGGCTTTTATCCATGTGAGGATTTAGAGCTTGTGTTCATCTCCGTACCAAGCTCTAGTTCATCAAAAACGGATTTCATATGAATATCTTGTTGAGTTTTTGATGTTGGAGGATTTACCGGTTGTTCTTTTATAGAGATGGTTTACCTTTCTACATTTGGTTTTATCCTGACATGATGGACTATGATGTTGCTCTGCATTATCTTGTAAAGCTCTTCGTTGCGATTCCAATGAGCCCAAGAACATCGAAAACGAAGTCCGGATGATCAAGATATGTTCGTTTTCGTGTTGGGTGTTTTTGCAGTTTTTTTAGGCCGGCCTGACCGGGCTCCTAGGCCGGGCCACAACCACAGGCCGGGTGCCTCGGGTGGTAGGCCGGCCTGGCCGGGCTCCAAGGCCGGGCTCGCGTGTTTTGGGCATAACTGTTGGATTTTGGGGGTCCTATTTAAGGGGGTCTTCTTCCCCAACGACCCCAACTTCTAGAGCTCATTTTTCCTCTCTCTCTCCTCTATTGTTGACCTTTGGAAAAGCTTGCCTACCTCTCAATCGCTCCCATGATTCTTGCATATCATTGAGGGAGAAGTGAGAGGAGATCTAGATCTACAATTCCACCAATCCATCTCTCCTCTAAGTGAGGGGAACCTAGTAGATCTTGATCTTGGAGTTCTCGATGTTTCTCCTACTTTGTTCTTCCTCTCTTATTCCCCCATTAACATTTGTTGCTGTGTTGGAATTTGAAAGTGTAGGATTTGAGCACTTGTGCTCTTGCCGTTGCTTTGTGCATCGGTTTGTGCTCTCCACGAGGATTCGTGGAAGTTGAAAGTTTGTGAGCTTGTTACTCTTGGGTCTTTGGACCCTAGACGCCATTGTGGTGCTTGAGACCTTTTGTGGTCACTTGTAGCCATCCGGGAGCCCCCAATCCAGTTGTGGGTTGTGCCCCGGGTTGTTGTTGTAAAGGCTCCGGATTCCGCCTTGAAGGATTCCGATAGTGGAAGGTGAATCAATCCTTTTGTGGTGCGGTTCATCGGAGAAGAAGGTGAAGCCTTTGTGGCGTTGAGACCGACCTGTTGTGGTGGCTCACGCCTCTCCAACGAGACGTACTCCCCTAAAAAGGAGAAACTCGGGAATACCTCCTCGTCTCCGCGTGCCTCGGTTATTTCTATACCGAGCTCTTTACTTATGCACTTTACTTTGTGATAGTCTTCGTGCTTGAATTATTCTATATTGCTATCACCTTGTTGCTTGTCTTGCTTAGCATAAGTTGTTGGTGCACATAGGTAAGCCTAGTATTTAGGTTGTTGGCTTGTTATTTTAAACACCTAGTTTTATTTCGCAATTATCAAGCCTAAACCGGAAAAGTTTTAATCGCCTATTCACCCCCCTCTAGGCGACATCCTTGTCCTTTCAATTGGTATCAGAGCCTCGGCTCTGTTTTTGGGCTTTACCGCTTAGAGAGTAAAGATGCCGTTTAGAGAATTAGTGCACGATCCCACCTTTATATTCGATGGCACAAATTATGATGTTTGGAAAATTTGGATGCTTAATCTTTTTAGGGACATGGGTCCAAATTATATTAAGAGGATTGTAGATGTGGGTTTTTCTCCTCCAAAGGATTCTCAAGAATTATCTTTAGAGGATGAGGCAAACTCTCATCTCGATACTCAAGTATCTAATGGTCTTATTTGTGTTTTGAGCGATGTAGTTCTTGCTTCAATCATGCCTTTTTGGAATGCTCGTGAGTTATGGACAAAACTTCAAGTTATATATGAAGTGTCCAACATTATTGAGAATGATTGTTCTCCCTCCACCTCCGGCCGTGATGAGTTCACAACTTCTTCCACTTCACCAACATGTGATTTGTCACAAGGTAATGATATGGTGAGTGTTGATAGAAATTGCTTTGTTGATGGTGAATATTCTATGGACTATACTTCATCTTTGTTGATGGTGAGGGAAATTGCTTTGTTGATGGTGAGTAATGAGAGGCGATTTACTACCCACGGTGGTAGCTACACACCATGGCGTTATACGACTATGTAAGCCGTATATACCTGTTTTGGATTGATATTCTTGTAGAGAACGGATTGTTGGTGTACAAAACTGGTTTCAGAATTTTGAAAAAAATATTTTTTCATCGTCATTTTTTAGGGTTGACTTTTGTTGACCTTTTCCCATTGACTTTAAAAAAAATCATAACTACCGGGATATGATTTGAAAAAAAATTAAAATACTTTTGGATAATCCTATCAACTATAATATTGAGATCCCCCCACCCCCTTGAGTATTCTCTTTTTTTCCGTGACGTATACGGGTTGGTCAAACTAGGGTGTGTAGCTACCACCATGGGTAGCGGCTCTTTATTGTTGGACTTAAACACTTCTAGCACTCCAAATGTCTTAAATGCTAGTGTTGATAGTCCTTGCATATAATGTAATAGTTGCTTAACTAAATCTCATGATGATATGTGATTACGTGGATCACACGTTCGTTGGGAGACCCCAAGAGGAAGGTATGAAGCAGTGTAGCAGCAGTTTCCCTCAGTATGAAACCAAGGTTTAATCGAACCAGTAGGAGCAAGAAATCACTTCTGAAGGTTGTTGGTGGCAGAATATGACACGGCGCAACACCAGGGAATCCGGCGCCGACGTGGAATCCGCACACAACACAATCAAACTACTTTGCCCCAACGAAACAGTGATGTTGTCAATATCACCGGCTTGCTGAAAACAAAGGATTAAACATATGGTGTGGAAAACAGTAGTAAATTGCAGAGAATGAAAAGGAACAATGTTTGCAGTTGGTTGTATTATCAGTGTAAAAGAATGGACTGGGGTCCACAGTTCACTAGTGGTGTCTCTCCATAAAAGATAACTAACATGCTGGGTGAACAAATTACAGCTGGGCAATTGACAAAATATTAAGCGCATGACAATGCATATATATGACATGATGATTACTATGATATTCATGTGGGCATTACGACAAAATACATAGACCGTTATCCAACAGCATCTATGACTAATAATCCACCGCCAGGTTGTCATCCGAGTTCCCCGTTGGTATTAAGTTGCAAGCAACGGATAATTGCATTAAGTAATGTGCGTAATGTAAACAAATGCATTAGACCTAACGGCGCACCCTTAAGCTAAGCATCGGTTATTTTATCCCTAGTGGCAACAGCACATCCACAATCTTAGAAGTTGCTGTCACTCTCCCAGATTACCGGAGGCATGAACCCACTATCTAGCATAAATACTCACTCTTGGAGTTACAAGCATCTACTTGGCCAAAGTATCTATTAGTAACGGAAAGCATGCAAGATCATAAATAACATATAAGATAGATTGATAATCAACTTGACATAGTATTCAATATTCATCGGATCCCAGCAAACACAACATGTAGCATTACAATAAGATGATCTTGATCATGATAGGCAGCTCACAAGATCTAAACATGATAGCATAAAGTGGAGAGACAACCATCTAGCTACTGCCATGGACCTGTAGTCCAAGGATGAACTACTCACGCATCACTCCGGAGGCAGGCATGGTGATGTAGAGCCCTCCGGTGATGATTCCCCTCTCCGGCAGGGTGCCGGGAAGAGATTCTGAACCCTCCCGAGCTAGGGTTGATGGCGGCGGCGTCTCTGGAACTTTTCGCGGATAATGGCTCGGGTATTTAGGGTTTTCGTGTTGGGAGGAATAAATAGGCGAAAGGGCGTGGGCCCCACACCACCCCACGGCACGGCAGGGGGGGCCGCGCGGCCCCATGGTGTGGCTGCCACGTGGCTCCCCTCCGTCTCTCCTTTGGACTCCGTCTTCGTGTTGGAAAATAGGAGGTTCTGTCCAAGTTTCGTCCAATTCCGAGAATATTTCCAGACTAGCTTTTCTGGAATACAAAAACAGCAGAAAACAGGAACTGGCACTGTGGCATCTTGTTAATAGGTTAGTCCCAGAAAATGCATAAAAACGCTATGAAGTATATATAAAACATGTAACAATTGGTATAATATCAACATGGAACATCAGAAATTATAGATACGTTTGAGACGTATCAATATGCTCTCTATGTCTTGTTGTCATGAAAATAATGCTTCCATATTCTCTAGCACTTGTATGGCTAACAATGTAGAGGAATCCCAACATTTGTTGGAACAAGACATGGACCTCAATGGTGCTTCAAGTAATTCTTCATCATCTTTGTCCACTACTCACTTTTTTCTTATGGCTAAGGATTCAAAGGTATCTCCTACTTCGAATCCCAATATATCTCATGATAATGATGATGAAGAAAATGATAACGATGCTTCCATTCATGTTCAAGTAATTCTTCATCATCTTTGTCCACTACTCACTTTTGTCTTATGGCTAAGGATTCAAAGGTATCTCCTACTTCGAATCCCAATATATCTCATGATAATGATGATGAAGAAAATGATAACGATGCTTCCATTCATGAGATGGGTAAAATAGTTCTTCATGCGCTTTCAAAGAATAAAATTGCTCGTGATAACTTCTTAGAAATCATGAGTACCTTTGTTCACCGCAAGCTTACTATTGAGTTGTTGGAAACTCAATTTGATGAGAAATGTAAAATTGAGAGAATGCCCTTGAGGAATAGCAAGAGCTTCGAGTGTCTCTTGAGGAGAAACTTGAATCTCTTGATGAAACAAATGATTTTATTATTGCTAAAATCATTAAGGAAAGAGATCATGCTATTGCTAAATATAAAGTGCTTAAAAAGGAAAAGGTTGAATTTGGTGTTGGCAATGCTAGACTAATTGAGGATATAGAGAGACTTCACAAAGCTCATAAGGCTTTGGAAAGTGAACACTCTCTCCTTAGCAAGTCTCATGATCAACTCCAAACTCAACTATCTAAAAATGATGAGCTTGCCAAGTTGTCTTCTTCCATTGCTAATGATAATGATGCTTGTGCTACTAACTCCACTTCTCATGAAGCATCTATTTTGAAGGAGAATGTTGAGCTAAGAGCTCAACTTGAGTTGCTAACTAGCAAGTATGGGAAATTGGAAGAAAGTCATGAAAAGCTCTCTAGCTCTAATGAGAATTTTCTAGCATCTCATGCTAAGCTAAAGTTAGCTCATGAGGCTACTATGTCAAAGGTAACATCTTGTGAGCCTCATGTGGTCACTAGCACAATCTCTACTAAAAATGCTATATTGCAATGTGCCAGTCCTAGTAATTCTACATCACATACTATTGCTAAATCTTGTGATGAATTACTTTCTTGCCTTGTTGCTCTAACAATGAAGCATCTACTTCCTCTAGTGTTTGTGTTGAGACTAACCTTGTAGAGGGATTAAATGAGCTCAAGGCCCAAAACACTTCTTTGAAGAAAGATTTGGAAAAGCGTCATGATGAGAAGTTTACACTTGACAATATGTTGAGTGTTCAAAGACGCCCAATGACAAGAGTGGACTTGGATTCAACTCCAATATCAAGAATAAGTCGAAGTACAACAAGAAGAAAAAGGGCCAAGAACAAGTTAAAGATTCAGCCAAGATTGTTTGCTTCAAGTGCAAAGTTGAAGGGCACCATGTTAGATCTTGCCCTTTAAAGAAGAAGTCTCTTAGTGAGAAGCAACAAGGGAAGAGGCCTCAAGCTAAAACTCAAGTGCCTCAAGTTGAAGAACGGCCACTTCCCAAGAAGAATCAAGCTACCCCTCCTCAAGTCGAGATTTCAACTAAGAAGAAAGGAGGAAGCCAATGTTGCTACATATGCCGTGAGAAGGGCCACTTTGCTTCTTCATGCACTAATGGTACCTTATCCAAGCCCATTATAATTGATAATGTTTATTCTCTTCGAAAGGATAAGGTTGGCAATGTGTTTTCCAAATATGTTGGTACTCAAAGTGGTGTCAAGAAAAGAACCATTTGGGTTGCCAAGCCTATTGTGACTAACCTCTTAGGACCCAACTTGGTTGGGGACCAACAAGCTAAAACTTGATCAATAGGTGTTGTTGGAGGGCATTGGAGACTTGGCTACATCATGAAGAATTAAGGGACCTTCATCAATTATATTCTCTCAAGCCAAGTCATTTGGATTATATTGTTCTATCTCATATCCAATGTTCCTCCTTGCGGTAACTTTTATTTAAATCATATATACATTGAAAGTTGCTTGCACCCTTGCATGTGTTAGGTTTTATACCTTGCTAGAGTTGGTATGTGTTCTGCTCTCTACTTACTTATCTTGAGTAATCAAGAATGTGTATGTTGGTTTGCACACCATTTACTTGTGTTGAGCTTTATTGCTTTTATTTGATATCCTATCTTGTTGGCTCTCTTTGAGAGATTAATGGACTATCCTGTTTTGGGAGAGTGATATGCTTCGTGCACTTCACAATCCTAAAAATGTGTGTACATGAGGAATACCACTTAGTGATGATATATCAATATTATCTATTCTCTATGTGGTATGTCATGCTCATGAGAAATTCAAATTCTATAATGTCCATTAATTATCTCTAGTTGGTTTGTTTGCCTCTTGTTTAAAAGAAATGGATTATCACATTATGGGGGAGTAATAAGCTATGTGCATATTACAAGCCTAGAAAATGTGAACATGTGAGGTTTTGCCACCTAGAATTGATATTTTGTTCCTATGTGACATGTTCCTCAAACAAGTTCCATATTTACTTAAATGCTTTTTGTCTCACTTTTGGATCTTGTTTGTGATGGACTTTCTTGGTATGGTTTCCCCCAAATATGTTCGCATATATCTTTTTGGGAAACCAATTGCTTCAAGCTACTCTTTGTAGTTGCTTTGCATGATCGTGTGAATATTGAAGCTATCAAGAATATCTATCTATCTAAGCATGGCTTTTAATTCCTATCCTTTGCCATATGCTTATTTGCTGTGAAGTTGGTCTTGAATATCATTCCTACATACCACCGAGAAATATCTCTATATACTCCTTGTCCATGATAAGTGATACTCATAATTGTGGTGGATTGTGTAGACCATCTTCATATTGGTTCTTGCTTTGAATTACCTTATTTTATTGCCAAGGATTTGTTTTGATCTAACTCTCTCTTGTCTTCCTTGTATCTTTTGGATCCTTGTTGCTCTACTCAAATTTTGTTTTATGCCTTCTTGAGTTAGGAAAAGCAATGATCCCATTCTTGTGCATTTACATTCAAAGTCATACTTCTAGATAATGCACTATTCTTGGGAAGCAATCCTACATTGAGTAGAACAACATTCTTTAAAATTGGTTTTGTATCTTATTGCTTTCCTTGAACATGACTAGTGTTTGAATAATATGTATGGAGAGTGATGATCCCATTTGTGTGCATTTTGTATTCAAATGCAAGATCATAAATAATGCACAAATCTTGGGGGAGCAATCCTATATGCTTTTGAACATTAGTTGTCTTCATTTGGTATTTGATCCCGATGACGTGTATCTTTGGAAGACAAACATTTTTCGTCTTGGTACTTTGTGCCATCATGAAAAGTGTAGATGGTTTGGTTTATTCCTTGATGATATTTTCATCATTTGGTATCTTTTCAAAGTGGTATCTTCAATCATGTGTTGATTTGGGTCTTTGATATAATTTGGACAATTCTTTTTCTTGTCACACTTGTGTGTGCTTTCTTGGTTTAATTGGTGTTTTGTCCAAATTATATCTCATTTGGTTCTTGAAAGTCTTGTGCATGCATATTTACTATATGTATATCTTATGACATGCTTACTTTCGTTGATCCAATATATGAGATAAACTCCATCAAATCCTAAATGGCTAAGGTGTGCATGAAATTCAATTTCATATCAATATGCACATATTTATGTGGAGTTTATCCTATGTATTGTAGTTGCTCTAACTACTTTGGACCCAATGAGTTTGGGTACCATGTTGTACTTGAATTTGTGTTAGGTACATCGGAGGTGCATTGGAAGCTTGTCTCATTTACAAGGAAAGTGTTATCACCATGTGCTTATTGAAGGCAAGCTATAATGATCATAAACTCTTATCTTCTACATCACCCAATGCTATCTCGGTAACAAGTATCTACCTCATGCATACTTTTCTAGCTTTCAACCTTGTGTAGGTTGTTTCATGACATGAATCTCCTTTGTTACAATTCATTTGGTTCTTGCAAAACATCTTTATTGCAAATGTGAGTGTCGTGGTGGTATCACGGCAGATGCCATAGGATGGCTTAAGTTGGGGCCGATGGACGCTGGTGGAACCGGGGAGGGCTAGCGCACTAAGGAGCGCACACGGAACATACAAGCACACACACAATATACACAGGTTCGGGGCCCTCGTGAGGAGGTAATACCCCTACTCCTGCCTGCCTCTCTCTATATGTCGGTATCTCACAAGTACAATGGTGCTCCTTGAGTTGTATCTTTGCAGCTGTGGCAATGAGCTCTAAGGAAGAAGATGAAGCTAAGGGGGGAAATGTCTCTCTCTCTGGGCGTCGTCTCCGGCCGTCCCTCACGCAGGAGGGGGTGGGCCTCCTTTTATAGCTAGCTGGGTGCAACGGTCAGCTCCGTACCGGCACTGTGGCCACGCACGCCCGCGTCAGCCGTCGTACCGACACTGTAGCCACGCACTCTGCACCGTCATGATTGTACCCTCTGCAGGAGACACGACGTGGCTTGCCCATACCCTGTCCCATGTCTCTGTTCCCACGTACGCCCGTGGTCAGCGATGGATGTGACCCGCCATGCCTGGTACTCCTGCTCCCACGTACGCCCGTGGTCAGCGACGTGCGTGACGGTCATCTCGTACCCGCGCCATACTGCACGCCACGCTCCCGTGTCAGACGGGATGTGACATGCATTGACTTCCAATCCGACACAAGGTGCCTCATCTCTATAAACGGCATGGATATGTCGGATTCCCTTTCCTGAATAGCCTCCCCGCACATAAGAAAACACACAGGATACCGACATATATATGTCGGTCAGCATGTCTCGGATCCCATATCTCGGATCCCATATCTCGGATCCCATATCTCGGTCAGTATAACTTGGTGAGTATATGTCGGTTCCTGCCAACATCATAACTCGGCCTCCTCTGGGCCCGGGTATGTCGGTTTTTTGTACCTCGGTCCACTCTTGGACATTGCTTATACCATATCATGACACTACCCGGGGGTAGCCCCCCGACATTAGTCCCCAAGCGGTCCTGCAGCCTCGGATGAAGGGCCACACCAGGTTTACAACCAAACCAACTTGACCAAAATATCCGACATATATATGTCGGTCCAACTCTAACACCAAGAATCACACCTGCAACTGCTTTTGAGATCTTCCCTTGTGCCGGTTTTTCCGACATAAGACAACAGCTTTAACCTGATCAAATATCTGACATTCTTATGTCGGTTCAACTCAAGCTTCAAGGACCAAACTTCCCACAACTTTCGAGATCTGCTCTTGTGCCGGTCTCTCCGACACAAAAGATTCCCACGATATCTTCAAAGATCTCACCATGGCACGTGGCAGCCACCCTCTGCGCGGCGCCTCGGTTCCGGTGCACAGACAGACGAATCTCTGCGCGCATGCCGCGCACGTCACTCGTGCCCCACGGGCTGTCGCGTCCCACGCGCACTCAAGTGCTTTGACCGCACCGCCCGCGCCTAACCGCACCATTCCTCGATTTTCGCACCAATTACTGCGCCACGAACCGCGCCGCAGGCGGTTGCCATTCTGTGGCCCACGATGTGGACGAACGTGCAGTCATTTTCACCGCTAACCGCGCAGATCGTGCGCAGTTAATCCGCGCAGCGGTTACGGGGATCGTGCGCGGTAAATTCGCTAACCGCACACCTCCCACACCCATAAATAGGGGAGCGGGGCAACCCTTTTCCCTCTTCTCTCATTCTCCTTCTTCTTCCTCGCCGCCACCGCGCAGAGCACTCCGCCACCGCACGACGCCGGACCCCGTGAGCCCTCGCCGACCGGAGTTCCTCACGCCGCCGCCGAGCCAAGCTCTCCGCCGGCGCATCTCGCATTCCTCGCCTCGCGCCGCCGCAGCACCTACGGTGAGTTGCTCATCCACAGTACCTTCCGCGGCTAGGATTCAGTTTCTTCCGCAGTTCTTCCGTAGATTTTCTTTAGATCCTCTCTGTAGATCTTCATTCTAGGTTTCTTGTGCATATCTTCTTGTTTCTCATAGATTCTTGTTTAGATCTTTCCCTTAGATTTTCTAGTTACTTTCTAGGTAGATTTCTTTCCTCCGCCGTGCAAATGTTGAAATGCTCACCGCCGGTGAACTTGCGCCCTTTTTTGCAGATTTTACGGCCGGCACGGGCACCAAAATCTCACTTCCTCGCTGCACCACCGAGATGTCGGCTAGCAGCGCCGCGGATCCCGCCGACGTTGCCGTCGAGGAAAGCGAGCGCGCCGGATGGGAAGGCTCGGATGTCTCCCAAGCCGAGATAGATTGGCTGATCTGGACCAAGCGAATCCCGGCACAAGTGATATGCCGGATTCCCGGCACAGAGGCCGAGCCGGATCTACAAGCCAATGAACGCGTGGTCTTCGTCGTGCACTTCGAGCGCGGCTTCGGACTCCCGGCGAGCCCATTCTTCCGGGCTTTCCTCAACAAATTTCATCTTCAACCCCACCATCTCCCAGCGAACGCCATCACCACCCTCTCGGCGTGCATTTCTTTCTCCGAGGGATACCTCGGACTCTGGCCCACCGTTGAGCTTTGGGCCAAGTACTTCCAACTCCGGAAGCAGAGTGTCCCGAATCCGGATAAGACCCTTCGCAAAGAAATGACTCCTTGCAGCGCTGCCACAATTATACCTCGGAAAGCCTCCATCTTTCCTCGGGTTCAAGGCCTGGAGTCATGCGGAAGTGGCAGCGCATGTTCTTCTACGTGAAGAGCCCGGACAATGTCGATCTCTTGAACCTGCCGACATTCAGTATCGGTGCCCCCACGGAGCAATTTAACTGGCAGTTCAACCCGAAGGAGACGAATCTCGAAATCAACCAGATTCATAAGATCGTCAACCAGCTTGTGGGGGAAGGTATAACGGGCGATGATCTCTTGAGGACCTTTATCAGCCGCCGAGTCTCCCCCCTCCAAGCCCGGGTTCACAAGATTTGCCACATGAGTGGCCAATACGATCCAACTCGGATCAGCACCCACGAGCTGACCAAACCCGAGGTCAGAAGATGCGTCAAGGCAATTGCCCGAACGACGATGGATGTCGAATGGGAATGGGGTATAAAACCTCATGATAGAACTCGGCTTCCGGAGCAAGTAAGTAACTTGCAATTTAGACCGACATATATTTTCCCGCCGAGACAACTCTTATGTCGGCTCCATACTTGGCTCCTAAAATAACCCGGTTTTATTGCTTCTGACTTGCAGAGGTTTGCTCGGCAAAAGACTGAAGATGGAGCGGATCCCTCCACCAAATGGGGCAAAGATCTACCTGCCCCGGCCGTCACCGAGGTTGATGACCCGGACGATGAGGATCACATGCCGATTCCGGCTGCTGGCGCCCCTACCTCGGGTAAGCCTCGAGCCCGAGCCTCAATCCGAGATTGGTCAGATGACGATGACGATGATTGCGAAATTTTAGAGGCACTTGATGTTCGTCCCATCGCCTTTGCTCACCCACTATCCTCGGCACCAGCTAACCCGGGCGGCCCTGTTCCGAGTACACGCCCTGCTACTACGGGCAAACAAGGCGGATCTCGCAAGCGTGCAGAGACCGGTACCTTGAATACCGGGGCCTCCACATCCTCGAATCCAGCAGCGCCGAAAGCGAAGCGGCAGAAGAAAGCATCGGTTAAGCGCCACGGGTCAAGAGGACACCGCCAGTTACTCAAGGGTAAGATACTCTTTGCCGATATATGCTCGTTTCCCTTTCTTCCTTTTCCCGGGATAATCTTTCCCGAGATAACATTTTTTCTTGTTTCAATGCAGTGATGCCCTTGAGGTTAATCAGAGCGCATCCTCCATGCGCTCACCCCTTCCGACTACAGTGGAACCTCGGTCAACTGACTCCGGGGTACACACCACCCCAGCCGTCATACTGCTGCCGGCTTCTGATGCCGCACTTGGAGGAGGCCAAAGCCCCAGAAACCGAGGTCATGGACCCGGCTTCCCTCAACACCGAGACCTCGACCCCTGACCGAGATGTTGACCTTGGCTCCGGCCACAAGGACTCCGCGCCGGAGCGAACCGACACTCCGAATGTGCCGGATCAGCAACAACAGCAACAGCAACAGCAACAACAGCAACAACAGCAACAGCAGCAACAACAAGCAACAGCAGCAAGATCAACAGCAACAGCAGCCACAGCAAGAGCAGCAGCCATCGTCACCACCGACATCTCCCACACCGGCATCCCAGAAGCCAGCCTCAGTGCCAAATCCGGCACTGCCATGCCCATCGCCCTATCCGCTGCCGAGCCAATTGGCCACTGGAAAATTGCCGCTTATTCCGGATAAGCAACTGGTGGTGACTCCAACCCACTCCTCGAGCTACCAGCAATAGTTGCCAGAGTCTCCAAAGCCGGCACAGCTATTTCGGAGTTCCCCCGTCTGCGCACTCAAAGCGGCAACAGCTTGGGCTCGGTGGAGCACTACAACATGGATTGGAACGCCGCTGACACCAGCGAGGTTTCCTCCCCTAACCCGGTTGGCCCAAGCCACGTCGCGCAGTCCATTCATGCGCTGCAGGTTGCCGTTCTCAATGTCAGCAAGATCACCGAGGTAAACCTTCCTCAACTCAGTCCTTTTCTCTTTCTCAATAGAACATAGATATATTATCCCCAGTCCCCAAGATTCGGGTCGAGTGATTGAAGCTCGACCGAGTAAAGAGCACTTGGCGCGAATCTTCCCAAAAAATTCAACATCCAGTCCACCTCGAAAGACTTCGATATCCAGTCCCCGAGATTTATGTCGAGTTTACTCGGCATGAATCTTCACAAATTTCCGACATGCAGTCCCGAGACTCATGTCAAGCTTACTCGGCGTGAAATCTCACAATGTTCCGACATGCAGTCCCCGAGACTCATGTCAAGCTTATTCGGCGTGAAATCTCACAATTTTCCGACATTTTTTCTTTTTTCAGGATTGCACCAACACCCGGACTGAGGTGTTCAAGAAGCTGCTCTTGGAGCACAGGAAACTCAGGAATTCCCACAAGCAGCTGCAGGAGGTGATGAAGAAACGCGACGACGCGCACAACGCTGCGCTCAAAAAGGAGAAAGATGAAGTGTCTCGGCTACAGAAGGAGCTTGAAGAGACCAGAAACAGAAAGCCGAGACAGAGAAAGTTGCTGCTGCGGAGAAGAAACAGCGGGAAGAGGACGCTCAGAAGCATAAAGAGCTCCTC
The DNA here is from genome assembly GCA_947311845.1 of Poa pratensis. Taxonomy (NCBI): domain Eukaryota; kingdom Viridiplantae; phylum Streptophyta; class Magnoliopsida; order Poales; family Poaceae; genus Poa; species Poa pratensis. The sequence goes on from CAMZMU010000065.1 coordinate 38,171,258, forward strand.
ACCCAGACCGAGGGTCGCGTCACCTCGGCTCAAGAAGAGCTAGATGCCCTCAAGGCTAAATGTGACGGCTGGTTGAAGGAGCTCATCCGGATCAATAATGAAATGGACAGTAAGTTTCCTTTATCTTTTCTCATCATTTCTTTTGCCTCTACCGACATTAGATTTATGCCGGTATATGACTGAACTTGGTGGTAGCTTTTCTTTCTTCTTCAGAGCACTTTGCCCATTCCAAGGCCGCTGCTACCAATACTACCAACAAGGCGCGGGAACAGAGGGCAAGAACTGGCCCGATCCCGGAGGAATGGGACATTGAAGACCATCTGACTGCTCTTAACGCTCGAATCTCTCCTATGAAGCTCATTGGCACCGAGCTCCTCGAAGCTGGTATCCGGGTTTACTGGGTTCTATGGCCGGGGTGCACGCCTCCAGTCACCGTTGCCGAGTTATCCCAGTGCCTGCTGGGCGCGGAGGCAAGACTCCGAGAGTGGAGATCTTCCTCAGCACGTGCCGGCGTAGACCAAGCTTTGACTTTCGTGCTCTCTTGGTACGAGTCAATCAAGCTTGATGCAGTGCGGTCCCTGCGCCAAGGCTCAAAATGGACTTCAGATCCGACACTGATCGAGAGCCGCAAGGAGGCAGCCTCCTTCATGGCCAGCTATGCTCCCACTCGAAATTTCCTTCCTGGTCCAGCCTACTCGGAGGATGAAGAAGATGACGAGGATGATGAAGAGGGTGATGACGAGGAAGATGACGTTGATGAGGAGATCGAGGTCGAAGCTCCCGACACTGCTACTGCCGGAGCAGCCGACACTGCTGAGCCGACCGCGACCGACATCTCTGAGAACCCGGCAACGAACACCTCGGTCGAGCCAGCGACCGAGACTGCTCCTGAAACTCGCACCGCTCCTACTGCTCCGAGCTCCTCCGAGGCAGCTGCCTAAACTTATCACAAGCTGAACCATTAAATCCCCGGAATGCCGGGTGCAAATGTATATATACTCTTTAAATTTTTATCAGTACTACTCTATCATGCTAGTTTCAACTAGACAGGCTTGATGCCGGATCACCTTTCACCGAGTCCCCGAGTTTACTTTCTTGTTCTACTATACTTAGTAATCTTTGCTCTTGTCTACCATTCAGGCGTTCGACAGTCGAGTCACAAGATCAAAATTATAGCATACAATACTTGTAAATTTTGAGGTAAGGTTTAGAGTCATCCGACACAAAGATAAGGAATGAAAAAACCGGGTTAGTAAACAACATATACCGAATCATTTTTGGACCGAGTCCCCGAGTTTGTTTTCATGTTTACTATATACCATAACCTCTGCTCTTGACTGCCATTTTGGCGTTCGTCAGTCGAGTCACAAGATCACAACAAAATAGCATACATTACTTGAACTTTGAGGCAAGGTTTAAAACCATTCGGTATAGGGACAACACAGATAAAACATAGATAAAACACATGCATATAGACAAAGGCAGTCCCCGAGTTTCTTTTCGGAGTGCCAACATTTCATTCAAAGGAAACCGAGATACATACATTGCGCCCTTAAGAGTAGAAGGGACGGAGTAGAGCTACATTCCAGGGTCGTTTGGTTTCCTCTCCGGATTTGTCCATCTTGTTCTTCATTGCTACCTGTGCATCTATAAGATAATATGCATCATTGTGCAGAGCCTTGCTTACAATGAACGGTCCCTCCCATGGAGGTGATAGCTTGTGCATGCCGGCTTTGCGCTGCACCAGCCTAAGCACCAAATCTCCTTCTCGAAAAACCCGAGGTTTTATCTTCCGGCTATGATAGCGGCAGATCTTGCTGATATATCGCTGACCGAGATAAGGCCAGCTCTCGTGCTTCTTCGAGCAAATCGACATCATCCTCTCGGGCTTCTTTTGCCTCGGTTTCTGTGTACAGAGTAACTCTTGGCGAGTCATACTGTATGTCGGTCGGCAGGACCGCTTCTGCTCCATAGACCAGAAAAAATGGCGTATAGCCGGTTGATCGATTCGGTGTGGTCCTAAGACCCCACAGTACTGCTGGTATCTCATCTATCCAACAACCCGGAGTTCGCATCAGTGGTTCCATCAACCGAGCTTTGATGCCGGATAGCACCAATGCATTTGCTCTTTCCACCTGCCCATTGGACTCCGGATGCGCCACCGATGCAATGTCAAGTCGGATTCTGCTTTCAGCACAGAACCGAGCAAAGGCTCCCACAGCAAAGTTTGTGCCATTATCCGAGATAATGCTGTGTGGGTAACCATATCTCAAAATGATGTCTTTCAAGAAAGACACAGCTGTGTGACCGTCACATTTGCGGATTGGCTTCACCTCGATCCACTTGGTAAACTTGTCCACCATTACCAGCATATGAGTCATGTTACCTCGGGCTGGTCTGAATTCTCCCACCATATCCAGACACCAGACAGCAAAAGGCCAAGTGATGGGAATAGTTTGAGTGCCGAGGCTGGCATGTGGATCTTGTGAGCAAATCTCTGACATCCTTGACACTTCCTCACGATATCTTCTGCCTGTTGCAAAGCTGTGGGCCAGTAGAACCCATGCCGGAATGCCTTAGCAACCAATGCTCTTGAGCAAGCATGATGACCACATTCTCCTTGATGAATTTCCAAGAGCATCTCTTGCCCTTCCTCCGGTTCAATGCAACGCTGCAGCACTGTGGTTGCACTTCTCTTGTACAACTCCATGTTGATGATGGTATATGCTTTGGATCTTCTTTGCACTCGCCTGGCCTCGGCTTCATCACTTGGCAAACTCCCATCCATCATATAGGACATTATAGGTGTGCCCATCCTGGTACAGGACGCACAGGAAATATCGGTTCATCCACCTCCATTGCCTCAACCGACATTGCATCCTCCGACATATACTGGTCAGTCCCCGAGTTCTGCCAAGCAGTCCCCGGGTTCTCCCAAATGCATCCGACATCGACGTCCATGGGAACAACATCAGACTCCGGTTTCTTCGGGATAAAGATTGACTCGGACTCGGGCGATGGTTTGATTGATGGCTTCCTCAAATGCTCCAAGGATATGCCGGGTGGGATTGGATCCCGAGATGAACCTAGCTTGGACAGTACATCGGCGGCTTCGTTTTCTGCCCGAGGTATATGCTTGTACTCGCAACCTTCAAAGAACCCCGAGATCTTCTGGACATGAAACCGATATAACGCCATGTTGGCGTCTAAAGCATCCCAATTTCCCGAGACTTGCTGCACCACCAGATCCGAGTCTCCGAAGCATTCTATCCGGCGAATACCAATTTCCTTGGCCACATTGAGCCCATGAACAAGTGCCTCATACTCGGCCACATTGTTAGATGCCGCAAAATGAATCTGCAACACATATCTCAGTTGATCCTGCTTAGGCGAGGTAAGGACTACCCCGGCACCTAAACCAATTTTCGTCCTGGAACCATCAAAGTGCATTCTCCAGTAATTGGAGTCAGGCAATGGTGGCTCATATTGCATCTCGGCCCAATCCACAAAGAAATCAGGCAGTGCCTGAGATTTGATGGCATCTCTTCTTTCATAATGTGGCGTATAAGGAGCCAGCTCAATGGCCCATTTGGCTACTCGGCCACTTGCATCTTTGTTACCAATGATTTCCGAGATAGGAGCTTCACACACCACTGTGATTGGATGCTCTTGAAAGTAATGCTTTAATTTCTTGACCGCCATATAGACGCCATATGTCATTTTCTGGTAGTGAGGATAATTTTGTTTGGATAACGAGATCACCTCGCTCAGGTAATATACCGGCCTTTGCACGGTTTTGCCATCTTCTTCTCGCTCCACTACTACTACGACACTCACAACCCGGTTTGTGGCTGCAATGTAGAGCAACATCGGCTCTTTGGGTAATGGTGAGGCCAATATCGGCGCAGTTGCCAACATCTTTTTTAGCTCAGTGAACGCCGCATCCGCTTGCGGGGTCCACACAAATGTGTTACTTTTCTTCATTAGTTGGTATAAAGGCAATGCCTTTTCTCCCAACCTACTAACAAACCGACTTAACGATGCCAAGCAACCAGTGAACTTTTGCACATCCTTGAGTTATTCGGCAACCTCATGCTCTCAATAGCACGGATTTTTGTCGGATTTACCTCGATACCTCGGCTCGACACGAGGAAACCGAGTAACTTGCCTGCCGGCACACCAAAGGTACATTTGTCCGGGTTAAGTTTTATCCGGAATCTCCTTAGATTCGCGAATGTTTCTCTGAGATCATCAATCAGAGTGGATTTCTCCTTAGTTTTGATGACAATGTCATCGACATACACCTGCACATTTTTGCCTATTTGATCATGCAAGCATTTTTGCATACATCTTTGGTAAGTAGCACCAGCATTTCTCAAACCAAATGTCATGACACGATAGCAATAAGCCCCGTACGGGGTAATAAAAGCAGTTTTCATTTGATCAGCAGGGTTCAGCGGTATCTGGTGAAAACCAGAATATGCATCTACAAAGGATAACAGCTCACACCCGGCTGTGGAATCGATCACTTGATCAATCCGAGGCAGCGGGAATGGATCCTTAGGACATGCCTTGTTCAAGTTTGTGAAATCAATACACATGCGCCACACAATGGCCACGTTCGGGTCATCCTTTTTCTTTTCCACCAGGACCGGGTTAGACAACCAGTCCGGGTGCAGCACTTCCATGATGAAACCAGGCAAGTAACCTGGCCAGTTCATCACCTATCACTTTCCTCCTGTCATCCGAGAGAGACGCATAGGTTGCTTCACGGTTTCATATCTGGCCTGACAAATAATGAGTGCTCAGCCAACTCCCTCGGAACACCTGGCAGGTCCTGATTTGACCATGCAAAGATATCCCGATTCTCACGGAGGAAGTGACTGAGCTCGCCTTCCTATTTCTCCGTTAACCCGGTACCAATGATGACGTTGTGGTCCGGGAACGCCGGGTCAACGTTGATCTTCTTCGTCTCCTTCGGCACCTGGAATGCCGCATTCTGCTCCGGGTTACTCATACCCGGCATACCGAGTTGCGCGGACTGCGCCAACGCCACCACTTCATGGATCTTCTTCTTCTCTGCAGCAATGATTAATGACTCGGCCAGACACGAGCCAGCCGAGGCACACTGCAAGGAACGCTTGTAATCACCCGAGATGGTGATGATGCCATTAGGACCCGGCAGCTTCATCTTGAGGTAAGCCACATGGGTAGAAATCATGAACTTGGCCAGTGCCGGTCTGCCAAGCAAAGCATGATATGGACTCTCGAGGTCCACCACCTCAAACTGGATGCTCTCAGTTCGGCAGTTGTCCTTGGTGCCAAACAACACATCGACCCAAATCTTGCCCATAGGTGCACACGAGACACCCGGCACTATACCATGAAAGGTCGTAGAACTCGGCTGCAGCATGTTTGCCGAGATACCCATCTTCACCATGGTGTCTCGGTACATGATGTTGATGGCACTCCCATTGTCAATGAGAACTCGGGTGAACCTGACATTAATGGTGGGCCCAATGAATGTCGGATCCACCACCAGAGCATAACCTCCCGGGCTTGGCATGATCCGGGGATGGTCCTTCATACTCCAGCTGATCTCCTGATCAGACCAGTGCATATACTTCGGCACAGCCGGCATAACTGCGTTTACCTCGAGTGCACGCCGGTTCAAGCTCTGCTTGTCAGTTGGCTCGGTCACAAACACCACATAGCTCTGGTGAGCCTCTCTATAATCACCCTGACGATACTCACCCTGGCCACCGGGACCAGCATTGCCACTGTTGCCTCCGACATTTACTTGGTTGACAGGTCTCGGAGCTGGAGGCCTCTGTGCGGTGCATTCACGGGAATTGCGTTTGCTCCGGTGAGCGGTAGTGCTTGCCTCTGTTGAGGATATGCCGCTGGAGGCCTCTGAGGTGCCCCCATCTGATTTCCTCCGGAGCCTCCCCCTTCCTTCAATGTGCGCTGATACCAGCTGCACTGCCGGGTTGAATGATTGGCCGGCCTGCGAGGATCATGCGTGTGATAGCTGCACGGCCCATCCAGCATTGCCTCATAGGTCAATGGCTTCTTCGGTCACTCCACGGTCTCTTCCCTTCTTGATTTTGGCCCCAAGCAGGGCCACTGGTCCTCTGACGCTGGCTAGCGCCGGCATCTGGCTGGCTTTGCTCCACTGCCGCAACTTGATTCGAACCGTACCGGTAATCCGGACGGTCATCTCTCCTTTTGTTTCCGAAATCCCCGCGGCCACCTCGGTTGGCTGGTCCGGGTCCACTGTTGACCGGATACCTTCTACTCGGTTCCACCGAGTTTAGAAAGGGCTGCATCGGATCACCCAGTGCATAGCTATCCGCAATCCGGATTGTCTCGGCCAAGGTGGCCGGCATCTCCCTTTGCAACTTCTGCCAGAGCATGGAGCCGTGTCGGCACCCTTGAGCAAACCATGAAATGGCCTGCGCTTCAACAACTCCTTCACAGGAATTGCGACAGTACTCCACCGGGTCAAGTAATCCCGGTCAGTTCTTCATCCCTCTGCTTGCACATGGCAAGCTGCTGAGGACGATTCGGCCTCTTGTATGTGCTGGAGAAATTGCTAACGAAGGCTTCTTCAAAGTCCAGCCAGCAGTCAACACTGCCCTCTCGCAAGTTGTTCAGCCAGATCCGGGCTGGCCCCTCCAACATTTGCGGGATATACCTCACCGCCCATAGCGGTTTCCTCCCGCGATATGCACTACCGACACATAATCTGTCAACCAGTCCTCCGGCTTGGTGCTGCCGTCATATGTCTTTGCGCCCTGGTTCAATTGAAAGTGCGACACCGGTGGCTCCCTCATGATTCGAGGTCCAAAGCAAGCAGGGCCAGGTGGGCCTTGCTCTTCAAGTATCTCGGACATGTAGATCCTGTCCAACTTGTAAGGTGCATCATTCGGAGACAACTGGCGATGTCCCAACCGAGATCCCAGCGGACCCTCATATCTCGGATACTCGGCTCTCTCCATAGCCGAGTTACCATCATCATAACGATTAACCACTTGGTCATCACCTCGTGGCTGCTGAACATGCTCGGTATATTGCTGCTGCCGGGCGGGATTGCGCGTCGGATACCGAGGTGGATAACCTCGGCCAGCCGAGTTAACTTTTTGGCATCTGGATTGCCCGGACCGGGATTGCTCTTACCCCGGCCGGCACTGCCTTGTCCGGCTAACTGCTTTCCGGCATATGCCGGATCATAGGTCTGTATCTGCTTGTTTTTACTGGAGTTTACACTCCGGTCCGATCTCCACCGACATGCGGTGATGAAGCTTGCCCCTTAGATCCTCCACTGGCTGCCTTAGCCGAATGAACAACCTGGGACCCACCTGCAACTGTGTTAGCCTTAAGATAGGCCTCATTCTGCCGGGTAGCCACAGCTATCAACTCATTAACTCGGTCTTGCTGCCTACGGAGAGCTTCTCTGGATAAGCCGGACAACTCGGCTCTTGCTGCCTCGGCAGCCCTAAGAGTCTTAGCAGGGGAACTATACTTCGGCTTTTCGACCGACATGTGACTAGGAGTCTTACTGGAACTAGATCTACCATCTCTAGCAATCTCGGCATTGAGGACTTTACCCCTCTTACGCACATCCTCTATGCGACTAGGGTGAGCAGCTACCGGGGTAAAACCATGTGCTTGGTTATACTCACGGAGAGTTATCCCGAACTCTCTCCTCACCTCGGCCATCGCGAGAGCCTCCTGATGTAGGCTCTGACGACGCGACTCCAACTCTGCCTCCACTTGGGCAGCATCTGTACCGGCAGCTACCGGCAGCCAGCTTCTTGATTATCTCCTCGAGAGGAGCCGGCCTGACCGGTACCACGGATGTACCGGCCTGGTCGCGGAGGTTCTCCCTCCTCTCCAGTGGCAATTTCGCCGATCTGGTGGTCTTGGCGGCAGGTTTGCCGGCATCTCCTTTGTCGGTTTCTCCTTTACCGACACCACCCGAGGAGCCGGTCATCATGACCTCTGCGCAGCTCCCGGGGCGAGTGATACGCCGGCCGCGAGCCGCATAGACAGCAGGAGGATCCTCAGCCACAAGCACCTGCTCCGAGTACTTGCAGACAAACTCAGTGGCGACGTAGATCTCGAACGTCCCGAAGAGGACGAGGCAGCCGTTCCTCGGAATCGGCCTGCTACCGAAGCAGCCCGCGTTGTCGCTGATGAAGTTCAGCGTGCCGAGTCTGTGGACAAGGCCACTGACCACGCGCTCGCCGGAGGCGATGATGGAACCCGTCCGGATGAATACACCAGCCAGTGCCGCTGCTGGCCCCACGGTGTGGGCGCCAACTGTCGTGGTGGTATCACGGAAGATGCCATAGGATGGCTTAAGTTGGGGCCGATGGACGCTGGTGGAACCGGGGAGGGCTAGCGCGCTAAGGAGCGCACACGGAACAAGAAGCACACACAATATACCCAGGTTCGGGGCCCTCGTGAGGAGGTAATACCCCTACTCCTGCCTGCCTCTCTCTATATGTCGGTATCTCACAAGTACAATGGTGCTCCTTGAGCTGTATCTTTGCAGCTGTGGCAATGAGCTCTAAGGAAGAAGATGAAGCTAAGGGGGGAAATGTCTCTCTCTCTGGGCGTCGTCTCCGGCCGTCCCTCACGCAGGAGGGGGTGGGCCTCCTTTTATAGTTAGCTGGGTGCAACGGTCAGCTCCGTACCGGCACTGTGGCCACGCACGCCCGCGTCAGCCGTCGTACCGACACTGTAGCCACGCACTCTGCACCGTCATGATTGTACCCTCTGCAAGAGACACGACGTGGCTTGCCCATACCCTGTCCCATGTCTCTGTTCCCACGTACACCCGTGGTCAGCGATGGATGTGACCCGCCATGTCTGGTACTCCTGCTCCCACGTACGCCCGTGGTCAGCGACGTGCGTGACCGGTCATCTCGTACCCGCGCCATACTGCACGCCACGCTCCCGTGTCAGACGGGATGGGACATGCATAGACTTCCAATCCGACACAAGGTTCCTCATCTCTATAACTCGGCATGGATATGCCGGATTCCCTTTCCTGAATAGCCTCCCTGCACATAAGAAAACACACAGGATACCGATATATATATGTCGGTCAGCATGTCTCGGATCCCATATCTCGGATCCCATATCTCGGTCAGTACAACTCGGTGAGTATATGTCGGTTCCCGCCAACATCATAACTCGGCCTCCTCTGGGCCCGGGTATGTCGGTTTTTTGTACCTCGGTCCACTCTTGGACATTGCTTATACCATATCATGACCCTACCCGGGGGTAGCCCCCCGACAGTGAGTAAGCCGGGATGTTTACATATCAAGGGGAATATATATAATCATTTTCATGATTCACCAATCCCAAATATGTTAATCTAGCACTTTCTACTCTATGTCTCGCATATGCAATATTGATGATTTTTCAAAATCATTTGCCTTTTGCGATACTTGTTATCTTTCTCGGAGCATCCCATTTATAACCTTATCCCTTGTGGATATTTTTGATGCTATGATGAGTATGTGTTGGAAGTTCATATATATCCCTTTAAGATAAAATTGAGCTTTGTGCTATGCTTTTAAGCAAAGATCTTATTGGTGTATTTATGACTTCCTCTTGGATATCATGTTCTCTAACTTTGTACCTATTTTGTGTGTGCATGTTTCTTTGTGGACTTATATCTTCATGATTGGTGTCTACTTAAAAATTTATACACATGAGAATAGTTACATCTTTAATTGGTATTCCAATTCTTTAGTGACCATCTTTTATTCCTTGTTTGATTCCTTGGTGGTTTCTAGACTCCACAAGCTTTGCCTTTCATTTGGTATACGTTTGCATCTTAATAAGCTTGTGGACCTATTTGCCATATCTTCTTTGGGTTGGGTGTATGTGAAAGACATGATATGCACTATGTGCCTCTTTTTTTGAAAGACTATGTTGATGCTCGCTCATCCTTGCATTAGTCTCCTAAAATGTCTTTCTATATCACACCCATCTCTTTCGGTTGAGCAAGTCTTTATTTGTCGCTCCTTGATCTTGTTGCTCAACATTTGTTTATTGCAAGTTGTATTGACTTATTTCCTTTTTTGCTCTCTTGCACTTGTTTGTGTTCAAAATTATCTAGGAGGGAGTGAGGATTCCATGTTGTGCACACTATATTGAAATACAAATCCTTATTGTGCACGTGCCTTGGGGAGTTCCCTCTTGATTAATAGAACACTTGGTTGATCTTATCATAATATCTTCTTATGTTCAATTGGTTTTTCAGATCCTTTGATTGGTTACTTCTTTTGTCGAAGTATCTTTCAATTTGATTTCCTTTTGCAATCTTTGGATCCTCAATATAGTTTGATCTCCCCCCAACTATTCATCATTGGATATGTGCATTTGATGTCACTTCTATTATGAGAAATGCACACACTATGGGGGAGCTCTTTCTATATTGGCCGTCTACATTTTTCCTCCCATTTCGGCAATCGATGCCAATGGAGGAGAAGTTTAGAGGGTTTAAGGGAATTTGGTTTTATGCTAGTTTGTTCTTAAGCATTTGCCTTTCTTGTTCTTGCATCCTTGCTTATTGCGTTTCATGGTTGCTTTATTTATTATATAAACCCTTGTAAAAGGGATTGTCATCAATTACCAAAATGGGGGAGATTGAAAGTGCATGGTGTTCCCATGTGTGGTTTTGGTAATTAATGACAATCCTTATGGACTAATGTTAGCATTGAGATATTCTTATAGATCTTGTCCACAGGAAAATATTAGAGTTCATGTGTTGGACTCTAGAAGCTTACATGGTAAACTGTGGCTTGGAAAAAAAGATTGAGTGAACATTCATGTTCATCTCTAAGCCATCATATATATTTAGAAGATATGAAGTACAAGCTCAATATGAATCATCTCGGAAGATATCATTTGATTGAAGCTTGCAATGGATACATGAAGATGGAGCTAAGCGAGGCTCTCCCATAATGGAGTATGGGGGAGCATTTGGAGAAGTCTTCATCAAGCAATGTGCTAGCAAGCATGTCGGTGTCCCGGGGACAGGGGCCTCCCGGGAACCTGGCGCGTGGGAACCCGCCCCTCGGCAAGCGGAAGGCAGAGGTGTCCCCGGCAGCAGGAAGAAGACAAGGAGCCCGCCCGGGAAGGGCATTACTCTCGGAAAGGGCCCGACACGTGGTGGGCGCGCTCTGCGCCCCAGCCTCGGGAAGGGTTGCTTCGCACGCAAGGAAGGAGAGTTAGGACGCGCAGACAAGGCCAAGGCTGTGGTCCCATCAGAGCAGGCCCTGAGCCCCGCGTAGCGGCCAGACGTTTGACAAGACAACACTCTCAGTCAACTCTGTTCCGGCGGGGCAGACGACATGAAGGACAGCGCGGCGAGACGCAGCCACGGAGGTGGCGGGCGAGTGCCACCTGGGCCAGGGCGCGACGCGTGCCCCGCCTCGGTGGCACGTCCTCAGCACGACCACTTGTGGTGTCCCCTTGGCATATAAAAGGAGGCCCTAGGTCGTTGAGTAGAGACACACCATTACTAGCGGCAGCTCATAGTTCTCCACTTGTACTCGGGGGCTGGACGAGCTACACCTCGAGAACCTCTCGGTGTGTATCTCAACAGCTCACGGGGGTTAGCGAGCGCTGTTAGCCTTCTCACTGTAAATCATCAACTCCACAATCCAACCAGACAAGCAGGACGTAGGGTGTTACGCGGCGACGCGGCCCAAACCTGGGTAAAATCTTGTTTGTTCGTGCTTGAGCTCGGGGACCGATTCCGGAGCACCTCGCGCCCTCCTACTGAACAAATAAGGGGTGTCCAACATCCCCGGTGTCCGCGTACCGACACGCGACATCTGGCGCGCCAGGTAGGGGAGCGCCCGTGCTTCGCCTCGGAATCCCCCACGTCGTCGGCTTCCTTAGGGCCAGCCGACCTCCGGGCCTTGATGACAGAGGCCTCCATGTCATCGTCCAAGAACCAGGGGAGATGCTCCGGCACTACACGCACCGATTCCACCATGCTTTGAGTTTCTGCCCGAGTGTGCCGGAGGCCGTTGCCATTCAGGCGTTCCGTCGGAATGTGCGTGACATCTGCATGTTGGAGGCAGCCGCGACGTCGGGAGCCTGGAGGAGCTGTACGCCCTGGCCGACAAGTGTGCCAAGATGGAAGAAGGGCGAAGGGCCCCGGAGCTCGCGGCAGGCGCAACCCTCGGTGGGGTAGCGGTCTCACCGCAGAGGAACCCGCGGAAACGGGGTCACCCGCCAAGCCCCGCCACCTAAGGCGCAAGTCTGGTGGTGGCGCCGGAGGCGTGGTGCCCGATCCATGCGGTTCACTCCCACGACGCGCGAGACTGTAACTCCGTGCGTAGCATCACTGCCTCCCGGAGGAAGCGGCATGCGGCGCGCGACACCAGTCTCACAACCGGGGGCTGCTTCACCTGCGGGGAGCCGGGGCATCGCGTCCGGGATTGCCCGAGTCGGCCTGCCAGGGAAAAGGACTCGAGCGATCGCGGCCGGCGACTCGCCCTGCAGAGGAAGGAAGGGGAAGACGGCGGGACATGCGTCGACACCCGGGGAGCAGCACCCTTACCCCGGGGGCACACCGCGGGCCAGCGCCCAGAACAGGCGACGGACGGGGGACGGAAAGGCGAGATCCAGGAGGTCATGGGCGGGCCTGGAGGCTGGCCCCCTGCGGGGGCCACGGTCCTGAGGGGGGTCATCCCGGGCCCGACCAATGTTCGCCAGGGAAAACACAGAGCCGCGAGTGTCAGCGGGATGACCCTCGCCTTCACCAACAAGCTATGACTCACGGGGGTGCCGTGACCGCTCCTCATCTTGCCCTGAGGAAGCGGTGGAGGAACCGCCCTCTCGCTGCAAAGCTGGGAGACAGTTCCGGCCACGGAAACTCCAGGGGGAGGACGCCTGTGAGGACCCCAGATTAACTATCCGAGATACTCATTATGTTTCCTGCAACAATCCCATGATCAGGCTGTTGTTGTACATAACTCGAATTGGCATCACAGAACACCCATAAATACCGAATAAATATACTTACTTGATTGAAGCCATAACTTCATCAGGTACTCGCAGCGGAAATCACCAAATCAACGTGGAGCCCAAGTCACTTGCCAACCCTACAGGCAGCTGACTGGGAAGCGCCCTAGTTCGCATTGACGTCATAGCCAGGGACGAAACCAATATGAGTACATTTGAATGTACTCGCAAACTACCCCCGGAATGAGCATGCACTATTCTTTTATTGTTTAAATAAAACTTCGTTTGCGTTGAAAACTATATATCCTTGTTGAAAAGAGAAGGATATACTTTTGTTTATTAAAACTTTGTTTTGAAATCTCTATATCTTTCTTGAAAAAGAAAAGAAGGCTTTTAGAACTTTTCCCCATAAATCTGACTTTGTAAGAAAATCTCTTTAAAACTTTTCCCGAAACATATCTTTGTTGAAAAAAATGATAAGAAATCTCTTTTAAAACATTTTCTCGGAAAATCACCATTTTGTTTATTTCCCCAAAACTCCTCCTATTTCGACCATAACCCTTCATGGTCTTTCAACCCCAACAACTTCCTACCGGCCCTTTGGTATAGTTGCATAAAACATTTTCCACTTTTAAATCACAAAACTCTGCACTTCTCGACCATAGCCCGTCATGGTCCTCCTCTTTTCCAGCAACCTCATACCAGCCCGTCGGTAGAGTTGCAGATACAACACATCTCCATTTTATTTTCACATCTCAAAACTTTGCAAAACTTGCACATGGTCTTAGGAACAGTCTCCCAATTGTCCATATCCGAGGACTTGGCTATTCGAATAGTTTTAACCCTCTGCAGAGGTAGCACGCTTTTTGCCCACACCCATCCGGTAACTCATCGTGTCAGCCACGTCCCGCCATACAAGGTGTATGCGAAGTTGAGCCACCGACCATAGCCTCTCCTTTGCTCATGCTAGTATAGGATCCTTCCCATATGACACTTTCCATCAACACCCAGTCCAGTTTCCCGTCGGAAACCCTAAGTGTGAGGACTCATATGTTTTGTCTGGCGGTGTATAGGGGACATCCTTCTATCCTCCTCCTTATCTTTCCATAGAGTTTGAGCGAGGACCCAGGTCAGGGTAGGTCCTCAGACCATCCCCTCATGCATAACGGAGTCATCTCCGTCGATGAGGCATCCCATACTAATAAGAGCAAATTATATGACTAAGCCCTTTCCCATATGTGGGTAAATGTGGTCGCACAGGGTAAGATTGGTCGTCATGGTTCTAGGACACTGTGCATTTTTCATAAACATCACCATTCTCCATTTCTCCCCTTCAACACCGACACCTCGGCATTCCATAACCACACAAGTATTTTCAAAGGAGTTTTGAGTAAACAATATTTTTCCCATCCTATAGTTTGAAAAAGAATTTCCATCTAATATCTCCATATAGGGTGTCAAAATAATATACTTGTAATTTGGAAAAGGGTTTTCAAAATCATAGCTTTAGTGGCAAACACCACATAAATCACTGTTGCTCTTTATAAGTAAAACATGCGAACCAAAATAGATGTATATAAATGCAAGCTCAAAGGATAGCTTGCCTGATTTCAGCATGATGTTCCTGGACTTCTCCTCGTTGATCAAAGAAATAAACTCTCATCCTTCTCCGATAAATCCTTTCCAAATACCACCCCGGTAGCGTTTATCTCTAGCGTCGCAACATGAAAATAAAACAACACGCAATAAGCAAACCAAACCACAAGTGGCATACAAACAAGGAACAAACCACAACATAGCACTATTTTAATCAAGCAACAAACTAAGATCTACATTTACGAGGGCATTATACTAATCAGGAGTATAACACCATACACATGCCAAAACAAGAGGGCACAAGGACATCCTTAACTAGAGGTAATTAACAACCATTTTTCCTAATCAGGAAATATTTCAGACAAAAGTTAAACTACCAATTAATCTTGGTAATTCCAAAATATCTCACCAAGTTAAGGTGGATACACTAACAAGATATTTAAGCTAGTACTCAACTCAAGTCCATCAAGTTCATCAAGCCATGCAAACATATTACCCATACCAATATGTCTAACAAATACCACTAACAGTACTAACATATTATCACCTTCTAACAGTAATAACATGCAAACAACAGTACCACAACAATCATTAACCAGCAAGGCACACATATTAATCACACACAATATTCTCACATTAAAATAAATAAGCATAGCAATTCTTAATTACTAGAGGGAAAGTTATATAGGGAATAAAACCCTAACAAACCCATGACTCACATGTAGTTCCCCCCAACATGCTAGCAAAACAAGGAAACATGTCATAACAGTGGATTACCACCACACACATGCTAGGAAACACATTTGTAATAATAAAGTTATAACACAACAACTAATAAAGTCCTAATAAAATAAGCAGAAAATGCCTAAACCTTATAATTAGCACCACAGTCAATCAGTGACTCCTAAATTCAAACCAATTTAGGGATATGTTCTCCTATACATATAGAAGACAGACCAATTGGATTCACTCCAAAATTCATCTCACAAAAATCTACAAAAATCATCAAAGAGCTACTGATGTGTTTTTAAGAATGAATAGAACTTTTGTTTTAGGTTTCATTTGCATACAAGGCCAACAGATCTGGAAAGGTATCATCTCAACCTATCCAGAGAATTTTAGTTTGCAATATTTGGATTTGTAAAACTCTAGATATTAAATATTTAGTGAAAAAGATACTTTTTACAAGTTTTAATCTAGACCTCAATTAAAAATATATTTTAGCAAGCAACCAGTTCTACCTGATTAAGAAAACACATAGGAACTCTACAAAATTGGAATCACTCAAATTGCTAGCACAGATCTACCACATTTGAATTAAACCTATACTGCCATTTAAACAGGAAATTAAAACAAGAAAAGGATCTGTTAAAAAAAAGGAACACGGGCCAGATCTGGCAGTGCGGCGCAGCAACCGGCCCATCCACGGCCCAGTGCGCGACGCGAAGCGGTACGGGGCCTCTTCTTCTTCCTCGTCACGCACCGCGGCGCGAGGAGGCGAGCTGGAGCTCCGGCGAGGACGGATACGGCGACTCTGGTGTTCCCTGGGCAAAAGGAAGGGTGCATGAGAGGGAGCAGAGCACGGGGATCTCGGGGATGCAACAATGGTGAAGGATGACGGACTACATCGCTCGCGAGCTTCCTGGAAAGGTGGCGGCCGGAGAGGAAAGGGGATGAGCTTGCGCGCTTCAACGACGAAGAACGGGCTCGATTCCTTCTTCAGAGGGGTAGAGGACGATGAGGCGGGGACGTCTGCACGCTTCGATCTGCTTGGGGAGGCTTGAATCGACGGCGAGGCGCGACGGCGAGCTCAGCCACCTGCGGCTAGGGTTTTGGGTGGAGGAAGAAAATGAGAGAGAGGGAGCAGGGGAGATGAGTGAGTGAGGGGGAATAGAGGAGCGCCCGGGGGGCCTCTTTTCTCCTTCGAGCGGCAGAGGAGCGGGAGGGGGGTCCGGGCGGGCGAGCGACGGGAGGACGACAACGGCATCGTCAGCCACGGGCTGCTACAGAGAAGACGGCGTTTTGCAGAACGCCCCCTGGCAAAGTTTTCCCATCACAACTAGGTCCTTTTCTATTCCTTTTATTTTCCTTTAAAAACCAGTAGCATTTAGGGAATTTATTTAGGGTACTTAAACCTTTTATAAAAATTTGATAAAATTCAGGTAGCCTCCCATATACATGTAGAAGCTCCTCAAAAATTGGGGTGTCAAAATAAATGTTTTGAACAACTTTTGTTCATAGGGTTTAATTAAGGCATTTTCTTAAATACTATTTTATAATCCTTTAGAATTTTTAAAGCAAGTTTAAAATATTAATTTTTGAACTCTTGGAACTTCCTTGACAAATATATTAACTTCAAATAGTTTTTATCTTCATAGAGGAAATATTTATTTGAAGGAAATAGATAGTTAAGTAGGAAAAGTAATTTATTAAGATCATTTCTTTTAATTCAAGATCTTAATTTCTATTTGTTGAATAATTTGAGGAGTTTGCTTTAAATTTAAGTCACATTCCAAATTTGTGACCAGTGGGTTTCCCACTTAACACTCAAGTATTATTGGTGTAATTATTCACCCAAGCAAACAATAAAACAAGAATTAACATTCAATACAACCATAGGTCCAAATAGCAAACAATCACGACAAGATCAACCTCACCACCAAGTCCACACAATTCAAACCACAAAAGTTAATCATACCACCATTTCCATAATACTATCTTGTAGAAATGATCATACTTAATTATGACAAGATGATGTTTAAGAAATATATCAACTCATATCTTAATAGTTTTCAAAAGCTTGGATAAAGGGAAATATGTGGGTTAATATATTTCCCACTTGTGTTCTTTTTTTAAAAGGGAAGTGATAATCAAAGTGTATAAAATGGGAGTTGCATACAAATGCAAAATATCAAGTTTAAAAGATAGATAGGAGATAGCATATAGATCTCCATATTTTTGGGAACACGTAGTTTTGGAAATACCTTTACTTTCTCAAATAATGGTTATCTGTTTTGGTTGTTGCTAAACCAAGTATCATTGAAATGGAGTTGGCTAAAATAAGAATGGAAAAGATACATGGAATATTTTTCTTGTCATGACATGATCACCAAAGTTAAATATATTTTTATATTGGTTGGGCCTTATATTTACTAGTCAAACAACTTAAACAACAAGTCACACTAGGTTCAACCTAGCAATGGGATGGAAAACACAATCATCAGTAAAATATTTCAAAAAGTTTTTGTTGGTTCTGAATTTTGGTCTTGTGAAGCTAAGTTTTTCTTAGTTTCCAAATTTGGGATGTGACAGCTCTTCCCCCCTTAAAAATAAATCTCGTCCTCGAGATTTGCCCGGTGTAACAGGGGAGTACGAGGGCACGGGTTTTGGGCAGGCTATACTTCTGAGGTCGTTGCTTCTTTAGTATGGTCACCATGTGAGATCTTGACAAATTGATGTTGCGAGGCTTTCTTTGTCGATGATCTTCTATGCTGAGTTCAGATCCTTGATGATGGGTTGACTTGATGATCGGCACTGAGGGATAATCGTGGTTGGCTGCTTCCAGATACTATAAGGCTGAAAGCGCACGGATCTAATTATTACCACGTTCTTGTATACCTATTGCAGGTCTTCCCCCCTTAAAAAGGGGTTTTGAAGGTTCATCCTGAAGGTTGCAGCTGGAGTTGAATTGGGGACATTATTCTTCCGAGGTAGCTTGACGATCTTTGTCTTGGGTGTCATTCCTCGATGTTTGGGTCGGTGCAGATATCACTTCCTGGTATTGTCTCCTTACGAGGGTCGCAGGTGAGGACGCGTCGGTCTCCGGATGCGTCAAGTTTGAGCACTCGACTCTCTCCGGTTTCTAGTTAGTAGAGGGGTGTTATAAACTTCTAAGGGCGTCTGGACTTGCTTGGTGGTTGATGTTGCCAACAGCAGGTGCTTTCGTTGTTTGATTCTTCTCAGTGACTTCCGGTAGATCTTCTTCACGCTTTTCTTCCTTCGGCTTGGCGGGAAAAAGGCTGGTCCTGAATGGTTTCTTTGGTTCTGGGTCTTCACGAAGTTTCGCAGGGGTCTTCACAAGTAAGTTAGAGTGCACCCGAATAGTTAGGGTTTCCGGGAAAACTTCCTGGTTCAGGGGCTTAAGTTAGTTTTCAAGGGAGTTGGGTGCTATATTCTGAACATCAAACTTATTATACCTAAGATCCAAGACAACCAACTTTTCATAGGCCCCTTATTCTCGAGTCTTCAAAATACCATTCCAACATCTCTGGTAAGGCCACTACTATTAACTAGTTTATTGAATCATGGCTTTTGCCCAAGCTAAAGTCATTAGTCCATCATCATCTTCTTCGGCATAAAATCTTTATCATAGTATAATTCAATCTATTAAACACCATCAAACCTTTTAGGCATAGTCTTCCCTTTACATTCTATCACAAAAATCGTAGTGGTCCACCATTATTTCTTGATTGATTTCTCTCCCCAGATAGGCATATCTCATATTATCTTACTCCTTCAGGGGGTCATTTTTCCCACGATCATATCATCAAAGCTAAATAAAACATCCAACAGTCATGTCATCATATCATCAAGAATTGACCCACTTTCTAACCAAATTCAGATTTTACCTCAACACCTTTGGGCCTTGATCTCATAATCAAAGATAAATGATTTTTTTGTAAGAATAATCCAAACAGAGCGTGACAAGCTCTGAAAACTACTGTCACTTAGAATGCCGGGCTACTAGACCAAGTCATATTGATTCCTAGAATCCGATAAACATTCACTTATCCCCCACCAATTACTTCTTGCATACAACGATCTACTCATTTGCTAACTCATCTTTGACCACTTCCTGTAATTCTATAAGAATTTAATACAAGGGTCACTTGCGCTAAGAATCACCCTAAACATTCCAACACTGGAGTATTCTTCTTAATTTACTTGCTTCTAACCAATCCAAACAGCGTTTTATCAGCAAGTGCTTCATAAAAATCCAATAACTTTCACCTTTATTTCTAAACCTTAAATCAAGGGTCACGTCTTCTAGCCCCAGATAACCACCAATGGTTGGGGACCACAACTGGTTAGCCCCAGAGTATTAATCAAATATATTATCTGTTCAAACCCAATTATTTTATCGATCTCTTCGAGTTTTCACTTCTATTCTAAACCCCAAATTTTTGATATCACCAACATCATCCACCAAATTTTGATCTCAACAACTAGATTCTTAAGGGATCCTTTTGCCTAATAAACTGATAGCCCAACACTCTTATATCTTCCTAAAGCCTCCTTCGTACCAACTAGTTTTGAGTCGTCCTATGGCACCTCTTTCCTTTGTCCAGAAAAAGCAGTTAGTATTTTTGCAAAATTTGGGTAGATGAGAGATCTAAAGTTAGATAAATTATGTTAGTTATGTTAGTTTTCATATTCTTTTGTTAGTCCGACGGGACACGACTAGTGTCATCTAATGTCGGGTCTTGAATCTTCATCTTTCTTGATGGCTTGATGTGGTTGCACAAAACAACGTATGAAGGCCGCTATCCGTCTTGCAGAAGGTCGCAAAGTCTTGGAGTAGAGAGTATTCCATACCTTGCTTCTCTTACTAGGGGAAAATTTTCTGAAGGGTTTTCTAAGTCGTACTTTTGAAAGGATACAAAATTACATCTATGGCCAACAAGGCAAAAAGGTTTTGTTGCTAACAGTCAAAATAAAAGCAACAGATAAAAGTGTGGTTACTTTGGGTTTCCGACAAGGCGGATTTTGTGAAACACACAAGGAAACAACACACATAAATGCAACAAAGAAGCAAAGATTAATCAAGGCTCTTTTAACACCAACAGACGTTCAATACCGTGGAAGATGGGGTTTGCTCAAGTAAAACGAGCTTATCCTATCGATCCTATGGGTCTGGTTTAGGATATCGTCAAGTATGTGAACTTGAATGGAGGTAAGACAACAGACGGAAACTTTTGAGAAACCTTTAAACGAGGGACAAGGGGTAGAATAATTCGAGAAGTCGAAAAGAATGGAAGTTATACTTAGGCTTCCTTAGATACAAATAATTTAGGTAGTAATATATTTCTTTCCAAAAATAGTTTTCGCCTTAGTCTTCAGCTGGAATACTTGAGATTGTCGAGGTTGCAACTTGAGTAGAATTATTGATATTGAGTTGAGATCTTCGAAGGTCTCTTGCTTTGTTGATACCGACGATCTTGGTATTTGCAGATCAATCACCTTGAGGCTGAATGTTGAATATTTGAGATGGAAGCTTCTTCGGGTAGGTGCTAGCCAATTAGGTCTCACTTGGGTTCATCGTCAAGTATTTTGAACGGGTAAGAGGGATTAGAGAAATCCTTGGAAAATCTTAGATAGAGGGACGAGACTCGGAAATATTTGAGAAAGTGAGAAGAGTGGAAGTTATTTTTGGACTTCCTTAGATAAAAGTATGTTTTTGGAAACAATATACTTTTAACAAAATATTTCTTTCCTAACTAACGTCCATGCTAACTAAGGTCTGTTACAGTCAGGATGGCTCTGATACCAAGTCTGTGTGGACCCCAGATTAACTATCCGAGATACTCGTTATGTTTCCTGCAACAATCCCATGATCAGGCTGTTGTTGCACATAACTCGAATTGGCATCACAGAACACCAATAAATACCGAATAAATATACTTACTTGATTGAAGCCATAACTTCATCAGGTACTCGCAGCGGAAATCACCAAATCAACGTGGAGCCCAAGTCACTTGCCAACCCTACAGGCAGCTGACTGGGAAGCGCCCTAGTTCGCATTGACGTCATTAACCACTTCTTCTCGAACTGCTCCTCTTCAGAATCTGGCTTAGACAATAGCCAGGGACGAAACCAATATGAGTACATTTGAATGTACTCGCAAACTACCCCCGAAATGAGCATGCACTATTCTTTTATTGTTTAAATAAAACTTCGTTTGCGTTGAAAACTATATATCCTTGTTGAAAAGAGAAGGATATACTTTTGTTTATTAAAACTTTGTTTTGAAATCTCTATATCTTTCTTGAAAAAGAAAAGAAGGCTTTTAGAACTTTTCCCCATAAATCTGACTTTGTAAGAAAATCTCTTTAAAACTTTTCCCGAAACATATCTTTGTTGAAAAAATGATAAGAAATCTCTTTTAAAACATTTTCTCGGAAAATCACCATTTTGTTTATTTCCCCAAAACTCCTCCTTTTTCGACCATAACCCTTCATGGTCTTTCAACCCCAACAACTTCCTACCAGCCCTTTGGTATAGTTGCATAAAACATTTTCCACTTTTAAATCACAAAACTCTGCACTTCTCGACCATAGCCCGTCATGGTCCTCCTCTTTTCCAGCAACCTCATACCAGCCCGTCGGTAGAGTTGCAGATACAACACATCTCCATTTTATTTTCACATCTCAAAACTTTGCAAAACTTGCACATGGTCTTAGGAACAGTCTCCCAATTGTCCATATCCGAGGACTCGGCTATTCGAATAGTTTTAACCCTCTGCAGAGGTAGCACGCTTTTTGCCCACACCCATCCGGTAACTCATCGTGTCAGCCACGTCCCGCCATACAAGGTGTATGCGAAGTTGAGCCACCGACCATAGCCTCTCCTTTGCTCATGCTAGTATAGGATCCTTCCCATATGACACTTTCCATCAACACCCAGTCCAGTTTCCCATCGGAAACCCTAAGTGTGAGGACTCATATGTTTTATCTGGCGGTGTATAGGGGACATCCTTCTATCCTCCTCCTTACCTTTCCATAGAGTTTGAGCGAGGACCCAGGTCAGGGTAGGTCCTCAGACCATCCCCTCATGCATAACGGAGTCATCTCCGTCGATGAGGCATCCCATACTAATAAGAGCAAATTATATGACTAAGTGATAACCCACAAGTATAGGGGGTGTATCGTAGTACTTTCGATAAATAAGAGTGTCGAACCCAACGAGGAGCAGAAGGTGTTGACAAGCGGTTTTGATGAAGGATTCACTGTAAATGCTCACAGACAAGTTTTTAGGAGTTTTTGATATGACAGATAAATAAAGTACAAGTAAATAAAATGCAGTAGTAATAGTTGCAGCGAGTGGCCCAATCCTTTCTACAGCAAAGGACAAGCCGGTTGTTGTACTTATAATGACCAAACGTTCTTGAGGACACACGGGAGTATTGTCAAGTGCTTTCGCTTCATATAGTTGATTAATCTTCATTGTTTTGATAAGTGTTGTGTGGGTGAACCTATGCTAATGCACCGCCCTTCCTAGGACTAATACATACTTGTGATTATACCCCTTGCAAGCATCCGCAAATACAAGAAAGTAATTAAGTTAAACTAACCACAGCCTTAAACTTTGAGATCCTGCTATCCCTCATGCATCGATATACCAACGGGTGTTCAGGTTTCTGTCACTCCGGCAACCCCACAATTGGCAAACGAATACACAATGCATTCCCCTAGGCCCATAAAGGTGAAGTATCATGTAGTCGACGTTCACATGACACCACTAGAAGAATAACACCACAACTTAAGCATCAAACCATTAAATATTACTCAACATAGTTCACTACTAACATCAAGACTTCTCCCATGTCCTCAAGAACTAAACGAACTACTCACAAGACATCATACGGAACATGATCAGAGGTGATATGATGATGAATAACAATCTGAACATAAACCTTAGTCCAATGGTTTCACCCAATAGCATCAATAACAAGAGTAATCAACACCGGGAGAGTTTCCCCTATGAAATAGACAAGATTCCGTCCTAGATGTTACAACGGAGACGGGGTGCAGCGGCGGTGATGATGGTGTTGGCGGTGGAGATGATGATGATGATGATCCCGATGAAGTCCAGCTCGATGACGGTGATGATGGCGATGATTTCCCCCTCCGGGAGGGAATTTCCCCCGGCAGATTTCTTCCTGCAGGGGAGCTTTTCGCTCTCTGGTGTTTTCCGCCTCGTGGAGGCGGCGGAATATTTCGATGGCTCTCCTCCTGTGTTAGGGTTCCGAGGGGGTCAAGTACGCGAAGGGGGGACGGCTGAGGTGGGCCAGGGCCCCCAAACCACCTCTCGGCGCGGCAGGGGGCCCCACCGCGCCAAGGGGTGAGGAGGGCCCACCATGGCCCATCTCAGCTCCCCCTTTTGGCCTCCTCCATCTTCTGGTAAAATAGGAACTTCCATATGTCTCCTTCGATTTATTGATCTTCAGAAATAGTGCATCTCGACGGTGCTTTTTCCAGCAGAATCCTGACTCCGGTGTCCAATTCTCCATTATTCATCAAACATGCAAAATAGGTAAAATAACATAAGTAACACTTCTAAATATGAAATATATCGATGAATAGCAGTAAATTATGATATAAAATAGTGATCCAAAATGGACGTATCAACCCCTCCAAGCTTAGACCTCGCTTGTCCCCAAGCGAAAGCTGAGCTCAGAAAACATGACCACAAGTTTATGGAGCAAAGCGTCGATAAATAAAATACGGACAAGAAGCATCACATTCTTTGATACACAAATCATTCTAGACAGCAACTTCCCTTCATATAATCTAACTTGAAATAAGTAAAGGGAACCACGATGAAGTGCATAAAGAGAACCATGATTGGTGAAGGCAAACTTAAACTCTTGGTCAGAGAACAATTAACAGATCATACTTATCTTTCGAGAAGAGTCTTTATATCAGAGCTTATATAGCAGAACTTACATGTCTTAATCATAACAGTCTCCTTACAGTCATTGATAACCTTCAAAGTTATATTTATTCGAATAAAAGCTATTGTGCGAAACAAGGAAATGAGAGATATGATTAGAAGTATCAACACACATAACTAATTGGATCTCAACAACTCAAATGCTCGCTTGAGATAGAGAGGAATGGGTTTACTGACTCAACAATAATGTAAAAGATAGGCCCTTCGCAGAGGGAAGCAGGGATTAAATCATGTGCTAGAGCTTTTTAAGTTTTCGAAAGCATATAGAGAGCACAAAATAAGTATTTGAGAGGTGTTTGTTGTTGTCAACGAATGGTAGTGGGCACTCTAACCCCTTGTCAACGTCAACGAATGTAGTGCACTCTAACCCCTTGTCAACCAGACTTTCAAGAGCGGCTCCCATGAAGGACGTTATCTCTACCAGCAAGGTAGATCATCCCTCTTCTCTTTTGTTTACACATGTATTTTAGTTTCTTTATAGTTGACACTCCTCCCAACCTTTTGCTTACACAAGCCATGGCTAACCGAATCCTCGGGTGCCTTCCAACATTCACATACCATGGAGGAGTGTCTATTTGCAAATTAAGTTGCTTACTGATAAATCAGGGCAAAACATGTGAAGAGAATTATTAATGAAAGTTGTAGTTAATTGGGACTGGGCACCCCATTTGCCAGCTCTTTTTGCAAATTGTTGGATAAGCGGTGTATATGCCACTAGTCCATTGGTGAAAGTCTGTTTGACAAAAGTGCTAGAGAAAGAAACACACAACCCTCATGAGCTAATAAACAGTGACACAAAACTAGGAGTAATAAGTTTTGAATAATTTAAAGGTAGCACATGAAGTATTTACTTGGAATGGCGCAAAATACCATATAGTAGGAAGTTATGGTGGACTCGAATGGCAATGGTTTGGCTCAAGGTTTGGATGTATGAGAAGCATTCCCTCTCGATACAGGTCTTTGGCTAGCAAGGTTATGTAGCAAGCATAAGAGTTGAGGGATACAAACAATTATACAAGTGATAAGAATAATCATGCAATCTTCCTTAGAAGCACAAATAGTTTAACTTAAGAATACTAAGCTTATGAGCCACAAAGAAAGAAAGATCATGGAATAATATATTTGCATGCACTCCCTCTTCTACTTAAGTCTCAAAGTATTGTCTACTACTGACCAATGCTAAGTTTGCCAAAACCAAAAAGATTAACTTGGTGCTCTAAAAAGTGATCCCTATACTAACAACAAGGTTATCAATATGAAAGAGAATTGCAAGCTAAAATAAAGTATGCAGAAAGTAAATGATAAAACTTCTCATTAATATTTCATAACGGCAACTCACACCAAGGGATACATAGATAACCAACTAAAAGAGAGATACTTCCACATTGCAAACCATCATATAAGATAACTTCCCTACTCACGATATGACTTTATGGAAAAGTAAAAGGTAAAGATAATGTGTGATACCGCGGCACTCCCCCAAGCTTGGAACAAACCAAGGGGATGCCAATACTTATGATGAATTACTCCTTCGGTGGTGGTGGATTGTTGATAAGCTTATCAACCAGCTCCTTCAGTTCATCAATCTTGTAGGTGAGGGCGCGAATCAGCTCAGAGTTGTGTTCGATGCGATTCATAAACTTGTCAGACTGCGAGTCCCAACTCTTGGAGTTGTTTCCCCACTCCTCAGCAGCAGAATCCCTCTTTCCTGTATTGTTAGAACGATCTATATTCCAACCACTAGGCAACTCAGCCTCCGGGATCCTCTCAATTTGATGCTTATGGATAAGAGTATGGAAGGGGTTATTTTGCCTGGGGAAGATGTCCTGGGAGCCAAGAAGTGTCGTGGAACCTTCCCTCCGGTGCTCATCCGCGCCCTTGCCTGGGCTTGAATGGATTTGCCACCACTCCGATGCTTGCAACGGTAGCGCGCGGGTATTCGCGCGGGTCTTCCTCCACTTCTCCTTCATCTTCGCTCTTGACTTCCTCCTTCAGCTTGGGGTCTTGAGTCTCGTCTTCCAAAGGCTCCTTGCCCTTGTTGTTGTTGTTGGAGACCATGGCGCTTCTAAATCTGAAAACAATATCTGGACAGAAACAGCTCGAAACGAAACACGATGAAAAGGCGAGATACGAACCTCGGGGGTTCGGGTGAGTTATATAGCAAAAAGTTTTACAACATAAGGAAGGTACAGGAGGAAACCTGATCGGAGACGAGCTCCGGGGTGCTCAAACCACCAGGCGGCGCGGCTGGGGGCCCACCGCGCCGACCTATGGTTTGGGCACCACGGGTGCCGTCTCCCATCCGGTTCGGTCTCTTATTTTTCCATATTTAATAAAAACGACGAAAATATCTTCTAGAAAGTTATTCGCGAAACTTTTCTTACCGAAACTGTTACCTATTCGAATCGAATTCTGCAGTCCCAGAAAAATGTTCTTCAATGAAAGTTTCCGGAGTCACCACTTTAATTGTATCAACCTCTTCATTAATAGAATCTCCAGAAATATAATGCTTGAGTCTTTGACCATTTACCACTTGTGTAGAGTTATCTTTCAATGAAGCAATTTTTATTGCACCTGAACGATACACCTCCACAATAACAAATGGTCCTTCCCATTTTGAGAGTAACTTTCCTGCAAAAAATCTGAGACGAGACCTATACAATAGAACTTTCTCACCAACATTAAATTCTCTTTTAAGAATTCTCCTATCATGCCATCTCTTAACTTTTTCTTTAAAGAGTCTAGCATTTTCATAAGCCTCACTTCTCCATTCATCTAAAGAACTTAAGTGCAACAACCTTTTCTCACCGGCAAGTTTAAAATCTCTATTAAGTTCTCTCACTGCCCAATAAGCTTTGTGTTCTAATTCTAAAGGCAAGTGACAAGCTTTACCATAAACCATTTTATAAGGAGACATGCCCATGGGGTTCTTATAAGCAGTTCTATAAGCCCATAAAGCATCATTTAACTTACTAGCCCAATTTTTTCTAGATTTATTAACAGTCTTTTGCAAGATAGATTTAATCTCCCTATTTGACAATTCTACTTGTCCACTAGTTTGAGGATGATAGGCTGAAGCAATTCTATGATTAACACCATATTTAGCAAGAGTCTTTCTAAAACCACCATGGATAAAATGAGAACCTCCATCAGTCATAAGATATCTAGGTACACCAAACCTAGGAAAAATGACATCTTGAAGCATTTTTAAAGAGGTCTCACCATCAGCACTTTTAGTAGGTATAGCTTCTACCCATTTAGTGACATAATCAACAGCAACAAGTATATGAGTATTACCTTGTGAAGAAGGAAAAGGACCCATGAAGTCGAATCCCCAACAATCAAATGGTTCAATAACAAGAGAATAACTCATAGGCATTTCATTGCGTCTAGAGATATTACCAACCCTTTGACATTCATCACAAGATAAAATAAACTTTCTTGCATCCTTAAAGAGGGTAGGCCAATAAAAACCTGATTGTAGAACTTTCTGCGCAGTTCTATCTCCAGCGTGATGCCCTCCATAAGCACTTCCATGGCATTTCCTCAGTATTTCCTGTTGTTCATATTCAGGAACACATCTTCGCATAATACCATCGACTCCTTCTTTATATAAGTGTGGGTCATCCCAAAAGTAATGCCGCAAGTCATAAAAGAATTTCCTTCTTTGCTGAGCTGAAAAGGTTGGAGGCAAGTACTTGGAAACAATAAAGTTAGCATAATCAGCATACCAAGGACTATCTCGCGAACTTACACTTATTGCAGCCAATTGTTCATTTGGAAAGCTATCATTAACAGGAATAGGATCATAAGGAATGCTTTCCAATCTAGACAAATTATCAGCAACAGGATTTTCAGCACCTTTTCTATCTATGATATGCAAATCAAATTCTTGCAAAAGAAGTACCCATCTAATAAGCCTTGGCTTAGCATCTTTCTTTTCCATAAGGTATCTAATTGCAGCATGATCAGTATGAATAGTGACTTTCGAATCAACTATGTAGGGTCGAAATTTGTCACAAGCAAAAACTACAGCTAGAAATTCTTTTTCAGTAGTGGCATAATTCTTTTGAGCAGAATCAAGAGTTTTACTAGCATAATGAATAACATTTAACTTTTTATCTACTCGCTGCCCAAGAACAGCGCCTACAGCATAATCACTAGCATCACACATAATTTCAAAAGGTAAATTCCAATCAGGTGGTTCAACTACAGGAGCGGTGATTAAAGCCTTTTTCAAAGTTTCAAAAGCTTCCTTACAATCATCATCAAAAACAAAGGGTACATCTTTTTGAAGAAGATTAGTAAGAGGCTTGGAAATTTTAGAGAAATCTTTAATAAACCTCCTATAAAAACCAGCATGACCAAGAATACTACGAATACCTTTAACATCTTTGGGACAAGGCATCTTTTCAATTGCCTCCACTTTAGCTCGATCAACTTCAATACCTCTTTCAGAAATTTTTGTCCAAGAACAATTCCTTCATTAACCATAAAGTGGCATTTCTCCCAATTAAGAACAAGGCTAGTTTCTTCACATCTCTGCAAAACTTTGTCAAGGTTGTGCAAACAATTATCAAAGGAAGTTCCATAGACGGAGAAATCGTCCATGAAGACTTCCACAATTTCCTCACAAAAGCCATGAAAAATAGCAGACATGCATCTTTGAAAAGTAGCAGGAGCATTACATAAACCAAAAGGCATACGTCTATAAGCATAAGTTCCATAAGGACAAGTAAAAGTAGTTTTCTCTTGATCTTGCGCTCTCACAGCAATTTGAGAAAACCCAGAATACCCATCAAGGAAACAAAAGTGAGTTTTCTTGGACAACCTCTCAAGCATTTGATCAATAAAAGGCAAAGGATAATGATCTTTCTTAGTTACTTTGTTAACCTTTCTAAAATCAATGCACATCTATAACCAACTACTACTCTTTGAGGAATTAGTTCATCATTTTCATTAGGAACAACGGTAATTCCTCCTTTCTTAGGAACACATGCACAGGACTTACCCATCTACTATCAGCAATAGGATAAATAATACCAGCTTCAAGAAGTTTTAATACCTCATTTCTTACCACTTCTTTCATCTTGGGTATTAAACGACGCTGATGCTCAACAACAGGCTTTGCATCAGGTTCCATGTTGATGGCGTGCTGACATATAGTAGGAGAAATTCCCTTCAGGTCATCAAGAGTATATCCCATAGCTCCGCGGTGTTTCCTCAACACTCCCAATAACCTTTCCTCCTCTGTACCTGAAAGTTTAGAGCTGATAATAACAGGATATATTTTCTTATCATCAATATAAGCATATTTAAGATTATCAGGCAGAGGTTTCAAATCAAAAACAGGATCCTCCTTGGGTGGCATTGTGGTACCCAAATCTTCCACAGGTAAATTGTGTTTGAGCATAGGTTGACGAAGGAATACTTCATCAAGCTCATTCCTTTCTTCCCTGAAGTTCTCACTTTCATGATTCTCCATATGTTGCTGCAAAGCATTGTTAGGAGCAAGAACAATAGATGCAAGTTGAGCAATTTCAAAATCCTCACTAGGCAATTCAGTTTCATAAGGTGCTTTAGCAAATTTAGAGAAATTGAATTCATAAGATTCACCAGCAAATTTAGTAAAGATTTTCTCTTTCTTACAATCTATAACAGCACCACAAGTATTCAGAAAAGGTCTACCAAAAATAATAGGACAACTATCATTGGCAGCCGACCCAAGTACAAGAAAATCAGCAGGGTATTTAGTCTTACCACAAAGGACTTCGACATCTCTAATGATACCAATTGGAGAGATAGTTTCCCTATTAGCAAGCTGAATAACCACATCAATCTCTTCAAGTTTACAAGGAGCAATTTCGTGCATAATTTCCCTGTAAAGCTCATAAGGAATAGCACTAGAACTTGCACCAATATCACATAAACCATAATAGCAATGATCACCTATCCCAACAGAAAGCACAGGAACACTAGACTTCCTAGAACTTTTAGGATGTGAGACAATATTAGAAGCATCCTCACAAAAGATAATGTGTCTATCTTCTAAATTTTCAGTGACAAGATCTTTAACCAATGCTACAACAGGTTCAACAGTTATTTGCTCATCAGGTTTGGTAGTTTTCTTATTACTTTTACTAACAACACCAGTTATGATAGTATGTTCCTTAATCTTATTAGGAAAAGGAACTTTTTCAATATAAGGTTCTGGAATAATGCGATCAGCAACATTAACCTCAACACCTTTAGATATATGAGAAACAGATTCATCTTTATATGGTTCATGATAATTTTTAAAACCCTCCTTCGGCAAACCGAAATAGGAAGCAAAGGCTTTATAAAAGTTTGCAACAATTTGAGAGTCAAGACCATAAGTAGTGCTAATTTTGCGATAATCATCAGTATCCATAAAATTTTTAACACACTCAAAGTCATAGTTATACCTGACTCCCTACCTTTGTCATTCTCCCATCCTTCAGTGTTCTCCTGAATCCGATCAAGAAGGTCCCACTTAAACTCTTCTTTATTACGAGTGAACGATCCAGCACAAGTGGTATCCAATAGAGTTTTATCTTGAAAGGAGAGTCTTGCATAAAAGTTATCAATAACAATATTACCAGGAAGCTCATGAATGGGACATTTGAGCATTAATGCCTTCAATCTCCCCCACGCTTGAGCGATACTCTCTCCATCATAGGGCCAGAAGTTATATATGAGGTTCCGATCCTTATGAATCTCACTTGGAGGATAGAATTTGGAGTAAAAGAGAGGTACAATTTCCTCCCATCCAAGAGAATACCCATTCTTCAGCAGTTTATACCAATGTGCAGCTTTACCAGACAGTGATAGAGAGAATAATTTCTTCTTAACTTCTCCCATCGAGATACCTGCACACTTAAATAACTCGCACAATTCATGCAGAAATAACAAATGATCTCCAGGATGGACAGTTCCATCTCCTGCATAGCGGTTATTTGTGACACGTTCAACAATTTTCATAGGAATTTTGAACGGTATTACCTGCTCATCTGACGCCTCCTCTACTACCTTAGCAGTGGTAGTTGTTTTCCCAAATAGGAATTCAAGAGAAGACCCCTCCATAATGAGATATAGCAGCAGGCAAAAATAAAAACAGCACGTACAATAAATGTTTCCCTTACCAATTCCACTTACCAATAGCGCTACACTCCCCGGCAACGGCGCCAGAAAATAGTCTTGATAACCCACAAGTATAGGGGGTGTATCGTAGTACTTTCGATAAATAAGAGTGTCGAACCCAACGAGGAGCAGAAGGTGTTGACAAGCGGTTTTGATGAAGGATTCACTGTAAATGCTCACAGACAAGTTTTTAGGAGTTTTTGATATGACAGATAAATAAAGTACAAGTAAATAAAATGCAGTAGTAATAGTTGCAGCGAGTGGCCCAATCCTTTCTACAGCAAAGGACAAGCCGGTTGTTGTACTTATAATGACCAAACGTTCTTGAGGACACACGGGAGTATTGTCAAGTGCTTTCGCTTCATATAGTTGATTAATCTTCATTGTTTTGATAAGTGTTGTGTGGGTGAACCTATGCTAATGCACCGCCCTTCCTAGGACTAATACATACTTGTGATTATACCCCTTGCAAGCATCCGCAAATACAAGAAAGTAATTAAGTTAAACTAACCACAGCCTTAAACTTTGAGATCCTGCTATCCCTCATGCATCGATATACCAACGGGTGTTCAGGTTTCTGTCACTCCGGCAACCCCACAATTGGCAAACGAATACACAATGCATTCCCCTAGGCCCATAAAGGTGAAGTATCATGTAGTCGACGTTCACATGACACCACTAGAAGAATAACACCACAACTTAAGCATCAAACCATTAAATATTACTCAACATAGTTCACTACTAACATCAAGACTTCTCCCATGTCCTCAAGAACTAAACGAACTACTCACAAGACATCATACGGAACATGATCAGAGGTGATATGATGATGAATAACAATCTGAACATAAACCTTAGTCCAATGGTTTCACCCAATAGCATCAATAACAAGAGTAATCAACACCGGGAGAGTTTCCCCTATGAAATAGACAAGATTCAGCCCTAGATGTTACAACGGAGACGGGGTGCAGCGGCGGTGATGATGGTGTTGGCGGTGGAGATGATGATGATGATGATCCCGATGAAGTCCAGCTCGATGACGGTGATGATGGCGACGATTTCCCCCTCCGGGAGGGAATTTCCCCCGGCAGATTTCTTCCTGCAGGGGAGCTTTTCGCTCTCTGGTGTTTTCCGCCTCGTGGAGGCGGCGGAATATTTCGATGGCTCCTCCTGTGTTAGGGTTCCGAGGGGGTCAAGTACGCGAAGGGGGGACGGCTGAGGTGGGCCAGGGCCCCCAAACCACCTCTCGGCGCGGCAGGGGGCCCCACCGCGCCAAGGGGTGAGGAGGGCCCACCATGGCCCATCTCAGCTCCCCCTTTTGGCCTCCTCCATCTTCTGGTAAAATAGGAACTTCCATATGTCTCCTTCGATTTATTGATCTTCAGAAATAGTGCATCTCGACGGTGCTTTTTCCAGCAGAATCCTGACTCCGGTGTCCAATTCTCCATTATTCATCAAACATGCAAAATAGGTAAAATAACATAAGTAACACTTCTAAATATGAAATATATCGATGAATAGCAGTAAATTATGATATAAAATAGTGATGCAAAATGGACGTATCACTAAGCCCTTTCCCATATGTGGGTAAATGTGGTCGCACAGGGTAAGATTGGTCGTCATGGTTCTAGGACACTGTGCATTTTTCATAAACATCACCATTCTCCATTTCTCCCCTTCAACACCGACACCTCGGCATTCCATAACCACACAAGTATTTTCAAAGGAGTTTTGAGTAAACAATATTTTTCCCATCCTATAGTTTGAAAAAGAATTTCCATCTAATATCTCCATATAGGGTGTCAAAATAATATACTTGTAATTTGGAAAAGGGTTTTCAAAATCATAGCTTTAGTGGCAAACACCACATAAATCACTTTTGCTCTTTATAAGTAAAACATGCGAACCAAAATAGATGTATATAAATGCAAGCTCAGAGGATAGCTTGCCTGATTTCAGCATGATGTTCCTGGACTTCTCCTCGTTGATCAAAGAAATAAACTCTCATCCTTCTCCGATAAATCCTTTCCAAATACCACCCCGGTAGCGTTTATCTCTAGCGTCGCAACATGAAAATAAAACAACACGCAATAAGCAAACCAAACCACAAGTGGCATACAAACAAGGAACAAACCACAACATAGCACTATTTTAATCAAGCAACAAACTAAGATCTACATTTACAAGGGCATTATACTAATCAGGAGTATAACACCATACACATGCCAAAACAAGAGGGCACAAGGACATCCTTAACTAGAGGTAATTAACAACCATTTTTCCTAATCAGGAAATACTTCAGACAAAAGTTAAACTACCAATTAATCTTGGTAATTCCAAAATATCTCACCAAGTTAAGGTGGATACACTAACAAGATATTTAAGCTAGTACTCAACTCAAGTCCATCAAGTTCATCAAGCCATGCAAACATATTACCCATACCAATATGTCTAACAAATACCACTAACAGTACTAACATATTATCACCTTCTAACAGTAATAACATGCAAACAACAGTACCACAACAATCATTAACCAGCAAGGCACACATATTAATCACACACAATATTCTCACATTAAAATAAATAAGCATAGCAATTCTTAATTACTAGAGGGAAAGTTATATAGGGAATAAAACCCTAACAAACCCATGACTCACATGTAGTTCCCCCCAACATGCTAGCAAAACAAGGAAACATGTCATAACAGTGGATTACCACCACACACATGCTAGGAAACACATTTGTAATAATAAAGTTATAACACAACAACTAATAAAGTCCTAATAAAATAGGCAGAAAATGCCTAAACCTTATAATTAGCACCACAGTCAATCAGTGACTCCTAAATTCAAACCAATTTAGGGATATGTTCTCCTATACATATAGAAGACAGACCAATTGGATTCACTCCAAAATTCATCTCACAAAAATCTACAAAAATCATCAAAGAGCTACTGATGTGTTTTTAAGAATGAATAGAACTTTTGTTATAGGTTTCATTTGCATACAAGGCCAACAGATCTGGAAAGGTATCATCTCAACCTATCCAGAGAATTTTAGTTTGCAATATTTGGATTTGTAAAACTCTAGATATTAAATATTTAGTGAAAAAGATACTTTTTACAAGTTTTAATCTAGACCTCAATTAAAAATATATTTTAGCAAGCAACCAGTTCTACCTGATTAAGAAAACACATAGGAACTCTACAAAATTGGAATCACTCAAATTGCTAGCACAGATCTACCACATTTGAATTAAACCTATACTGCCATTTAAACAGAAATTAAAACAAGAAAAGGATCTGTTAAAAAAAAGGAACACGGGCCAGATCTGGCAGTGCGGCGCAGCAACCGGCCCATCCACGGCCCAGTGCGCGACGCGAAGCGGTACGGGGCCTCTTCTTCTTCCTCGTCACGCACCGCGGCGCGAGGAGGCGAGCTGGAGCTCCGGCGAGGACGGATACGGCGACTCCGGTGTTCCCTGGGCAAAAGGAAGGGTGCATGAGAGGGAGCAGAGCACGGGGATCTCGGGGATGCAACAATGGCGAAGGATGACGGACTACATCGCTCGCGAGCTTCCTGGAAAGGTGGCGGCCGGAGAGGAAAGGGGATGAGCTTGCGCGCTTCAACGACGAAGAACGGGCTCGATTCCTTCTTCAGAGGGGTAGAGGACGATGAGGCGGGGACGTCTGCACGCTTCGATCTGCTTGGGGAGGCTTGAATCGACGGCGAGGCGTGACGGCGAGCTCAGCCACCTGTGGCTAGGGTTTTGGGTGGAGGAAAAAAATGAGAGAGAGGGAGCAGGGGAGATGAGTGAGTGAGGGGGAGTAGAGGAGCGCCCGGGGGGCCTCTTTTCTCCTTCGAGCGGCAGAGGAGTGGGAGGGGGGTCCGGGCGGGCGAGCGACGGGAGGATGACAACGGCATCGTCGGCCACGGGCTGCTACAGAGAAGACGGCGTTTTGCAGAACGCCCCCTGGCAAAGTTTTCCCATCACAACTAGGTCCTTTTCTATTCCTTTTATTTTCCTTTTAAAACCAGTAGCATTTAGGGAATTTATTTAGGGTACTTAAACCTTTTATAAAAATTTGAGAAAATTCAGGTAGCCTCCCATATACATGTAGAAGCTCCTCAAAAATTGGGGTGTCAAAATAAAATGTTTTGAACAACGCTTGTTCATAGGGTTTAATTAAGGCATTTTTCTTAAATACTATTTTATAATCCTTTAGAATTTTTAAAGCAAGTTTAAAATATTAATTTTTGAACTCTTGGAACTTCCTTGACAAATATATTAACTTCAAATAGTTTTTATCTTCATAGAGGAAATATTTATTTGAAGGAAATAGATAGTTAAGTAGGAAAAGTAATTTATTAAGATCATTTCTTTTAATTCAAGATCTTAATTTCTATTTGTTGAATAATTTGAGGAGTTTGCTTTAAATTTAAGTCACATTCCAAATTTGTGACCAGTGGGTTTCCCACTTAACACTCAAGTATTATTGGTGTAATTATTCACCCAAGCAAACAATAAAACAAGAATTAACACTCAATACAACCATAGGTCCAAATAGCAAACAATCACGACAAGATCAACCTCACCACCAAGTCCACACAATTCAAACCACAAAAGTTAATCATACCACCATTTCCATAATACTATCTTGTAGAAATGATCATACTTAATTATGACAAGATGATGTTTAAGAAATATATCAACTCATATCTTAATAGTTTTCAAAAGCTTGGATAAAGGGAAATATGTGGGTTAATATATTTCCCACTTGTGTTCTTTTTTTAAAAGGGAAGTGATAATCAAAGTGTATAAAATGGGAGTTGCATACAAATGCAAAATATCAAGTTTAAAAGATAGATAGGAGATAGCATATAGATCTCCATATTTTTGGGAACACGTAGTTTTGGAAATACCTTTACTTTCTCAAATAATGGTTATCTGTTTTGGTTGTTGCTAAACCAAGTATCATTGAAATGGAGTTGGCTAAAATAAGAATGGAAAAGATACATGGAATATTTTTCTTGTCATGACATGATCACCAAAGTTAAATATATTTTTATATTGGTTGGGCCTTATATTTACTAGTCAAACAACTTAAACAACAAGTCACACTAGGTTCAACCTAGCAATGGGATGGAAAACACAATCATTAGTAAAATATTTCAAAAAGTTTTTGTTGTTTCTGAATTTTGGTCTTGTGAAGCTAAGTTTTTCTTAGTTTCCAAATTTGGGATGTGACAACGCCCGGATGAACTGGTGATTGGCATGGCCAGGATTTCTCTTCACCAACACTTGGGGGCACCCTGCCCCTCGAAGATCAAACTCCTCACCCACGACAATCCCGAACAAGACTCTCCCGCCGAGGCTCTCGCCGGGCCGGGCAGCCAAGGAATAACCAACACTATTGACGTCTTGGCCATCGAGGGGAAAGAGGAAAGGGAGGCGGCCGCCACGGCCTGGCCGCCCAAGGGAGCCCCGTCGAGATGACCGAGATGGACCTCGGCGAGCAAGGGAAGCACGGGGAGGGGCTACTATCCTTGCCTCCTCCACCGCTTCCCCAAGAAGGAGACGGTAGGCCCACGCCTAGCCTAACTGAAGACACCTTGGGAGGAGGGACGCCCGCGCTGGAGGCGCCCCTGACCGACGTCCCTCCCTCTTAAGTCAACTCGGGCGAAAGATGGGGGCGTCCGGACCACGCGATCCGCGCGCCCCCGGAGTACCCCATTCAAAAGGCCCTATCATGCGTAGGGCTGAGCTGTCGACCAGGTCTGGGTTCGCCAGGTCACAAACAAGCTCGAGTCAACTCCGTTCCCCGGAATGTAGGGCAGGGGGAAGAAAGGGTGCCCCGCACGCTACGATCCCACGCACCCCCGAGTACCCCTCAACCGGAAACCCTACCTTGCGTAGGGCAGGACATTCGGCTAGGTCAAGGTTCGCCGAGCCGCAAAAAACCTGTATCCGAAAAGACGACCTTAGGGACGAGTGTGTCGGAAAGGTCGGCGTTCGCCATGCCCATCGAGACTCGTATCCGGCAACGGAACCCTAGTGGTAAGAGCAATAGTTCGGCAAGGTCGGAGTTCACCGTGCCACCACAACTTGGACTCGGGGATAGAAGCCCTAGTGGCGCGCAAGTCGGCAAGGTCGGAGTACGCCGTGTCATACAAACTTGCATCCGGAAATGGAGCCCTAGAGGTGAGCTTATCGGCAAGGTCTTGGCTCACCGTGCCATAACAAGCATGCCCCCGGGAACAAGGGTCCCCGCGGCACAACGCGGCTAGGTCAGGGTTCGCCGAGCCATCGTGCGGCGGGGACAACCACCAGCGTGCGGCCTCCCCGAGGCCCATGCAAAGAAAAAGAGAAAATGTCGGGGGGCTACCCCGGGTAGGGTCATGATATGGTATAAGCTATGTCCAAGTCTGGACCGAGGTACAAAAAACCGGCATACCCGGGCCCAGAGGAGGCCAAGTTATGATGTTGGCGGGAACCGACATATACTCACCGAGTTATACTGACCGAGATATGGGATCCAAGATATGCTGACCGACATATATGTCAGTATCCTGTGTGTTTTCTTATGTGCAGGGGAGGCTATTCAGGAAAGGGAATCTGGCATATTCATGCCGGGTTATAGAGATGAGGCACCTTATGTCGGACGGAGGTCAGCGCTGCTGTCGCATCCCGTCTGACACGGGAGCATGGCGTGCGGTATGGCGCATGTTTGAGGTGACCGGGCTCACCTCTGCTGACCAAGGACGGGCGTGGGAACAGGAGAAGGACGCCGCTGACCAAGGTTGTACGTGGGAGCAGAGACATGGGACAGGGTATGGGCAAGCCACGTCGTGTCTCCTGCAGAGGGTACAATCATGACGGTGCAGAGTGCGTGGCTACAGTGTCGGTACGACGGCTGACACGGGCATGCGTGGCCACAGTGCCGGTACGGAGCTGACTGTTGCACCCAGCTAGCTATAAAAGGAGGCCCTCCCCCTCCTGCGTGAGGGACGACGCCCAGAGAGAGAGACATTTCCCCCCTTTGCTTCATCTTCTTCCTTAGAGCTCACTGCCATAGCTGCAAAGATACAGCTCAAGGAGCACCATTGTACTTGTGAGATACCGACCTATAGAGAGAGGCAGGCAGGAGTAGGGGTATTCCCTCCTCACGAGGGCCCCGAACCTGGGTATATTGTGTGTGTGCTTGTATTTTCCGTGTGCGCTCCTTAGCGCGCTAGCCCTCCCCGATTCCACCAGCGTCCATCGGCCCCAACTTAAGCCATCCTATGGCATCTGCCATGATACCACCACGACAGTTGGCGCCACCGTGGGGCACGCAGCGGCGCTGGCTGGTGTGTTCATCCGGACGGGTTCCATCATCGCCTCCGGCGAGCGTGTGGTCAGTGGCCTTGTCCACAGACTCGGCACGCTGAACTTCATCAGCGACAACGCGGGCTGCTTCGGCAGCAGGCCGATTCCGAGCAACGGCCGCCTCGTCCTCTTCGGGACATTCGAGATCTACGTCGCCACTGAGTTCGTCTGCAAGTACCCGGAACAGGTGCTTGTAGCCGAGGATCCTCCTGCTGTCTGTGCGGCTCACGGCCGGCGTAGCGCTCGCCCCAGGAGCTGCGCAGAGGTCATGATGACCGGCTCTGCGGGTGGTGCCGGTAAAGGAGAAACCGGCAAAGGAGATACCGGCAATCCTGCCGCCAAGACCACCAGATCGGCGAAACTGCCGCTGGAGAGGAGGGAGAACCTCCGCGACCAGGCCGGTACATCCGAGGTACCGGTTAGGCCGGCTCCTCTCGAGGAGATAATCGAGAAGCTGGTTGTGCCGGTAGCTGCCGGTACAGATGCTGCCCAAGTGGAGGCAGAGTTGGAGTCGCGTCGTCAGAGCCTGCATCAGGAGGCTCTCGCGATGGTCGAGGTTAGGAGAGAGTTCGGGATAACCCTCCGTGAGTATAACCAAGCACATGGTTTTACCCCGGTAGCTGCACACCCTAGTCGCATAGAGGATGTGCGTAAGAGGAGTAAAGGCCTCAATGCCGAGATTGCTAGAGATGGTAGATCTAGTTCCAGTAAGACTACTAGTCACTTGTCGGTCGAAAAGCCGAAGTATAGTTCCCCTGCTAAGACTCTTAGAGCTGCCGAGGCAGCAAGAGCCGAGTCCCAGATTGTTCACTCGGCTAAGGCAGCCAGTGGAGGATCTAAGGGGCAAGCTTCATCACCGCATGTCGGTGGAGATCGGGACCGGAGTGTAAACTCCGGTAAGAACAAGCACATACAGACATATGATCCGGCGTATGCCGGAAAACAGTTAGCCGGGCGAGGCAGTGCCGGCCGGGGTAAAAGCAATCACGGTCCGAGCGATCCAGATGCCGGAGTAGTTAACTCGGCTGGCCGAGGCTATCCACCTCGGTATCCGACACGCAATCCTGCCCGGCAGCAGCAATATACCGAGCATGTTCAGCAGCCTCGAGGTGATGACCAAGTGGTTAATCGTTATGATGATGGTAACTCGGCTATGGAGAAAGCCGGGTATCCGAGATATGAGGGTCCGCTGGGATCTCGGTTGGGACATCGCCAGTTGTCTCCGAGTGATGCACGCTACAAGTTGGACAGGATCTACATGTCCGAGATACTTGAAGAGCAAGGCCCACCTGGCCCTGCTTGCTTTGGACCTCGAATCATGAGGGAGCCACCGGTGTCGCACTTTCAATTAAACTGGGGCGCAAAGACATATGACGACAGCACCAAGCCGGAGGACTGGCTGACAAATTATGTGTCGACAGTGCATATCGCGGGAGGAAACCGCCGATGGGCGGTGAGGTATATCCCACAAATGTTGGAGGGGCCAGCCCGGATCTGGCTGAACAACTTGCGAGAGGGCAGCGTTGACTGCTGGCTGGACTTTGAAGAAGCCTTCGATAGCAATTTCTCCAGCACATACAAGAGGCCGAATCGTCCTCAGCAGCTTGCCATGTGCAAGCAGAGGGATGAAGAGACTGACCGGGATTACTTGACCCGGTGGAGTACTGTCCGCAATTCCTGTGAAGGAGTTGTTGAAGCGCAGGCCATTTCATGGTTTGCTCAAGGGTGCCGACACGGCTCCATGCTCTGGCAGAAGTTGCAAAGGGAGATGCCGACCACCTTGGCCGAGACAATCCGGATTGCGGATAGTTATGCACTGGGTGATCCAATGCAGCCCTTGGTGAACTCGGTGGAACCAAATAGAAGGAACCCGGTCAAAAGTGGACCAGGACCAGCCAGGCGAGGTGACCGCCAGGATTTCGGGATCAAAAGGAGAGATGACCGTCCGGATTACCGGTACGGTTCGAATCAAGTTGCGGCGGTGGAGCAAAGCCAGCCAGATGCCGGTGCTAGCCAGCGTCAGAGGACCAGTGGTCCTGCTTGGGGCCAAAATCAAGAAGGGAAGAGACCGTGGCGTGACCAGAAGAAGCCATTGACCTATGAGGCAATGCTGGATGGGTCGTGCAGCTATCACACGCATGATCCTCACAGGCCGGCCAATCATTCAACCTGGCAGTGCAGCTGGTATCAGCGGACATTGAAGGAAGGGGTGGTTCCGGAGGAAATCAGATGGGGGCACCTCAGAGGCCTCCAACGGCATATCCTCAACAGAGGCAAGCACTACCGCTCACCGGAGCAAACGCAATTCCCGTGAATGCACCGGCACAGAGGCCTCCAGCTCCGAAACCTGTCAACCAAGTAAATGTCGGAGGCAACAGTGGCAATGCTGGTCCCGGTGGCCAGGGTGAGTATCGTCAGGGTGATTATAGAGAGGCTCACCAGAGCTATGTGGTGTTTGTGACCGAGCCAACTGATAAGCAGAGCTTGAACCGGCGTGCACTCGAGGTAAACGCAGTTATGCCAGCTGTGCCGAAGTATATGCACTGGTCTGATCAGGAGATCACTGGAGTATGAAGGACCATCCCCGAATCATGCCAAGCCCGGGAGGTTATGCTCTGGTGGTGGATCCGACATTCATTGGGCCCACCATTAATGTTAGGTTCACCCGAGTTCTCATTGACAATGGGAGTGCCATCAACATCATGTACCGAGACACCATGGTGAAGATGGGTATCTCGGCAAACATGCTGCAGCCGAGTTCTACGACCTTTCATAGTATAGTACCGGGTGTCTCGTGTGCACCTATGGGCAATGATGGGGGGATAATAACCAGGTAGGCTCATGAAGAGGGAAGCGTGACCCGCCAGGCAGGAGGCCCGGCCAGGCCAGCTAACCATCAGCATGGGCCGGGTTATGTCGCTGGGCCAGTAGGTTTGGCGGTAACCCGGTTCAGGAAGGAAAGGTTCTAGAAGACCAGAGGCGGTTCAGGACTTGGAGGACATGAAGGCCAGAAGAGCTAGAGTAGGACTCCGAGTCTGGGTAGAACCCGGATTTATCTTGTAAAGCGCCAGGAGACCCGGTCATCTATATAAACCGGTCCCTGAGCCCTAGTTAGGAGAGAACCTTTACGATCCAAGCTTAGGCGAGAGAATCCTAGAGAGAAACATACGCTACCAAGCGAACCTTGTAACCTAGATCGAGATTCGGCTCTGTTGTCGTAGCCGGGTTATCGAGATCGAGATCAATAACAAGAGAGCAGGAAGTAGGTCTTTATCTCCAATGGAGAGGCCGAACCTGGGTAAACCCTTTGTCCCTGCAATGCTAAACAATCTCCCAGATACCAGAGCCGCCGTGCCCATCATCTCAAGCTACCCCAAAGTAGCATCTGCCGTGTTATCTACCCCACGACAGTTGGCGCCGTCTGTGGGAATCGCGTCCAAAGGTGTCACCATCATGGGAGAAGCAATGCAAGGAGTGGAGAATTTTGTTTTCGGCAAGATCACCATCAACTCACAAGGAGAGCCCATCGTAGATGATTCTGGCTGGGGGCTGGAATCAGATCTACTTGAATCAGGTGATGTTATTCCAATTGGCAAGTTTAACTTTTTGTTGGTATGATTGCAACTAGATCTGCTAGTGATGGAGAATATGAATCTGTGTCAGGAGCCGCCACAATTGTTCAATCTGATGGAGAGCAATCAGTTGGTACGGCTGAAGATGAGCTGCCCCTGGACGCACACGAGGAACGATCGGGGAACCCGGCTCAAATCCCGGGTGATGTGGTGGACCATGCAGATTCGGAATCGATCTTGCCCCTGTTTGAAGGCCGGTTTGGATATGGGGCAGAAGAAGAGGATGAAGAGGAGCAAGAGTCCAGCCCAAGCCCGGTTAGGAGGGTGGCGGTTTACACCGCCCCTTCGACCAACGTGGGAGCATCACCGTCAATGGTCGTGCCACCTGCTTTTACTCCGGGTCAACAGCAGCAACAATTGCCACCGGTACTGGAGCTGGCGGGTCAAAGAGTTGATGGAGACCCGGCTTCGGTGTCAGAGGAAAGTGAAGACACGACGCGTTACAGGAACTGCTTCGGTTTTCTCAATAACCGGGCTCAGGGCGAAGAAAGAAACAACACGACTGGTGCCCAGGCCTTGTTTAACAATGGCCTGGTCCTAGATCCATCAGCACTCACAAGGTTGGTTACCCCAGAAAACGCGACAGCTAGAGCTATAGAATTGGATACAGCACGCCGGGCTTTGGAGCAGATGCGCAGGGACACAATGGCAGAGAGGCAAGATATGGAGGTTAGGCGAAAGCAAATAGAGGATGAGGAAAATCGTCTCAATGAGATGACCAGGGCACACCGGAGGAGGCATCAGAGCCGGCTGGCCCAAGGAGAGAATGTCATAAATCCAGCGGTATTGTTTAGAACCCCAGAAAATCAACCAATCGATATAACTCAGGTGGCTCCAGTTGTTAGAGCAAATGCAGAACCAGAAAGAGAAACAGGAAGAACTGCCGAACTGAGAGCATCCAGTTTGAGGTGGTGGACCTTGAGAGTCCATATCATGCTTTGCTTGGTAGACCGGCACTGCC
This sequence comes from Poa pratensis, assembly GCA_947311845.1. Classification (NCBI taxonomy): domain Eukaryota; kingdom Viridiplantae; phylum Streptophyta; class Magnoliopsida; order Poales; family Poaceae; genus Poa; species Poa pratensis. The sequence goes on from CAMZMU010000065.1 coordinate 38,214,711, forward strand.
CAAGTTCATGATTTCTACCCATGTGGCTTACCTCAAGATGAAGCTGCCGGGTCCTAATGGCATCATCAACATCTCGGGTGATTACAAGCGTTCCTTGCAGTGTGCCTCGGCTGGCTCGTGTCTGGCCGAGTCATTAATCATTGCTGCAGAGAAGAAGAAGATCCATGAAGTGGTGGCGTTGGCGCAGTCCGCGCAACTCGGTATGCCGGGTATGAGTAACCCGGAGCAGAGTGCGGCATTCCAGGTGCCGAAGGAGACGAAGAAGATCAACGTTGACCCGGCGTTCCCGGACCACAACGTCATCATTGGTACCGGGTTAACGGAGAAATAGGAAGGCGAGCTCAGTCACTTCCTCCGTGAGAATCAGGATATCTTTGCATGGTCAAATCAGGACCTGCCAGGTGTTCCGAGGGAGTTGGCTGAGCACTCATTATTTGTCAGGCCAGATATGAAACCGTGAAGCAACCCATGCGTCGTCTCTCGGATGACAGGAGGAAAGTGATAGGTGATGAACTGGCCAGGTTACTTGCTGGTTTCATCATGGAAGTGCTGCACCCGGACTGGTTGTCTAACCCGGTCCTGGTAGAAAAGAAAAAGGATGACCCGAACGTGGCCATTGTGTGGCGCATGTGTATTGATTTCACAAACTTGAACAAGGCATGTCCTAAGGATCCATTCCCGCTGCCTCGGATTGATCAAGTGATCGATTCCACAGCCGGGTGTGAGCTGTTATCCTTTGTGATGCATATTCTGGTTTTCACCAGATACCGCTGAACCCTGCTGATCAAATGAAAACTGCTTTTATTACCCCGTACGGGGCTTATTGCTATCGTGTCATGACATTTGGTTTGAGAAATGCTGGTGCTACTTACCAAAGATGTATGCAAAAATGCTTGCATGATCAAATAGGCAAAAATGTGCAGGTATATGTCGATGACATCGTCATCAAACTAAGGAGAAATCCACTCTGATTGATGATCTCAGAGAAACATTCGCGAATCTAAGGAGATTCCGGATAAAACTTAACCCGGACAAATGTACCTTTGGTGTGCCGGCAGGCAAGTTACTCGGTTTCCTCGTGTCGAGCCGAGGTATCGAGGTAAATCCGACAAAAATCCGTGCTATTGAGAGCATGAGGTTGCCGAATAACTCAAGGATGTGCAAAAGTTCACTGGTTGCTTGGCATCGTTAAGTCGGTTTGTTAGTAGGTTGGGAGAAAAGGCATTGCCTTTATACCAACTAATGAAGAAAAGTAACACATTTGTGTGGACCCCGCAAGCGGATGCGGCGTTCACTGAGCTAAAAAAGATGTTGGCAACTGCGCCGATATTGGCCTCACCATTACCCAAAGAGCCGATGTTGCTCTACATTGCAGCCACAAACCGAGTTGTGAGTGTCGTAGTGGTAGTGGAGCGAGAAGAAGATGGCAAAACCGTGCAAAGGCCGGTATATTATCTGAGCGAGGTGATCTCGTTGTCCAAACAAAATTATCCTCACTACCAGAAAATGACATATGGCGTCTATATGGCGGTCAAGAAATTAAAGCATTACTTTCAAGAGCATCCAATCACAGTGGTGTGTGAAGCTCCTATCTCGGAAATCATTGGTAACAAAGATGCAAGTGGCCGAGTAGCCAAATGGGCCATTGAGCTGGCTCCTTATACGCCACATTATGAAAGAAGAGATGCCATCAAATCTCAGGCACTGCCTGATTTCTTTGTGGATTGGGCCGAGATGCAATATGAGCCACCATTGCCTGACTCCAATTACTGGAGAATGCACTTTGATGGTTCTAGGACGAAAATTGGTTTAGGTGCCGGGGTAGTCCTTACCTCGCCTAAGCAGGATCAACTGAGATATGTGTTGCAGATTCATTTTGCGGCATCTAACAATGTGGCCGAGTATGAGGCACTTGTTCATGGGCTCAATGTGGCCAAGGAAATTGGTATTCGCCGGATAGAATGCTTCGGAGACTCGGATCTGGTGGTGCAGCAAGTCTCGGGAAATTGGGATGCTTTAGACGCCAACATGGCGTTATATCGGTTTCATGTCCAGAAGATCTCGGGGTTCTTTGAAGGTTGCGAGTTCAAGCATATACCTCGGGCAGAAAACGAAGCCGCCGATGTACTGTCCAAGCTAGGTTCATCTCGGGATCCAATCCCACCCGGCATATCCTTGGAGCATTTGAGGAAGCCATCAATCAAACCATCGCCCGAGTCCGAGTCAATCTTTATCCCGAAGAAACCGGAGTCTGATGCTGTTCCCATGGACGTCGATGTCGGATGCATTTGGGAGAACCCGGGGACTGCTTGGCAGAACTCGGGGACTGACCAGTATATGTCGGAGGATGCAATGTCGGTTGAGGCAATGGAGGTGGATGAACCGATATTTCCTGTGCGTCCTGTACCAGGATGGGCACAGCCTATAATGTCCTATATGATGGATGGGAGTTTGCCAAGTGATGAAGCCGAGGCCAGGCGAGTGCAAAGAAGATCCAAAGCATATACCATCATCAACATGGAGTTGTACAAGAGAAGTGCAACCACAGTGCTGCAGCGTTGCATTGAACCGGAGGAAGGGCAAGAGATGCTCTTGGAAATTCATCAAGGAGAATGTGGTCATCATGCTTGCTCAAGAGCATTGGTTGCTAAGGCATTCCGGCATGGGTTCTACTGGCCCACAGCTTTGCAACAGGCAGAAGATATCGTGAGGAAGTGTCAAGGATGTCAGAGATTTGCTCACAAGATCCACATGCCAGCCTCGGCACTCAAGACTATTCCCATCACTTGGCCTTTTGCTGTCTGGTGTCTGGATATGGTGGGAGAATTCAGACCAGCCCGAGGTAACATGACTCATATGCTGGTAATGGTGGACAAGTTTACCAAGTGGATCGAGGTGAAGCCAATCCGCAAATGTGACGGTCACACAGCTGTGTCTTTCTTGAAAGACATCATTTTGAGATATGGTTACCCACACAGCATTATCTCGGATAATGGCACAAACTTTGCTGTGGGAGCCTTTGCTCGGTTCTGTGCTGAAAGCAGAATCCGACTTGACATTGCATCGGTGGCGCATCCGGAGTCCAATGGGCAGGTGGAAAGAGCAAATGCATTGGTGCTATCCGGCATCAAAGCTCGGTTGATGGAACCACTGATGCGAACTCCGGGTTGTTGGATAGATGAGATACCAGCAGTACTGTGGGGTCTTAGGACCACACCGAATCGATCAACCGGCTATACGCCATTTTTTCTGGTCTATGGAGCAGAAGCGGTCCTGCCGACCGACATACAGTATGACTCGCCAAGAGTTACTCTGTACACAGAAACCGAGGCAAAAGAAGCCCGAGAGGATGATGTCGATTTGCTCGAAGAAGCACGAGAGCTGGCCTTATCTCGGTCAGCGATATATCAGCAAGATCTCCGCCGCTATCATAGCCGGAAGATAAAACCTCGGGTTTTTCGAGAAGGAGATTTGGTGCTTAGGCTGGTGCAGCGCAAAGCCGGCATGCACAAGCTATCACCTCCATGGGAGGGACCGTTCATTGTAAGCAAGGCTCTGCACAATGATGCATATTATCTTATAGATGCACAGGTAGCAATGAAGAACAAGATGGACAAATCCGGAGAGGAAACCAAACGACCCTGGAATGTAGCTCTACTCCGTCCCTTCTACTCTTAAGGGCGCAATGTATGTATCTCGGTTTCCTTTGAATGAAATGTTGGCACTCCGAAAAGAAACTCGGGGACTGCCTTTGTCTATATGCATGTGTTTTATCTATGTTTTATCTGTGTTGTCCTATGCCGAATGGTTTTAAACCTTGTCTCAAAGTTCAAGTAATGTATGCTATCTTGTTGTGATCTTGTGACTCGACTGACGAACGCCAAAATGGCAGTCAAGAGCAGAGGTTATGGAATATAGTAAACATGAAAACAGATGCTATAAATTTGATCTTGTGACTCGACTGTCGAACGCCAAAATGGTAGACAAGAGCAAACATTACTAAGTATAGTAAACAAGAAAGTAAACTCGAGGACTTGGTGCAAAGTGATCCGGCATTAAGCCAGTCTCGTTGAAGCTAGCAAGTTAAAGTAGCACTGGTAAAAGCTTAAAAGTATATATACATCTGCACCCGGCATTCCGAGGATTTAACAATTCCATTTGTGATAAGTCTAGACAGCTGCGGTGGAGGAGCTCGGGCCAGTAGGAGCAGTGCCGGTCGCAGGAGCAGTCTCGGTCGCAGGATCGATCGTCGTGGCGGTTGCCGGGTTGCCGGTGATGTCGGATGCTGCTTCCGAAGATGTGTCGGCTGCTGTCGGCTTGGCAATGTCGGCTGCTGCCGCAGTGGCAGTGTTGGGAGTGTCGGCCTCGATCTCCTCGTCAACCTCTTCTCCTCGTCATCGTCCTCTTCCTCGTCCACATCATCTTCTTCGTCGTTGGAGTAGATTGGACCAGGAATTAGACTTTGAGTTTGAGCATAGGTGGCCATGAAGGAGGCTGCTTCCTTGCGACTCTGGATCAATGTTGGATCCGACGTCCATTTTGAGTCGGAGCGCAGGGATTTCAGGCATTGAGGTTGATTGCCTCGTACCAAGAAAGCACAAACGTCAGGGCTTGATCTGCACCGGCACGAGCTGAGGAAGATCTCCACTCTCGGAGCCTTGTCTCGGCGGCCAGCAGGCACTTGGCTAACTCAGCGATGGTAGCTGGAGTCTCGGACTCTGGCCATAGAACCCGGTAAACCCGGATACCAGCTTCAAGGAGCTCAGTACCAATGCACCTCAGAGGAGATATGCGAGCATCCAGAGCCGTCAGATGATCTTCAATGTCCCATTCCTCCGAGACCGGGCCAGATTCTGCCCTTTTTTCTCGTGCCCTGCGGGTAACGTTTGCTGCAGCCTCCTTGGAATGGGAGAAATGTTCTGAAGAAAGAAAATCTATCACCGAGTTAAGTCGTATACCGGCATATATCTAATGTCGGTAGGAGCAAAGGAAATGAGAAGAAAGGATAAAGGAAACTTACTGTCCATCTCACTGTTGATCCGGTGAGCTCGGCCAACCAGCGGTTGCATTTAGCCTTGAGGGCATCCAGTTCTTGTTGAGCCGAGGTGGCGCGGACCTCGGTCTGGTCAAGGAGCTCCTTGTGCTTCGAAGCATCTTCTTCCCGCTGCTTCAGAGCTTTCTCCACCTCGACTTCTGGTTCTGAACCAGCTCAAGCTCCTTCTGGAGCCGAGACACTTCATCTCATTCCTTCTGGAGCGCAGCGTTATGCGCATCGTTCTGGTTCTTCAACCCCTCCTGCAGTTGCTTGTAGGCGTTCCGGAGCTTCTTGTGCTCCAAAAGCAGTTTCTGGAACACCTTGGTCTGAGTATTGGTGCAGTCCTGAGAAAAGAGAAAGTGTTAGTGTTATTATAAAAATTCAAGCCGAGTAAACTCAACCAAATCTCGGGGACTGGATGTCGGAAATTTTGAAGATTCACGCCGAGTGATCTTTACTCGGTCGAGCATCAACCACTCGACCCGAATCTCGGGGACTGGGGATAATATATATCTATTGTCTATTATAAAAGAAAAAAGAGCTAAGCCGAGGAAGGTTTACCTCGGCAATCTTGCTAGCTTTGAGGACCGCAACCTGCAGCGTGTGCATGGACTGCGCAAGCTCGCTCGGGCCAGCTGGATGCCGGGACGCCGGGTTCTGGGAAGAAACCTCGCTGGTGTCGGCAGCATTCCAGTCCATGTTGTAGTGCTCCACCGAGCCCAGGCTGTTACCGCTTTTAGTTCGCAGCTGGGGAAACACGCAGCCAGGAGCTGCAACGACTCGGGAGACCGAGGCAGAAAGAGTGTCGGAGTCAGCGCCAGTTGTGTACTCGGAGGGGCCGACACTTTCCTGGTGGCCAGTTGGCGTGGCTGTGTCGGCTTTGGCGGTGGTGCTGGTTTCTGGGATGCCGGTGCGGAAGGTGTCGGGGTAGCTGTGGTTGCTGCGGTGGCTGTTGCTGTTGCTGCTGCTGTTGTTGCTGTTGCTGTTGTGGCTGCTGTTGCTGCTGGTTGTTGTGGTTGTTGCTGCTGATCCGGTGCTACCGGAGTTTCGGTCCGCTCCGTCACGGAGTCCGTGAGGTGGGCACCGAGATCAGCATCTCGGTCAAGGGCCAAGGTGTCGGTATTGGAGGTAACCGGGTCCATGACCTCGGTTTCAGCGGCGTCTTGGCCTCCTTCAGGCGCGGCATCAGAAGTCGGCGGCGGTATGTCGGCTCCAGTGTCGGTTGGCCGAGATACCGCTGGCGGCGGAATAGGTGATCGCACAGAGGATGCGCTCTGGCTGACTTCAAGGGCGGCACTGCATCAAAGCAGGAAAAGATGTTACCACGGGGGAATATTATCTCAGTTAAAGGAAGAAAGGGAAGCGAGCATATATCGGCGAAGGATATCGTACCCTGCTGTAACTGGTGGCACCTTCTTGCTCCGTGGCTTTGTCCCGATTTCCTGCAGCTTCTGTTTCTTCGCTGCAGGATCTGGGGCTGCTGAGGTCCCGGTTTCCGAGGTACCGGTCCCGGCACGTTTGCGAGACACACCTCGGGTGCCCATGGTAGCAGGGCGTGTACTCGGAACAGGGCCGCCCGGGTTAGCTGGTGCCGAGGATAGTGGGTGAGCAAAGGCGATGGGACGAACATCAAGTGCCTCTAAAATTTCACAATCATCGTCATCGGCATCTGACCAATCTCTGATTGAGGCTCGGGCTCGAGGCTTACCCGAGGCAGGGGCGCCAGCAGCCGATTCGGCATATGATCCTCATCGTCCGGGTCTTCAACCTCGGTGATGGCCGGGATAGGAAGATCTTGGCCCCATTTGGCGGAGGGATCCGCTCCATCTTCAGTCTTTTGCCGAGCAAATCTCTGCAAATCAGAAGCAATAAAACCGGATTATTCTAGGGGCAAAATATGGTGCCGACATAAGTGTTGTCTCGGAAGGCAAAATATGTCGGTATAAATTGCAAGTTACTTACTTGCTCCGGAAGTCGAGTTCTATCATGAGGTTTTTTACCCCATTCCCATTCCTCTGTCATCCGCGTCCTAGCGATTGACTTGACGCGTTTCCGGACGTCGGCCTTGCTTAGCTCATGAGTGCTGACCCGAGTAGGGTCGTATCGGCCACTCATGTGGCAGATCTTGTGAACTCGGTTTTGGAGGGGGAGACTCGGCGGCTTATGAAAGTTCTCAAGAGGTCATCGCCTGTCAGCCCCTCCCCCTGGAACTGATTGACGATCTTGTGAATCTGGTTGATCTCGAGGTTTGTCTCCTTCGGGTTAAACTGCCAATTAAATTGCTCCGTGGGGCACCGATACTGAATGTCGGCAGGTTCAAGAGATCGACATTATCCGGGCTCTTCACGTAGAAGAACGTGCGCTGCCACTTCCGGCATGACTCCAGGCCTTGAACCCGAGGAAAGACGGAGGCTTTCCGAGGTATAATTGTAGCGACTCTGCACGGGGTCATCTCCTTGGGGAAATTCTTGTTCTCCGGATCTGGAACACTCTGCTTCCGGAGTTGGAAATACTAGGCCCAAAGTTCAACGGTGGGCCAGAGACCGAGATATCCCTCGGAGAAAGAAACATATGCCGAGAGGTTGGTGATGGCATTGGCTGGAAGGTGACGTGGTTGAAGATGGAACCGATCCAAGAAAGCTCGGAAGAACGGGCTCACCGGGAGTCCGAAGCCGCACTCGAAGTGCGCGACGAAGACCACGCGTTCATTGGCTTGCAAATCCGTCTCGGCCACTGTGCCGGGAATCCGGCATATCACTTGTGCCGGGATTCGCTTGGTCCGGATCAGCCAATCTATCTCGGCTTGGGAGACATCCGAGCCTTCCCATCCGGCGCGCTCGCTTTCCTCGACGGCAACGTCGGCGGGATCCGCGGCGCTGCTAGACGACATCTCGGCGGCGGCGGCGAGGAAGTGAAAACCTGGTACCCTGCCGGCCGTGAAATCTGCAAAAAAAAGGCGCAAGTTCACCGGCGGTGAGCATTTCAACATTTACACGGCGGAGGAAAGAAATCTGCCAGGAAAGTAACTAGAAAATCTAAGGGAAAGATCTAAGCAAGAATCTATGAAAATAAGAAGATATGCGCAAGAAACTAGAATGAAGATCTACGGGGAAACTAAAGAGGATCTAAGCTACAACTAGAAAAAGGGATCTACGGAGAAGATCTAAGATAAATCTATGCAAGAACGGAAGAGATGGCCGTGGAGGCATTGCGGGCGCACCGCTCGCCGGAGTTGCGGCGGCGGCGCGCAGTGTAAAGAGAAGGGCATACCGGTGGCGAGGTTGGCTCGGCGGCGGCGCGTGGAGCTCGGGTCGACGGAGGTTTGCGAGCTCCGGCGTCGTACGGTGGTAGAGAGCTCTGCGCGGCGGCGGCGATGGCGCAGAGGAGCGGGAGAGAAGAAGAGAATGGCGAAGAAGATGATGAGGGTTGCCCCGCTCCCCTATTTATGGGCGTGGGGGTGTGCGGTTTAGCAATATTACCGTGCACGTTCCCTGTAACCGCCGCGTGGATTAACTGCGCACGATCTGCGCGGTTTGCGGTTAAAACTGCCGCGCACGATGGGCCACATAGTGGAAACCGCCCCGGGCGCGGTTAGTGGCGCAGTAAATGGCGCGAAATCGAGGAGCCGCGCTGCGGTCAAAAGCACTCAAGTGCGCAGGGGACGTGACAGCGCGTGACGTGGGTGGCGTGCGCGCAGAGGCACGTCTGTCTGTGCACCGGAACCGAGGCGCCGCGCAGAGGGTGGCTGCCACGTGCCATGGAGAGATCTTTGAAGAGATCGTGGGAATCTTCTTGTGTCGGAGAGACCGCACAAGAGCAGATCTCGAAGGTTGTGGGAAGTTTGGTCCTTGAAGCTTGAGATGAACCGACATTAGAATGTCAGATATTTGATCAGGTTAAAGCAGTTGTCTTATGTCGGAGAAACCGGCACAAGGGAAGATCTCGAAAGCAGTTGCAGGTGTGATTCTTGGTGTCGGAGTTGGACCGACATATTTATGTCGGATGTTTTGGTCAAATTGGTTTGGTTGTGTAAACCTGGTGTGGCCCTTCATCTGAGTCTGCAGGACCGCACCAGCTTCGGGGACTAATGTCGGGGGTCATGATATGGTATAAGCTGTGTCCAAGTCTGGACCGAGGTACAAAAAACCGGCATACCCGGGCCCAGAGGAGGCCGAGTTATGATGTTGGCGGGAACCGACATATACTCACCGAGTTATACTGACCGAGATATGGGATCCGAGATATGCTGACCGACATATATATGTCGGTATCCTGTGTGTTTTCTTATGTGGAGGGGAGGCTATTCAGGAAAGGGAATCCGGCATATTCATGCCGGGTTATAGAGATGAGGCACCTTATGTCGGACGGAGGTCAGCGCTGCTGTCGCATCCCGTCTGACACGGGAGCATGGCGTGCAGTATGGCGCATGTTTGAGGTGACCGGCTCACCTCTGCTGACCAAGGACGGCGTGGGAATAGGAGAAGGACGCCGCTGACCAAGGCTGTACGTGGGAGCAGAGACATGGGACAGGGTATGGGCAAGCCACGTCGTGTCTCCTGCAGAGGGTACAATCATGACGGTGCATAGTGCGTGGCTACAGTGTAGGTACGACGGCTGACGCGGGCATGCGTGGCCACAGTGCCGGTACGGAGCTGACCGTTGCACCCAGCTAGCTATAAAAGGAGGCCCCCCCCCTCCTGCGTGAGGGACGACGCCCAGAGAGAGAGACATTTCCCCCCTTTGCTTCATCTTCTTCCTTAGAGCTCACTGCCATAGCTGCAAAGATACAGCTCAAGGAGCACCATTGTACTTGTGAGATACCGACCTATAGAGAGAGGCAGGCAGGAGTAGGGGTATTACCTCCTCACGAGGGCCCCGAACCTGGGTATATTGTGTGTGCTTGTATTTTCCGTGTGCGCTCCTTAGCGCGCTAGCCCTCCCCGGTTCCACCATGCGTCCATCGGCCCCAACTTAAGCCATCCTATGGCATCTGCCGTGATACAACCCGACAGAAAAGGAGACAAAAAGAATGCCGATTGGACGCACGGGCACACTGAAGTTTTATGTGAATCGGGACCCACAGGCGGGCCCGGGAAGTTACATGGAGAGCCCCCTCAAGAGCTACACCGGGGACCCCAACCGTCGCGAAGACTTCTCCTTCTCTGCGTCGAGAGCGGAGCGCAGGGCGGCTACCTCAGTTCTCAGAAGCTCGATGGTCCCCCAGGAAGCCTTTGTTTTCATCTTGCGGTTAGGAAAGGGGGCAGTTAACGGGAACGGACAGCGGGAAGGAAAAGGAAGGGACAATCGGAAGAAGTACCTCCAATGCCTTGTCCAGCAAACCCTTAGCTGGGTGGGGCGAGGGCCCAACCAGCTCGCTCCTTAGCACCCCGTTATCGCGACGCTGGTGGAAGATCCTGGGAAGGGTACATGTGAAAGGGGCCCTGATAAATCAGCCCGGTGCGAAAAACCTGATCGCCCAGCCAAAAGGAGCTCCGGAGGAGCAGCTGGAGGATACGAAACACTCAGTTAGGGATCAAGGCAACAGACCCAGAGGCTAACCGAAGCTTACCAGTGGAGGAGGGTTAAGAGCAGCATAGCATAAGAGGAAGCCGGGCTTGTAGGGGCAACCGACGGGAAGGGCAGATATGGAACGAACCCAGCCCTCCAGCTCGTGGATCCGCAACTCCCGTCGTGATCCGGGTATAGTCGCCTTCCGGGGACCACTCCCCGATCGTGTGGATACGAAGCTGGAGTGGCTGGACTCTCCGTGCCATCCAAGTCACCAAGAGGTCCAGCCCGGAGAGGCCCCTCTCCACAATAACCTTTAGGCGCTCGGTGAGAACATGCACCTCGGCTGGTCACCATGCATGCTCCGAGTCCACCCCATCTGAGAAACCGGCAAGCCTCGGGCCAAAGGGGAAGACCGGGGCCACCCGATGAAGGGGGAAGCTAGGGGTAGTAGAAGAACGAGCGGTGCCAGTCGCCGCACGCTCCCAAGAGGCAAGGTCGGGATAGACGGAGCGACGCGGGACGACCCTCACCGCTCCGCATTCTAGCTCAGCGTCCCCCTCCCCGGAAATCCAGCCCTCCAGAGTGAAAAGGAGCACCAGAAGCCCAGGTGGGCATGGGCACCGAGGAAGGCCTCGCAGCAAGTGATGAAGCAAGAAATGTGGGCAATACAGTCCGGCGTAAGGTGGTGGAGCTGTATCCCGTACAGGCGGAGAAGTGAGCGAAGAAAGGGATGGACCGACGGAGAAAGCCCGCGCTCTAGATGAGACGCGAACAACACACACTCGGTAGGAGCGGGGCGGGGGGCTTCTTCCCCCTCCTCCATGACTTGCCATGAAGACTAACTGGCGCAGGGGATGAAACCCACGGCAGCAAGGAGATCCAACTCGCCATGTGTCACGTCGGAGCCACTCCAGGGGAGGCCTCCCATGCCCGAAGCGTCGCGGAGGGCGCAGTTGTCGGGCGTGGGAGGAATGGACGAGCTGGGCGGAGAAAAGAAAGGAGGCGCCATGTCCCGTGCCTCCCACGCACGGGACGCGCGGTCTTAGGGGCTGAGGCACTCGAGCCACCCATAAAAGTGGGTCGCTTGGGAGGAGCCATGGAAGCGAAGAGGAAGGGGCCAAGACTGGAAGAAAATTGCAGGAGGAGGAAGGCGGACGGTTCCGTTTTTAAGGCCAACCGGTCCACGATTACGGCCGCCTCGAAAACGGAACCGCCCCCAAGGGCGCGCCATTACTCGCCAACCGCGCCCGTTGGGGGCAGAAGTGAGGGGACAGGACAGGGGGCTTTTCTTTCCCTCTCGACAAGGTCGCCAACAGACACCCGCCACGTGTCCGGCTCACGCGCGGCAAGAAGGCGGTGGATGGCTGATAGGGCCCCCCACACCATGAATGGGACGCTCCAGGGCATGGGCCCACCCAGGTTGCCCTGGAGCGCCCGGGGGCTACTGTCGGTGTCCCGGGAACAGGGGCCTCCCGGGAACCTGGTGTCCGGGGGAATAATTAACCCGCGACTTATTCAAGGCCAAAACGGCGACTTCATCTTCATGATCACGCTATTATTGGGCCATGTAAAGATGGGCCGATCAAGGATCGCGGCCTGCCAAAGGAAGGCTCCAGAAGGTCGGTGGTAAAACTTGCCTTGGAAGACAAGAAGACAATCGGCTTCGTGTAGAACTCTTGTAACCTAGCGAGCCTCTGTGTATATAAAGAGGACTCGCAGGACTTAGACAGGGTCAAGCTATCAAGCCCTAAAACCCTAGCTCTTACGGCGAGTTCCCAGATCGGATCGCCTCCATTGTAACACCACATATATCATATCAATACCAATCTAGGGTAGGCAGGAAGTAGGTCTTTACCTCACATTGAGGGGCCGAACCTGGGTAAATCTGTGTTCGTCCTTGTTCCTGCGATCCCAAGCTCGGAGACGATTGACTCGCGCAAATCCCACACCTACGAAGTCATCCATGACATCTGACGTGACAAACCCACGACAGTTGGCGCCCACCGTGGGGCCTGCGGTCAAGAGCGTCACGTTCCGCGCAGGATCGATGAAAGGAGCTGAAGATCTCGCCATTGGCCACATCATCATGGTCGATGGCACGCCTCTCATTGACGATTCAAGCTGGGGACCAGAAGCTGATTACCTGGAGACCGGCCGTATCATCCCGTTTGGATCTATCAACGTCTTCGTCGGTTTCATTGGCGGCGGATCTGTTAGCTCAGCCCAAGAAGGCGACTCAGCAGAAGGATCGCCGTGACGAGAAGAGTCCTGGAGAGCATGGACTCGCAAGAATTTGGGTCCATCATACCAGCTCTTGAGGAAGTTACTGGGATTACGCACCAGTGGTAGAACAAGAGGCGGCACAGTTGGAGTCTACATGGCCGGAGGTGCAAGTACGTCAGGAACTGCGGAGAAGCCGAAAGATCGACACCCCCGGCAACCCTCTTATCCCGGTGTCAGCCGCAAACGCCGCTGTCCGCGCAACGAAATTGAGGCCGCCAGGGCCGAGCTCCTGTACGAGGTTCGGAGGATGGAAGCAGAGCGCTACAGGCTCGAACAGGTGAACCAAGGAATCCAACAGGAACGGCAAAGGATAGCCGCGCTCGCCGCGACTCAAAGACAAGTTGACTCGCAGGCGCAAGCGCGCGCGACTCAACCAACAATAGAACTTCCACCCACTCCAGCTGCTGGAGACCAACCAGTCGCAAGGATTTTGGAACCATCGATTGTCCACGAAGCCCAGCAACTACCATCGCAACAACCAAGGAGGTTTCACACCCCACAAGGCCACTACCAAAGCCCGGTCGATAACATGTATGCTGCGGCTAATATCTTGACACAGATGGTACCAACAGGCGACGACCCAATCAACACTGAAGCACGGCGTGCGATACAGATGTTGAGCACTGCTGTCCTACAACAGGCCAACAGGGCAGAAGCCGAGGGACAGCAGCCCCGTACCGGCCGTAGCCGCGGATGCAGAAAGAAGCGTCCAAAGCAGGCCACCAGGATATATCAAGGGTCGCGCAGAGGCAGCAGGAACAAGCCGCAGAAGCACAGGCTATCATGCCAACGATGCAGACGCGGCTCGTGGAAGTTAACAACCCTACGGGCACATCCACAGCTTTGTCCTCGCGACTCAAAGGTCCGGCATGTTCACTGAGAAGATCAGATCGGAACCTTTCCCTGAAGATTTCAAAGGACCACGCAAGGTGGCAAACTATAACGCCAGCATGGACCCTACCACCTGGCTAAACAACTACGAGATGGGGATGAGTATTTTAAATGCTTCAGAAGAGATATGCGCAAGGTACCTCAACATGATGTTGGAGGGCGCGGCTCACATATGGCTACAAAATCTACCCCCCAACTCCATAAATACCTGGGAAGAGTTGAAAGACGCTTTCGTCAAAAACTTCCAAGGAACCTGCAAGCGACTCTGCAATATAGAAGATCTAGAGCGTTGCGTTCAAAGGAAGGCGAGTCAAGTCGCCACTGGATGAGGAGGGTGGCAGAAATTATACACTCCTCAGACAACATACCTCCAAGCTCAGCTGTCCTAGTCATGGAGAAAAATTGTAAGTTCGAACCACTGATCCATAAGTTAGGTCGCATGAAGGGCAAGGTCAAGAGTCTCAGCGAGGTAATGGCTGCGGCTAACAAATACGCTGGCTCGACAAGACCCGAGATGCGTCAGATGGAGAAGAGGAGAAGGCCGCTGTTGAAGGAAAGAAAAATACCAGCAAGCCTCAACAGCAACAAACTAGCCACAACAACGCGAATCAAAACAAGCGCAAGAGTGAAGAAGGAAACTCTGGGCTTGTCGCCAACACACGTGGAGGTTTCAGGGGCCAACGAGGAAGAGGCCGAGGAACGGCTCTCGTCCAATTAACATGGAAGAAGTTTTTAATCGGCCGTGCGATCTTCACACGGGAGGTGACGGGCGGCCAGCAGACCATACCAAGGCGCAATGTAATTATTACAAGAAGTGGAAAGAAGAAAGCCAACACAACAGGGGAAACCACCATGAAGGAAGCCCTGGTGCGACTCATGGTTCAGGCGCCGGGCCGCACAATGCGAGTAACCCCAGGCAGGTGGGGCAGTACCATACAATAGTTATCAACACCTCCAAGAGGGAGAGAAATTAGTCGCAGAAGCCAGCAGTAAACGCTGTGATACCAGCAACCCCCAATTGGCTAAAATGGTCAGAACATGCAGTACTTGGAGTCGCGACGATCCCCGCCAAGTGCGAGAGCCAGGGAAGCTGGCGCTAGTTGTGGCACCTTATGTAGCAGGATACAAGCTAACCAAAGTGCTTATGGACGGGGAAGCAGCATAAATATCATGTACTACGATACGTTCAAGCGCTTGGGGCTCATGGACTCCAGCCTGCAACACACGACGACCGTATTTCACGGCATCGTCCCAGGAAAGTCAGCACAGCCAGTGGGAAAGATAACCCTGGGAGTAACCTTTGGGACGGAAGAAAACTTCAGAAGCGAGTTCATATGCTTCGAAGTGGTAAAATTCCAGAGCCCATATCACGCCCTGTTCGGACGAACAGCCTTCGCCAAGTTTATGGCCAGGCCATGCTACGTTTACCTACAGCTGAAGATACCAGGACCAAGAGGGGTCATCACAGTGCACGGCGATAGAGAAAAAGCAATAGAGTGCGAGGAGGAGATGCAGCCTTCGCAGAATCAGCTTGTGCCGCTGAAGAGCTAAAGAGTTATAAGTCGCAGGTGGATCCCAATGATATGAGCGTAGTTACCACGCCATCTGCCGAACCACCAATGAAATTCAAAGCGGCCCAAGACACCAAGCAGATAGATCTTGTTCCTGGCGACTCATCCAAGCAGGCGAGCATCGGAGCCACATGGAAAAGAACAGGAGCGGGCTCATCGCTCTTTCCTTCAGGAAAACAAGGACATCTTCGCATGGAAACCATCAGATATGCCAGGGGTACCAAGGGAATTGGCAGAACACAGCCTTAACGTGAACCCCTGGCCAAGCCAGTAAAGCAACCGCTGCGGCGTTTCCACGACGACAGGAGAAAAGCGATAGGGGAAGAAATAGCTCGCCTATTGGCCGCAGGATTCATCACAGAAGTATATCACCCGGAGTGGGTGGCAAACCCAGTCCTAGTTATGAAAAAGAACGGCACATGGCGAATGTGCATTGACTACACCAGTCTCAACAAAGCCTGTCCAAGGACCCATTTGCCTTGCCAAGGATTGACCAAGTGATTGATTCAACGCCGGATGCGAGTTGTTATGCTTTCTAGACGCCTATTCAGGCTACCATCAAATCAAGATGAAGAAGGAGGACCAGGAAAAGACATCCTTCATCACACCCTTTGGGGCCTTTTGCTATGTAAGCATGCCCTTTGGATTGAAGAACGCAGGTGCGACTTACCAGAGGTGCATTCAAAGTTGCTTGCATGAGCAGATAGGTCGCAACGTTCACGCCTATGTGGACGATATCGTCATTAAATCGCAAGTAGGCCAGGATCTCATCAGTGACTTGGAAGAAACTTCACAAATCTCAGAAGATATAACATGAAGCTCAACCCGACGAAGTGCGTCTTTGGAGTACCAGCGGGGAAGCTATTGGGGTTCATAGTGTCAGAAAGAGGCATCGAGCCAACCCTGACAAGATAAAGGCTGTAATGGACCTCCAAAAACCAGAAAAGATCAAGGACGTACAGCGACTTACCGGTTGCGTCGCGGCGTTAAGTCGCTTTATATCAAGACTGGGAGAAAAAGCCCTGCCTTTATACAGATTGCTGAAAAAGTCAGATACCTTCGTTTGGGACTCAGAAGCCGACGAAGCTTTAACAGCCCTGAAGATTCAGTTGACAAATGCTCCAGTTCTGGCAGCTCCAAAGATAAAGAGCCCATGCTGTTGTACATAGCTGCAAACTCTCGTGCCGTAAGCGCCGTGATGGTTGTAGAGAGACAAGAGCCAGGAAGGAGTACCCAGTCCAAAGGCCAGTATACTACGTAAGTGAAGTGCTCACGGCTTCAAAGCAGCGTTACCCTCAGTGGCAGAAGCTAGTGTTTGGAGTATTCATGGCGAGTCGCAAGCTGAAGCACTACTTCCAGGAACACCCAATAACTGTGGTCAGCTCGGCACCACTGGCAGACATCATCCGCAACCGAGAAGCAACAGGAAGAGTAGCCAAGTGGGCGATCGAGCTGGGTCCACACCATATAAGCTACGAGCCGCGCACATCAATTAAGTCGCAAGCTCTCGCAGATTTCATCAATGATTGGACAGAAATTCAAGTCGCTCCCACCATGGCAGAAACAAAATACTGGACCATGCACTTCGATGGGTCAAGACAGCTACAAGGCTCGGGGGCTGGAGTTGTACTCACTTCCCCCAAGGGAGACAAGCTAAGATACGTGCTCCAAATACACTTCAATTGCACAAACAATGTAGCAGAATATGAGGCATTGCTTCACGGACTCCGTATAGCAAAGGAGATGAATGTCAGTCGCATCCGTTGCTTTGGAGACTCAGATTTGGTAGCTCAACAAGTTTCTGGAACATGGGACAGTAAGGATGCAAACATGGCTGCATACAAAGAG